>CM050519.1:94380761-94980761 GCA_027563665.1 Antrozous pallidus
CCACATTTTCTGATGCCAGGCCCAATTTCTTCGATATGATCCCAACCTCTGGTATCTCTCGGAGCACATGCATCTCACTGCCTGGACTCAGTTTGTATCTGTGAAGGGAAGTCAGCGTGTCTTGTCAAACCTGCCAAGTTCACCATGTGAATAAGATACAGACACTTGCAAATTTCTTGGAGACTTTCACTCTCTCCTTTATCCTTACTCTGCCTGAGGGTCTTTGGCTTGTGTCTGACTTCTCTGAAGGCCCAAACATGTGACGTCATTTGCTAATATGATTGACGTCATTTATATCTTGTTAAAAAATGACAAAGCTTTAAGATTCAATGCATGTTTATTTAAAACAATTAGAAACTACTGAAACTTTATCATACTTTTTGTAGTCCTCCAACATTTTCTAGTGAATACAAACAGTAATAAAATGAGTTTTCTAGATTGCCTTTGATTGTCATGCTCCATCTGAAAAGCTAATTTTGCAATGATTCTGGGTTCCCAGAGCACACTCTCAAAATAAGAGAATGGTAACCTCTGAGCTGGGAAATGAAAAGGGACCTCTTTGCACAAAGAACACAGTGTTCACATATATTCCTTAGTATATGTTTAACCTTCACTGTACAGAAACAGTAAACATTTTTAATGCCTCTGATTCGATGTTTCTCTCTCATCCACATTTCTAACTCTCTATCCCTCTCACTTCCTCTCTGTGAGAAATCAATAAAACATATTTTTAATAAATGAATAAATAAAAGAAGGAGGAATGGGAGGATGAGGAGTGGGGGAGAAGAAGGGGGAGGAGGAGGAGAAGAAAAAGAGGAAGAAGAAAAAGGAGGGAGAGTAGAGGCGGAAGGAGCAAGAAGAGGAAGACAAAGCTTCTTTGCTTTGTTGTCACTTACACTGAATGATGCAAAAGAAATGGTGGGGAAGCTGCTGGGGCCTCAGTCCAAGATAAAGGCATGGCACCAATTTGTGCTAATGATCACTGTTTTCTTCCCTACTAGACACGTCAAAGGAAAGGAAAAGAGAAAGCCAGTTTCACTTAAGGATGTCCATTTTTCTAAAGCAGTGGAAATGGTTATTTTTATTGACCTTAACTTGAGATATACACCTTTTTAATGTTCTGTGTGACAAAATGGAACTCACATAAAGCACTGTTGCTGCATGTTGAAGTATGATATTTTTCTGTAGAAAAGCTCTTGTATGATTAAGTTTTCAGCTAAGTTTTCAGCTGAACTAGTCTCTATTTTCATGGTCTACCATTTTCACCTGAAAAAAAACATGACTGAGAGAGATGATTCTCAGAGTTGGGTTTTAGACATATATTTTCTTTAAAAATATCAGTAATGAAAAAAAAAACTGATAGAAAATATCATTAGGAAAAATTCTCCTTTCAAGTGAAATTAGAATTATAGAAAACATAGCCATCATCATGAGCTCACCTTCCTGACAGTCAAAGACTTTTCTGATGTTATCGGTAATAATATCTTAAAATGTGACTTTTTAAGTGTTATATAAAGAACTGTGCCAACATTTGGAAAATCTATCTGGATAAGACATTGAACTAATATTTGACCTAATGACCATTGAATGAGGTTTTTAAAAGCACTTATAGGTAAAAGATTCATCAAAGTGAAAGAGAGACCAATGGCTTTTGATGTAATAGGCACATAAAGTGTATTGGTGTCATTTCAGACAGCACAGTGCAACTGTAAGAAAGTGCCATTTGTAGATTTTTATCTAGCATCTAAGAAGAATATTTATAATTATCTTAAAATGCTGTTAAAATCTCTTTCATTTCCCTACTGCATATCCAGGTGAGCCCATATTTTATTTTATTATTACCGGTACTATTTTTTTTTTAATCCTCACTCAAAGATATTTTTCCCATTGGTTTTTAGAAAGAGTGGAAGGGAGAGGGAGAGAAGGAAAGAAAAACTGATGTGACCAGGGCTAGGAGCCTACAACTAAAGTACGTGCCCTTGACTGGAAACGAACCCAGGACCCTTCAGTCTACAGCCTGATCCTCTATCCACTGAGCCAAACCAGGTAGGGCCCCATATTTTCTTTATCTGCCTCAATCAAAACAGCATATTACAACTGATGACATGGAAGCACATCTGTGTACCTGTCTTCTATTTAGCCAAACATTGCAAAAATATAAAGCAGTGACACTATTCTCACTGTTTTTTAAAATAAGTATATTATGTATGTTAACATGTGGTTGGTTGATATTCTTCACTTAAAATGATTTAAACAAAATATTTTTGATTTTTAATTCCCAATACAATAAATACTGGTAGATTATCCCACATAAATGATAGCTTCTAGGGATTTTCAATAATTTTTAAGAGTGTAGTGGGGACCTGAGATGAGTAGAATAAGCACAAAGGTTTTATCATGGAGACAGGCCTCTTACCAGATATGTAACCTTGATCACTTACTAGACTTGTAACCTTGGTTAAGTTACTGGTTGGGAATTATGGACATAATGGTCTAGCACAGTGGTTGGCGACCTCATTCGTCAATAGAGCTAAATATCAACAGTAGAACGATTGAAATTTCTTTTGAGAGCCACATTTTTAAAATTTAAACTTCTGACATCACTTCTTCAAAATAGACTCGCCCAGGTCGTGGTATTTTGTGGAACAGCCACACTCAAGGGGCCAAAGAGCCGCATGTGGCTCGCAAGCCACACTTTGCCAACCATGCGTCTAGCATATTACTTGGTATCTGGAAACCATTGAAAACTGTCGGCAATTATTACATTTGTCACCATAGCCCTGTCCAGGTTATCTCCCTACAGTTGTTCTAAATTCCATTATATAAACTTACTTGGGAATAAACTGTAATTTCCCATTACCAGTGTCACTCCCTTTGATATAAACAACTCATTGTCTATACTGGTGAACTGGTTGGCCTGCCATTGAGGCGTGGTGGGGGAGAATATGCTACAGCATGCTGTAAGTCCTATGGGATTGGTTAGGAGTATATTTATTTCTGCGGGTCTGTACTGGCTCAAAATTGTGCAAGTTGGCAGGTGGCACCCCACACAGTCCTCCTCTCTGGCTTGCAGGAGACACACTCTTGGAAGCAGACAACTAACGATGGGTGTGAGAAGAACTCTCTGCTCTTACCATCTGTTTATCATTTTGAGGCCCTGAGCACTTCGCTCGGTGAGAAATGGCATGATTTTGGCACAGGCTGAGGAAGGGTGGAGAAGGGAAACAGGGGAAGGAATCATTCTGTAGGTGACATTTGGCAGGAAAGCGATGCTTCCCACGTGTGCGAATGAGGGCTTGAACGTGGAGAGTTGAGGAGCTCTACTGTTTCTGTTCCTTCTACTTGCAATGCTTCCAATTTGGAAGGATATTTACACTGGGCTGCTTGATTGAAGTAATTTCTCATGTTTCCGTCATACAGTGATTCCATATTGTATGGATGGATTAAAATTTTCCATGTGGATACAAATGTATCCTGCCCATAACCCCAAAGTCATACCGTTTCGTAGAAGTATATGATGGAGGCTTTCATCTTGTTCCAGTTAAAAGCTAAGAGTCCAGGAAATCCCTTTCTGTAATAAACAGAAACATGAATTGGACTTCACCTTCTAAGTCCTTGGCCATAATAGAGCATTTTGAACAGAGAAAGACATTTGTAATGAATAACAAAGGAGACCTCATGTTTTTTTTTTTCCTATAACATCTTTCTTATTAAATTGAAACATATTATCCATCTATCAAATTGGAGGAGTCTTTAAAAGCATATATCATAAATATAGCTCAGTAGTTGATAATATGGAGTTAAAAGTAAGGAAAATAGATGACAGGTTATGGAAAATAATTTTTATTCATTGAATCACCTCCTCATCAATTAGAATTCCCCAAAATATGCAGATTGTAGCCTATTTTAAAATGTCTTGGAACATAGTAATGGAAGGAAGATCTTGTTTTACTTTGGAAGTTGCTGGGGTCTTTGTAAGTCCCCAGTAGAACTCATCAATTTTTTTGTAAATGTTCAGGGCTGAAACTATAAATCACTTTCGGGATGTGCAAACAAGACGACAAGATTTCATTTTTCACTTTGCAATCTACTCAGGAGATAGGAAGTTGGTGTTGATCATCCAGCTGTTTGCACTTCCAAAAAGGAGCCTCCTTAGTTACTGCCCCGTCAGCGAAAAGGTAAAAAGAAGTACCATATTTAATAACTCTTATCAACCACATTTTTCAAGCATGAAGAGATGTGGGAGACTTTTTTTGGATAAAATTTCACATTTATAAAGCAAACTATGATACCAAAGTTAGGCAAAGGGATATTATATTTATCCAATTTTATGAGGCTTAAATGCGACAACTATTTAGGACTCTTCTATTACACACGTTATTTTGCCAGTGGAAGAAATCACAACCCAATTCTGGCATTTGCAATAAAATTGTAACTCCCGGCATGCTTTTAGACCCAAAACAATTTCATATGCCCTCCTTCAGAAGCTCCTTTCTCCAGGAGCTTGCCCCTCATCACCATTGCAGACCGTTTCCTGTTCCGCTATTAGAACTGCCTCACACTAATTTCCTATTCTTGTATATTTTTCCAAAATCATGGCAGACATCTGTTAGTGGAGGACTGAAGGACTAATGGTTTGCATTCGTTCTTGTAAGCTCTCTGTGACCTGTGAGTAGACAATGTCGGAAACTAGCGTTTGGGGAGCATGTGTGGGAGCACGTAGGTTGTGGCCTCTGATCTACTTGGGACAGTGCTCCTTTGACAGAGTGCTGAGTGCCTGTCTGTTGCTCCAAGCGGCCTGAGTGTGATTGCATTGTCATTGCTAAAATAAATGTCCTGCAGCTGCAGTTCTCAGTATCTCTGAGAAACTATTTTCTGTGTTTCTAGCTATGTCTTTTGTTCATATCCCACAACTGTTTTAAAACCTACATTTCTCAAGCTTTATACACATTTCTAACATATTCCTCCATCCATTGTGCCTCCTATTTTGCAATGAAAAACAATCCAATAGGAGTGAGTCCATTTAGTTGTCCATGCCCACGTCTACAATCTTATTTATACCTGCTTTGCTGTCTTACTTTTTATTACCGATTTTAAAAACAAAGATGTTCCTCCTTCTGTCTACAAAAGAAATGTGTATCCCTCTATACGCTCATCTCCTCCCATCTTGTCATGGACCCTTTCTGTTAGTCAAGCAACTATTACTTAAAGAAACCCTTCCCATGCATAGCACGTGCAAGACACCAAGCTAGACGTTATGGATACACAAATGAAAACCGTTTAGCAGGAAAGGGGGCTGCAGTTGATTATAAGAAACTGGTAGGCTCTACACCAAGGAGTCCACCAAGGGGGTGACAGGAGCAGAGGCTGCCAAAGTGTCTGTGGTGAGTGGGATTTGGGGAATTGTGACTGCAGGGACCACAGGAGCCTCTAGACTATTGGAGTCTCCTCACTGGAGTGGGCGGCAAGGCAAGATAGGATGACTTACCAGGACAAAGCTGGGACTTACGCCATAAAAGATAACAGAATTTTTTCTGGTTTGAGCGATATAAACATAACACATCGTGTGTATGTGTGATAGACATCATCCGAGCCTTGCTTTTGTTATAATAATCCTTTACAAAGTCCGTGGGGAGTTGCTTTACCAAATTTTTGGTTGTTGCCACTACTACTACCACACTATGTAAACAACCGGTCTGGGTCAATCAACAAAAACGGGTCACATGGTTTTTTCCTCTGCCTGCCCTTTAATTGGAAAGACTGAAGGACGTGGGTCCTCCTTGCTTGTCTACTGGCAGTTCCTCAGACTGAATGGTGCCTAGGACCCTCGCTTCAAAGGCCCAAATGGCAGCATCGTGTGTTTGTAAATACACGTTAGCAGGTCACACATGTGATCGGGAAGCGGGGATGAAGCTGATTTCCTAAGGCTGATGCCACTGGGTGCACGAGGGAGGTCCCACAGCGGTTGCAGGATCTGTTCTCTCTGGGACTAGAAAGAGCCATTTCCTTTTCCTTGCATGGAGAACAGTTAGAAAAGGAGGTCAATCTGTTAGGAGGAATTCAGAAATAGGAAGTGCTGGAAGGCAAGGTGGACACTTCCAGAAAGCCCTGGAGGGCTGGCTGGTCAGCAGAATTCTAAGGTGCTCCTCTGTCCGGTCATTACACGCGAATCTAGGGATGGCTGTGAGGGGATTCCACAGCACCGTCTCGGTCCACATCAGCTGACTCTGACATCGATGTTAAGAAGGGCCACTTGAAAAATTGCTCCAGGAGGCTGGAAATGGGTCTTAGCTCAACACACTGACATCGGAGGTCTTTACAAGGGGATCAGCCTGAGGTTCTGAATGCTGTCCCAGCATTAAACCTCAGATGAACAATAGCAGCTATTTATGGATTCTCTCACTCAGAAGGTTTCTTTAATGTGCAGGACCAAACAAAAATTAAACAAAGTATGAATTCCTATGAAATGTGCAATTCTATGTCACTACTGGCAGAGTTACAGGGTGCAATGGCTTCATTATTATGTGCTCACTGAAAATATGGTGTTAAAAATGGTGAATGTATCCATAAAGTGGAGTAAGTGGCATTTCACACAACTGCAAGTTACCTCCAGGATGGGGCTGTTCTTGGTTGTTGGGAGAAAATGCCCCACTCGCCTCCTGTCTCTATGTGATTTGTAAGCAAGGCACTAATTGACCTTTCTTCCCAGTCCAAGATCCAAGATGTGTGTACAGGGACGAGGCTTGAGAAAGAGGGTCTCTTTAGAACAAAGGGCAGATTCCTTTGCTGCTCTGTGTAACGGACAGCAGGTCATCCAGAACAGAGGTGTGTGTGTGTGTATGTGTGTCGTCTTCTGTGAGGTATACCAACTGGGTGTGTGGCATCCACATGGACCCATGGGTGTCACCCTCATAATCCAGGAGGTAACATGTGCTGTGTCCATGCTGTTCTGAGACACAAATGATAGTTTGTCTTACATCCAGGGATCTCCTGTCTTCTGCTGACATCAGTGAGACAATGACAGAATAGTTAATTGCAGGTAGATTAAAGTCTACCCTGGACACTGACCGGTAAACTTATAAATCCAATAGGTTCTCATACAACCTAGCTGTTTCCAGTTAACAGAGGATTTTGGTAAAAAAGTAAAATATGTGTTTTCTTTGTTGATCTGTGTAAAATGTCTAATGAGATTACTTTCCTATATCAACCTCTGTCTGATGTATGAATTATCTTTAAAAGATTAAAATAAATTCTTCAAGATCTTTATAAACTATTATCTTCCTAACGTCACTTGGGGAATTCAGCTTCAACCATGTCTCCTACATTTATCAACAAAAAGAAAAACAATGAAGGAATGTTCTTTGCTCATTGACTTAGAATTGCCAAAATTTTAGGGTGGATAAAGAAATACCTTTTTAGACCTTACCGTTTTTGTTTAAATATGGAAACGAAAATATCCTCATTAATTCTCCTTTCTCGATGCTCTGTCAAATTCCTTGCATGAATACTATTCATTTTCTTTAGCATTTACTCTGGAAAAGTTATTTCAGAATATTAATGAGAGCCAGAACAAAATAGGATACATACCAACTTCAAGCACTTTGTTCTATTCAGCGGTTCAGTTCAATCTGTTCATCCATAAAGTGACCTTCGTTAATGGAAACACTTTCATTTTACATATACATTTTTAAGATCCTGTGCCTGAGATAGATCATAGTAAGTTCATGGCTCTGTAGGTACCAGTGGCTTCGGACATGCTTGCTAAATTGCATCTATACCAGTCTGGTCAGCTGGGGGGTATGTCTGTCCAGCCAGCCTTTCTCTGGACCCACTGCCACTGGGGAAGAGCTGGGGAAATGCACTAAGCACCTGCTCTGCCAGCCTGCATGATGGACCCCCGCACTTTATCTCACTTTGTGTTGCCTTCCGAAGCGTTTATTACTCCGTCCTTTAGCATCTCTATCCTAGAATGGTTTGGGTGTTTTCAAGACAAGAAAACACAAAAACATTTTCAGCTAAGTTGAAAGACATCCCAATAGTTCAGGGTAGGTTATATGATCTTTTCCACAGCCTGGGAAGCCGCATAGGACTTGTTTTAGCAGATACCCTTCTGAAGGAAAAGGAGTCAGGGGGTCAGGGAGACACATACAGAGAAAAGGAGAGGAAAGCACATTTCCTGGGAAACAAGTATTATCATCTCCTTCCCTCCAGGCCCTGGGCCACTGTCACAGGTGCTGTCATTACTTCCTGCCGAAGACGGATTGTGTCCTTTGAGCTCTGGGGTCCTGTGACCTCCTCATAGCAGATATCTATTACTTGCACCGGGAGCATCCCATTTGTCAGTCTTAGAATAAGCTGCCAGCCTTTAGGAATCTTATAATTAAATTGTGCTTTTCTTTTATATCTTTGATAACCCTTAGAAGACCTTGAGGTCATGGAGAACTGGTGCAAATATTGAGTGAAATATTGAATTCACTTTAAATTCTCTAGAATGTTATGAATAGCCCATTTAGCCACATCCCGGAGGACAGAGATCGCAAGCTATAAGTCTACAAGGAAATTGGTGCTTTCGGGGGGCAGATAATTTGAAGGAGCAGGAGAAGGTCTGGCAATTGTAAACACTACAGTACCTTATTTGTCTATTGTTGTTTTTTTTCAACTTGAAGAGACGATGAGTTAAATGACCTAGCAACACAAAGACTTATTGTTGTGCCTTTTATAGCTCTGAGGAGTTGACCCTTCATCACCTGCATTATTCCACTGTTCCAGTCTTACCGCAGGAAGAGAAGGGAAGCTTTGCAGCTAAGATATCAGAGGATTGCTTCTGTAGGAATCCCAAACCTTGACACTCAATCAATCCTTTGGTGAGTGGTGCTAATGAGGTCAAGTTTCCAAATCTGGACTCCACCTGAATCTACTATATGACAGCAGATCACCTCATGATTTGTTGCCCGCAACTTTATTAAAATGTGCAATGATTCTCACTGACTTATTAATTTAACTATATTCATGGTTCCTAACTATATATTAGGTATCATGCAAGGCCTTTGTGGTATAATAATGATCAAGGTAACCCAGGTGCTCAACTATAAGGAACTTATAATAACATGATATAAAATTGAACGAATACACAAAGTACTAAGCAATTGGGCTAAACATAACTTAGTAGACAAACAGAAAGATGAGGTAGAGAATCATGAAGAGGTACACCTGAAGCTACCGGGGTGAGCCTGGTCAGCATGGCTTAGCAGTTGAGCAAGGACCCATGAACCAGGCGGTCATGGTTCCATTCCCGGTCAGGATACGTGCTCCCGATAAAGGCTCGATCCCCAGTTGGGGCATGCAGGATGCAGCCAATCGGTGATTCTTTCTCATCGATGTTTCTCTCTCTCTCTCTCCCTCTCCCTTTCTGAAATCAATAAAAAATATATTTAAAAAAACAACAAAATAGCCGAGACCGGTTTTGCTCAGTGGATAGAGCGTCGGACTGTGGACTGAAGGGTCCCAGGTTCAATTCGGTCAAGGGCATGTACCTTGGCTGCGGGCACACCCCCAGTAGGGGGCGTGCAAGAGGCAGCTGATCGATGTCTCTCTCTCATCGATGTTTCTGACTTTCTATCCCTCTCCCTTCCTCTCTGTAAAAAATCAATAAAACATATTTAAAAAACAAACAAACAAAAAAACCCAACAAAATAAACTTCAAGGATGACAAAGACACAGCCTTGGGCAGAGCAGGTTAAAGGTTGGAGGATAGAGTGTCCCAGACAGGTGGGAAAGAACTCGCTGGGTTAGAGAAACTAAAAGGAGGACAAGGTGACTTCCATGGGGTGAGCATAAGAGAAAATGCATGGAAATGAAGCTGAGGAGGAAAGCCTGGGGGTCATAGGCCACGGAAAGAACTTGGACTTGAAGTTCACTAAGAAGGCACTGATGGCTCCTGAGCAGGGGTCTGATAAGATCCATGCATCCTTGAAACTGGTCACTCTAGACGCTAAAAGGATGAGAAATAAGAATAGAAATCAGAAGCCACGTAGGAGACTGCAGTGGATGTATGATTGTTGACCCCCACAGACACACTCTTCTCCATCCTTCACACTTTCCTGGGCCCCTAAGGCTGACTGCCCAGCCTGCAGCACCCAGCACCAGCCCCTTCCTTGTGGCCTCCAGCTCTGTTTGGCCAACAAGGAACATGGGCAGGAAATGAGAGACAGAGAGACAGAGAGGTAAGAGATAGAGAGAAAGGTAAGATCAAAACATTTGATATGACTGAGTCTCTGCTAGGTTGTTTCATTTTTCCTGTGACCCTCTTTTGGAGACCTGGCATTGCTCTGGGCCCTCATACTCTGTGCAGGTTCTGATCACCCTTTCTCAACACCTCCCCCCTCCTTATTAATCTTGGCATATTGTACTTTCCCTTGTTGTAATTGTATACTAGTAAACCATCCACTAGATTTGCAAATAATAGTTTTTGTTTGTTTATTTTTTTAAAAATATATCTTTATTGATTTAAGAGAGGAAGGGGAGGAAAGAGAGACAGGAGCATCAATGATGAGAGAAAATTATTGACTGACTGCCTCCTATACACCCCACACTGGGGATGGAGTCCACAACCAGGCATGTGCCCTGACAGTGAATTGAATCGTAACCTCCTAGTTCATAGACTGATTCCCAACGACTCAGCCATCCATAATTAGCCAATTAATCTTTTTATAAAAACTTCTTCAATTACTAAGCTCCGTTGTCCCATGTGTCCCTACCAAGGAATCTGCATCTAGAAATTACTTTAGAATTTCAGGCAAAAGATAAGGATGGTGTGATTTAGGGGCATGGCTGTGAAGAGTGAATAGCATTGATCTGAGATGTATTTCAGAGGGAGTCACACGGGATTTGTTGAATGATACGATGTGCAATTTAAGGAAAAGGACAAATCCAGGGTGATTTCATGTGGCTTGATGATTCCAGTCCAAACAAGTGTTTCAGTGCTCACACCACTTATCAGGGAAAACTGGAAACGGAACAGGCTCACAGGAGAGAGGAAGGTCAAGAAAATGTCAGTTTAAAGCACTGGGCGATTTCCAATGGAAATATCATGTTGTCATCAAATAAATAATTGTGGATTTCAGAAGAGGCCAGGACTGTAAGTAAACCTTTGTATCGGTCACCTCACTCTTGGCTTCTAAACTCGTGAGTGATTGCGTCACTGAGGAAGTGGGCACAATTGGATTTTGAGGTCTGACCCCTGGGTGATGGAGCAAAGGTGATACCAGCGATTGAGGGTGCCAAGGAGCAGCCCGTGAGGAAGGAGGAACCCGGGAGAAAGGAGCCTGGAAGCCCAAAAGAGGAAAGAATGCTCAAAGAGGCGTGTTGGGAAAATCTTAGAATTTTTCAACATTCGCAGGTGGTTCGAAACTGATGAGAATGGCTAGGTATTCGCTGGGTTTTGCTGGTGGTTCTGACAACATTAATTTCTGTTTTGGCTAAACAAGATGGAGGCAATCTGAGGAATGACAGGGAGAGAAGCAAGAGAAAACATCATTTGTAATCAAACAGCGTCTGATAAGCTCTTTCCGGAAATAAATGTCCTAGCAAGGGGAGAAGCTGAGAGACAGCTGGCATGTGAGTAGAGGGGAAGATTCTTCTTGCTGTTTTCAGATGGGGTGCATTTGAATGAGATGATGGAACAGGTGGGAGTAACTGATGCAGATGGAGAAGCTCAGAGATAAGGAGCAGAGTCTGAAAAGGTGTAAGAGCAGCAATGAGCTTTTCCTAAAAAAATTTAGTAACTTAAAAAAATAGATTTGACTTTAACTAAGGAATGTAGGGCACCTTTGACATATTATACTGAAGAGAATGATACAGTGTGTGCTGAAAGCAATCATTATCATACAAAAGTTAGAATTAGCGCACACAAACCATGAAAAGTATACGGGAACAATGATCAAAAGCCATTGCCTTTTCTGCGAGTGCAGGGTGACGTTAAA
Source organism: Antrozous pallidus (assembly GCA_027563665.1). NCBI lineage: Eukaryota > Metazoa > Chordata > Mammalia > Chiroptera > Vespertilionidae > Antrozous > Antrozous pallidus. The sequence goes on from CM050519.1 coordinate 94,392,743, forward strand.
CTTGAAATATTTGCCCCAAGAGAGCTGTATTTGTTTTTCCATGCCTTTCTCCAGGTAGCAAAACCAATAACACTAATTATTACTCAGTGTTCCAAGGCATATAAATTCAAGAATTGTTACATAGTTTTGATACTTGTGCTATGTTCCTCTTTCAAAATTTTACACCTTTGTTTTTTATGTGCACTGATTATTTATATTTATCTCTTACAGCATACTTTTTTAAAAAATAAACAACAGAAATTTATTTCTCACAGTTTCGGAGGTTGGGAAGTCCAAGATACAAGTTAATCTAGAAAACTAGATTAACTACAAAGTATAGCTGGTAGGCAGCCACCATCTTGCTGTGACTTCACATGACCTCTTCTATGTGTGCGGGGGGAAAGGAGAGGGGGCAGAGAGAGAGAGAGAGAGAGAGAGAGAGAGAGAGAGAGAGATGAACCACCACCTTGGGACCTTGGGGATTAGGGCGTCAATATATGAACTGTCGAGGGTCACAAAAATTCAGGCCACAGCATTAGAAGATAGTAATATAGCATACTTTAATTCTAGTTTTGAAAGCTTTCCAAAAAAAAAGTTGCAAAAAAGAGCGAGCCTGCAGAATGTAAATGTTGTTTTAACAACACTCAAGTTGTCAAAAGAAAATCAGAGAAGTTTATTTGGTACAAATATTTCATTGCGTGAGGGACAACACTCTCTGAACAAGGAGACAAGCTCAGATGTGGCAGGAAGCTCAGGAGCCTGACATCACAGGAAGGCTCATGGGGAGTGAGGGTGGTGTTCAACCTTCCCAGGGACTGGTGATTACAGAGCTCTCCGATGGCAGGGGTTGGTTAAAAGTAATCACCTTACACCATTGGAAGAAGAAACGTAAGCTTCTTTTACAATTATCAGAGGCATTTACAGGAAATAACCTAAATTAAGGTTCACTTATATTTATGAGAGAAAACTAGATTAAGTTTTGCTACTTGGCTTAACAGGTTGTGGCTGCTGGGTAATTGTCAAGTCTGGTCTGCATTTTATAGCATTCGAACATGAGCAATAGGACAGAAAATATCTACAGACTGAAGTCTTTCTGCTTCAGTGTTTATAAGTTAAAGCTTATTAATACAACTCCGAGCATTCCTCTCCTCTCTCATGTCCATTTTGCTTAAAATGTCAGACTGCAGGTTTTCCCTCGGTGTTTGTTTTCTATAATATCAACTATGTTGAATGTGATCTTCGAAAAAATGTAAAATAACACAAGCAGGATGTTTGAAACGTTATGATTCCAATGAATGTGTTTAAGGAATGAAAATGAACTGCATTTGTATGTAAAATGAATATTCATACACAAATGCAGTTAGTTTAGATCCTCTGCCAAAATAGGACATTATAAAACTACCTGAGATCTTTGGTAAATATTTTCTGAAGCTGTTTTCTAGCAGCCCAGCATAAATGCAAGAACGCAGAGGCAGGCGGGCCTGCAGGCAGGGGGATCTGCAGGCAGGTAGCCCTAGTCTAAGTCCCAGTCACCACACCTGTCTATAATAGTAAAGGCGTAATATGCTAATTAGACCGGATGTCCCTCCTGAGGAAGCCAAGACTGTGAGGGAAGCCAGGGTCCCAGATGCCAGAGGGAAGCTGGTGCTGACAGCCGGGAGAAGGAAGGCTATTTTCGCATGAATTTCATGCATCAGGCCTCTAGTGAGTTATACCATAACAGACCGATAAAAACACTCAAGTCAAAAATATTGTTAGAGTACATGAAAGAAATCATGTAACAATAAAAATAGCAGTTTTCTGGGTACATACTAAGTGTTGCATTTCCATTTTTCTTACTCTTTATTTCCATATTTTGTCTTTAAAAATACTTCTGGGTTTTTTTTTTTTTTTTGCCCTAACCAGTTTGGCTCAGTGGATAGAGCACTGACCTGCAGATTCAAGGGTCCCAGGTTCAATTCCAGTCAAGAGCGTGTACTTTGGTTGCAGGCACATCCCCAGTGGGGAGTGTGCAGGAGGCAGCTGATTGATGTTTCCCTCTCATCAATGTTTCTAACTCTCTATCCCTCTCCCTTCCTCTCTGTAGAAAAAAACAATAAAATATATTTTTAAAAATACTTCTTTTTTATTCCTTCTATGTCCTCTTCCACTTCCTCCCCCAAATAAAATAAAATGAAAATACTATTTTTTATTCTAGTAAAAACACACAATATAAAATTGATCATCTTATCCTCCCCCAGCCCCTTAGCACACATGGTCCCAGGTCACAGGCATTCTATTTTCTGTCTCTATGTCTTTGACTACTTCAGATACCTCATATAAGGGGAATCACACAGTATTTATGCTTTGTGACTGATTTACTTAGCATGATGTGTTCAAGATTCAGCCATGTGGTAGCATGTTACAGGATTTCCTACCTTTTTAAGGCTGAATAATATTCCAGGTACATGAAAGTTGTGCATTGGGGTGGGGGGTGGGCAGCCCAGCCTGCACCCTCTCCAATCTGGGACCCACTGGGATCAAGCCTAAACAGGCAGTCGGACATCCCTCTCACAATCTAGGAGTGCTGGCTCCCAACTGCTCACCTGCCTGCCTTCCTGATTGCCCCTAACTGCTTCTGCCTGCCAGCCTGATCACCCCCTAACCACTTCCCTGTCAGCCTGATTGATGTCTAACTGCTCCCCTGCCAGCTGGTTTGCCCCCAACTTACCTCCTCTGCTGGCCTGGTCACCCCTGATTGCCCTCTCCTGCAGGCTTGATCACTCCCAACTACCGTCCCTTGTAGACCTGGTCTCCCCCCAACAGCCCTCCCCTGAAGGCTTGGTCACCCCTAACTTCCCTTCCCTGCAGGCCTGGTCCTCCCTAACTGTTCTCCCCTGCAGGCCTGGGTGCCCCCCAACAGCCCTCCTTTGCTGTCCTGATCACCCCTAACTGCCCTCCCCTGTAGGCTTGATCACCCCCAACTGCCCTCCCTTTGCAGGCCTGGTCCCTCCCAACTACCCTCCCTTGCTGGCCATCTTGTGATGGCCATCTTGTGTCACATGGGGGCAGCCATCTTATGTATTACAATGACAGTCAATTTGCATATTATTCTTTTATTAGATAAAATCTCTTATCAGATACATGATTTTCAAATACTTTTATCATAAAACTTCTTAAGTTTGGTGTAGTCCCAATACTCTATTTTTGCTTTTGTTTTGTGGGTTTAATGTCATATACAAAAAATCATTACAAAGTCCAGTGTCATGAAGTTTTTCTCCTATGCCTTCTTTTAGTAATTTTAGAGTTTTACATCTATCCATTTGGAGTTAATTTTGCTTTTGGTGTATCATAGGGTCCAGCTTCATTCTTTTTCATATGGATGTCTAATTTGCTTATTGCGGTTAGTTTTGGAGACTGTTTTTTCCATAGTATTAGAAAGTAGTCTTGGCATTCATGTTGAAAATGACTTGATTACATACACACAGATTATTCCTGAGTTTGCTGTTCTATTCCTTGGTCTATTTGTCTGTCTTTATGTCAGAAAAATAATGTTTTGATTACCATAACTTTGTAATATGTATTGAAATGAAGAAGTCTAAGTGCTCTTTGTTTCTCTCTTTCACATTTGTTTTGGACTGTTTGGGAGATCCCTTTTATATCCCATGACTATGGAATATCATTCTGTTTCTTCAAAAAAAAATACAATTGGGATTAGATAGGGATTGCATTGAATCCGCAGATTGCTTTGGGTAATATAGATACTTTAACAATATTAAGCCTTCTAATCCATGAATATGGGATGTCTTTCCATTTATTATGGCTTTTAAATTTTCTTTTAGCAATGTTTGTAGTTTTCAGTGCACAAATCTTTCACTTCCTTGATTAAGTTTAAGTATTTTGTTTTTATTGATGTTATAGTAAATAAAATTGATTTCTTAATTTCCTGTGGGAGATAGTTTGTTGTTAGAAACAGAACTGATTTTTATATGCTGATTTTATGTCCTACAACTTTGTTTACTTTGTTCATTATTTCTAAGTGAGAGAGAGAGAGAGAGAGAGAGAGAGAGAGGGAGAGAGAGAGAGAGAGAGGGGAATCTTTGGAGTTTTCTATACCGATGATCATGTCCTGAGAACAGATTATTTTACCTCCTCCTTTCCAATTTGCATACCTGTTACTTATTTTTCTTCCCTGATCTAGTCTTCATTACTTCCTCCGGCTAACTTGGTTTAATGTGTTCTTTCTTCTAATTTTTTGAAATGTAAAATTAGGATGTTGATTTGAGGTCTTTTATAGTGTATGCAATTACAACTATAAACTTTCTCTTTAGCACTGCTTTCATTGAATCTAATGAGTTTTGCTATTTTGTGTTTTCATTTACATTTCACTTACATTGCATGACTTTTTTGTATTCGCATGGTTTAATTCCCTTCTCATTCCCTTCCTATTTTAAGGGGTTTACTGTATATTTTTAGAAACCATTGTTACTTGGTTTATTGAAGGCCAGTCAACTCATGTTAAAGGAAGCTTATACTAATGAAAGGATATTTAAATGAGAAAGAAATTCTCTGCTAGTTATTTAAGGTCACTGTATTTGTAGTCTATATTTAATATGTATGGCCACCATATGAAAGTCTAGGCAAACAAGTTTTAACATTTAAAGATATTAACATTCCTAAAATTTATACTGAGTTTATGCAGAATTTATGGCAAAAGCACATTTCTCAAGGCCATCTATGACACCTCCCCCCAAAATCATAACTTTTTTTGTTATTAGATATAAATCAGTAATTTCAGAAGAATATTAAATGGCAACTTGATTAGGAATTGAGAGCCAATCAATTTTAATATATTGTTTGAAATAGCAGAGCTAAAAGTGTTTCCTTCATCTTGTGAATCATAAATATGGTTTTAGGTTTGTAGACTTTTGGTATATGCATTACTCTGTTTTAAATATTTAATAGAGTCATCTCTTCAATGATAATGTGCCAACGATTCAACCACAAAGGGGGGAATCTACATTCTTACATTATTTAGTTGTAAACAAGATATCTGCTTGTGATTGTGGGTATTGTTAAACTTACAAATCCCTTTGCAACCGCCTTATAAGTCAATTGTGATAAAGCTTTGAAAACAAAATCTTAACCGATCACGAGTTTACATTAATTAGAAATATGTTATGTCCTTCCCCTTCGAAGATAACTTTGGTCTGTCCAAGATTTAGCTCCAGAAAATTTCATGTGTAACTTTTAGTCATATTTTGGCAAAACAGAGATACTCACATGGTTGCCAAATGGGACCAGATGGAAAAGTTGATGTGATGGCACGGCAGCGCCCATGTCTCCATTTCCAAGTGTTTTCTATTTTATTGAAGGCCAGGCAGCTCATGTTAAAGGAAGTGTGTACTAGTGAAAGGGCATTTGAAGAACCTCAGCACCAAAGTCACAGGAGAACCTGTGTCCCTGTGCATGCAGGACCTTCACACTGGAGGGAATGCAATCTGCATGTGTCAGCGGAGCTTTGTGGCTGAATGTCCTCAAATAAATTCCAGGAATTAATTTTGTGACAGAAAAAAATAGCTAAAAATAATTCACACTTTTCTAGTAGAGATAAAGAAGTAAAACACTTTTTAGATTTTTTAAAACTTTTTCTTTGATTGTTATCATTTGACAGATACAACTCAAGGATCTATAAAAATTGAACAGTCTATTTTGTTTCTGACTTAAAAATAAATGTTTTTGCATTCATAATGAATCATAGTAGCAGTAAACATGGAAGTAAAAGGAAACATTTCAGCTGAGAACAACTATTAAATCACAATTATTATTCCCAATCAGCTCCAGAAATGAAGCATCCTTGTAGAATTTTGCCAACATTCTTTAGAAAATGGATTGAATAATACTTATTACTGTTTTTATTAAAACAAACTCTAAGAAACACAATTTTCCAACAGTAAACATTTCCTTTCTCTGAAATCTTGGAGAGCTTTTTAAAAGTGATTATTCATAGTCACACTTTAAAGGCACATCTTTAAATTTTTTTTTTTATTTCTAAATAATTCTCCATAGTCTATGTTGTTGACTTTAAGTGTTTCTGAATGTTTGCTTTCAAAGTGTGTGTCACTGCAGCAGGAATGAATTTAAAAGTTAACACAAATTTGGAATCTTACGCTAAATTAACTTTACAAAATATGTTTTTTATTTTTCCAATTAAGAGACATGTCTTCACTTTTTTCTTTTGTCCCTCTTGTCATCAGAGTTTTAAGATTTTTATAAGAAACTGGTACCAGTTCTTATTCTCTCGTAGTAGGTAAGCAAAGTATCTATGATTGGACACATCTCTTTTTAAGGACAATCTTCTGCCCTGGCCAGGGTGGCTCCGTTGGTTGGACGTTGTCTGGGGCAGAGGTCACCAGTTATATTCCCAGTCAGGATACATGCCCAGGTTGTGGGCTTGATCCCCAGTGTGGGGTATGCAGGAGGCAGCTAGTCCATATCATGCTGTTACATGGGTGTTTCTCTCTTCTCTATTCCTCTTTCTCTAAAACAATAAACTATTCCTTTTTTGGGGGGGGAAATAATCTTCAATCTTATGTACCTAAAATAGAGTACAGATATCTTTGATCCTAATTTATTGAAAAACAGACTGTACTATTTCAACTGCTGTTTTTCTGTCATCCTCTCAGTAGAATGTCCAGCCTTCAATATATAACAGTATACTTGGCACACAGGTGATATTTTAATAGCTCATTCAGAGCATTTCTTTGTCTTTGTTTCTATTTCTTCTTTTTCTAATGTTACTTTAAGGTCAATCAAGAAAATATGTGCAGAAGTATACTTGGGAATGAAGAGTATAAAACAGTATGTGAGACTGAAAATGGTCCACGATTTGGTGTTAGCATGAGACAGACCTTGTCAGAATGTTCCCAGTGGCAGAATGATGTATGAAGGTGGACATATTTTTATACCTGAGAGATTCTAAGTTCAATTTATAAAGTAGTGAATGAGATCAAAGAAGAGATTTTTAACTATCTAGAATTATCAGAGTGTGTCTGTGACCTACCTATGTATGAATATAAAATGTATGCATGTTGTGCTTCTTTTTGTAACTACTAGAGGCCTGGTGCACAAAAATTTGTGCACTTTTGGTGGCAGCGGGGGGCGGAGGGGGGATCTCTCAGCCCAGCTTGCACACTCTCACAACTGGGACACCTTGAGTAGGGTCCAGTCCCATCCCAGCATCGCTTTGGTTCCTTGGGCCTGCGGGCAGGGGGAGGGACCCAGAGGCCAGTCCGATGGCCGCTTGGCTTTGTTCCCGCATCTCCCTCCCACTGCCACACCCAGACCCAGGACTGACTCCTGCCACGCTGGCCAGGACCCTAGCCTGGTGTTCTGTTGTCCTTTTGGATGTTTAGGTTGTGATGGTGATGGGCCCTAGCTCTATATATATTAGGATAATATTCACATTGTAAGTCTACAAATTGTCCCACAACTAAGCATGGTAATGTATTTATCATCTTTCTTCATGATGCTCACTTCCAAGTACAATATCTTATACTTCATTTCACCAATTCAAATGCAAGGCTGAGCTCAGATTCTCCTTTTGTGGCCTCCCTGACCACCCCATTCGGCACTAACATTTTCCTCCTCTGTTACCCAAATCACTTCGTCTTTTGTCCTGTTGCTAGACTTGGGAAGTGTTATATCATGCGTGCACCTTATTTGGCTAACTACATTTTCATTTCCTTGTTTTAGGGTCTGTTTTTTCATGCTTTTGAATGCCACACAGGACTAGTATTTATCATAGCAAGTTTCGCCCTCATTCTTGGAATATTTTCAGAAATACATCATGATTTCTGTTTCTTAAATTGAAGGAGATAATTTTCTCTTTGGAAACTGTTGAGGAAAACATCCTCATAACCATTTTTGGCTGTGAAATGTTTGCCCTCTCTATGTTCCTCCTCCACCAGACACTTTAGGTAAGAGAAACTAAAAATTAAAACACTACGGTAGGCATGAATAATTAGAGATTATTCCCAATCAGCTCCAGAAAAAAAAGAGGGGGAGCTTGTAAGCTCAAGGACACCAAACAGTATTGCAAATGGTCTTAACAAAATTCATTAGAGTTGTGCAATTGCCTTTTCCATCTGTTTATACAAATAAAACAGCTAGATTTGGAAAAAATTTTAAATTGCCTAATAAAAAGATAAGACCTGCCACTTAAGATTTTTAAAATGCTTTTGTTTCTCTGTAAAAAGCTATATATAGAAAGAGCATTTATTATCATCAAGAGCCATACTTCCATTCATATCAGTAAATGAGTGTTCCTTCAACTTTATTTCAGGGAAGTTAGTGTACTCATCTTTCTTAGAATATCTGTAGAAAGTAGCACTATTTAAAATAAAAACACTATCTCCTGACTAGTGTTGCTCAGTGGTTGAGCATCAACTTATGAACCAGGAGGTCAAGGTTCAATGCCTGGTCTCCCAGCATTGACCCCAGGTTGTGGTTCAGTCCCCAGTAGGGGCAATGCAGGATGCAGCCAATCAATGATTCTCCCTCATCATTAATGTATCTATCTCTATCTCCCTTTCCGTTTCTCTCTGCAATCATTAGAAATATATTTAAAAGTAAGTAAATAAATAAAAACACTATTCAGATATATAAATCTCAATAAATGATATTGGTGGATGGCTCACTTGGAGCAACCAAGTGGTTAAGACTGCACATCTAAAAATCAATACTCCTGCCCTAACCAGTTTTGCTCAGTGGATAGAGCGTCAGCCTGTGGACTGAAAGGTCCCAGGTTCAATTCCGGTCAAGGGAATATATTCCTTGGTTGCGGGCACATCCCCAGTAGGAGGTATGCAGGGGGCAGCTGACCAATGTTTCTCTCTCATCGATGTTTCTAATTCTCTATTCATCTCCCTGCCTGCTGTAAAAAATCAATAAAATATATTATAAAAATGAAAAATAATAAAATCAATACTCCTGGTAGCTTTGCCTTCCTAGAACAGAGGTCTGCTTTTAAAGCTTACAGAAACTCAAGAATATAACTGCCCAAAGCTCAAGCGTAATTGATACCCTTTTTCAAGGAATCCATTTGGGGTGGGGGGAAGAAATATCATTATGATTACAAATCTACTCAGTGAGCAGAGAATCAGAACAAGAGGAATTAAGAAATTATTAAATATGTGTTGTCACTTGCTATTGTAACTTGATAACATTACGGTCATTGGTTTAGGGAAGGAACAAAAAGGTACCAGAAGTCATTCTGAAATGTACAGGTGACCCTTGAATAAAATGGCTTTAAACTGCAAGGGGCTAGGTGCATGCATATTTTTTTCCAATCACTACCTGTACTATTTTATATCCTTGGTTGGGAGTCCATGAATGTGGAGGGCCAGCTGGGTGCATTGCTCCGCACCACTTTATATACAAAAATTGAACTTCCTTCGATTTTAGTACCATTGGGGTCCTGGAACCAATCCCCCATGGATACTTAGGGACAACTAAGTTTGGGAGGAGTCAAAAGTTACATGCAAAGTTTTTTTAAAATATATTTTATTGATTTTTTACAGAGCGGAAGGGAGAGAGATAGAAAGTCAGAAACATCGATGAGAGAGAAACATCGATCAGCTGCCTCTTGCACGCTCCCCAATGGGGCTGTGCCCACAGCCAAGGTTACATGCCCTTGACCGGAATCAAATCCGGACCCTTCAGCCCGCAGTCAGACGCTCTATCCACTGAGCCAAACCAGTCTCGGCCACATGCAAATTTTTTATTCCTGAGGAAGGGACCAGGGCTTCCAACCTTTTGTTGTTCGAGGTAAGTCTTTCCTAATGAATGGTCACACAGGTAGTAGAAAAGACTGAGTAAGCAGGAAACAGTATTGGCAGCAGTGGGAAGTCATTACCTTCTCCAGGCCAGAAGGGGACAGAAGGAGAAGGCAGGTTGGTAGAGCCTACTGGGTCAGCAGGCCAAATGGAATCAAGTGAGTCCATTGAGAAGGACAAGGGAGGGACCTGGGAGAGCAACCCTGCCTGAGATAACATCCCAGGCAGAAAGAGAGGGGGAAGAATACCCCGACTTCTCGCTTCCTCTTACCTTCCCATCTCCCCGTAATGCCCTTCACTGGCTGAACATGCATAGTCAGCATTTCATGGATTCTTTTTCATATTTGTTATTGACTATTCACTCTTTTTTCTATTCTTTTGTTAGTTTCTCTAGAAATTTTAACTCACATACTTATTTTATTAAAATCCATACACTTTCCCAAACTACAGAAGTATATTCACGTCTCCCATCTATAAGGTAATTATTTTAATACTAGGAGCCCGATGCACGAAGATCTGTACAAGAATGGGCCTTCTTTTCCCTGGCTGTCGGCACTGCCTTTGCTCTGCCAGAGCCGCCTTTCGGCCTTCACTCCACTTGGAGCTGCCTTCCCACCCTCCCATGCTGCCCACAGTCCCAGAGTGGCTGGGGTGGTGTGAAAGCATCCTGCCTCCAGCCACTGGACACCTGTGTATGTGAATTAACCCACCATCTTTGTTGGGTTAATCTTCATACTCACTCCTAATTGGCTGGTGGGTGTCACAAAGGTATGGTCAATTTTCATGTTTCTCTTTTATTTTTTTTTAATTTTTTTGTTTTCTTTTTCTTATATTCTTTTTTGTTTTTTCTTTATATTTTCTTTTTATTATTTATTTGTTTGTTTGTTTGTTTGTTTGTTTATTTATTTATTTACAAACCCTTGTGTCGAGGGCTGACTTTCAATAGATGGCAGCGAGGGAGCTGCTCTGCTACGTACGAAACCCCGACCCAGAAACAAGTCGTCTACGAATGGTTTAGCGCCAGGTTCCCCACAAACATGCGTTGTGTGATGGGCGTGGGCGCAGCCCCCTTTCCGGCCACACCCCATCGTGTTTCTCTTTTATTAGTGTGGATAACTGCAGATCTTTTAACCTCACACAGCATGGCCGTTTTTGGTTTATACAGTAGTCGTAATAAACATAACACACACACACACTCTATGTTCCAGATACTTTGCCAAAAACTTTATGATGCTCTTTCATCTCATCCTCATAGTCACCCACAAGGGAAATAGTGTTATCATCATCAATTTATAAAGGAGGGAAGAAGGGCACACTGAGGTTGTTAAAGTGGCATCACAGTCAGGCTTCCAACAAACACTATAGGCTCCCAAGGCAAAGCTCATGTCACTCCTTAGAGCGTCTGTCTAGGAATGTTGCCTTGTGTCCTCCACATATTCACAAATCCCTCCCACTTCATATCTCAGCCCATCTATCTGGAAACATTTTGTGTTCTTGTCTACAATTTTTTTAATGTGGATTTATTGGTGGAAACCTCAATTTTTATTACCTAAAATTGTCTTGATTTTCCCCTCATTCTTGAGAAAGGTATTTTATTGGCTACAGAATTCTAGGTTGAGAGTTATTTTCATTTAGGATATTAAAGACATTATTCTGCTGTGTCTGAACTTCTGTGGTTTGTTGTTGTTGTTTTTCTGTAAAGCCACGAGCTGTCAAGTCTAATTATTGCTCCTTTGTCAATGATCAGAATTCCCCTGGCTGTTTTAAATGTTTGACCTTTGCCTTTGTTATTTTTTTAATTTCGCTATGATGTTTACGTGTAGAATTGTTGTATTTATTTGTGGTTTTTTAAGTTATGTTTTCATGTTATATTTATTTTCATTTAAAAATATTGTGTTTTGTGAATCTGGGTTTGGTGTCTTTCAAATTCTGGTCTGGATGGGAATTCTGCTGTACCATTTCAGTATTCAAGTTACTCAGATTTGGGGCACATTACTCAACCTGCCTAGGCTTCAGTGTTCTTACCTGCAAAAGGAGAATAATAATAATAATAATAATAATAATAATAATAATAATAATAATAATAATAGTCAGCCTGGCTGGCGTGGCTCAGTGGTTGAATGTCAACCTATGAACCAGGAGGTCACTGGTTCAATTCCTGGTCAGGGCACATGCCCAGGTTGCAAGCTCCATCCCCAGTAGGAGGCATGCAGCAGGCAACCGATCAGTGATTCTCTCTCATCGTTGATGCTTCTAACTCTCTCTCTTCCTCTCCCTTTCTCTCTGAAATCAATAAAGATATTTTTAAAATACTATTAATAGCGCCCATCCTATAGGGTTAGGAGATAAAGTCCGTTGCCATATAGGCACATTACTAAAAATTGTACCCGGAATGTCATATATACGTAAGTGATAGACATTATTACACTCACCTGAGGCTCTGCACTACCCTGGCTAAGAGCACAGGCTACCGTCCTCATGGCCACAGTTGCTTCGTCTAGGGTTGGGCACTAACTTGGGGAGACTAGTCTTCCTTTGGGCCTCTGTGGCAGGCCCCCGTGGATCAGAGGCTACTAAGTGGGGTGGCCATGGTTCTTGCCATTTGCTGGAAGCCACTCGGCTGCAGGACAGAACGAAGCCACATAGGAGATGGTAAGAGGGTGTCCTCTGTCCCCTTAGCTCCCCTCCCTCCAATCACGGTGGTCTTATCCTTCAAACAGCCCCTCCTTTCTACCCAAACCATTGCAGATGGTGCAGCCGTCACACTGTTTAGCACTGTATAGGACTGTCCTGTGCAGGCACCCTCCACAGTTGTGACATGCTTTGTTGTCCAGAAGTGAACAGGAGAATTTATCTTTCAACAATCATTCACCCGGTGTGGCATTCTTGTGAATGCAGAGTTGCCATCGGCAAACAGTGTGCCAAGACAGCCCTCCCTGGCTACGTCACAGGATTCCGGGTTATCGCAAGCATAAGGTATGTTAACCATTAATAACGTTCAGAGATAAAACTCTGGGAAAAAATGACTAGTGCCTGGCATAGTTAAGATTTTTTTTTCTACAAGAAACTTAATCTCGCCAAAACTGGTTTGGCTCCGTGGATAGAGCATCAGCCTGTGGACTGAAGGGTCCCAGGTTCGATTCCGGTCAAGGGCATGTATCTTGGTTGTGGGCACATCCCCAGTAGGGAGTGTGCAGGAGGCAGCTGATCGATTTTTCTCTCTCATCAATGTTTCTGACTTTCTATCCCTCTTCCTCCATCTCAGTGGAAAATCAATAAAATATATTTTTAAAAAAAGAAATTTAGTCTATTTTAATAGACTCGGGGTAGTAGTTACCATGTGACTTTGCGTTGGAGAAAGGCAAGAGGCCATCAACAGTTGGTAGATTCCCTTATCACAGTGTATGCTAATTACATGTGAACATGTAGAATTATAAAGTCTGCAATGGAGATCGGTAAGTGTTCTTACACTCGCACGATGCTGATGTGTTTATAAAGCACCACAGTTGGTGAGTTTTCCTAGAAAAGGAACAACCAGCATACATATCTGCCAATCAGAAACGTGTGTTGAAGTCAACGTATTTCCTCCAGACACCCATGCATCTGCTTCTACCTTATTGGCTCTCAGTAGCCCCTTTAAAGTATGTGGTGGCGATAGCAGGCCCCAGTAACTGTGCGACTCCTGAGTGTAGCAGATGTTCAGTGCACTGAGCCCCATATGAGCCCCCCTCTCTCCCTCCCCACCAGTTTCACACCTGTTCCCCTCGTGACCTTCCTCTTGCTTGAGGAGGTCCGCTCTGAAGGAGATGGGAGTCTGGAATATCCCTGGGACCATCTCAGCTTCCCCACATGTCGCAATGTTCGTCACCATTTTTACATGTTAAGGAAATTAAGCTGTGCAAAAGCAATGGAAATCCTGTTTTCAATAAAACTGGTGGCAATAGTTGATGCAGGTTTGCTCTCTGTAACTATACAGACCATTAAATGAGCTATTTTATTTTCCAAGCTGCTTTGGATACACAAGGAAAATTGTAATGTTCTGCCCACAACACATTAGTGATTGTTCTATTCTTTTAGGGAAACCAACCTTATTTTTTAAAATATATTTTATGATTTTTTACAGAGAGGAAGGGAGACGGATAGAAAGTGAGAAACATCTATGAGAGAGAAACATCGGTCAGTGCCTCCTGCACACCCCCTACTGGGGATGTGCCCGCAACCAAGGTACATGCCCTTGACCAGAATCAAACCTGGGACCTTTGAGTCCGCAGGCCGAGGCTCTGTCCACTGAGCCACACCGGTTTCAGCAGAAAACCAATCTTATTATTATTATCTGAGGCCAACTGGTTTTATTTGCAACATGCATGTGCCCTCTTCCTATGAAGGTGTTCATCCAGATTCCCAAAGTAAAATCTCTGCTGCCCCGGATAATTCTGGAAGACAGACAAAGCTGGTGGGCACGGCCTTCCCCGAGTTCTCTGCACACGACAGTGTGTTCCTGCTGGGCTCTGGCTGCACTGCTTCTCTCCTGTGCGTGCCCGCTGCTGCTCTGGGTTCCCCTGAGCTCGGTGGATGGCAAGACCAAGGTGGAATCGGGGCAATGCTTGCCTGGCTGTCTGGTGAACCCATCTTTCCTGGTTACACTTTTTAAGGTTCCTCGAACCTTTTTGGTACCCTGTGTGGGAGTCAGAATCGGAAATGATCTTCATCAAGTGGCTTCAGGGGCCACGACAGATGAGACCACACATGGATGGAGGGTCCTGTGGCGCTAACATGATCCGGTTATCCATTTCCCAGACACTGGAGGTGACATGTTGAAGAATAGCCTCCAAACCCTCCTTCCCTGCAGCCCTCTGAGAATGGCTGCCCAGCCAGAAGGAGCAGGAAGGCGGTTCAATTAGAGCATGAGGGCAAGCTCCGGCTGTCAGGGTTGACTCACCCACCATGGAGAGGGAGATAGGGGATCCAAACAGGGCCTGTGTCTGCCAAAAGCTAATTAGCAGGATTAAGCTTCAGAGTTTCTTTCTTCCCACCCGGGCAAACTAAAACACTGGAAAGACACCCTGTATCTAATCTTAAACTAGTTTGTGCCACCACTATGTTTATGTCTAAACTGCAGAGTGGGGTTAAGAGATACCAACCTAGTAAACATGCTAACTATTAACAACATATTTCCATGTTAACTATTAACATGTTAACAAGTAAGGAAACGTATACAGTGAAAGGAACCGATCTAAAGACAGGATGTTTCTGAGAGTTCTAAAACATTTTAAGATTTACTGAATTTACGGTCTGAACTTAACCCGTGTAACTGAATTCATTATTTTCATAAAAATATGTAATAAGTTGATCCTTTGAATGGCTGCTTTTTAATGCTAACCAACAGTTTTTAAAATAATAGGAGGTTTCCTTATTCCCCTTTGTCATCTGTCCTTCTCTCGAGTCCCAGTTCTAAACGATCTCTGATCTGTTTTCTGTGATGATCTCTTAGTTTGATCTTATGGAACTTTACATCCATGGAGCCATGCCATACATACTCTTTCTGCCTGACCCCTTGCACTCCGAATAATGACTTAGAGAAGTATCATATGGTGGTATATATCAATAACCTTTTATTTTCATTGCTCAGTAGTATGCCTTGGCATGGATAGGCCACCATTTGTTGATCCATTTCCCTGTTAATTAGCATTTGGGTTATCTTCGTTTCGGAACTACAAATAGAGATAAAATTTTGTTTCTCTGGGGTATATATAAGTGCGGAATAGATGGATCTTTTGGGGTTTCTCTTTAAGAAGCTCTCAGTTTTCTGCCCTAACCAGTTTGGCTCAGTGGATAGAGCATCTGCCTGTGGACTAAAGGGTCCCAGGTTCGATTCCGGTCAAGGACATGTATCTTGGTTGTGGGCATATCCCCAGTAGGAGGCGTGCAAGAGGCAGCTGATTGATGTTTCTAACTCTCTAATCCTCTCCCTTCCTCTCTGTAAAAATCAATAAAATATATATATTTTAAAAAGAAACTCTCAGTTTTCTGATGCGATTGTACCATTTTACATTCCCCACAGTGGTTACCCGGGAATTTCAGTTGCTCTTCATTCTCCTACACCCCAACGCGTAGAGAACTCATCACCTCCAGTTCTCCATTAGAAAGCAGGGAGAGGAAGTTTCCTTCAAGCGGAAGGAAATGATACATGACAGGAACATGGGTTTGCACAAAGGGATAAAGGGCACCGGGAACGGTGGCAGCCTGGGCCAGCACGAGGTCTTCATTCGGTGAATCTCTTTGGAAGCCAGGCCGTGAGATGCGTCGCAGATTAAGTACTGAAATGCGCCACAATAGTCTGAAGCTGGGAGAACAGAAACAAGCGTATGTCATTTTCAGATTCTTACAGTAAACATAACACCATATAACATTGCTTAAAGTAGACCGTAATAAATTAAAGATGTGCACGTAACCCCAAAAGCAACCATGAGGACGTTATGCAGTATTCGTTATAGCACGTGAGCTAACAAAGGAAAAATAATTAATCATTTTATATAAAAAAGAGGAGAAAGGAATAAAGAACAGATGGGACAAGTGGACAATAAGTAGCAGATGGTTGATTGAAAGCCACATGTCCCGCCCAAACACTCCATCTGGAGAGCCCACAGCCTCCCCCGATCCCATGTGCAGTTTTGACAAGAGCACAGGGGCAAGCCTTTCAGAAAGAGCCTGTCTGGTTCTGTGTCAATCTGGTACTTGTGCCCGTCTGGGACCCCGTGTCAGTCTGGTCCCGTGTCAGTCTGAGACCCATGTCCACCTGGTATCTGTGTCAGTCCGGGTCTCATGTCAGTCTGGGACCTGTGTCAGTCTGGTCCCATGTCAGTCTGGTCCCATTTCAGTTTGAGACCTATGTCAGGCTGGTATCTGGGTCAGTCTGGGACCCGTGTCAGTCTGGGACCCATATCAATCTGGTCCCATGTCAGTCTAGTACCTGTGTCAGTTTGAGACCTGTGTCAGGCTAGTATCTGTGTCAGTCTGGGACCCGTGTCCATCTGGTACCCATGTCAGTCTGGGACCCGTGTCCGTGTCAATCTGGGACCCGTGTCAGCCTCTTACCCATGTCAGTCTGAGACCCGTGTCAGGGAGGTTGCAAGCTCTGGAGTCAAAGAGCGCCTCTGGCTGGATCCTCCCTCCACCAGCGGCTCCAACCAACAGCAGCAGCAGCAGCAGCAGGCACCAAATTTGCACCCAACTGGACCATGAAAAGCTGGACCCACAGGTGGAGAGCTTCCGAGGCTGTCAGCGGCTGGCCTGTTGGAGCCTGTTCGCAGGGTGAAGATTTCCATGTTATCTCCCTAAATGGCTGCCCCCTGGCCTCAAAGAACCAGAGGCTTTGAGGGGTTCCTGTTGGTGATGGAGGCAGCACAAACCTCCTTTCCCCTGAGCCCAGAGGGGTGGAGTGCTGCAAATCCACCCACCCAGTCCCCAGAGGCCTTATTCCCGGGGCCAGCTCTGGACTTCTTTGGTGTTTATCGGCCACCCCTGCCGGCAAAGGTGTGTGTGCTGCCTCCCAAGCCAGTAGCCTGTGGACTGAGGCATCTGGCTCACCTCCTCCCAGAGCATCCTCAATGTATCGGCCACTTCTAGAGAGCAGAGGCACGCGTGTCCTCTGGCGTGCCCCCTGAGGGTAAGTGGCAGGGGGTGTGCCTGTCCTCACAGCGCCTCCCTATCAGGAGACTCCCTCTCCCACACGTGGAACAGAGAGCCTGGAACAGACAGGCACACCTGTAGAACATCAGCTGCAGGTGTACAAGCAATGGGCGTGCACGGAATTGCCCGGCACCCCCTCCCCAGTCACATTTGTTTCCTTTCCCCACCATCACCCCTGTCCTACCTCATCAGGTGAATTTGGGGGTAGCCTTCCCCAAGGGCAGGGGTGGGAGTGTGACTTGGCCCACGTTGTCCAACATGTGCCTTCCGCACAGTCCCCGCACACACTCGGCTGTGCACATCTTGGTACCTTTGTCTTTTAATTGGAGAATTTAATTAACTTACTTTCAATGTAAGTACTGATGTCTTTGGGTTCCTAGTGACGCTACCACTGTTTGTTTTTAATTTAACCCACCTGTTTAATGGTTCCTTTTCTTATTGCCTTTTAATAATAAAATATTTTATTACTATTCCATTTTTCTCTATTAGGTTGTTAAACTTCTCTTTACTACTCTTTTTAGCAATCATCATAAGAATGACATGCATTTTTGCCTCATTACCACTTAACAGACATCATTGCTTTTACTCCGTCCCCTTATGGTAGAACCTCCAGACCCTTTATTCGCTCCCAACTTTGGGTGAAATTATTGTCATGCCTTTTAATGCTCACTTGTTATTTAAATCAAGATGAACATTATATTGTTGCATTTGCAGTCAGTATTCATGTACTTACCTATTGTTGAAAATATAGACTTTGTTTTGATTACATTTCTAGTTTCCCTCTAAGATATATTTATTCTGCCCAACGAAGGCCACGCAGTGTTCCTTTGCATGCTCTCAGCCTTTTTCTCTAAAAACAGCTGCGTTTCTCTTCAGTTGTAGAGGACTGTGCTGGTTAATGGGTTCGGGATTGGCACTGTTATCTTCCGACGCTCTATCTATCTACCCATTGGGTTGTCTTACGGTTCCCAGAGTTCCTTTGCGAAGTCAGCTGTGCATCTCAATGTCGCTCCCGCGAAGGTAATTTTCTTTCCCGTGGGTTTCTTAGCAGTGTTCACTGTCTTTGCTTTTCTGCGGCTCCACCGGCGTGTGCGGTTTCTCTGCATCCATCTCGCCTGTGTGTGCGACAGAGTTTCCAATCTGCTGTTTGATGTTTTGCATCAGTTTTTTGGAATCCCTCCCACTCTTTTTTAAAATATTGCCTCTGCCTTATTTTTTCCCTTCTCTTCTTTTAGGACCCCCTGTTAGGTACATATTAGATTTTTCATCGGTCTCAACATCTCCTACAGCTGTCTGATTTTTAATGTCTTTTTTCTCTCTGAGCTTCACCTTTAAATCCTGCATGGATGTGTCAATCTCAGGAACCTGTCCGTTGTCTTCATTCTGTGGATAGATCTATTCTTTGATGACCAGTTCTAGGCATCTTCCTTCCTTTTCTAGATGACAGTTCTGTGCCTACACCCCCATCTTTCCATCCATTTTCCTGGACTGTGATACACTCATCATAAATGTTTTTGAATTCCTTCCTCACAGGTAACACCAGTGTCTCAGTCACCTGGGAGCTGTTTTATTAATTTCACTTTTGGTGCTGACATTAATTTGGAGATCTAGCAATTTTACTAAAGGCTATTTCTGCAGTGAAACAGTTACAGAGTCTTCGGGTGACGATGCCTTTCTCCAGGCGGTGGTGTCTTTTCCTGCAAGGCTAAAACAGAGCAGGCATATAAGACCATGTGGATTCCTGCAACAGAGAGGAGTTAACAGGTCTACTCCAACCATGCATACAAGAGGAGAAACAGTCCAGAGATGGAAGGCGCTGACGACACTTGCCATGCAACCAGTCAGCCAGCAGCTGTGCGTCGCTGCAGGTTACCCAGGACCAAACAACAGAGGGTCGGTCGGACCTGCGTTGCCAACATCTCTCCACCATCCAGATGCCATTGCTGACGTGTACACATAAGGAACACTTTGACATTGAACCTGGGACTGAGAACTGTTGGCCGTTGAAATTGGGTCTCAAACATTGTGCTCATGTGTTTATTTCCAGGCTGCAGAGGCAAGATTTTTAAAGAAAAGAAATGGGGGAAATAAAAATAGATACAGAGGCAAAGAAGCATGGGACAGACTGTCGGACTACAGCAAGAAGGCAGGGGAGGTTGCGGGGGGGTGGGGTGGGGAACAGTGCTGCATGAGATCAACGAAAGGACTTTACACATGCATAAAATCATAACTATAGGATACAAGACACTGGGGTGAAGGCAGGTGAGGTCATGTGCTCGGGGTGGGGGGGGGAAAGTTGGAAGGAGGTCAAGGGGGGAAAAAGAAACATATGTACTATTATTTGTGGGTGTGGTCCATGACCCTCCAGCCCAGAGCTGTGGGTGTGGTCATGACCCTCCAGGCCAGAGCTGTGGGTGTGGTCCATGACCCTCCAGCCCAGAGCTGTGGGTGTGGTCATGACCCTCCAGGCCAGAGCTGTGGGTGTGGTCCATGACCCTCCAGCCCAGAGCTGTGGGTGTGGTCCATGACCCTCCAGCCCAGAGCTGTGGGTGTGGTCATGACCCTCCAGGCCAGAGCTGTGGGTGTGGTCCATGACGCTCCAGCCCAGAGCTGTGTGTGTGGTCCATGACCCTCCAGCCCAGAGCTGTGGGTGTGGTCCATGACCCTCCAGCCCAGAGCTGTGGGTGTGGTCCATGACCCTCCAGCCCAGAGCTGTGGGTGTGGTCCATGACCCTCCAGCCCAGAGCTGTGGGTGTGGTCCATGACCCTCTAGCCCAGAGCTGTGTGTGTGGTCCATGACCCTCCAGCCCAAAGCTGTGTGAGTGGTCATGACCCTCCAGCCCAGAGCTGTGGGTGTGGTCCATGGCCCTCCAGCCCAGAGCTGTGGGTGTGGTCCATGACCCTCCAGCCCAGAGCTGTGGGTGTGGTCCATGGCCCTCCAGCCCAGAGCTGTGGGTGTGGTCCATGGCCCTCCAGCCCAAAGCTGTGTGAGTGGTCATGACCCTCCAGCCCAGAGCTGTGGGTGTGGTCCATGACCCTCCAGCCCAGAGCTGTGGGTGTGGTCCATGACCCTCCAGCCCAAAGCTGTGTGAGTGGTCATGACCCTCCAGCCCAGAGCTGTGGGTGTGGTCCATGGCCCTCCAGCCCAGAGCTGTGGGTGTGGTCCATGACCCTCCAGCCCAGAGCTGTGGGTGTGGTCCATGGCCCTCCAGCCCAGAGCTGTGGGTGTGGTCATGACCCTCCAGCCCAGAGCTGTGGGTGTGGTCCATGACCCTCTAGCTTTCAGTTTTCAAGTGTCCTATTGTCTTCAGAGACTCTTGGTAGCCCTGTTATGCTCCTCAGAGGCCTTCCACTCACTCTGACGTCTCCTGCCCCGGGAAGCCCTGCCCGTATTCTCAGGGGAGAATGACTCACCTGCTTGAAGCCGCCCAAGCCCTCCCACAATGCCCTGGAGCCCTCTAACCTCCCACAGTGCCCTCCACGGGCTCAAGGCTAAGATTCTGAGCCCCCTGACCCAGCCTAGAGTCACCCACTGACCCCAGAATCCAAGCTGGTGCCGAAATTACTTCACCTCTGCACATTTCCAGGCTAGGCCACAGGTCATTACCGAAGTCCCCTGACAGACCCCCGAGTAAAGCGACCTCCGCCCACTAACCCTGGTGCACAGTGAAGTCTCCTGGGAGTGTGGTCAAGGACAGCAGACTTTATTTTCACACCAGCCCCAGGGTCTCACGCTAGAACTCATTGTAGGTCGTGGGCCAAGGTCCTCACAGATGTCTCTGCCACGGCCTTCTTATGGGATGGGGCACCAAGACACTGTCTCACCGACTCAGCACCCAGCGCTTTCCACTCCAAGCCCTCCCCCTTCCCTCACCCCAGCCCCAGGGCCCATCCAACTGTGGGAGCCTTTAGTTGAGGGCTCCTTCCACTGTGGGACAACCCCACATTCCTGTCCATGCACCTGACCCTCACCTGGTGCGCCTTCCCACAGAGAAATGGAAGCAGGGAGGGGGCTGTTCTCTGGCCTTAGCCTGAGCTTTACCCTCTCAGGAAGTGAGGAAGGACCTCCCTTTCATTTCTGGCTGTCCAGGATTCAGCTCCGCAACCCCTGCAGCTCAGCTTGCTCTCCTCCAGCTGGGTGAGCTCCTGACCATGGCCTTCAGCCCTTCTCTTTATCTATCTATCTATCTATCTATCTATCTATCTATCTATCTATCTATTTATCTATCTATATCTATCTATCTATCTATCTATCTATCTATCTGTTTGTTTACTTACTTATATTGCTTTCTTTTTTTTTTTCTTTATTGATTAAGGTATTACATGTATGTCCTTATTCCCGCATTACCCCCCACCTCCCATTTATGCTCCCACTGCCCTGTTGTCTGTGTCCATTGTTTAGGCTGATATGCACGCCTATAAGTCCCTTGGTTGATTTCTCCCCCTTACTCCCCTGCCTTCCCTGAGGTTTGACCTTCTGATTGATGCTTCTCTGTCGTCTCTTGACTCCCCTAAACCTTTCGTTTCCGCACATTCTCCGGGTTTTCCAGTTCCTTTTGTCAGGAGAGCTGTTGCACTGCCATCTAATCCCTCCCACCCAGGCGTGTGATGTCCACCCTCTCTCTGCCTTTTGGTGAAATAGCCTGGCAGCAGCACACGCCGCTTCTGATTGCACATCACTGGCGAGCCTTGGTTCATGGCTGGAACCAGCTTCCAGGGTGTCTGCGAAACATGCAGTGTCTGCCTGAGACCGGTCCCTCCTCTGCCTGTGGGTGAGGGTAACGGGAAATGGGCATGAAGGCAGGGAGCTGCCAGCCTCCTGCATGAGCTCCCAGTCCTGCCCTGGACCCATGTTGCCGGTCCAACCACCCTTGGTGGGCTCTTGTGCATTGAGCACTGGCAGAACTGACGATGCAAGATATGCTGAGTCGCTAGTCACAGGGCCGGGCCTGAGGTCAGTGTCATGGTCTAAGACTGGACCATTGGGGAGTTCTCAGCACTGGTGGGAGTCGGGGTGGCTTGAAAACAAAGAACAGCCTGTCCTAGTGAGAGGAAGGCATATACCCGACAGATAGAAAAGTGCTTGATTACGTCAATGTATTTTTCTCAATTTTATGAATACCATGCAGCTGACAGTTCCAGAGGTTAATGTGTCCCTAAAAATGATCTGACATAATTTTAAATTTGTTTCTTGTTTTGCATACTACTCTAAAAAATGATACTAAAATATTAAGTGTGACAGTAGAGTCATCCTAATTGAGGACAGGACAGATGGCCAATCAAGGAGCAGTCCCCTTCTTCTCCAGACTTCCGCTCTACTCTCTACCACCCCCTACTGGCACAGGGGGAGCGTCTGGCAAAGGGGCAGCGTGGCTCAGGAGTGCCATGGTTGGCATCACAAAGCAGAGACAGAAGGAGCTGAAGCTGAGAAAATAGCTTAGTAATGAGCACAGAGATCCTCGGTGATAAGTTTGCTAGTCACTCTGTAGAGTTTGATGGATGATCTATTAATATACTTAAATGTGGACGAAATAAAATGAATTTGAAATCATGTTCCCTAAAAGGGGGGAAAAAGGAAATCATGTCCCCAAGATGTAAGTGGATATCTATCTATTCTCATGAGCAAAGACTGAGAAAAGAAGAACAGAGAAAAGACAAGTAGGTTTAAACTACAGTAAATATTGCTTGTGTGCACACATATCCTATCTTTTATGAGACGGCTTTGGTTTCAAAAAAACGAAGTTTAGTTGGAAATGTTTTGCTTGTAAATATATTTGTGTTCACAGTGTAGGGCTTGTGCAGTGTGTGTGTGTGTATAATGATTTTAACCTATAGTTAGAAAAGATACATCATTTTGATTGAGATTTGGGATTGAGGAAAAGTAGATTATCTTAACTGAGACTCTAAGCTAAATTTTCTCTGGATTCTGGCACAGGTTCTGAAAAAGTGACCCACAATGGGTAATGGAGAGAAGTGAGGATGACATTTGGCTGATGCAGAAATGCGTTTGGTTACGTTCCACCTCATTCTGGGAGAATAAAAGAGTGTTTGAGCAAAGAATAGAAGTGAACTAAAAATATAACCTCAGTCGTTATGGGCCACCCCCTCCTTCCAAGGGGAAGAAAGGACTGGGATAGGAAACATATGGAAAGAAGGACACATGATCTGGAAGTATGCACAAGAGAGCTGTAAGAATAATACGAACACATATGCTCTCGGCAACTAATCAGCCAAATGACCAGCCAAAACCGCTCGGTGTCCCTCCATGGAGTCTCATTTACTCCGAAGAGAAGTTTCCACAGACCCGCTCCCCTTCCAGCTGGCAGCCAGCGAGCAGAGGGAAGCTGTGAGGAAGCAGGAGGAGGGAGTAAATCTGAGTAATTCCAGTGCGCACAGCAGTGCTAAGCGCTCCTTTTGGGCTGCACCTAAAAACTCCAGAAAAGGAAGGGAAACTGTTTGTTGACTAAGTCATAGAATTGCGTTGCGCTTACTGCAGAAGTCCTAGATGGTGCACACACTTTTACTTTGCTTTGTCACCCGCCACAGAATCTGGGATTAAGATTCTGTATTTGTTGATTATGAATGTATACTTTTGTAAACTTTCCAATTAGCCCGTTATCGGTTTCAGTTCCCAGTATCCACGGATGCTTTGCTCATCCGGTGCTTCCCTCTCAGGGAACTGCACGGCCGGCCGGTTTGGGCCTTGTTTTGTCTGGTTTTCCTTGCGCTTGGCTTCCTTTTGATGTGAGCAATGCGGGAAAGCCAAGCCCAGAGGTTTGCGACACACAGCCTGGCCCAGGCCTGTGTCATGACAATGCAGACTCCTAAGTGAATAAATATCCCTCCATTGAAAAAGGAAAGCATGGAAGACAAGAGGGAGACTTTAGGAGGGCTGATAGGTTGTCGGTGAACAAAGCAGCAAGCAATACACAAATGAGGAAAGGAGAGACAGAAATTCTCATTATTTAGGGGGAAAATGTAATAAGTGAAACAGCAGCAAGGCATACAACAGGGAAACCAAGATCAAAGCCATTGCTCTGATGGTTGGTACTGTATTGCTTTTCCCTTGAGCTCCAAGAGCTGAAAAAGCAGAGCAATTTTTCTGTTCGTCATTCGCTTCTGTCTTGTACAATCACATAAAGTGGGATGACCTATTCATTAAAAATTGGCATTTTTTGTGTGGCTTAATATTATAGAGTTTTTTTGTTTTTTGTTTTTTAAATATATTTTTATTGATTTTTCACAGAGCGGAAGGGAGAGGGATACAAAGTCAGAAACATCGATGAGAGAGAAACATCGATCAGCTGCCTCTTACACACACCCTACTGGGGATGTACCCACAGCCAAGGTACATGCCCTTGACCGGAATCAAACTTGGGACCTTTCAGTCTGCAGGCAGACGCTCTATCCACTGAGCCAAACAGGTTTCAGCAATATTATAGAGTTTTGTTGATGTTTTTTTTTGAGAGTTAGATGAATGAAAACATATATGTTTTTAATTGTTGGATTCGTAACAGGATATCCAATGGGTCACTCTTGTTTACTATATTTTTTTAGATAATTCTAGTTTTTGTCTATTTACCTATCAATAGTTGTTTAGAAAAATGTTTTAATTATAATCTTTTTAAAACTTCCTGCTGTCGATCTAGGAGGTTTTGCTTCATATTTTTCAGCTGTTTGCAATGCATAATCTTTATCTGCTTGATATTAGAGAGTGAGAGGAAGAGAAACATTGACTTATTATCCCACTTATTTAGGCATTCATTGGTTGATTCTTGTATGTGCCCTGACTGAGGATTGAACCTGCGACCCTGGCATATCGGAATGACGCTCTGAACTGCTCGGCCAGGGCTGAGAACTATAATCTCTAAAGCTTCTGCCTGCCCTCAGGTACAGAATGGACCGTCATTAGATAAGGATTCTCCTCACGCCTCATGTTTTCTTCCAGTTGATTCTTTATTGTATCTGGCTTTAACACATTATGGTAACTTTCTTTTTGTTAGTATTTTCCTGATATGTCTTTACATTCAACTTTTCAGTACTTTTGTGCTTTTGCTGTTTCTTGTAAATATAAACTTATTCCCTGGAACTTTCAAAATCTGAACTCTCCATCTTTATGAACTAGTGAGTTTAATCCATATAGTTTTGTCATAAGTGTGGGCATATTTGGACTTGTGTCTGCCATTTTTAACCTGTAAGCATCTTCCCTGTCATGTAGCTCACTCGGTTCAAACTATCTTCAGTGTTGGTGTTTGCGTGGCAAATCCCCTCAGGCCTTAAATGTCTGGTAGTAATTTTCATTAAATAATCCATAACAATATAAAGGTAATATGCTAGTTAAACCAGACATCTTCTGGACGTCATTCCGGACATCTTTCCTGATGAAGCTGAAGCCACAGGGAAGCCAGCTTGGGTGCCAGGTGCCTGCTGGTGGGTGGAGGAGGGCAGCCTGGGTCCGGGGTGCTGGAGGGAAGCCTGGTGCAAGCAGCCAGAGGTAGGAAGGCCTACTCTTGTACAAATTTTCATGCATCCAGCCTCTGGTTTAATTATGATGGTAAATGATGGGTAGCTTAGCTGAATGTGAAATTCTATGCTCTAAGTTAATTTCCTTTAATAGCTGAGAATACAAATCCATAGTCCTCTTGCATCCAGAGCTGTTAAAAACAGTTTAATAGGCTAAAAGTTGGTCTATGCAAATAATAATCTCTGTTTACTTTTAATTTCTAATCTAATCTGATATTCATAAATTTTACTAGGTGTTTGGTTTTTGCTTTATTTTTCCTTATTTCTCCCCTTTGGCACTCAATAGGGCCTTTTAATCTGAATCATTTCATTTTTTCCACTTTAGTTTTGGAAAATTTAGCTCCATTATTTCTTATACATATTGCTTCTAAAATTTCATTTTTCTCTTCTTGTGTACTCCTATCTAGATATTAGAACTTTCACAGTAATTCTACATACATATGTTCTATGCTTTCTTCCTTTTCCCTGGGAGTTTTCCTGATCCCTTAATTCATTCTTCTGCTCTATTTAAATAGCCTATTTATTTTGTACTCTTTACTGAAGTTATTGTTTACTTACTTCATACCTATCTTCTGTTTTCCTTCTGTGTTATATCCATACCTTTCTGTCTCTCATAGTATGTTCACCACACTAACTTTGCTTCCTTGGTCCTTCTCTGTCATCTTTCTAGTTCATATGGGATCCACAACACACTGGATGTCTCCCTGTTGAAAGAGCTGTGCTCCCCACATGCCTTGCTGTTTTTGGTGCACGAGCTCATGAGAGGCATTGGCTGCTCTCTGAGGCAATGAGTTTAAAGATGAGACATTGATCCAATCACTATTCGTGAGCTCAGGGAATGTGGAGTGGGGAGCCACAGGCACCAGACACTGTGGGCATGAACCGAACCCCACAAAACAACCTCCTGGGCTCTGATCCGCTTTCAAGGAGAAGCAGCATCGAAGGAGCTGCTCATGAACCACAAGCCATTCCCTTCATGATGAGCTGGGAGGGAGTGAGGACAGTGACAACCCCATGTAGACTCGTCTCCACATGTTTTCTGAGTTGCTCTCCAGGATGGAGCTCCTATCCTGCACCCATTTTACTCCCTGGGCCCACGTGTGAGTCACTACAAGGCTTAACAGGGGCACCTGTCCATAGGCCCCAGGGGACTTTCTGCTGTGTTACCCTCTCCCAGCTGTACAAGTCATCTCCCCTCCAGGCCAAAGCCACTGTGCCATTCCCATAAAAAGCCAGTGTCGGTCACTGCCAGGGGTTTCTTGCTGAAATTCTCCAGGTGTTTTAAGTTGTTTTACTTTTTTCCTAGCAGTTAGAAAAATCTAAAATGTTCATTGTAGATGTAGATAGAATGATATACACTGAGTGGCCAGATTGTTATGATCGCTGAATGCATAATAATCTGGCCACTCAGTGTATATCCTACATAATAGAAGGCTAATATGCAATTGTCCCCTTGACCAGGAGTTCAACCAGGCTGGCCAACTGCCCATGTCTCCTCCCTCTGGCCAGGCTGGCTGGATCCCACCCATGCATGAATTCATGCACAGGGCCTCATATATATATTGAGTGGACAGATTATTATGCATTGAGAGATCATAATAATCTGGCCACTCAGTGTAAGTCTAGCCATGGATAGCAATACCAAACCTGATTTTGTTGTTGTGACTTGGACATTTTTCTACTACATTATCAAGCATAGTCATGCACATGAATGCTATTAGGAGAAAGCACCCTCCCTTTTTGGACTTTGAGACCAGTTCTCTGTGTCTCCGAAGAAAGCACTGTGTGTTTCCTGCACCATTGGACCAGGTGGAGAACGGCAGATTGAGAGGGAGCTGAACACATGGATGGAGAAAACAAATTTTTTTAAAATTACAAAATAATCTACATTTGATTTTTAAAAATAACAATTGGGTGTAGTTCTAATTTTAAAACTTTCCAGAAAAAAATTATACCGCTGTAATAAAGCCGCAACCAAAAGAAGAAACTGTTCAAATCTTTACATGATAAGCTCGCCTCCTCTCACCAGTGAAGGCCTGGGCAGTAATCATGTCTCCTAACAAAACTGTGTCTACTTGACTCTGTAGCTGATGAGTGGATTCATTAAAAAGTTAAAAGCCAGTACATTTTTAAAAGCCCGGGTGATATTAGAGATGAAATCACAAACACCTATGATCCGTAAAACTTGCCAAGATTAGTTGCAGAAGGAAAGCTTATCTAAATAACAATTCACAGAAGAAGAACCCAAATTGTCGTCTGGATTAATGACAGTTTGAGAAAGTAAGATGAGATGGGAATTGGAAGAAAGGCCATTAGAAGTCTAAAGACCTTATCCGTCCCCTGTGACTGAGATCCATTGTCTGGATGGGTCTCTCTTTTATTTACATAAGAAGAGAAATGGGAAGCAGTGCCTTGGGTCCCTGTAACCTGTACCCAGACACCTTTCTCTCCAGTTGTTTTGTTTGTGGATGTGAGTGGGACTCTGCCCTTAGTTTTGTTCACTGACTTAGAGCTGATGTCTACAGCAGTTAAAGGTTGAAGACAATGTCCTCACTCAGGGGACAGTCATGGAGAACAATTGAACTGCTCTTTGAATGAAGTTGAGCTTCCGGAAAGCAAAACCCTCAGGCCTCCCCCGCCCCCCCCCGGCCCCCCGCGCTGCATCCCCCCGCCCCTCAAACCTCACCAGGCTTGGAGACTTGCTCTAACTCCCTGTGCAATGAATCCAGCGGAAGTCCGTTGAACACTGGCTCTCAGTCCCTTCCTCCCCAGATGAAAGCATTGTTGGTAGCTCCTCACACCGAAAGCAGACTCTATGTGGAGAGCTTCCAGGAAGGATTCTACATGTTTTATTCTTTCAAGATAGCTTCCAGTTTGCGAATATATTTCAAACATGTCTACAAAGAACAGGGCTTGTACTAGAAACATGTGTTGGAAACCTCTAAAAACCTTCTGAGTCTAAACCAGTTTGGCTCCGTGGATAGAGCATCAGCCTACAGACTGAAAGGTCCCAGGTTCGATTCCAGTCTAGGGCATGGACCTTGGCTGCGGACACATCCCCAGGAGAGGGTGTGCAGGAGGCAGCTGATCATTGTTTCTCTCTCATCCATGTTTCTGACTTTCTATCCCTCTCCCTTCCTCTCTGTAAAAAAATCAATAAAATATATTTTTAAAAAATAATAAAAAAATAAAAACCTCCTCAAACACAGGGACTGTGTTTTGTCCTGGGCAGTCAAGCCACCCAGCCACGTCTGGTCTTTGCGGAGCTTCGGTGCCATCGGTGGGTGAACAGGCGTTTGGGCTGCTGTTTTCAGAAGCGTGTGTAACGCTCTCCAGAGGACAGCCCTCCCCGCGAAGCCTTCATCACCAAGGATAAGAAGGACTTTCACAAGAGATACCTTCACCTTTGTCAGAACCTAGAAAAGTAACTGCAATGTCATTCCCATCTAATTCCAACTATTCTTCCCACACTCACTCCATCTTGGACTTTATATAATCACCTTTAGTCTAATTTCTTGTGATTTTTACCAGAAGTATGCTGGCATTACTGTATTCTGACTAGAGATCACCAGAAGGCAGAAGGTCATTAGGAAATTGATTTGGAGAAATGTTGATTGAATATGGCTAATAGCCCATTATTGCTTTTACTCAGATGATTTGGGGAATATCTTTGGAACTCGTATGGTTAAAGAAAACATTGACAATGGGGGAAAGGGGAATTTATGTAATACTTTGAAAAACAAAGAATTTAAATTAAAAAAATAATAATCATTGAAAATAAAAAATAAAAAAGAACAGTAAAGGGGGTCCTAGATTTTGCCTGGATATTCTGACTCTGATTACACAATAACCAAGTTAGTTTTTTTATTGCTGCAGTTGGTTTTTAATTTAAATTTTGCACACAAATGAGTAAACCAATCATCCCCCTGTTAGAAAAGCGACTTTTACATATTAACTCTTTGACTCTGGGTGATGGACAGACCAATCCAATCTACTTATGAATTTCATAAGGAATATATGGAGACTTATGTTCAGATATCTAATTCAAGCCATCTTATTTGAAGGATAATAAAAAAGTTCCATTATTTTACAAAATGTATACATAATTCAGTTTTCATTAGTTTTATTGATATTTATAGGATTTAAGTACAAAGAAATAGCCTCAGACAGGTCAGGTTAGCCTTTTAAGTGACATGTGAACCCTGTTAAATTAGTTTTAGAACTTTAAAAGATTAATCAGGAAACTGGAGAAACACAGTTCAAACTAACATGTGTGGCTGCAGTTAGCGGTGTGAACACACGATTGTCTAAACCACACACATGTGATAACTCTTGACCTTAAACAGAGCCTTTGTTTCCTTTCCTCTCTCTCTTTCTTTCTCACTGTGTCCAATAATATAACATAAATGCTGGAAACTGTAAATGTAGGATGGCATTGTCTTCTCGTATTCTGAGGACGATGATGAAATGTAAGAAACACAGGCAGTCCCTTAATCACCTAATTGGCCTCCTCTTTTCAGGTTTCTTTTTAACCAGAACGGTTACTAGGTAAGATTACCAATAATAATGTCACCCCCTCCATGTATCGGGGGGGAGAGCAACTGCTTGGAGATTTCAGTTTCACGTGCAGCATGCTTGAGGAGCCGTGAGACAGGCCGGGGCTGCAGAGGAAGGAGCCCGGCGTGGCACGACACGCAGACTCACAGCGGCACAGAGGAGAAGGGGACGGTTATTGTAGAAGGCCGTCCAGCATGTGGCGGGCGGGAGGCATAAGGATCTGACCACTGCAGGAGGAGAGAACAGAAAACATGGTAAATCAGAGCGAAAGGACTGTGTTTCTTTCCATTTTCTCCGGGTTAAGGGAACATGTGTGCTGGTGCCAAACTGTAGACCAATCCAGGAAGCTCTGTCTACAGCTACAGGCGAGCCTGGCAGCGCTGCCCCTCGACAGCGTCCTGAAAGCCAGCCGCAGGCCGTAGAATCGTGTCTTACTGTTACAGCCCATGGGCTTCCGTTCCGGCTCCGTCCTTGCGAGCTTCCATACTTTACTCAATCATCTTTCTTACTGTTTTATTTTTTGGCCTTTCATTTTTTTTTAAATATATTTTTATTGATTTCAGAGAGGAAGGAAGAGGGAGAGAGATAGAAACATCCATGGTGGGAGAGAATCATTGAGCGACCGCCTCCTGCATTCCCCCCCTCGAGCCTGCAACCCAGGCCTGTGCTCTGACTGAGAATCGAACTCTGACCTCCTGGGTCATAGGTCGATACTCAGCCATTGAAGCCACACGGACTGGGCTGGCCTTTCTTTTTTATGCTGGATGAATGATATTTTTCCTTTTCTCTTTTTAAAAAATATATTTTATTGATTTTCTACAGAGAGGAAGGGAGAGGGATAGAGAGTCGGAAACATCGATAAGAGAGAAACATCAATCAGTTGTCTCCTGCACACCTCCTACTGGGGATGTGCCCGTCACCAAGGTACATGCCCTTGACTGGAATCGAACCTAGGACCTTTGATTTCGCAGGCCGACGCTCTATCCACTGAGCCACACCGGTTAGGGCTGGATGACTGTTTTCTTTCTGTGTTTTACCCTGCCACCATCTGTTTCTCTTGACTTACTCTGGTGCCAGTTTTACTCTTTAATGCACCCTAACATGGATTTTGATCGCTTTGCGCTTTATTCTTTCTTGACTGCTTTTTGTACTTGGATATCATCCTCACCTCTCTCTCTGCCTTCCAGGCTGTCCTCTGATTATGATTCTCTGCTTCTGGAATTTAGAACATGAGCAACCTTGCAACTTTTTTAAAGGTCAGCACTCAACTTTTTTTTTTCTGGTATGTTCTTCCAGGTTTAGGTCAAAATAATATAATAGCTGAGCTTTTTTTTTTTTTTTTTTTTTTTTTTTTTTTTTTTTTTTTTTGCCAAATATTCATCCATCTGTGAAAGGCTTCTGGCCTGAGAACAGGTCATCAGCTAAAAGGGGTGGCTCCCCTAAGGGAGACATTCCATGGGCTCCATCCAACAGCATAACTGCCAGGACATGTCCCTTATGTCCCACTTCTCATTAGTTGACTACATGGCCAAAGGGACCATGTTTCCACCCGTCCCTTTGTCTTTCCATTTATGCCAGGTACTAAGACTTACCTCTTTTTTTAAAAAAAAAAAAAAAATATATATATATATATATATATATATTATTGATTTTTTTTTTTTACAGAGAAGAAGGGAGAGAGACAGAACGTAAGAAACATCGATGAGAGAGAAACATCCATCAGCTGCCTCTCGCACACCCTTCACTGGAGATGTGTCCACAGCCAAGGTAGATGCCCTTGACCAGAATTGAACCTGGGACCTTTCAGTCTGCAGGCCGATGCTCTATCCACTGCGCCACACCGGTTTCAGCTGACACTTACCTCTAAATGGCGGAGACATTGACATATTGTATGTAAGTTTTTCTTTCTTTGACAGAGGACGAGGCATTGGCCTCATGCTGTTCTGTGCGGCCCAGAGGCAGCTGCCAGCCTCTCTGGAAGCACTGCCCGGCTTCCGAGGCCGGAGCTCACACGGAGCGAGTCAGCGTTTGCTGCGCTTCTTTAGGCTCTCCCTCCCGTTCTGTTTCAGAAAGTGGGGAACGTGAAGTGTTCTCCCCAAACTCTTCCTTTAAGTGCAGCCATCCATGCTGCGAGCAATCCGTGCAGATTCAGGCCTGAGGTATCTTTTTTATTTAAACTTCGTACTTCTGGTTGTGATCCTTTTGTGAGTTCTCATACACATCTCATTGGCATATGGGAAACCAAAGGGCAGGTATTACTGATCTAACATAGTATTTAACATAGAGTTTTCAGTAATGTTGTCAATGTTGTATCCCAGTTTTACAGTGTTCCAGACTGTGCCCTCCCATTTTACCAACATTCATTTATTCGTTGGAGGCAGGCACTAGAAATGCTATAGTGTTTCCTGCTGTGTTGAGTACAGTCATCTCTGTAGGAGAAGAGGGATTAGTAAGTTAATTTACCAAGTTGACAAAATATTGTCTACAGCCATTTGAACACTATATGTGTAAACTTCTGTGATCAAGGTTAAATTATAGAAAGGCAAAAGTATTATCTACATTAAAATATATAAGCTTTTGTAAATACACGTATATAGGCATCTATATATTTACACATATGTTGAAAATGTGTTTTGCTGAAGTGACCATAGACTTTATCATTTGCTGAAGTGCCCAAATGTTATTGTGGTAAACAGGTATCCCCCAGCAAAGGTCACCTTCTTTGGGGTTGTAGTCACCAGTGCCGCCCAGTGGGAGGGTAAAAAGGAATAGTCACAATTTGATCTGTTGAAAGTCAACCCAAAACCAGTACTCCGCATGTGCTCTGTGAAGGCAAATGAATGTTCAGAGCGTCGGGGAACAAACAAGGCGTCCCGAACTAGGACACGCCGATCGCCTGCTGGGACTTCCAGCGGATGAGATGTTTAGGGACGACAGAATCACTGGGGTTCCTCGTCTGATAAAACTGGACAGTTAACCCGGCAGATGCTAATGACAGGAGTATTCATTTCCTTTTGCCGCCTTAACAAATTACTACAAAATTACCGCAAACAATGCAAACAGATCATAGTTCTAAAGATAGGAAGTCTGAAGCAGGTTTTGTTGAGCTAAAATGAAGTTGTTAACAGGGCAGCCTGGGAATGTTCTGGAGAATCTGCTCTGTGCCTGTCCAGATCCTCAACGCTGCCATGTGGCTTGGCCCAGGGCCTTGTGTCATTCCGACATCTGCTTCCGCTGTCACACAGTCTCTTCACCTCCATCTCTGTCGATATGTCACCTTCTCTCACTCTCACCCCGCTGCCTGCTTCTGATAATAAGACCCCGTGATTATATCTGGCCCACCTGGAGAATCCAGGGTGACTTCCTGACTCCACGATCCTTAACTTAACCATATCTACAAACTCATTTACCATGGCAGGGAACATATTCAAACTAGAAAATGCAGGAAGAGCTCCATTATAAAATTACAATTTCAGAAGCGCCAGAAATATCGTTATGACTTTGTACAGTGAGCCGACAGCCAACACCTGTAGACATTGTGTACTAATAACTGAAACCCAGGAGTATATGTTTGTGTGTGGTTGTGTGTGTGTGTGTGTGTGTGTGTACATGACCACATGCATGGTAGAAATAACTAGTAGATGTGAACTTTAAAGGAGCATCCACCTTTTGTTGGAAACAGTAAATATTTTAGTCACTATAATATATAGGATAGATTTATATCAACCCTCTTTTTAATATAAATTAGAATTATTCTTTTGCCCTCTGCAGGATAACTTTCAAAGATCCTTCTGGGTTACCTTGGAGACAAGATGATAAGAGACTTGCAAAATCACAACATTACCAGACACCTCAGTGTTCATTCTGTAGAGAGAGAATCCAAATCCCAGGTACCATCTGGTGAGTTAGCAGCAGGAAAGAACAGGAGCCAAACCTCCAGTTTCAAATTTTCTGTTTTATTAATAGAGACAGAAGTGGCTTCGCCTCTCCCCCAGATCTAATCCATATTTAGCTGCAAACATCTGTGCAGATGCCAGACCGCATCATCTTATTTGACCATTTGAGTTTGCCATATATTTTGAAATATTTAATTAAAAGTGGGTTATGTCCTTGAGAATTTTATTTTGCTAAACTTAAGTACTGGTAATATAGACTGCACTAAAAAGTTCAGGTGTGTCTCCAGCTCATGTGAAGTGATAATCTTATTGAGGATAAAGAAAACAGAAATAACCAATTTTTGCCACTAAAGGAGGGACATCAGCTATTTTAAATACAGGAGATGCCAGTGACGTTATATGAATTACAACTGAGAAGGACAGCGATTGTTCCTTCATACTGCTGACAAATAGATAATCAGACACGTTGGGATAACACATTTTAAAAAGAAATTCAACATTTTAAAGGCCTGAAGAACTTTCAGGAATTACAGAGCATTGTAATGTTAAAACCTCACCTTAACTTGTTGCATTATTAGACATGGTCGGTACAGACAATGCATGGAAAAGGACACACAAAAATCTTAGTCTTTATGTCTTGGTTGGTAGTAATAAAGGATCTTTTTCTTTTGTATGTTTTAGAGTTTTCTTAATGTATGCATTAGTATTCTTTTACTGTTTTTATTAAAAATGATAGTTACAAGTTAAAGTAGCATGTAAGGAATGATTAAGTGTGCCAAACATTAAAAAAAAAAAACTACATGTAAAAATCCCTAAAATGGGGATTGTCATATGAATTGTAGCTTACAGATCTTGCTTTTTCATTAGCGTTGATTCATTAGCTCTGGTATGCCCAGGCTCTGCCATAGAGTCTGCAGGACAGAGGATGAAAAGAGGACCTGGCATAAGACAGAGGCATGATTTGAACCACTCATATCTTCCTGAGACTTCAATACCAGGCATTGCTCATTTAGAGCACACAGCATAGGTGCAGATGACATATAGATGTCTGTGCCACGTGTATAGTTGAAAAGTATACTCCACTTATCCTATCAAATAAGATGTAATGTGCTAATTGAGTGCCACGCCCTCACAAGATGGCAGCACCCACAGCCACAAGATGGCAGCACCCAGTCTTCTCAGCCCCACCTCATCCACCCTCAGTCTCCTGTCCCCTCAGCCCCAACTCATCCAGCCAGAGTCCCCCCAGTCCCTTCAGTCCCACAGGGGAAGACAGTTGCAGATAATCAGGCTGGCAAGGGAAGGCAGTTGGAGGCAATCAGGCTGACAGGGAAAGGCAGTTGGAGGCAGTCATGCCAGCAGGGATCATTTAGGCATCAATAAAACCATCAGGGGATTGGTTAGGGGGCTATCAGGCTGGCAGGCAGAGTGGTTAGGAGCCAGAAGTTCCAGATTGTGAAAGGGATGTCTGACGGCCAGTTTAGGCCCAGGGGATTGGGCCTAAACCAGCAATTGGACATCCCCCGAGGGGTCCCAGATTGAAGAGGGTGCAGGCTGGACTAAGAGACACTCCTCTCGCATGCACAAATTTCATGCACCAGGCCTCTAGTTTCTTTTATAATGTGGTACTTTCATTCTCAGAGGGAATGTCTACTGCCTGTATTAAGACCAAATTTAAAAGGACTTCAGGTTTTGTTCAAGACAAGTAGCCACCACACAGTTGCAGTTAAAGATGAAAGACACTAGAGCAGGTAGACATGCATCCTTTCTGAGTGTATCCAAATAGGGATTTTATTTTGTGTGCTCTACTCCCCAAAGTGAAACATAGATGGAAAAAAAGACAATTAAAGTAAAATAATACATTTTGATGTCACTATTATTTTTATTCAACCCCACAGAGAACTGAATAAATACACAAACACTTTCTTTTATTTCCACTTCTTACTCAGAGGAGACATCTTTTGCCCTTCCTTTCATGTCTACGCCTAAGCTCTCCATTGTTCTCACCCCCTCTGGACTTCATCTTCCCCTCTCCTTTGTCTTTGGTATTCTCAAACTGAAAATTTTAAAAGAGCTGGGCTATATTTACTTCTATTCTAATTCTCCAAAATTGTGAAATATTTTTACCTATTGAAGGATTGTGGTGGGTTTTATTTTCATGTTATTTTTAATCTTTGAACTTTTCACTAAATTGTCCCCCATTTGCACCTCTAGAATGCTTTTCCTCATTTATAGGTGACTCGTGGCCCTCTATCAGAATTCCCCCACTGGACACCCACAGTGGCTTTGCGCATGTTTGGATAATCCCCTCCAGGTTTCATTCCCAGTGAAGAGCTCCTTGAACTGAGTCGTTCCCTTTGACAGGACAGTGACTGGTCCTTTATCAACTCTCCAAACAGAAGATGTTTGTGCCAATGCATGTTTGTCAGTCCATGTGTATTCTTTAAGCTCATTTAAGTTCCTTACTGAGGCTATTCTTGAAAAGACACAAGGAAGGCTTGGTATTTTAAGCGCTTGTACATTTTCATAAAGCACAGATCCTTTCCCATTGGGTCAGGCATGCAGGATGCTCAGGAGTGGAGCGGGGCAGGGATGGGGGAATGGTAAAGTCTGGGCCACTACTGGGGAGGAGGATTTAAAGCTGAAGTGTGGTTAACAGCAGCATTACCTCTTTCCTCTGTTACTTTACAATAAGAAGCAATGAGAATTCTAGGGGAGGGAGAGGACAGTGTGGGGCAGGACTCAGGCCCAGGACTGCAGCGATATTAGTATCTACAATCACCAGTACATGTTTTTTGAACATGGAAAATATAGTTTATTTGTTGTATATGACAAATTGTCTCTAGCACCCACCAGTATGGTGGCATCAAAATGTGTGAGATATATTGAAGAAACTTTATTCAAACAACTATCTATGTGATTTTAGTGTTATGATAAAATTGATAATGTAATTGGTAAGTGAAATGTAGACATTTTCTTTTAAGAAATTTCCCCCAAAAGAAATATCATAAATATCAGTGATCAAGGAATTCTTCAGAATGAACAAAAACTGGACATGGTGGGGAGAAAATAATCAAATAATTCAAGGATTTTAACATAGATTCCTCTGTGAATCTCAGGTGCCTATAGCTAGGGTCTAGATTACAAGGTAGTATAAGCAGAACGATGCATTTCTTCCCAAAGGATGTCCATGTCCCAATCCTGGGAATCTGTGAACATGTTATATTGCATTGCAAAAGAGACTGTGCATATGCGATTAAAAGTATGGACCTTACAATGCTGTGATATCTTGGATCAATCAAGTGGGTTCAACCAATCACTTGAACTCTTAATTGTGGAAGAGGAAGGCAGGTAAGTGTTTGAGAGATGGGAGCAAGAGACGAATTTGTGTCTCCTTGTTGGTTCTAAAATGTAAGGGACTACATGCAAGGACCAGAAAGAGGACTATAGATGAGGGTGTTCCCCAGGCGACAGCCAGCAAGGAGTCAGAACCTTCAGCCCTACAATCTCATGGAACTGATCCTGCCAACACCTAACTGAACAAGGAAATTGACTCTTCTCCAGGGCTATAGAGAGGGACGCAGCCTTGCTCACACCTTGGTTTTCATCCAGCGAGATTTGTGCTGGACTTCTGCCCCCAGGACTATAAGTAACATATTTGTGTGGTTTCAAACCACTACATTTGAGGTCATTTGATATGTCAGGCACAGGAGGCTACTATACATGGGTTTCCTAGAAGTGTGTGCAATATTTTGTGTGTTTGTATGTGGCCACTTCTCTGATGAAAGAGGTTATTTCATCAGCCTTGTAAGAGGCAATGACATGCTAAGAAAAGAGACAGTGATTGACCCCTGTTGCCCTCTCCCATGTTGTAGCATTAAACACACCCTCCAGCCTGAGAAGCAAGACGCTTCTCATTTGACATATTCAGCTGGGAACGTGTGTTTTGTGACAAACAACTTCCAGGTTGTTCCTTAGCCTTCGTTTTACGCTCTGTATCTCTAACCCAGGAGACATTTGGTCTTGGTTTAATTGTGTTTCCTATGGACTCCAAGCTGCTGTGGTCTCTCAGGGTAGATTGTGAGTCCCTAGAGGATAAAATATTTATTTTTGTTTTTCCTTTTAACTCTCCGAAAACACTCTGCCTAGTGATGGTAAGCCCTGCAAAAATGTCCACGTGATTTGGTGGAGAAGGTAACCTGAACTACGTACCCACTGAAATTCTGTCCAGAGCAGTGATGCAGTCTAGATATTTGTTTTTATGTGTTTAAGTCATTTCTGAGTAAAGGAGAGTTTTTCGATTTCTTTGGGGAAAATATAGCAATGCCTTGAGACTAATTTCCAAACCGAGGGTTGGCTGGATTATGTGGAAATATTGGTGTTGAAGCTTTGACATTTCCCATTGATTACTTTGACTCTCTACGGAATGCTTTCTATTTCAGAATGGCCTAATCCACCAGGCTTCAGTAGAAGCCAGCTTAATAGTCAGAAATATAATCAGAAGCTTAGTGATATTTATTAAACAAACCATTATGGACCAACGTTTATTTGGATAAACTGCAAAATTCACAGTCCTGGGGGTAAATGACTATATCAAAAATTAAACAGGAGAGCTTGGCCTGCATTGCTCGGTCGTTAGAACATAGGCCCACACACTGAAGGGTTGCAGGTTCAATTCCTGGTCAAGGACAAGGACCTGGGTTGCAGGTTCCATCTTAGGACCAGGGCCCATGCAGGAGTCAACCAGTTGCTGTGTTTCTCTCACATCAATGCTCCTCTCTCTCTCTCTCTCTCTCTCTCTCTCTCTCTCTTTATCTCTCTCTCTCTCTTTTTCTCCCCCCATCCACTCTAAAAATCAATAGAAAAAATATCCTGGGGTGAGGATTAATCACAACAAAATTAAACAGGAGAGGGGTGAGAATTTGATAGTCTCATAGTCTTACAGGTTATGTCAGAATGACTTGAAATTATGAAGTGATTGAATGCTGGCAAACGATAGACCAAGACAAGGAGGATGACTGAGAATGACTCCACATGTGGTGATCTGCTTCACGCTCTGTCTCCTTTAAACATCTTCAGAGGATACCTGGAGTTGATGAAGCATTGATAAAATGTGCAGAGGGTTCTCCATATACAAGTGCACGGAGCACCCACCCATCCAGAGGGACAATGAGTGGACAAAGCCCTATGTAAGTTTGTGACATGGTGGAAAAGAGAAAGAAAATGAGATTTTGAAATAATGAGAGGGAGTTTGTCTAATCAGAAACAGATATTCAGTGGGAGAGAGGCAACTGGAAAGCGGTCAAGCCAAACAAAACAGAGGGGAGAGGATGCCAGACAATAAATCCGATGGGACTGAACACTGTGACAATCGCGGGGGAAGCTAACATTCATGTTGGTGGCCACATAATATCATTAAACAAGAAAGGATGAACTGGAATTCCCTTTGAGATGATGTCCTGTCTTCTTTCTCTATGTGACAGAACTCAGAGGAACTGGAATTCAAAAACGAACAGCAAATACAGTTCAGGGTCTATAGGGATTGATTTATGTGGTGAGAGGGAAGAAATAGAACAGGAGAGCCTTGGCTAAGGACATCTAGAGAAAAGATAATTTTCAAAAGTCTTTACAGGATTCATGTACCAAGTCAGTGGATGGTGATTTCATTCAAGGAAAGGGAATCTAGGCAGAAGCCTAGGGCGGTGAATGTAAACTCTGACGGTGAAAGCATTTCTCTAATTTTTATGAGACCTAAAATCTATCACACAGTGCTGACTCAAAGGTCTACCTTATTTTCTGTTGGCGTTTACAACCCAGTTTGTGATCTGTGTGCGCGAAGGGACCTAAGGAGACCGTTGTTAGAAAGCTCTGTCCTCGGTCATTCTCTTTCCAGAGATCATTGCTGTCCTTCGGAAGCCTTCCCTGCAAAGCGCAGAAACAACTCCTGATTGTGTGACCTTAGCTTTCTAATAAGTCTTCCCATCTGGTCAGGCAAGTCCTACATTCTTCTTCTTTTTAAGGACTTTGCTGTCTGTTTTGGCTCTTTACACATACTCTGTGTACTTACTGATTTTAATAGGTTATTTTATTAGTCCCCTCAGGCCATCATAAAAACACACACACTATAGACTGGGTGGCTTACACAACAGAGATGTATTTTCTCACAGCTCTGGAGTCCAGAAGGTCAAGATCAGTTACAGAAACTTAAACATATTCGAGCATAGAATGATATCTCATAGTGTATTCCCTTAAAGGACCATTATTCACCCGCTATTAAGACCAATGGAATTGTGTAATAAGAAAAACAAATGAATTATAACCTCAATTATGTTTAAATCATGATGTTAATAAGAAAAATAGGTAACATCTCTATATATGTCTGTGTGATATAAGCTGGCTATTGTTGTTATTTTGTATGAATAGTAGAAAGTGTGAACAAGATCAGTTTGCTACCCTTTGACCAGTTTCAGTGAGGACTGTCGTAATTGAATATTTTTTACTGTTTTGAATGTGTGTGTACATGTACGTGTGTGTGTGTGTGTGTGTGTGTGTGTGTGTGTGTGTGTGTGTATCACCCAATTCTTTTCCTTCCTCATACTGTTCTTAGTGAGAACTGTCCACAAGAGGAACATTTCTTATAGCTGGCAGGCAGAAGTGAAGCAATGGCCTTCCATTTAAGGATGCTCGTGGTTAGATGAGGTAAAGAAGAGACACAGGCTTCCTAATGGACTGCAGCTTGTCTTCCTGTCTTCTCTGCAGCTTGGCATCCAGCTCTTCCTTGATGCTAGCCTACTGCTCACAGTCACTGCCATCCAACCCAGACCCAGGGACTAGCTCCAGGGGATAAGCCAGCCACCTCCCATGGCTCCCTCCCAGGCCCCTCTAATCTTCCAACCCTTTTCCGCTTTCAATTCCCCTCCACCCAGCTTCCCCTGTGTTAAGTCTAAAACAGATAATGACTTCTTTGCTCCTCAATACGTACTGATTTTTCTCTTCTAATGGAACTATGATAGAAAAAACAGTTTTTCCTTAAATTATCTTTTACAAGGCTTATTAGAGATAGTACAGTGCCTTTATAAAAAGAATTTGGAAGATTTCTTTTC
This sequence comes from Antrozous pallidus, assembly GCA_027563665.1. NCBI lineage: Eukaryota > Metazoa > Chordata > Mammalia > Chiroptera > Vespertilionidae > Antrozous > Antrozous pallidus. The sequence continues at coordinate 94,434,305 of CM050519.1, forward strand.
ATTTCATGTTCTGACATGATGAAAATAAAAGGGGAATAAAATGGGCATCTTCTTTTAAATATGGAGATTTGATAGAATTCATTGTTTTGATCTTTGGCAAGTTGAGACATTTAGACTTTCACTATGATTATTAATATTTTATTTGATCTTCAACTTCATCTAGGTTTTCAAACCTTTTTCATAAAATTATGTAAAATAGTATTTCATTATTCATTTCCTTACTCTGCATCTTTGATTATTTACCCATTATAATATTTCTACTTTTTTTTATTAGGTTGACCTTGTCGTATGTATATTGTCATTGCTTTTCTAATAGAACAAACTTTTGATTTTACTTATTAATTTGTAGAATTTTAGCTTATTATTACTCTATTTTCATTCAATAATAAATATTTTTATTTGTAATGATATAGTCTTTCATCATTGCTTAAGTTCAGTTTTTTCCTATTTTCTAAATTTTTCATTTAGGTTTTTCTTATTATTTTCTTTTTCAAAAAATATATTTTATTGATTCTTTACAGAGAGGAAGGGAGAGGGATAGAAAGTCAGAAACATCAATGAGAGAAAAACATCTATCAGCTGCCTCCTGCACACCCCCTACTGGGGATGCACCCTCAACCAAGGTACATGCCCTTGACCAGAATCAAACCTGGGATTTTTCAGTCCAAAGGCTAATGCTCTATCCACCAAGCCAAACCGGTTTTGGCTCTTATTATTATTTTCAATCTCTTGGTCTAAATGTATACTTAAGGTTCTACTTTTGAGTAACCCATGGATTCTGCTATATAGTTGTTATTGCTATTGATACCTTTTAAATATTTTACATTTTGACCTTATTTCCCCCAAGTTATTTTAAGGATATTTGAATTCTCAGATAACTGTATTGTTGTTTTCCATATTTGCTATTTATACTTTATCACATTATGAGCTTAAAGGAATTACAAACTTTACAACTACATTAGGAAATGGATACCTAATATCTAAATAATTGAGAACAAAAGAAACAAAAATGTATTTAGGTGTAGACTAGAAAATTTTCTAAACTTAAAATATTAATTGTATATGTCTATACATGAAAGGACACACATCCTGGAGAAAGCTGATATGGAGAAACCAAAATGTACAGACAAAATATTACATTGTTAAATATGAAAAATCATACTATAGTTAATGAAGAAAAATAATCAAGTTACTTGTAAAAGTGTGTTCTCTACAACAGCAATCTACTAATTGCTCAGGGAAATACATTTGACTCGTATTTCATGCCAAGCCAAACTACATAAACACAGTGAGATTATATCTAAAATTTATGCTTGTGGACACAAGAAAAATCTAACAGAAATTGTCTGAAATAATAGAGGGATATGACTGAATTGTTCGCTGATTGGAGACCATCAATCATAGTGCAGTCAAGTGTTCAACTCCATTTCTCTGAGATTTTTCTCTCTGTGTTGACACCACCTATAGACTGGTAGAAGATGGCTATACAATTTCTAACACTCATTTCCACTCACAAAAAGTTTTACAGAAAGACGGATTACAACTGTTTTTTTTTTTTATAGATGCTCATTATTAAGAATGAATAACTTTATTTCCAGAAATCCATGTCACATCAGGGCTAAACCTGGTACCACACCCATTCGTTTAACAGGTGCTTCTCAATTGCTTATTCCCTTCCAGGGACTCTTCTCAATATCCGAACCAAGTCACCTGCCCAGGTGGTTCTATGCACCAATTGGTTTAGGCCTAGGTTCCTGGACCAATCACTAGCTAACAGGTGGGATTACTCTTAAACCAATCAGGATGAGCCCTCAAATAAAGACTTTTCTGTAGTAAGCATTGACTTCATAACTTAGAGTATTCCATCATCACCTGCATGTATTTGTTTGGCTGACAAAAGGGAAAAGAGATCAAACATACTAGGGAGTGACAACAGGAGCCTAGACTTCGGGTGGTGAGCACACAAGGAGTATACAGATGTTGTATCTTAAAGTTGCACATCTGAAATTTACATAATGTGGTTAACCAATGCTTTCCCAATACTCCGAATTTAAAAAAAAACTTGGGAATGGAAAAAACAAACAAGTCAATAAGACTCTTGACGCAGTACAACCCATGGTTTTAAATTTATTAACTTCTAGATAATTAATGTTTTTACGTTTTACATCTGAAGATATTTTAAATAGTCAGAAGAAATTTGGGATGATAGCATTCAAAGTTTATAAAAAAATACTTTCTTAATTTAAACAGTGTCAGACACTTTTAGGGTACCATCTTTACCTCTCATACTGTGGAGTGAAAGGTTATTTATGAAAAAAATTATTTACAGCATATTTATTGTATAAGCTAAAGAAATATATGACCCTGAATTTAAATAATTAATATTAGAAATAGCAAATTGACCATATTTTAAGCCAAAATCTAATTATTTGGAATACGTGTTTATAGTATTTTCTCATTCTTCTTGTTTTCCAAGAGATTTAAAAGTTTAAAAAACTTTTATAATGACACAAAATTATAAACCCAGTTTAGCCAGTAAATCATCATGTTAGTCTATAATAAACCATTTTGGCTAATTCTCTTTTGAAAATTTTCCAGAAACAGCTTGATCTTTCCTTAGAATATGACCCCTGAGTTTAGAGAATTTAAGGGCCCTGTAATTGACTAACAGAAATTGAACAGATGATGTTTTGATGGCAGTGGACCTAAATATTTTGTAGCTATTTCATAAAGAAGGAACTCTGGGGATTTCCGACGAGTAAGTGAATAACGGAAATCTCAATCCTGTTCTTATAACAGGTCAGATTATTATATCTGAAGTTGTCTAATGCTATGATTGTTTCTTATAAATAGGAGATACAGATATGGAAAGACATTCTAATGGAGTGTACAATGCTCCTGGTTGTCTGGCAGAAATATTTGGATTTGAACTTGAAGATAAAGACAGTGACCCTTATGATAAAATTCCTAGGCTATTAGTCACTTTTCCACAAACACCTCTCAACAAAATATTTATTTAATTCTGATGTATTAAACAATTTAATGCTACCTGACATGCATTTTTTGAGAGACAAGGACACTGAATATGGCAAATTTTCAGAGTGCTTTACAAACAAAATATTCAAAATCCTGAATTCCTGACCTATGACTCTGAGCTATGCTGAATTAACTTATGAAAGTAACCAGACAAACTTGGTTTTAGATTACTTCTTCATTAGTCACTAGTTGTTCATTTTTGGGAAAATCACTTGATCCTTCTCAGTCTCCATTTTCTTCACTGCAACACAGAGATACAAAGGCCTACTTTTTGGAATCAGTAAAGCTCTAATTAGTTGATAAGATAGCAGTGATATTGTAATCAGTATAGCCATATGCAATATACTAAATCCATTCTGAAACAAGATGTAGGGTAAGTTAAAATGGTAAAACCTAAATATTGCTCATTGTTGCTAATGTCAATCAATTCGCCTACAGTGATGTTTCTGAAGCTTGGTTGCAGATTGTCATCACAGGGGAGATTTAAAATTACTGATGCTGGGCCCCAGCCTTGACATTTTTATTTTCTTGTCGTGGTTATGATGTGAACACCAGGGTTTTGGGAGATTAACCTAAAAGATGAAGACCATTAGAATTTATCCCATCTATTTTGAAAACAGCCTTAAATATCCGACTCTACCAAGTCTAGGTTGGGTGGTATTCTCCATTGACTGTAAACCCCAATCCAACTCAAATTATCGAGCAGTTTTTTTATCTTGTCAACACAATGATAAACTTTCACCTGCCATAATCAATATTCTTTCTCTCCCCGCTGAAGTGAAATTGTAATTTTATGTAGAAACAAATCATTAATCTTTGACTTCAACTTAGGTTGAAGTTAAGACATGTTCAATACAGGTTGAATGCATGACCGAGGATAATGCCTCAAGGAGACACAATAAACTTTATTGAATAAAGAGTAGAAGGAGCATTAAATAATACAGACCTGGAGTTGAGCAGAAGCAAAGTGCTCAGCTTTCTTTGCTTCTCACTCCATTCACCCTCCTGGGTAATCTCACCCTGTCCAGGCCTTGGTCACTATGCCCGTGCTCACGATTTCAAACTGCCACCTGCCCAGACTCACTCCCAATCTTCATTCCGACGGCCAACATATACATGACATACCCAGCTGTATATCCCAACCACTTGAGAACCACCGTGACCAAACTAGATTCATTCCTTTCTCCTTAAAATCATATCTTCCCTTTGATTTGCCTTCTCATTAAATAACAAGTGTTGAGGACACTTTGAAAATATGGGGAGGACTTCTAACCAGAATTTGTTCAGATGTCGAAACTGAAGACGCCACAGTTGACTCAAGAGCATCAAATGTTGTTACTCTCCAAATGAGGTTTTGTGGGGAGAGCAAGGGAGCTCCCACGCAGGTCCAGAAACCGCTTGAGGGGCCAGGGTAAAGGAGCTGGTTTGCCTTTCAGTGCAACTGAGGGCTGGGGTTGAGGCAAAGGGTCTTTGTTCACTGAGGTCTGCAGTGGGTCGAACTGCCCCGTGGGGGCTAAAGAAGAAAGCACCTGGGGTTTTGTCCACTTGCCTGGGCTTGAAAGTTGTCCGTCTTCTTTGATTTAGGGTGAGTTGTGATCATGTTTCTCACTCCACTTTTGATGGGGATTGAGGACAGGATTTAGAACCCACTCACACCCACACAACCCAGGGAGTGGAGTGTATTCTTGTCAGCTTGACAGCTTTAGGGCATGCCACTCATACTATACCCTGTAAGTGACCTGATGTTATTCCAGGAATACATGCAGTGGGTTAGGTTTGTTAGGTAAGTGAACACTGGCCAATATTCACAGAGAGATAAACTGCAGAGTAAACACTGAATTCAAACTAATCAAAAAGAAAGCCCATATCTCTCTATGTGATAGGTTAATAGAGCAGTGTGTGTGTGTGTGTGTGTGTGTGTGTGTGTGTGTGTGTAAATATAGATACCTACACATATATGTGTTTACACACACATAAAACAATTGAATATTATGTTTAATAATCCACTAAGTAAAAACGAACGATGAATTTGAGGCTAATTTATAGTGATTTTTGGAAAAACAGGCATGTATTGCACGTGAGGAAAAGAGATTTTTGTCCCTTGGTGATGTTGAATCATTCATCAGCTCTTTGGGATATAAGATGAAATATTGAAACTGATGTAAATAGTTTAAAATTACACCGTATGAAAAATTAAACTTTAGTTTTTAAGGAGGATTGGTCTTTAATCATGCTGTGTTCTATAGTTAATAGCCTCATGATTTTTTTCCCTACAGTTCAAATCTCAGGAGAGAAACTCTCATTGTTGCAAAGTGCCATAGTATGTAAACTGTATGGTTTATATTACCGGAGTTGGCCAGATTTGATGAGAACAATTAATCATAATGGGTCTTACAATGGCAAAAATGGATGGACTTAATTTTTTTTCTTATTGAAAAGAAAAGAGGGAATAAAACCTCCTGAAATTTATTAAAATAGCTTGCTGACAAATTTATAAGACAAGATATTTATTGCAAAGCCTTTGTTATTTTACTATTGTAAATATTTTACTTTAATTTTATATTAATTTCTCTAAAAATGAATTTGACCAAAACAAAACAAAACTAGTCTTTTTTTTAGTATATAAAGTATAGACTAAACATGATAAGATACAGTTTTTTAAAAATACAACCCATAAAATATTTGGTTATTTTACTTTAATTCTATGTTGCTTTCTATGAAAATATGTCCAAAGTGGATATAATTAAAAAAGAAAAATGTAATTTCTTTAAATTGTATAACACTGGAAAATACAAAGCGGTTACCTCAATTATGTGAGTTTAAATTATTTTCTTTGTTGGTATGCACCTGTATAGTCTTATTCAAATATGGACATTTCAGTGGAACCTGGCAGATAATTATAAGAAATATCCAATTAAATTGATTCTGTATCCAACAACAACCCTGAAACCCTGTAACCACAAACACTTCATGATTCAGATAGAATTTGACTTGTGTGCTGAAAGGTTTTGCAGAAGGACGAAGAGAAAGTTCCAGGCACCCTGAACGAGGGAAGCCCGCCCTGGGGGCTGGAAATCAGGATAAGGGCACACTTTCCAGTAGGGCTCGCAGGCCACAGGCTGTTCCAGCTCCTCTGTTCTCACCATAGAAACCATTTGGGTCTTTACCTCAGTCCTCAGGTGTAACACTGATTGGCGAAGGTGAAACTGCTATGCAGACATTGCAGAGGGCAAGGTCACACAGGGTGTAGACTACAGACCTCAATGAAAACCTAGCAATCTGGCATCCGAGTCAGTAATTTTTGTTGTTTTTGTTTTTGTTGTTTATTTTATTGTATTAATCTTATTGTTGAAAGTATTACAGATGTCCCCTCCCCCTGCATCAATCCCTTTCAGCTGCTCCCGATCCTGCCTCAGGCCTTCACCACAGTATTGTCTATCTATGGATTATGCACTTGTATGCAAAGAAGTTCTTTGCTTAATCTCTTCCCACCCACCCACCCACCCACCCCAGCCTTCCACAGTAATTTAACATGGATTAGAACTCTGTGGATTTGAGATAAAACAATCCAGGGCTGTCAGAGAGAGTTTTCAAAGAGATTAAAACATAAATAGAAATCATGATAAAAAAAAAACCCACAAAAAACAAGATAGTAAAACAAGAATAAACCTATCGGAAAAGAATCTAAATAGAACTTGAGCTAGTTTGGCTCAGTGGATAAAACGTAGGCCTTCGGACTAAAAGATCCCAGGTTCAATTCCGGTCAAGGGTATGTACCTTGGCTGCAGGCACATCCCCAGTAGGGGGTGTGCAGGAGGCAGCTGATCGATGTTTCTCTCTCTTCAGTGTTTCTAATTCTCTATCCCTCTCCCTTCCTCTCTGTAAAAAAAAAAAAAAAAATCAATTAAATATAAAAAAATAAATATATAGGACTTGAGAAGTAAGATAAAGTCATTGACAGTAAAACAGTTCATTTCAGTAGGTATTACTGTAGTTAATTATTATCATTAAGTATACTGGAATGTTGAAATTCTAGATGAGAGGAAATTTGATACATGCATTTTTCTGTCCCCAATTTAGGAAATGAAAACCCAGTATAAGTCCTAAAGCTTCCCAGTTTCCTGCTGCCTCAGCATCCCCACCCGCAGGCCCTGAGCACCCACCTCCATAGCCACGTGCACCAGCGAATAAGGTGGCCCCGCCACCTTCACCCTTCTGCCCTGACCGTGAGCCAGGGATATCAAATTCACCAGGGAAATCCCTCATGCCTTTTGCTTGTGAACTTCACCCTGACTTCCAATAAAAGGCACTGGCCCAGATCCACTCTCCCTCTACCGTCTCCCTCCATCTCCCTCTCCTTCCCTCTCAGGTCCCCACTGCCTGGCTGAGCACACTCCTGGGCGCTCCCCCCTTGGGGTCCCCAAAGGCCCCCCTGGACTTTGTCTCTCTAGCACCTGTGAGTATAAGGAACTGTATTTTCTTCGGCCTCACCCGGGCCCCTCGTTGGCCACATGTGACTATCTCATGAAAGAATACCAGACAAGCCGGTGCATAGACTTTCCTCACCTTACACTTGCCCATGTCCAACCACTCATGGATGTGATTCCAGAACCCTGATCTTTCTCAAAAGAATGGGATTTGATAATGACAATTATATATACACATGCAAAAATGTGTCCCAAAAAATGTACATATACACTTAGAAAAATTATAAAGGCAGTGTTTGTTAAAATACATCTTATTTTCAAAATTGAGCTGTCAGCTGTTAAAGTGTGTGTACATTTTGGGGGACACCCTGCGTTTTCATGGGAACATTACATTTTGCTGAACATATAGAGACCAAGTCTGCAGTTCACTAACAATGAATTGGAGTACAAACAAAATTTTTGAAGTTTATAAAACGTAACAAGAGTGGAATGAACATTTCTAGTTCTTGCGAGGAAGGTACTGCTTAGGATAAATGTGTGACATGCTCTCTGAACAAGACTAGGCCCTATCTTAGCACAAATGCTTTTTTAGACAGTTGTAAAGGTGTGAGTCAGCTCTATTAGTATTTTGTCATTGTCTCTACATAAAATGAGGTTGAGGAATAGGAAGGGGAAGATCAAAAAGTTTACCAAATGCATTGATTTGAAAAAAAAAATGTAAGAACTTAATATGTTATGTGTTCAAAATTTTTCCATTTTAGCATTAGAATTTTCTCTCCCTCTCTCTTTTTCGTCTCTCTCCCCCTTTTATGTACGTTATCTTGTGCAAATTGAAATCAGAATCATATTGGAAGAATTCCAATTTCCAAAAAATTAGTCATTGACTTTAGTTGAGACAAAGAATAGAGTTCTGACTTGATCCTATTTTAGAAAACCTGTGAAAGCTAATTGTTCACAGAAATTGAAATATATCGTCACCAGTTTATCATTACGACTTGAATACTATAGAGATTTTTATCTCAGTTATCTTAAATGCGTCTTAACCTTTTCTGTCATATCAAAATATATTCTCTCTCTCCCTTCCCACAATTGGAAAAGTAGGAACTATCCCTGGCTGCTTTGACTCTGGATAGAGCATAGCCTTGTGGACTAAAGGATCCCAGGTCCGATTCTGGTCAAGGGCATGTACCTCCATGGCCGGCTCCTGGTCCTGGTAGGGGACATGTGAGAGGCAACCAATCAATGTGTCTCTCTCACATTGGTGTTTCTGTCTCTCCCTCTCATTGCCACTCTCTCTAAAAATCAATGGAAAAATATTCTCGGGTGAAGATTAAAAAAAAAAAAAAACAGGAAAAAAAAAGTTCTTAATATCGTGTGTAACATTTTTAAAATAACAAGGCATTTTAACTATGGTAATGAAGTAGTCAAATAATAGAATTATTAACTCAAATTTTAAAATAAACAGTATGTTTAGATAACATGCACTTATATGGCTTACAGGCAGAAGCAGAAGACTAATGTAGTGTTTCCAATTTAATATGCTATTACGCTTATAATAAAAACGGTTTCATTTTAAAGGATAAACTCTGGGACTGACATTTTCATAGTAAACATAATATGTTCACCTTTTAGTTTTTAATATTTAGCTATGTGTAAGCTGTGTACTAATTTAAACTTTAAAAGAGGTACATTTCTTCAAAAGTACATTATAGTCTTTTAATATAATATCATCACCATCAAAGGACTTCCTTTGCAGTGTCAAAAATACTGTTTTAACATCTGTTTTTATTTCATGTTCAAATGTTATTTTTTCTATAGGCATTTCCAGTTGCTTCCTTTTTTCCTTAAATGATAGGTACCTCTCAATAAAACAGAAACTTACTTCATTCTACTCAATGACCACTTGTTAGATTAAAAATGGTTACTTGTATTTTGGTCATTATAGGTATTTTGAAATTCACTATCATTTCGCTACACTACCTTTGAAAAAACCTACACTTTTAATCATGTCAGCACACTTATTTCCTTTCTTTATTTCCCTTAACCCCTCTCCCCTTCCTCCTCTTCTTCTCCCCACCACCCCCAATCTCTCCTCTGTATATTAGTCCTTTGAGCACAGGCATTTCACCTGGATCCTATCAGCTTCCGGTGATGATGGCTGTGACTCAGAGCATGTGTTCAATGATTGTGCTGCGATTGTCCCACAAACGGAGTCCACGTGGCTTACTGTGTGCCTACACTGTATTGGTAGAACTTCTCATCATACTTAATCACGTCTTCAGTGTTGTTCATTTATTCATTTATTCAGCAAGTGTTTTTCAGACATTTGGGTCAGGAACTGACTCTTTGCAGGGAAGGCCCCACAGCTATGCAGTGTTCTCTGTCTATGGTACCCCGCCCCATGGGGCTCAGGCTTGGCCTCCCTAGAGGTGTCGCATATGCTCTACCCATGGCTGGGCCCTGAGCTGTGCTCTTTCTTCAGCTCCCACTAGCATCTTGTCACCATGCTCTGGTCTGAAAAAGTTCAGCGTGAAGGGGAAGGACGTTCTTCATGAAGAATGGATAAGGTTGACTTCCATCATGGCTTTCTTACTGAGACAGCATGTAGAAACATCTGTTTCAGATGCTGGGATCGTGTTTATTTGGCTTCATGTGTTTAAGTCAAGTTTGAACTCCTTTCCTCATCTGCAAAATGTAAATATCCACACCTAGAAACACAAGAGTGCCGTGTTAATTGGTTTTTGAATGTGCCAGGACTCCACAACTGTTAAGTGACATTAATACAGGAGTTGGCCAGCCATCACTTGTGGTCAAGTTGCCTGCTTTTTATTATTACTATTTTTCATTATTGATGTCAATTTTTTGTCTTTATTTTATTTTTGTAAAAATATATTTTATTGTTGATAGTAAGTTGCCTGCTTTTTGCACATGAAATTTCACTGAATCACAGGCATGCCCACTGATTTATGTATTTCCTATGGGAGCCTTTAGCTACAATTGCAAATTCAGAAGTTTCAGCAAAGACCTCTGTCTTGCAAAGCCTAAAATAGACACTATCTGCTTTTTTTTTTAAAGAAAAAGTGTGCTGACTGGAGCTCCAATAATATTACTACTACTATTACTAATAGTAACAAAAGTCAATTTCTACAACTCTCATGACAAATACTTGAAATGCCCACTGAGTGACAATACATTGTTTATTTGGGTCGGGGTGGGGCAGAGGAGTGGGAATGTATACAGTTGAATTTGCTACCCGATCAATAAAGTCGAAATAGCCAGTCTTATTTCTATATACCCAACCTTCAATTTAACTTTCACTGCAATTTCTTTACCTGTTCATTTCTATGAAGGGAGGCACTGCTGATGGGTGGTCATAGCCCTTTTCACAATTTTGTTTTGTTCAGTCATGACAATACTTTAGAAATTGGAAAATTTTATGAAACATTCTGAACTTCTGATTTCGCTTGAAAACAAAAATCTTAGCATGGACCCACATTCCCCGATGGTAGCAAACCACTGGGTGCCCCTCACATCTGCCACAACCTCCACCATTTTTATGCCCCCTCTCTCCGCCATGCACTCAAATCATGGTTCAAACTGCCTGCCGGCGTCTGTGCCTGAGATTCTCACTGTAGAATATCTGCCTTTTCTCAACTGGCTGCACGCTCTATGACGTGGCCCCTCGCACTATCAGAACATGGCAGGTATGGATGTCCCTAAATAGTTAATTGCTATTTCCCACCTTCTTCCTTATCAGCTACCTAGATTCCTGCAGCATGTGGTATTGGAGAGCAGAGGACTCCAAGGGTGGAGACTGAAATCTCATTTCATTGATGAGTGAAACTGAAATGCTGTCTAATAGGAACAGGGAGACATTTCTTATGAATAACCAATGGCCCACTTTTAATAATGAATTATAGGTTGCTTTCATTTATCACTTTGTGGCACACTGCAGAGGAGCTCTGAACCATGCAAGGAGTGCCAAGAAACTGAAAACAACGGGAAAAGAAAATGGAGGAGGTGGAGGGTAGCATTACGAAGGGTTCTATGACACACAAGAGTGTACTCACGAGGGCACATGCCAACTTGCACTTTAGGAAGCAAAATAATTTTATCAGAGCCTCTAGTTTCACTTCATTTTTGAGAAAGAAAAAAACATTTTCTTTCAGAAATAGTTACTTTTTCCAAACAAAAATAATTGAGTAAAAATAAAGATTCAACATAATCAAACATTTTATTCACTAACTAGAGGCCTTCGTGCAAGGGGCTTGGGTCTCGCAGCCTCAACCTTTGCAGCCCCTCGCAGCCTTGGCTGGCCCTCACAGCCCTGGATTTGTCTGGAACGGCATCTGGATAATTGTCCAGAATGTCATTTGGATGGTCGTTTGCCTGTTCGGTCTAATTAGCATATTAGCTCTTTATTATATAGGATACAATCCTTGGCAATCCTATATAATAAAAGCCTAGGTGGTGCCATGCCCTTATGCAATGCCACCACAAGATGGCCGCTACAAGATGGCCTCCACAAGATGGCTGGCAGGAGTGTGCAGTTAGGGCAAATAGACCAGCAGGGGAGGGCAGTTGGGGGCAATGTGGCCTGCAGGGGAGGGCAGTTGGAGGCAACCAGGCCTGCAGGGGATCAGTTAGGCATTAAAGGTTAAGGCAACTGCTCAGAACATGGTAGGTATGGATGTCCCTAAATATTTAATTGGTATTTCTCACCTTCTTCCTTATCAGTTAACTAGATTCCAAGTCCCATGCAAAGTCTGACCTAACCTTGAGGATATGTCCAAACTAAAGTTTTATGTAAATATCTGTCTAAACCCTTGCATTTCAAACTGCAGATCATCAAAGAAATTGAATTATGAGCACCCAGTGCCTCTGAGTCACCCAAAGAGGGTGTCAATGCCTCCCTGGAATGAGCCCTAACACGAAGCCATTACCTTCCAACACTTGACTTCGTCCCCGCACCTTTTGTCTTAGTGTTTACATTTTTTTTTCTACTTTTGATTCTTGCAAATGCTCAGGAGTTTAGCTTAAGCTCATTTTCAGTGACACAATCATGGAAGAGTTAGCATGGTGATAAAAAAACAACAACAACAACACAAAAAAAAAAAACACCCAGGCTTAATTCAAATAGTTCTACATTTACATTCTAGGCATTTTATTCACTAATACAATCTTTGACCATATAGATAGTTGGTCTGAGTAAAGCTTGTTCATCTATAATATATATCACATGATAGTTTTAAAGATTAAATGAGGAACACATGTGAATGGCTGGCCAAGGCTGGGAATCTCAGTAAATGATAATTATTAGTATTGCTGTTGGCTTGATGGATGATCTTGGGTAGAACACAGGACCCTAAATGAGGGCCCGAAGAACACACATCTCAGGATCAGCCTCCTTGTTTACATAGGGCCATTTTATCCTCTTCCCACCTCTGCATGGAAGAGCGAGGAGGGATCCACTCTTATAACCTTTTGTGTGCCTCATAGACCCTGTACAGTTGTGCACATACAGTAGGAACACATGTAACATGAGTACAGGAGAACTATAATTCTCCTGCATTGATTGGCTCTGAATGTGTCATTGGAAGGATTAATAAGGCAATATAACTAAATCATGGTTCCCTTGGCAGTTAGTTCAGTTCCTTCAACATGCACATCAGTGTATGCAATGTACTCAGCGTGACATTGTATCATACAAGGAAATGGCATGACTTCACGTAGGATGTGAACTTCTCCTTTAAGAGTGTCTGTGGTCATCTGTAAACTAGAGGAGAAGATGTTAGGAGTGCTAACTCTTCACTGTAAGGACAAAAGGATATCCAGAATGTTACCTAAGCTGTTGGTTAATCTTAAAAATCATTTGTTAACCTACACTTCAGGTAATCATCTGATTTTATAAATGGTCAGTTAATTTAGGGAAAAGTTAAGGCAAGCCAGTAAATTGACACTAGGTGGTTCATCTTCCAAAACACTTATTTATTTATTTATTTTACCTTTGACGTAGTATGGTCAATGATTAATTGTCTTTAAAATAGAGGATCAAAGAGCAGCTGTTTCATATTTTGAACAAACTACAGATTGTCTTTGACTTTTTAAAGAAATCAATCTTGAGATTTTTGGAGAAAAGGAAGAGTTGGATCAGTTCCTCACATCATGCACCAAAATGAATTCCAAGAGGACACATAATTAAATGTAAAAAAAAAAAAAAAAAACACCTTAAGTTTACCAGCAATAACAACATGTGTGAAATTCTCTAACTTGTGAGTGGCTGAATTATGACTCAGAATTAATAAACAATATAGTTGTATACCTTGATTTTATAAAAATGACAGTATTTCAAAGTTTTGTCATGGTAAACGCAACCATACATAACATAAAAAAACCAATATAAAATTGAGAATATTTGCAATTTATATCACAGATACAGTGTTATATGTCTAACATATACAGCCCCTTTAATAAGAAGAGAAAAGATCAATGTTTTAGAACAATGAACTAGAAAAACGATCAGTTAGTTCACAACAAAAATGCAAATAGCCCCCAGACATTAAAAGATTGCATATGCATGAATCTTTGACTCACAATTCCATTTTGGAGAACCTACTGCAATCATACTCTGCCAAAATGAAGATATTTATATGCATGGCTAGTTAGTAAATGACTAATTTTAATACCAAAAGACTAGCAACAATCCACTTGTCCATCAGTAGGAGACTGAATAAACTCTGCTATTGCATCATCTTAGAAGGCATACCAGGAAGTTGTAAAAAGGAAATAGATGTGGAGAAAAGGATGTATCCTATTATACTGCTATTCATAGGTAAGGAGACAAAGTGATTGTGTGTGTGTGTTTTTAACTAAACAAATAATAAAAGGGTGGATAGTAACATTTAAAATTGTTTGGCTAAACCAACAAGCAAGGAATGTGAATATGACAGGGTGGGAAACTGGACTTTTTTTTTTTTAAGCCTATCTTGTAGAACTGAATTGGGAATCACATAAAAATTTTTTACACAATTATACAACAGTTTTTGAAAAAAGAAATCTCTACAAAGTCTAAAGTAAAATGGGACAAAGAAGACTACATATGTATTCAGTTGGAAAGATTATGAATGATGTGAAAACTCAGTAGTCTGACTAGACATCGCCATATAACTTACAGATAAAAGAACTGGACAAAAACAAAGCTTTACACCACTTTCGGGATCCAATTGTTCTAAGTGGTGTTGGTACCGTTATTATGAGATTTGGTATGTATAATGTAGCAGAAAAATGTTGAGTAATTATTTTTGCTTGGTAAGAATATGATTTCAGGGACTACTGAGTTAGAATTCTGTTGGGGAGGAAGCATGAAAATGCAAAATAGAAGGGATTAAGCAAAACTGGAATGTGCTTGGCTTGAATTACAAGTAGTCTAAACTACTGATGTGTTTTATCTTAAAATCTCATGCCCTCGCTCTCACCACTGAAAATAAAAAGATCTAGAAACCATGACCAACCCAATAAAAAGGAGCCCTTCTGTCACCCACATTTATTACTAAGTTGTAAGATATTTTTCTACTAAATGGAAGTAGAGTACCTTGGGAAAATGTGGTTGATTAATGAACCACAAAGCTTAAAACATAGTGCAGGCCAGTTATTAAGAACATTGCCAGAGATGGAAAGTGTTGTGCCACAAGGGCTCAGCGCCATCTTGAAGTGGATCCCCACCCCATTATAAAAAAAAAAAAATTGAGTTGTAAAAATCCTATATAATAAAAGGCTAATATGCAAGTTGACCCAACAGTGGAAGGACTGATTGCCATGACACACACTGGCCACCAGGGGGCGGATGCTCAATCAGGAGCTGCCCTCTGGTAGTCAGTGTGTTCCCACAGGAGGAGCACCGCTCAGCAAGAAGTGGGGATCATGGCAGGCGAGTGCAGCAGTGGTGGCAGGATCATCTCCCGCCTCTGCAGTGGTCAGCCATCGCCCAGGTTCCCGGACTACGAGAGGGTGCAGGCTAGGCTGAGGGCCCCCCGCTCCCACTCCTTGAGTGTATGAATTTTGTGCACCGGGCCTCTAGTAGATCAATGAATTAAATGCTTATATTCAAATGTGTGTAGTGTTACTAATGCAATGCAAAACCGAACTAAACGAGTCGGTCACCTCCAGATGCTAGAGAGCTGAATCACTCTTTTAAACAGCTGTTGCGTAAAGGGAAAGGATCAGACATTTCTCCAGCCTTTCCATGCATATGGTGCCAGTGGGTAAGCAAAAAGTAGGGTGACGTTTTTAAAGAAGTTTTGCAGTTAATAAGCAAGGAAAGAATAACAGAATAAAAAAGACTCGATATACATTAACATGTTAAAAGATCTCTGTATTGAGCTTAAAAGCTGCTAACATTCCCAAATAAGAAACACCCAGATATCAAGGACCTCTGATGGAAACCATGTTACCACTTGTGATCCTGGTCTTACCCAAGGGTGGGCAAGACATGTGTGAGCACATCTCCAGTCAGAGGGCAGGGAGCCATGGGAAACCACACCGCACGCATCCCATCTGTCATGTTCAGGCTGAGAGACGCTTTGCGGGGCAACCTCCTGGCTTCCTCAACCATCAACTGCCTGTGAGAAAGAAAAAAAAATATGGGAAAAGGGGAAGATGAAGGGAAATCCTATATGAAAAGAGATTTAAGCAACATCGGACCATCACAAAATGTTGACAGTATTTAATTCATGCTTCAAACAAATGTGAAAGATTATGATACTCATGAGTCACTGACCATTTGACATTGGCCTGATATGTAAGAGCAAATGATATACATCTTAGGAACGTTAGTTGCACGAGGAAGGGATTCTCATCTTTTAGGGTTGCATATGGGAATATTTACGGATGGCATGATGTCCACTAGCATTTGCTTCAGATAACGTGGATGTGGAGACGTGGAGGGTGGAGCAGCTAAAACAAGACTGGCTGAGGATTGATCACTGTTGAGGCTGGACGATGAACGCACATGTCCTCATTATTCTGTCTGTTCCTGCAGATGTTCAGCATCTTCTCTAATGACGGTTAACCATACACAGAGCAGTCATTTCTCCCCGGCTTTTCCGTCACAGTCACAGAATTGATAAAGTTAACAGGTTCAATGTTTGCAAAGTAAGGATAAGCAAATCCTACATCATTCTCAGCACAGGAAGATGTTGGTTTTATAGATTCTTGACAGATATTAATGTGACAAGAAGTATTACACATTTAATTACAAAATTACTTTCCTTGTGAATGAGCCGTTATTGTTATCATTCTTGATCTCACTCTAATTCATATGAAACAGCCACAATGGTTTTATGCATTAAATTTTTTAATGTATTTTATTGATTTTTTTTACAGAGAGGAAGGGAGAAGGATAGAGTTAGAAATATTGATGAGAGAGAAACTTCAGCTGCCTCCTGCGCACCTCCTACTGGGTGCCTGCAACCAAGGTACATGACCTTGACCGGAATCGAATCTGGGACGTTTCCCTCTGCAGTACAATGCTCTATCCACTGAGCCAAACCAGTTAGGGCTGCATTAACATTTTCATAATACATTTTCATCATTCCCCCTATTCTTTTGTTTTTTCAGAATTAAGGTTGTAAATTTCTCAAACTATCCCTCATAGCAATTTATAGTTCTTAACTCTTATGAGGACACCTTAGCACAGAGGTGGGGACTCCGTAGACCCTATGATACTATTCCTATTTTCTTCATCTCTCCATGTCTTCAGTTCAACAACATTTTACCTATAGAAAATTCTTAAACAGTAACATTATATCTCAAAAGTCTTACAGTAAGTTGACTTCAACCATTAAGGACATGCTGTGATGGTTAGTCACTCTAGCCTCCAATGTAGATAATACATTGCACAATTCTCTGAACCCTCCTCTCTCTCACCTGAAATGGCCTCATTTGAAAAAGTCTGCCATCATATGGCAAAGACCTCAGATCAATTCACAACATGTCATAGTCATTATTAATAAGGAATTGCATCGTAGCAATACCTTATGGTGTCAATAATCTGATTGAAAACTTGTGCTTCAAAAGATATTTTGACTTAATGATGACTTGAAAAAACACACAAGGCAATTCCTTATGTGAAATTCTTAAGTTTTGGTTTGCCCTGTCAAGTATTACAATGTCAAGAGAAAAAATAAAAATATTTTTATTCTTTTTAAAAATATATTTTGATTTTTTTACAGAAAGAAAGGGAGAAGGATAGAAAGTCAGAAACATAGATGAGAAACATCGATCAGCTGCCTCTTGCACACCCTCTACTGGAGATGTGCCTGCAACAAAGGTACATGCCTTTGACCAAAATCGAACCTGGGACCCTTCAGTCTGCAGGCCGACGATCTATCCACTGAGCCAAACCTGTTTGAGCAAATATTTTTATCCTTTAAAAAAGTTTTTTTGAGCATAATGCTGTACCAAAAGTTGGAAAACATGCATGAAATACTTCGTATTCATTCCAAGAGAAGAATAAAAGGAAAGAGAAAAAATAGGAATCAAAACATGGTGATGCAATTAGGCTGCTGATTCAAAGAACAGAAGTTCAAACTGCGCTTTAAAACTTTATTGGGTGAAATAAGAAAGTGTCTTACTACTTACTGCTAAAGATAGTTATCTTTTGTTTTAGTCTCATTGCATTGCTTCCTACTCAGAAAAGGAAACACCACTGACTTGTGCAGATTGGCCACCTTGAAGATTTCCCACCAACTGGGGTGACCTCGGACATGGGGAGCTACGGAAGCCAGTAAAGCCCCGCTGTGTCACTGCGAGCTGCTGACTGATCTGAGAGTGCAACAGTTCCACTTTACTTCCTTCCCTAGCAGCATCAGAGTGCTGGTGAGTGTGAGGGAGGTGGGGTGATCTGGCAACTCTTCCTGGAAAATGCCAGATGGTTCTGCCTCCTAGGGTCTCATTTTATTTATTTATTATAATTATTATTTTTTATTTTTTAAAGTAATACAAATAGTAGTACATATGTCTCCTCCCCCCCCCATTGACCTCCCCCCGGCCTCTCTTACCCCCCAGCACATACTTCCACCTGCCCCTCCCCCCAAGTGTCTTGTATCCATTGGTTATGCTTATATGCATGCACACAAGTCCTTCGGTTGATCTCTTTTAGAGAATGTCATTTTGAGTCACAGGGCTTTAAGGCAGCGATTTTCAACTGGTGGACCCAAAACTTTAAAACATGTAATACCCAACTATTTAGTCAGGGACACTGACCTCTTTTCCCTTCGATCGTCCAATAAAAAAATGACAACAGACAACACAACAACCGCCACTCGGGGTGAATGAATCAAAATGACACCTATGTTTTTTTTAGCAGATCGGCAAACGTATCTTTTCTGGTGTGCCACAAAATGTGAGCTATTAGTTTCTGTGTGCCATGGGATGAAAAAGGTTAAACATTGCTGCTTTAAGGAGTGAAAACTTGTAATGTGTTTTGCAAAATATGTACAAAAGTAGGCCATTACATCTTTGGCCCATCCATGCCTGTGCCATGTAGTAGCATGCTGGAGTGAGAACGGACCATAAATGACACAGCTCAAGTTGTCTTTGACAGCGTACACAGTTATGGCAAGGTCCAACTAGCATGAATCACCAGATTCCAACGAATAATGCTGTCACTTGATAAATGGAAAGAACTTACATTGCGCAAAGGAGGAAGCACTGTGATAGGTAGAAATAGTACATATTGAAATTACCAGCCAGCTGTCTCAAACCTTTGGATGCCGATTCAGCCCTTGGCTTCCCAGTTTAGATGACGTGGAAAGTGACTCTCACTAAGGGTGGAGGAGTCTGAACCCCTGAGACTTGCTCCCTGACTGTAGGAAGCTGCCAACCTAGTTAAACTGGCAGATGTGCTTTGACAGCTGGGACCTCCCAGCGGCCTTGATGTTTGTTTGGGCTCGAGGGAGGAAAACAAGGCACGAAACAGCAAGCACCTTGGTGACGTTGCTTTAGAGCAGCGGTCGGCAAACTGCGGCTCGCGAGCCACATGCGGCTCTTTGGCCCTTTGAGTGTGGCTCTTCCACAAAACACCACGGGCTGGGCGAGTCTATTTTGAAGAAGTGGCGTTAGAAGAAGTTTCAGTTTAAAAAATGTGGCTCTCCAAAGAAATGTTGATCGTTGTCCTGTGGATGTTTGGCTCCGTTGACGAATGAGTTTGCCGACCACTGCTTTAGAGCGTAGATAGATGGAGGTTAAAATGTTTTCTCCACACACTTGCCCACTTCACTACCGCTGGTTCCTCAGCCCCAGGAAACACGCTGACCTCGGAGCGGTTCTGTCCCTCCCCTTCCCAAGGAAGCCAATAGAACTTACCACGTGGCCTGTCTCCTGCCGTGCGAAAACTTTTAAAATGTACTTTGCGGGCTGACTTCTAAAAGGAATGGTCATTAGCAAACTGTCCAAGGACACTGAGATTTCTGCAGTTTTAAGGTAACCTACCCCATCTTCTCACCTTAAAAGCACAAAGCTTTTTCTGCAGCTTCCTTCTTTCCAGAATCGCTTCCTGGGGAGCATGCTTGGGGCACAGCGGGTGCATAGATGTCCATAGAAACGGAAACGTCAGCCTTCTACCTGTGGGCCTGATATCTCATTTCTGTGTTTCCTTACTAATTGCTATGGGTACTTATGGAGTTTTTACAAAGTCTTCAAGAATCTGCAGCATGTCTGTCGGTTTGCATATTCCTTCCCTGCAGCTGTCAGTCACAACAAACGAAGCCAGAGGAAGCATGCTCTCCTCAGATTAGCAGGGCGCCTGAAACAACGCAGAGCCCACCCCAAGGTTTGTTTGGAGAAGCCCTGAGCTGAGGTCACTCTCCAAGGCAGCGAGAGGCAGCCCTCTGTGACCCTGAAAGGTCAGAGTTCAGGAATGTCCTGGAGAGAATGGGTTCTGGCTAGCGTTTACTCTAAAGTAATCAGGGGACTCAACTAGCAGTAGCAGGACTATCTTCATCGGAGATGTCAAAAGAGTATGCGGTGAACAAAATGGATTGAGAATTAGAGGCAGGAAAGGGAGGACCACGTTTAAGAATCACCAACGAAAGAAAAACATCTAGTTTTACATGAAACCAAAGTCAGCTAGGTAATAAGATTCTGTATCTTGTATGGCTGATTCATCATTTGCAATAATTAACTTTTAAATGGGATGGAATGGATTTGAGTAAAATATGAGTGTAAGTGATACTTATGCTAGTAGTATTGTAACTCTATTGATATTATTTGTGCTTGGTAATATTTACCTGTATCATATGACATATCCAGGGAGTGAAACTCAAGTCCCAAAAATTCCCTGTAATGCCCCAGCCATGTAATAACAAAGCTTCCATGCAGACACTTTGTTGATGTTGGTGTTTTAGCAGTGTCTGTGTGTTGAAACAGACTTGCCTAGAGATGACCGGTCTGAAACAATCTCCCCAGCCCTCTCCTAATCTTCCACTTTGGTCAACAGCCAAACTCCACATACGTGGCGTATTGAAAATAGATCATATTAGTAATTTCTACATGAAATATAAGTACCTTGAAGAAACCAGGGGTTCAAAATACCTGAGTTCATTTTTTGGTTTTTGGAAAATGCACATCAGCAAATGCCCTGAATTTTTCTGTGTTCCAAAATTCATAGGTCATGGGTCAAACTCATCAGTCAACTGACTTATTTGCTTAAGGAGGGCTTTGTCCCAACTCAGTGATGACCGATGTTACTCTTGGATCCTGTGCTGTGAGATTTAGGTGGATGCACACTCCCAATTCTTCTGGGGCCATGTATGATTCTGGCAAACCATAGCATGATGTGCACTAAACCAGCAAGTTGAACTATGGAGCTAAAATGCCTGTTGATGTAGAGACTTTAAACAGGTGGCGCCAGTCATGATAACTAAGGTCAAGGATCATCAAGGATTAAGTAGAAACAACATCATTGGAACTGTTGGAGGGAGCCAGCTAAATTTCCTTTTGGTCCATACACAAAAACGTATTTTTCTATATAATGAATGATTTGTCATAACTTCTAACAATACTAAGCCAAATACGTTAGTCAAATATGAATTATACCTACATATTCTGAAATAAGAAACAACTCAGACCTAAAAACTAAAATTGTGCCTAGTGAGGCTTAGTTTTATGGTACTTTATGGATTGTCATGTAAGGAAATACATTTTCTGGAAAAGGTCCTTTACAACAGAGAAATGGGCCAACAAAAAGAAAGATGTTCCCAGGCTCTGCCTGGGATGAATTATGTTAGGACTCTCTTATTTTGACCAAAAAGCATTTTATAAATATATACTGAAGAATTATTGATGTTGACTGGATAAATATTTATTAGCAATCACCTGATTTTTGTCAGGTATTTTATGTACACACATACACACACACACACACACACACACACACACACACACACACACACATAGACACATAGACACAAATAATCAATATTCAATACAATTGGGATATGATTCGAAAAGGAAAGAAACCACATTGAGTATAATACACAAGCAGAAAGCACGTGTTACTAAATGACCATTTTGTCTCTGTTGGTGCTCCCAGTAGCTGTGTGATCTTTTAAAAATGGCACTCACAGTATGGCACTCACCTACCAACCAGAAACTTTAGAAATATCCTATATAATAAAGAGATAATATGCAAATTGACCCTCACACCCTCTCATCACAAGATGGCCACCCCCACATCATCACAATATGGCCAGTAGAAGAGGGTAGTTGGGGGTAATCCGGCTGGCAGAGGAGCAGTTAGGTGTCAACTGTGCCAGCAGGGAAGCAATTAAAGGGCTATCAGGCTGGCAGGCAAGTGGTTAGGAGCCAGCAGTCCAGGATTGTGAGAGGAATGTCCAACTGATGGTTTACATCCCCCGAAAGGTCCCAGGTTGGAGAGGGTGCACGCTGTGCTGAGGGATAACCCCCCCCCCAGTGCACAAATTTTGTGCACCATGCCTCTATCTTTAATATAAACTTAAAGGTTTTATATTCAAATTCTTATATTAGACTTTAAAACATCATATTTTGAAGTAAGTTATCATGAGAATATGCTGTATCTTAGTAGATCTTGATAGATAGTATTTATTATCCTTGGTCGATATCTAAATATTGTAAGAGAAGAGATTAAAACTCTGATAAGACATAAATATGTGTTAACACAGCAAAAAAATATATTAATAACTACCTCAAAGTCATATAAAGCTGTTTTAAACTGGAATTTAAAAAACAATAATGTTTAGAAATTCCCCAAGTCAAGTTTAATTATTCTCTTCTGGTTGTGATTATCCCTTCGCGGTAGATGAAAGTTTATTCCTCACACTTTCGTGTTTGTTGGTCTCAGCACGTCAGTGGCACTGACAAGAAGCTGGGACCATGCTCCTGCCACTTTGCTATCACCATGTGGATGTCTCCAGTGCCACCAGACCACCACAGTCACCAGTCCCACGAATTTGCTAAGCCTCAGGCTCCTAATGGATAAAACACAGATAAGAATTTCTACCTCAGAGGATTATGATCCTATGAAATGAAAACATGGATGGGATGCACAGATCCTGGCTGCAGAGAACAGTAGAATTATTACAATAATTTCATTGTCATCATTATTAAGGCAACTAGTAATAACCTTGAATTCCTGAAGGTCAAAACTTTGACCTTGTGATAATGACAAAATTAACTGAATGATGTCTAACCACATAGTCATTGATATTCACATAAAACATGAGACTTATGAGGAAAAGAATAATGGCTCTCAGTTCTCTTTGATCTATAACCCTTTCCGTTTTATTTCTAAGTTTTTTTACATACCTTCAGGGCCAAATCTTCTGGGACACACAGATTCATCTTGAGTCTGAGACATGTAATACATACCCAGTTTCATCACTCAGCTCTTTATTTTTCTTCTATCAGTGTTCCCCGGCATGCACTGAAGCCTTTTGTCACATAATGGGGAACTTTCCTACAAGAGGCAAATTGACTCTCTGCTGAAAATTACTTTAAAAGCCAATCTACAAAGCTATCAACAACAAAATAACAACAAAACACACACACACACATACACATCTTGGTCTACCGCCATCTGTGTCCCTCCTTTCTCTCATCGCCATGATTCCTTCAACTGCAGAAATCCAAGGTCTTACCTGTTTTGGGCCATGTTAATAGATGGATAGGAAGCAAGGGACATTGCCATCTACAGTTGCAATATCAGCTTATTTTTTTTTCCAAGATAACCTAGTCAAACTTATGTTTTTAATCTATAGACTGCATTTATTATGAACTGGGGCACATCCAGGTAAAAAAAAAATTACTAGAATTTTTCAACTAGACATGTAATTGAACAACTAAAAGAAGAGTTACAGATTATGTTGTGGAATCAATAAACTAAAAAAGAGAAACATTTCATTTTAACAGTTGGCATTCCTAGTGCTTGTGAAATCCCGAAGATTTTGCCTCCAGCATAATCTCGACGACAAAGGATTTTACATGACAAAGAAGCAATGGAAACTACATTTTAAAAATTCATATTTTGAACTTTCTTTTAAAGAATCATATTGATCTTTACAGAGAAAGAGAGGAAGAGAGAGGGAGAGAAAGAGAAACACTGATGTGAGAGTGATATATCCTTGGCTGCCTCCTACATGGCCCATACCTGGAATCTAGCCTGCAACCCTGCATGTGCCTTGACCAGGAGTCAAACAGGTAACCTTTTGGTGCACAGGACAACCCCCAACCAGCTGACCCACACCAGCCGGGACTGTCACCTAGATTTATACAACTAAAACTACGTCGTGTTTTTGTGCAATCCTGGATCTCCAGTTTATCAAGCTTTACTAGAAAATCATTTCCCCCCAGCTTTAACTATTTTCTTAATAAACACTAATGTCACACATCAACCATGCAGTGAGATTTTCAAACATTCATTGAGGGACTGGAAAATGACCATGCTCCTCTCAGAAAGCTTTTCACTTTTCGTTCCCACTCTGCATGGCTGACAGTCTGTGGATGCAGATGTGATGGAAACACACACACAATGTCAGGATAGGCTGATTTCTTGATGACCCGGGAGAATGCATGAAGTTTTTCTCTCCTCTCTTAATTTCTATTGGCATTGTTATTTTAACACTGCAGTATTATATTATTACATAGCAATGTAATAATGATGCTGATAAAGTTAGCATTTTAAAATTATTTCATTCTTGAAAATGATTCCATCATAAAGGTTACTGTTTAAAATTTGAGTTTTAGACTGTGAACTGGTAGAAATAGATAAGGTAAATTTGGAAATAAATCAAGGAAAAGTTTAGGTGCTCTATGAAAATCATCTAGATATTTTAGCTAAGCACAATTTTTACAGAGAGATATGTGAATATGTATGTATATTTCCTTCATTTGGTTGTTGAGAAAGTCTGGGGTAAATTCAGAGACACTTCCACTCCCAGTTCCCATCTCTCCCCATCTCTCTGCACCATCTCCAAACCCAGTGCTGCCCAGCACAGACAGAGTAAGGATGGAGAGGTGAAGAAAGATGATGAAACTAATACTGAGGCAAGGAGAGAAATGTGTAACAGCAGTAATAGGAGAGGAGGGCAGCTGCTTACAGAGAATCAAGAATTGTGTCTGTGTTACAGAAACAAATATTCTTGATTTTCATATAAACATATATCATGTTACAATAATATATAACACATGCTGATTATAATTAGGTGTGATACACACATACACACACACACACACATACACACACACATAAAGTCTGTTGGGAAAGAAGACAAGGTTGGTGATGTGGGAAAGGGGAATGTACATAGAAATGTGCTTTCTGACCATCTTTGGAACCTAATGTTGATTAGTTGGCACATATGTCCTAAGTAATTTATATCTCTCCCCAAGGCATCTGAGTCTTAAATTGGTTCTGTGCCTGTGATTACAAATTGGACCTATCCAATAATACTCTCTTCCAGGCTCAAACTCAGATTCTTTTTGGGGTGTTTAATAGGATGTAACATAAGAAAATTAAAACTTTATCACACACTGTGTCCCAGAAAGAACTCTTGATAGTAAATACTGGATCTCGTAGCATTACATTACAGACATATAAGCCCACTTATTTGTCACAAAGTATCATCCAATACTACCATTCAAATAATTAGAACTCAATAATTATTTGCATTAAGAGTGACTCGCCTGATATTTTTAACTCCAGATTGAAATGGGTGATCTCAGAGACGATTTCATTGGAACATTTCCGATAAACTGTGTCCTGGAAAAGTGCCAGAGAAGCCAGCTGCTCAATACTAATTTTCAAAATTGTCTTAACATGAGTGACTATCAATTGCAGTTTTTTCTAGCACTACTTATTTATTATTCCATCCTTCCAGACTTGTCTCTAGCATTTTCAGATCTGGTTCCATGGTGTTATCCTTGAGTGAAATTACTAGATTGATAGTTCAGTAAGAATCTTCTGAAAGTTCCCAGTTTTGTGTGGAAAATGACAGTCACACAGAGGAAGCAGAAAACACAACGTCTGCCCTTCTTATTGAAGTTCCAATTGGAGTGCTCCCAGTGGATACACTAATAGAATGTAGGTAGCAATCAGACTAACTCAGGTTAAGTAGCACTTGCTCATCAGCTTCTCTCTGCCAATCATTCTGTGGTTAAATAGTAAATGCACACAGATAATTATCATTCAAATATCTTCAAACCTATGGAGACTAAGGCTGGGATCACATCTATAGTACGAGAGAGAACTTCATATCCAGATCCTTTACACTAAACCTGTGGTTAGCAAACTGCAGCTTGCGAGCCACAAAATACCACGGCCTGGGGGAGTCTATTTTGAAGAAGTGGCATTAGAAGAAGTTCAAGTTTAAAAATCTTGGCTCTCAAAAGAATTTTCAATTGTTGTGCTGTTGATATTGGGCTCTGCTGACTAATGAGTTTGTCAACCACTGCACTAAACCATATTGTTTTCAAGAGCAAAAAAGAGGATTCATTTGCAGTTGGGCTTACGGTTAAAATCAAGTCTGTTCTATTTTGAATATTATGGGTCAGAACACTTCATTGGAACAGCGTAAGTTCAAAAAATGGAAAGAAAAAGTATTTCATGAATTGGCACAGACACATGTAAACTAATTTGCTCCTCCTGCTGCTGCATCGATGGCGATGTTGACAAACATATTCTTATGTCTCTTGCTGAGACATAAATGCCCTTCCTTTCTACAAACTTTCCTGATCAGAGTAGGTGGAGGTTCCAGGAGGAACTGGGTTCCAGGGGAGCCAACAGGGACAGGGGCAGAGCTTTCTGAGTGACAGTTTGCTGAGGGCTCATACTATACCTTTCCATTTTCCTGTTGCACACATTCTCTCTGCACATACTGAGTTTTAATGGAGTTTAACATAATGGATTTAATATGCAGGGCATGGCAAAAGTAGATGTGCAGGTGTGAGTACACGGACCACAGTTTGTTCTTTTATTAATTTATTAACTACTAGGAGCCCGGTGCACAAAATTCATGCACTGGGGGTGGATGGTCCCTCAGCCCAACCTGCCCTCTTTCACATACTGGGAGCCCTCAGGGGATGGCCTACTGACGGCTCACCTCTGGCCTGCCCAAGGCTGAAAACCTCTGGCCAAGGCTTTAGGCCTTGGGCACCCAGTGATCACCCTGCAATGGGGCCAATTGCTGATTCAGCCTCATCCCCGGCCTTGGGCAGCAGCCATCTTGGTTGGGGTTAATTTACATATCACTCCTGACTGGCTGGTGGGCATGGTTAGTGGGCATGACTTGTAGGTGTAGCAGAGGTATGGTAAATTTGCATCTTAGTCTTTTATTAGATAGGATTGTCTTATTTTCCATAGGAAAAACTGTAAACCTACTTTTGCCCCATCCTGTGTATAATGAGTTGGTAGTATAGACCCAAATAATGAAAAAAATTGCTTGTATAAAGTCATTGATTTATTTCCTAAAAACAGATGTTATCATACAAATGCATTTTAAAATGTAAACAAATATAATATGAAAATAACAGACTCAATAAAGAGATAAATGTACTCTTTGCCATAGTGAGAAGTTTAGGTGGAATGATAAGCATTTTCTTTCTTTAGCGAATTTGCTGGAGTGACATTGGCTGAGGTACCCCTTAGCAAAAGCTGGGTTTGAAAGGACAGTAAGAGCTGAGGCTGTTCCCAGCCTGCTGCTGGACTCCACTGTGTTTGTCACTCAGACCTCTTCCCTGAGCCCGTCACTCAAAGCCAGGATTACCAACGGGCGGGTTGGTTTTCCGTGTAAAAAGAGAAACGCCAGGGGACCCACCGCATCCCATTCCATTCATCACTGATCAGGGGAGAGGTCTTTCCACACAGAACAGGAATTTGGGGTCATCCTAGCAAAATTCATCTTTTCCACATATTGCATTACACTGTCCTTCCTCTTTGAAGAGGGATCCAATGTGTTCTTGCTCCAGGGGTTGAACTAGAAGCAATTTGTTTCCATCAGGCATCTCTCATCATGGGCACTGCTCTATGCGAAAGCAAAGGCAGGATGCTCCACTGAACATTTGTAAGTCCTGAGGCTCGGGTGGTCTGGAAGTAACACGTGTGGGTCAGTCCTCTGAGAATGTTCTGGAAGTCATTATGAGATGCACTTCGCAGAAGAGGAGGGCAAACGACGGGCTCGCAGAGCGGGAAACAGAATTTTCCCATTCCTTCCATTGTAGCTCTTAGCTGATCAAAGCCTCTTGACTCTCGAACAAGTAGGTAGAGTTGAGACCAGAGGCTCATGTCTTCCAGTGTCTTTACTTAAATTCCCACAAAGGGCATGTGCACTAGAGTCCATTTCTTTCAGGCTCCTACGTTAATAATGGGCATATGGTTAGGGAAATACATTTCATAAATGGCGTGGAGAGTGGAGAAGATCATGATGCCATTTGCTATAAACTTAATAAAAGGGGTACCAATTTCAATGATTTAATGTGAAATGAAGAAAATAAACCAGTATCTCCTTCCTGCATAGCACTTGTGATTTTTATCGAAGTACTTGTTTACTACCAATCTTTTCCATTCTCATTTAAATATCTGATTTGTATTTATTTTCTGTGTAACCAAGTTTTTAGCAGAGCCTGGAACCTAGTAAGCACAAAAGTAAATTTTTGACCAATGAGAACAACCCATTTTCATCCTGTTGTACTCAAGTCTCTCAGAGTTTTATCCTATTTTAAGGCAAATGATTAAACACGGCGGCGTCCCATAGTGATGGTAGAAGCATTGATGGGGAAACTATGAGCCGGATAAGATAGAGGGAGATTTCATTCATTCTCTCACTTAGTCTGCCCAGCAACCCTGTGAGAACATTGCTGTCAGTGCCTCATTTCATAGGTGAGGAGAGAACCACGGGGAGTGGACCTAAGCCATCAGTAAGACATTCCCTGACAACTCCTGGGTTAGAGAAGGTGCAGGTTGGGCTGAGAGACCCCCCCCCCCATGCATGAATTTCATGCAGTGGGCCTCTAATACAATTATAAATTCCATCTTAGTTAATGTATACAGATATCTTCATGAGATGGTATCTTCTGTTTCCAGTCCAGATGTGTTGGAAGGATGGGTATGGAACAGGAATTGGAAAGAAAACATGTTTAAGCAGATACTAAATATTGACTCTAGCTTGGGAGGAATGCCAGGCTGATTTCCATATCTTGTAACTAACAAATCTGAATAACTAACCATAGCTACAGAGACAAAGCCCCACTTGCACATGGTGGGCCCATTGGCTTAATAGATATTGTGGTGAAGGCTTACAAGGATCTCTTCCTGTCCCCACAAGTCCTCTGGGGCAGTACAGAGCAAGGGACGATGAGCAGCTGCAGGGCCAGGCCTTCCTGCTGGGTCCTCATCCCAGAACAAAAACATGTTCTGAACGTCATGGGAAGCACTGCCTTGGCAGCACTGAAGGGAAGTGGAATAGCAGTAACGTGGGATTGACCCAACCCAGGTGCAGTCGGAAAATGGTCGTCTTGGCCTCGTCCTGCTCAGGGCATTGTTCACTTTCTAAGTCATTACATTCTTATTACATTCCCCAGGTCTAAAAATAATATTTTAGTCTCTGCTAAATGTTATAAATCCACCTATCACAACAGTTATGACTTCTTTTGGGTTTTGAGAAAAGGGACAGTGAGCCTGGGTGGAGTTTTTCCAAGTGCAAGGGCTGAGGCATTGAGACCTGATGTTTGTGTGCTAGACATCGCCCGACTTCCTATAAGGTGCATTCCAAAGGCACCCTACAGGCTCCGCACAGGAGGCACCGCCTTAAAAGTGAGATCTCGTCATGTTCTCTTTGGCTGTGGGCCTTCAGGGTGTCTTGTTTGAATGGGGTGAGAATGAATATATATCCAATTACTAGGCAAATTAACTCATTTCCTATGAACTTGTAGAACAGCTTCAAGTTCACCAGCAATTATCTTTTGTGCACCTGTCACGTGCCACCGGATCAGCACTGATCTGCACTCAGAATGAATGGATCCAGGGCAGAGGAGAGGTCGGGGAAATTTTGTCCTCCATTTGAAGAAATGCTGAATTAGAATCTGCAGCGCTTCTTGGAATACGCATTTGAATAGCCAAGGGGTATCCAGAGGGCCATCCAAAGGAGCAAGGCGCTATTTCCTAAAGCATCGCTTGGCTGCACTGTGAGAAAGTGCCCCAGTGCAAGGCTGTACAGACAGAAGAAAAACGACAATTTATCACTGCCCTATCAACCCACATGGAACATGCTAGGCCTTGCTTTCATGTTGCTTTTGGCATGAACCACAGCACACTTGAATCATGTTGAACGATGCTAACAGGAGAATTTGTGTTGGCAAGAGGCCAAGTCAAAGCTATGGCTGCAAAAGCAGTAGCCAGAACTGTCCACTTCTGTCTGGAGGGGTTTGCTAGTCACAGAGGATGACGGGCAATTCCCGGGGGAAAACACACTCCCTCCTTGTAAGTGGCAAAGGCTGAAAGAAGCCGGGAAACCCAGAGGACACATGGTGAGGTAACAACTCATGTGGTGCAGCTGAAGGGAGCAAGAGGGAATATCCATCCCTCTCATACAACACTTCCTCCATATGCAGTCTCTCCCCTTCTCTTCTCTCTCCTCACGCTCCCGAAAAACCACCAACCTACCCTCTATCGCTACAAATGTATCTATTCTAGATATTTCTAGAATCAAACAATAATTTTAAAAATGCCACCATGTGGCAACAGAGGCAGCGTTTGGAAAGATGCAGCTGAAACCAACAGAGGTCAAGGTCACAGCCACCACAGGAGGGGATAGGAAAGACTCACCCAGAGCCTCTGAGGGCCGAGGGCCTGGGGCCAGAGCCCTCCTCACGCCTGATTGTGGCCTCCGCCCTCCAGAACTGTGAGATGATGTTTCGGTGTGTTTAAGCCACCACTTCCCATATTTTGTTAGGATGCCCTGGAAACTAATTCAATGGGTACCACATTCAGAAAAGCACAGAAAAAGTAAGTGCTAAGTGCAATGAGTTAGTGAAAATATGTTCTAGAAGCTTCCCTTATGACTCTTCCCAATGCCACCCCACTCCTCTCTCCCAAAGGTAAGGACCGCCATGGCTTTTAACAGTCGAGTTTCTTCTGTGGGTTATGTTTATGCTGGAACCGAATACTGTGCATTCTTGTCTGTATGGCTGCTTTCACCCAATCTTATGTTTCTCAAATTCAGCCGCACATCTACCGCAATTTGTGTATCCACTTTCCCTTAGATAAACGGCTGCACGGTGGTGTTTGTAGTTCAGTGCTGTTATTAATAGTGCTGCCATCAACCTGCTCATACATATCGGTTGGTTAACATGTGCGCCCATTCCTTTGGCTTATTTAACACAGACTATGCATGTTTACAACCTCTGTACAAAATTACGGCTCTCTTTTTGTTAGTCCTCACCCAAGGATATGTTTCCATGGATTTGTAGAGAGAGATGAAGGAAGGTGGAAAGACACAGAGAGAGAAACATCAAGATGGGAGAAGCACATCAATTGATTGAGAACTGAGCCTATAACCAAGGTATGTGCCCTTGACCAAAATTGAACCTGGGACCCTTCAGTCCACAGGCTGATGCTCTATCCACTGAGCCAAACTGCCTAGGGCAGAAATTACAAACAAGTTTTAGAGTGTTTGCATCAGCTCACACACCTACCAGCAGTGAGTGAGAATTCTTATTCTTGGTACTGATCGTCTTTGGGGGTCTTCATCATTCTTAGGGGAGTGCAGTCGCCCCCTACTGTATTTTAAAGTGTACTCACTTCCCAGGTCACTCATGGACAGCTCCAGGTGTCTGCTGTGGGAGTGCCCAGCCCAGTGGTAAAACGACATGGGACAAGAGTTTGCCAAAATAAGTAACATGACTGACGACAACAAGAAACGTATTAAAGATAACGGTTCCTAGAAAATAGCATCGTTGGTAATACATTGGTAAATAGTTTTAGTATCTTAACTGAAATGAATAGCATTTATTATTATGCACGAGAGACAAAAGCATTTAGAAATGGGGTGAGACGCACATCCCTCAGTGAGAGTGGGTTTTCAGGAGGACATTTCTGTAAGCTACATGAAGCCCCGTTGAAAATGGTTTAAAGCGTCAGGATGCTCACTGCCTAATCTAATAACCACTTCGGAGCAGCATGGACCCAGCGAACATGACCGAGGCCCCCTCTCCCCAGGGTCTCAGCCCAACAACGAATACCCAGGCGCAGTGGCTCTCCACAGCTACAGGCAAGGAGGTCACCCACACGTTACTGAAAAAAAAGATGGTATGTGATCACTGAT
Source organism: Antrozous pallidus (assembly GCA_027563665.1). Classification (NCBI taxonomy): domain Eukaryota; kingdom Metazoa; phylum Chordata; class Mammalia; order Chiroptera; family Vespertilionidae; genus Antrozous; species Antrozous pallidus. The sequence continues at coordinate 94,466,616 of CM050519.1, forward strand.
TATTTCTCATGGCTGGTAAGCTCATCAGTCTGTCCCCCGATGACACGCTTCGTGTCATTTGGAAATGAGGCCAATGTCCTGGACCGAATTTCACTCGTGCGACGGACTCGATGCGGGGAAAACTCTAAGTAACAGGCATCTTGAAGTATTGCCCAGTTCCATGAAAATTAAAGTTTAAATTCCACATGTCACACTGTGCAAGTGTTTCTCAAACCCAAGTGGCTTGTTACACAGATCTTTAATCCAAAGATCATGCTTAAAACGTTATTTAACACCTTAATGCATGACACTGATTAATGCTGTAGTCACACAGGGATCATCTGATTTCCAAACACAAGTATCCTTGAAATGAGAGTTCAATGAAATGGAGAAAAATGCCAAGATGACAGAAGGAAAGGGCTTAGTAAAGTATTTCTGGTGACAGCTGTACGGAAATATCTAAAACTGACATTTTCCCCCCACCGGCATGGAACATTTCTTCATAAAACAAAAAATAAATAAAAAGTTTGCTTGTGAAGAGTTTTGTACAAGATTGCATTTTTAAAGCCCGCCCCCCCCGCCCAGGGCCCATGGATGTTGAATAGCTTTTACCCACTCCAGATTCTACACCTGCACGTGGAGCCTCTGAGCACACCCAGACACACACGTCACACTCCCTCAGAGGGACACGGCGACTTCCCCACAGGAGGTGCCCCCACTTTCTCCAGATCACCCCCTCTACCCCCAGCCACCCCCCACCCCAACTTCATGTCTGGCATTGCTGAGGCTCATTGGTCTCCCTTTTGGCTGTGTCACTCAACTGCCACCTCATAGGAGCATTCTTCCTCGCCCCTGTGACGCTGGGCTCTTGGGCCCAGAAGCTCCCACATTCCCTCTGTAGGAGGAGAAAGAGGTGTGAGCTCAGAGGGAAGGAGCAGCCCTGGAGACCCAGTGATGAAGAAAGAACCTTCCATGCCTTCCACTCTGACCTCTGATGCTGTTCTTTGCTCCAGAAACAGGGAGGAAACTTGAAGGCATGGTCACATCACCCACCCGGTGGTGATGAAGGGAGAGTCCCTTCCACCAACTGCAGGTAAGATGGATGGTCAGCTAACGGCTCATTCCCAGCCCAGGAATGGTCCACTCTAAGCTGACAGGAGTCTCCTTTGCCTTCTCTCTACCTATGACTTTGATGAAATGCCTTGTGCTAGAAAACAAGCAAAAACCCTTCTTTCCAGCTTTAATTTTGAACAGCATTAAACTCATGAGAAGGAAAACGGATCATCTCAAATTTGGGGAAGAAGACACTTCCGTGTTTCAGCGCTACGTCCATGTCTAAGCAGCACGTCTCCCAGGGTATCTGCTGTAATGAACATCAGAGGCCAGTGCTCTCACCTCTCCCCCTTTACAGAGGAAGCGGCAGAAAGTTCTAGAGGCTGTTTGCTTTCACTGATGAAGTTACTTAAATAGTTGAACTAGGATTCATGTTCTCTTCTGCTTTCAGGGTCTGCCTCTGACATTTATTTATTTATTTATTTATTTTTATTGACTAAGGTATTACAAATATGTGGTTATCCTCCCATAGCCCCTCACCCCCCACCCCAATCCTGCCCTCACTCTCACCCTCTGTTGTCTGCAACCATTGGTTAGGCTTATATGCATGCGTACAAGTCCTTTGGTTGATCTCTCCGCCTTACCTCCATCCTCCCCTACCTTCCCTCTGAGGTTCGTGCATCTGATCGATGTTCCTCTGTCTCTGGATCTGTTTTTGTTCATCGGTTATATGCCTCTGACATTTTTAAGACTCAGGTCAAAAGTACAAATGGCGGCTCATGGACCGTGCATGTACATATTTACCAAATCAAACTAATCAGACCTTAAATACAATATCTCATATGCTCTTACCATTACCAACACTGCTTCCTGAATCCCTAGAAGACCATGTGCATACTCCGATCTCTGAGTCGTTGGTGTTTGTTCTGAGAACACCACCTCTCCTCTTTCCAGTCCTCCCTCTGGCCTGCATCACCCACAGCTGTCATAGCCACACTGGTCCCCACACACCATCCTTGGCATCTCAGGGCTGGGAGGAGCTCACTCCAGGGGTGTGATGGATGCATGAAGGACAGACTCGGAGAAGCCAGTCCAGGCCTGGAAGCAGGCTGAGAGCTGGTAGTGAGTTTGTAGGGGGGGATGTAGGGGGGGCGGGAGGATGGCGTGGTCTGAAAGAGAAGGGTTGGCTTGAAGCCATGGCTGTCTTGCTCAACAGGAGCATCTAAGGGGACCAGCATGGGCCTTGCAAAGCAGTCCTCCTCAACTCTGGGTCACATGCGCCTGGGGCATAGGGCTGGGTCTTATGACTGTGGCCTGAGGGCAGTGATGGATGCCACATGCCAGAGGTTGCACTGGCCTCGCCACACCACCCTGCTGCCCAGCAGCCTCGGAAAAAAACAACACGTATAGAAAAGTGTCCTGGGAAGAAGCTCAAATAGTGAGGTCAGTTTAAGAAATGTGTTTATTTTTTTCCTCCAAAATGATCCACGTGCAGTGTTCTCTCTGTAGAATACATTACTTTACGCCTTATGCAAATCATTACTTGTTAGCTCTCGGTGAGGCGGAGTGAGCTGAAACACTAAAAATACTTTGCAACTTGACTCTAAGGAATTGTGGAGACAATCCTGGCTTGTGAGCTGGGTCCTCGCTCCAGCTCCATCGTTAACAAGCTGCCCTGGGTAAGTCACTTAACCTCCCACCCCAGACCTCGTGGTCCAGGAAAGCACTCTCATAGCAGAGGCCTTGAAGACATAAAAATGGCGGGGGGTGGGGGTGGAGGGAGAGGGTAAAAGATCAACCAAAGGACTCCTATCCATGCATTTAAGCATAATCCGTGGATACAGACAATGATGGGGAGAGGGCCTGTGCTGAGAGGCAGGAGTAGGCGGGGAGAGGTCATTGGAGGAAAAAGGAGACATATGCAATACTTTCAACGATAAAGAATTAATAAAATACTTGATAAAAAGTGAGATGTAATTTGACATCGAAACTGGGACTCAGAACTGTTGGACGTTGAAACTGAGACTCAAACATTATTCTGTTCTTATATATTTATTTTCAGTATGCAATGCAAGATGTTTTTAAAGAAAAGAGATGGAGGCAAAGAAGCATTGAACAGACTATCAAACTACAGCAGGAAGATAGGGGAGGGTGGGGGGCGGGGGCTGTAAGGGATCAACTGAAGGACTTGTATGTGTGCACATAAGCACAACCAATGGATACAAGACACTGGGGTGGGGGGCAGGTGAGGACATGTGCTGGGGGTAGGGGAGGCCAGGGGGAGGTCAATGGGAGGGGAAAAATGAAACATATGTACTACTATTTGTAATACTTTAAACAATAAAAAAATTTAAAAAGTGAGATGTAAATGAAATGTAAAAATAAGCAAAATATTTATTTTGGAAATCATACAGTGAAGTTACCTAGAAATCCGTGTATAGGTAGACTGAGAAAGTGTACTGTTAATGTGGAGAACTTTCCTCACAGCTTCTTTTTAACTTTTAAATACTAAAAACACTATGCAATGTCTTCGGGCGTTATTGTCAAAGATATGCCTGGGATTCAGGATGTAGGAAACACAGAGAAGCACTTTTAGAAAATCGTTTTTCTTGGGGAAATGTCCATGTTTGTTTCTGCCTTGCGTGATTTTACGCTGAAGCTAGGATATGAAATAAATAGGCAGGTGAGGTTATAGGAGGTATGTTCACAGTGAATTACTGCACCTTCTAAATGTGATTCAAAATAACTAAAAAGTCCACCACTCAATAGTAAGGCACCGTACATCTGTGCAAGAACTGAAAATAACTGATGTATCACATCTAGGTCCAGAAACATGTTTTTAAGAGTCACTGTACAAGATATCACATATGAAGGAGTTGATTAGATATTTTCCTAACTTAAGGCAGGATGGGATAGTTTCCCTTTTGACATAGTTAATCATTAATCAGGTAGTGCCTTCTTCTGCTTAACAGCTTTCTATTTACACCCAATACCAGTTCTCACTCTCACCTGATATTTAGTACACATGTTACCATCAATGCATCAGGTAATAAGGGCAATAGATCCCATGAAAAGTGAAACTCATATAAAACTAAAATTCAGTTCTTTAAAACTAGATTTTGAAATTATTTTAATTCAAGGATGAATTAAAGGAAGTGCATGACATGCTCTTCAGATGTGTTTAATTTTCCCAAACCTTGAGCCCTTGGTTTTGCTGTCCCATCGTCCTAGATAAATAGTCGGCAAACTCATTAGTCACCAGAGCCAAATATCAACAGTACAACAATTGAAATTTCTTTTGAGAGCCAAAATTTTTAAACGTAAACTTCTTATAACACTACATCTTCAAAATAGACTCGCCCAGGCCATGGTGTTTTGTGGAAGAGCCACACTCAAGGGGCCAAAGAGCCGCATGTGGCTCACAAGCCACAGTTTGCCGACCACGGCCCTAGAGCTTTAGAATCCTGCCTGAAGACTTCCACACAGGACAGCATCATCTGAGGTTGTGACCACAAGCCACACATGATTACTGAGCACTGAAAATGTGTCTAAGGCAACTAAGAAAGTGAATTTTTAATTGCATTTAATTTAAAACAAATTCCATTTAATTGCTAGAAAGCTGATGAGTGTGTTTGGAACAATATGAGTACATGAGTCTGCTTGTTCACCTGCAAATGTTATATAGTTTAAATAGAGATCAAATATTTCACTTATTTCATTTTACTTAACTCACTGTGACTACCAGGTAACTTGAATTATGTATATGGCTCCCATTATATTCACACTGGGCGGCACTGGCATGCAATATGACTGGCCTCGGTAAAACCTAATCTGTCTGTCTGTCCTCCAGGTTGGTTGATGTTTGAAATGTTTGAATCACTTATATTAATCATTTGTCTTTGAGTTACTAGTAAATAAAAACACTGAACATGGTTAAAATGTTGGATGAAACAAAAAACATTGCAGTAGACATTTTTATTCTGTGCTGCTCCCAGTGACACTGGAGTGTTTTTAAGTGATATGAAGTGATCCAAACTGGTTGGTTTTAAGGTTCTTAAATATATTTCATCTTTTAAAATCATGACTGTTTTCTAGTATTTCTCCCTGCTCTGAGACAATGAGCTTTCTCCCTCCTGCAACCCCACTGAAGACATGTTTCCCAGCAGGCGGTTCTTCCCTGAGCTCCTTATGCGCCTTTGCTGTTCATTTCGGTGAACCAGGAGGTCAGCGAAAAGGTCTCTTCAGCATTGGGTGTAACGTGTTGTCCATTTAGCTCTTGCTAAGCATGGACTAATGTCCAGACCATTTGTCCCAGAGATTTTCAAAGAAAAGCAATAATATAACATAATGGCCTTTTAATGGATATTTCAGATGCTTAGATGATTTGATTTCTATTTTTCTTTTCTGCTTAGGTTCCATTTCTGGCATTTGTTCTAGATGTTCCTTTTGGCTAAAGCAATGAATGGAGGTGTTATCGTTTCCATTTTTAATATGATTGTGGCTCAAAAGCTAGTGCGCATTAATTAACTCTACAGCTGCTACTGTCTACTAAAAATGGAAAAAAGGAATCATACCAACAGCAATCCTGAAATATAGTATGTTAAACCAAGAGTCAAAATATTCTATCTGCCAAATCATTTATTTCTGAATGAACGGTCATTAGAGAACACTCAGAATCATTCAAGGGCTCAGCATTCTAAGTGACTGAAACACTAGCCAGGAGGCTGGATTTTGATTTTTCATTTATTTCCATTTTGTAATAAGACTACTGTTCATATTACAGAATGAATCGACACTGGATTATAAAGTATACTCCAGGATCCACTTAAGAGGCCTAATGGGTTGTTCTCATCTTGGGATTGGTATCAAAGTTCAGATAACATTTAAGTTTATTGACTACTTTTGTGCTTTAAATACGTTTTTGTTTCTTTTGGAATCTATTAGTTTATTTTCATGCCAGAATATCCATGAATCATGACAGTAAAAAAAGAACTTGGATTTCCACAGATAAATTTATTCATGCAGTTATAAGTTTTAAAAATCTTACAGTAGATCATAAAGAAATCAAGATAAAATGCATTCCATTTTTGTAAAAGATATCGAAGTCAACTTTAAAAACATTTAAGGAGTTCCAAAAATGTAGTGCTATTTCTTGCTTGAAAAAATATTGGGGTGCGAAAGTACTTGACCTAACGAAAGAAGACCGAAATGCGGTCGATCCCCAAAGACAGCATGCGGGATGACCTGCCAAAGCAGTGGCATAGCCCTGTGGGACTCAGCAAACACATGCTCAGTAGCTGGCCCACCTCCTGGTGCTGGGACAAATACGGGCTCAGTGCTCTCGTCTCTGTGTGAGGATAGGCATTTGTGAAACTGGAAGTGTTCTCTAATGTAAAGCCTTCCAAAAGAGCAAAACAGGGCAAAGTCAGAACTCCGCTTCCAAAAGAACCAATACTTGAAGGTGTTCTTAGCACCTGTGGTTTTCATGTTGTTCTGAAAACATTGGCAATGAGAACCTAGTGGCAGATCCTCCTTGGGGTGCAAACACAGAACAAGTGTAATTGTGCAGAGGCACTGGCTTCACATTTTGTCCTATTCGTTTTTTGATCTTTTCTGTCAAGACATAAACTGCCCCCTGCTCCAAGCTGTCACCCCAATGTGTACATCAAGGGGGTAAACAAGATCTGGTAGACTTGAAGCATTTGGAATAGTTTCTTATATTTCAAAATAACTTCCCGCATGCTGCCATATTTCCTGAGGTTGTTCTAAAACGAATGGGAGAAAAAACTTAAATCCCTGTTCAAAAGGAAAAAATGAAACTGAAATGGTAACAGACAGAACGCCAGCACTAAGGCTGGGCCCAGCCCTCAGCCCCCAGTCCCCAGCCCCCAGCCCCTTGAGGCGTGGAATTGTTTGCCCCTCTAGGAACAACTCCAATCATGCTTTTCAGAATGGTTCTGCTGTTGGAATTCAGTAAGAACCAGACTCATTCTTTTTGTTCCCTCATGCACAGTGCCCTCTGAATAGAAATTTTACTTTTCAAAGTTACCAGCGGCCTATATGTGAAGAAATATGAAACTTTTCAAAAAGCTATATGTTTAAAGTAGCTTATAATGTCTTAGGGTTTATGGTTTTCTTTAAGAATGTGAAGAAAGCTGTGTGGCCCATGGCTGCTGAAAATGCCCTTGAGCACAAAATACTGCATCGAGTTTCAGTGGATTTATGATTGCACTGAAAGGCTCTTCCCAATGGTAGTAGATCTCGGGTTGGAAAACTCATGAGTTGTATTGCTTTCATGAGGATGCATGGCTAGTTCTTGAAATAATTCAATCGTGTTTTTATTTTTAATTATAAGTTAGTAGTTACTTGAAAGGGGTTTAAAAATCGTGTTGATCCTAAGAGGATAGAAGGCAATCAATTCCTATATCAATGTAAGGACGACTCATTTTTATTATTAATCTGGAAGATGAGAAAAACAGAGCCCAAGAGGAGTGATACCCAGGCATTCAGCATACCCATGACAAAACAAAAGAGAACCCATGACAAAACAAAAGAGGATAAGTAATAGGAAATAATGGAGAGATAGGAAATAATGTCTATATAGATTAAACATTATTTCCATCTTTTCAATCTCTAAATATTGGAGTTCCCCAGGAAAGAGTCCTCACCCATCTTCTCTTATCCACCTATACTCAGGCCCTAAGTCATTGTGTCCAGATTCAATTTCAAATGCTACCTGGATATTCGGTACAGCGTAAACATTACCTGCAGACCCTGTCTCTCTTCTAAATCTCAGATCCATATTAGTGTCTACTAGCCTTCTCCATTTCAATGTCAGTTAAACAGCTCTGGGTGAAGCCCTTTCTCAAGACTTCTTCCTCCCAAGGTTTTGCTCATTTCAGTAAGAGAGCATTTCCAGTTGCTAAAGCCAAGGAGTATTATTGGTACCTCCAGGTACCAATCTCCTCCAGGAAAAACCTACACTGAGTGACCAGATTATTATGATCTCTGAATGCATAAGAATCTGGGTATATCCTATATAATAAAAGGCTAATATGCAAATTGTCCCCTCGACCAGGAGTTTGACTAGCAGGCAGGCTGGTAACTGCCCATGTCTCTTCCACCTGGCCAGGCTGGCCAGACCCCACCCATGCATGAATTCATGCACCAGGCCTCTAATACACACACACACACACACACACACACACACACACACACACACACTGAGTAGCCAATTATTATGGATTCAGAGATCATAATAATCTGGCCACTCAGTGTATAAAATATATGCAAACCCTGCCCTGTCTCTGGAAATCCTGCCCTTCAGTTTAAATAGCGACCCTTTCTTCATGAATCATCTCTTCACGGAGACATGACAAGATGCTCTCTTCTTTGAAATCAAGAAACACAGTGGCTTTATTACTCCCATGTTACTCTACACTTACAAGGAAAAAAAACCCAAGCTCACACATATCCACTGTCAGTCAACAATTATTGGATGTGAACAATTCATTTGATCTCTCTGAGCCTCAGTTTGCATATCTGTGAAATGTAATGATTATAAAAATTAGTAAACTATAATGCAGTCAAAGTTTCCATTCATGCAGTCAACATTTGCCAAAGATATTCCAGGTGAATCGTTGTGGATGTGTAAAATGAAATATTTCTGGGTAGGAGACTCGGAATTTGGTTATTATTCAGGAGTCTGTGAAGCAGTTTGGACAGACACGGTCTCACACTTTAAAGTTCACAGTGGGTAGGAGCCGCAAAAAAAGGCATATCGTTATCACCCTCATAAGTATTTAGTAAGCACCCACTAGGTGCTCCGCTCTTTGTAAACACAGTCACAAGAAAGGAAACACTACAAGCAAACCATTGTACAAAGAAATCTGTGTGACAGAGCACGGCTTAAAAAGGTCTTTGTTATAACAAAAGCAAGCATTCCACGTATTTTTATACAAATGTGACCTCCAGCACCTGGATTTAAAAATAAAGGGGCCCATAAACAAATCATTTTGTCTTGTGACAACAACAAATCCATCCGAGGGATACTTGAATGCACCACAAGAACTTTTTAAACATTCAATTTCTGGCTCTGGTCAGGGACACTGACCTCTTTTCCATTGGATTGTCAAATAAAAATGACAACAGCCAACACAACCATAGCCATCTGGTGTAAATGAACCAAAATTATACCTAACTTTTGTCAATTCAGCAATATATATATATATCTTTGTGGTGTGCCTCAGAATTTTAGTGATCGGTTTATGAGATGAAAAGGGTTGAAAACTGCTGCTTAATGAATTGACCAGTCGGTTGGCAATGCGGAAACACAGCCACGGCCTCGCCTAGAACATAAAATAATTTGCCAAATCCTCCAACTCACTGAAAACAAAATGAGACAACACCGGCAAACGATTTCTAAATGGCTGGGCGGAACTCCCCCTCTGCAGCCTGGGCCTTGGGACTGCAGACACACACTGTGAGCACCTTTTCATATTTGGAATCAGGTCTTTCTTCCATGGAGATAGGGGATGCTTTCTAGAAGATGTTCTTTTTCCGAAGAAAATTTCCCTGATGCACTCAGTAAATCTAGAGGGAAGAGAAGGAGGCAGCAGATACGGGGATGACAACATCAAGGCAGAAAAACGAGTTGAAGGCAATGCCGTTTTGCTGTGATGTTTACTTGGTTGGGATGCTCCGAGAACAGAGGAAACGGCCAAGGGTCCAAGTGTGAAGTGAAGACAGCAAGAAAGCCGGGGATCTCTGGGCAAGCTGAGCATGGATCTCAGCCTGCTGCTGAGCAGAGAGCACTGGGAGGATTCCTCAGGAAGGATCAGTCTACTGGAGAGGAGTGGACCAGTAACGAGGATCAGTCTACTGGAGAGGAGTGGACCAGTAATGAGGATCAGTCTACTGGAGAGGAGTGGACCAGTTAGGAGCCTGATTTATACTCTGACGTTACCTCTTTTCCTAGCTTGCCACCTAAAAAGAGCTACCTCTTATGTTGAAAGCATTACCAATTCTTTGTTTTTTACCCTGTTGTTGAAAACTTTAAAAAAAAAAAAGGGAGTTTAGTTAAAATGGATTTATTGTTATTAAGATCCAATTATTTAGATGGAAAAAATCAAAGCAGGGAAAGGAGTATAAGACAAACAGAATCTGACCTGATGGTAATTCTAGAAAAAAACTCCTAGGAGGGACCAAATAAGTGAGATGAAAAGAAATTAGATCTCCCTGTGAAAAGGTCTTTCCCTTTTAGCTAATAAAAATAGTCTTTCAAGCAATCTTATTTAAGATGTGAGCTCCCAGGGCTGAGCTGCCTGCCCTTACATCATCTGACTTTCATTAACTCTATAAATCCGGCCAAGGCATGCTGAGGCAACACTGAGTTTAGACTCCACTACACAGAAGGTGAGTGAGCTAATGCAATATCTGTTGCTGAAAATGGATTTGAAGCTCATTATTTCTGGTTGCTGTTTTTTTCCTCCCTGTTAAACTTTTTTTAATCCTCCCCCCCCCAAAAAAAATCATAAAAATTGGAAACTTGTTATTTGTCTTAAATCTACTGACTTGGCATGTTAATTATGGGCATTGAATTTGTTCCCTATTAAAACAAACAGTAAATAGAGTTTTGAAATCTAAGGGATTTGAGATTGTTCTCTAATCTACTGAATGAGTCTACGCAAGAGCATTGCAAGTGCAAACCAATTTCAGCTTCTTTTTTTTTGCCACAGACGGGTCTCTGCTAATTCTCCTATAATTACAAGCACTATTGACTTTCTATTAGACAGGAATGATGAATAGCAAGAACCTACAACCAAGATTACTCTACCCAGCAAAGCTATCAGTTAGAACTAAAGGTCACATAACGAACTTCACAGAGAAGAAAAAGCTAAAGGAGTTGATCACTACCAAATCAGCATTTCATAAAATGTTAAAAGGTCTCCTTCAAGAAGGAGAAGAAGGAGCAGGAAGAGGAGAAGGAGGAGGAGGAGAAACAGAAGGAACAAATATAAATAATATAATGGCAAATAAATACATATCTATCAACAGTTGAATCTAAAAATAAAAATAAATGAGTTAAGAATATAATGAACCAAATAAACAGGTGCATAACATAGAACCAGAGGCATAAAAACAAGGGACAGACTGAAGAGTTGTCAGCGGGAAGGGGGGAGGGGACAAGAAGAGATTAACTGAAGAACTTACTGTATATGCAGCTACATATGGCCCCAGACAATAGGGCGAAGCAGGATCCTGGTGGGGAGGGCAGTGGGGAAAGACAGCAGAGAGGGAGAGCTGTAATACTCCCAACAATAAGACTGAAAAAATATATATGATCTGGCATCACCATATTAACTCCCCTTTCAGAACTACACTTGAGAAAACAAGCTGTGGTTCCTTAAGCAGGAGGTCCACTTATTCGAAGCCACCGACCATGTGTTCGTCTTACTGACTTAGCAAGAGAATTCCAGAGTTCTTCACTCTCTGTCCACACACATCAGCCTCTGACTTTAATATCTGAGTCATTTTCCAGAATACTCCCTCAAGCTTCCTCATTCTCTGTTGATTCCTGTCCTGTTGGTATTCTCAGAGTTCTGTTATCTGCCCTCTGATTTTCTCGCTCGTACTCAGAGTTTTCTCTCCATTTGCCTCTGAGCGAACAGACAATCTCATCTGGATGCCTCAGAGGCATGTTGAGTACAAGTTCAACCAAGAAATTATATCTTCTTGCCTCCGACTTCGTACTGTGTCTTTCGTTGTCTCAGGGAAAGGCATCATCCTGTGTTCTGTCATTCACTCCAGAAATGGGGCATTCCTTATTCCTTTACTGCCCTCCAATTTCACGGAGCCTCCATCACCTAGTCTGGTGATCCCACCACCCAAACATCTCGGGGTTCTGGACACCTTTCTCCGAACTCATTGTCACTTTTCTAGAAGAGGCCGTTATCATCTCTCTCCTGGGTCACTACAGTCATCTCTGAACTGGGCATCCTGCCCTAGTCTGCTCACCTCCACCCCGTTCTCCACATCCACATGAAGTGATCTTCTGAAAATGTCCTTTCCTGTGCTTTCACTCCCCTGCTCACGACAGAAATGACTCCTCACAGTGATTTCCTAATAGAGCTGGAAACTGATCAGTCCCCTGCCTACCTCTCTGGGCTCATCCCCTTCTTCTCTGTCTACTGACACCTGCTGTTCTCATTTCCCTACACCTGCTTGGGTGCTCACCTGTGTCATGCTCTTTGTGCTCTCCAGGCCTTCGTGCAGGTGACTCATGTTTCCGTGGGTCCTCTGTCCCCACATGCTTACAATGACTCACTAATGTCCCCCTGGATTAACCTCCTGCAATCCTGGCTACACCCCCCAATCGGCCTCCCTTGTACTACTCTGGCAACCTTATTAACTCTAGTTTTTGTTTGGAAGAATACATTGAAGAGTTCTGGGTGAGACTCTTTAACCTTAGAGTTTGGGAATGTTATGAACAACATGAAATGCAAAATACCCTCCACATGCAGGAGGATGTTTGATTTAAGGTAATACTCCTGGTTATTTGATCTCAAAGAATTTTTAGGAAACTGTAATAGCCTTATACCAAATCTACAAATTTTTGATAATTTTGTAAGCAAATAATAAAAAATGGATATATTTTATTATTTTTAATGATTATTATTTTGACAAATGTTAGTTGCTAGATAGTATGATTCATTACCCCATTTAGTTATCACACATGACATGAAAGATCCAAGATTCATATTTAAGCTCCAAAAAAGTGAGAGTGGGAGGGAACTATCTGAACAAGGTTAAAGTAATAAATCCCCTGATCTTTTCTCCCTAGGTCCTCCCCCAGGTTAAAATAGTCAAAAGAGGTTTGATAGACCTATATCTATGCCTAAATCTAGATCTCTGTCTGCATCTGTACCATCTAGGTCCATATGTATACCTCTGTCTCTATCTATCTATACCTGTACCTATCTCTATCTCTATCTCTATCTCTATCTCTATCTCTATCTCTATCTCTATCTCTATCTCTAGCTCTAGCTCTATCTCTATATCATTTATTTCTGTAGATACCATCTATATCTATTAGCAAGCTCGATCCTTTATCTCTTACATTTTCATGTCTTTGAACTTAAAAAAAAAAGGAGGTTAGGAAGTAAGAGATAATATGCAATTTATCAAAAATGCCAACCTCAGTCACTTTTGAAATGAGAAATTTCTAACTGAGCTGGAGTAAGAATAAAACGATATGACAGCATTTAAGCCAGAAGGTGCAAAGCCTTGGAGACTGCGCTTTATGGATTCGCCTGCATTCTATTATCTCCTGCTTGCGGCTCAGCCCTGGAGACTGCTCCATTATACTCCTCATTACCATCCATCACTAGGACCTTGGAACGGGGCACCCTTGCTATGCTTTTCCATGAATATATTAAACGTATTCAATGACCCAAGGAAAGTGTTTAAGAATGTCAGGAAGACGATGAAATGAATCTTAGGCTCGTGTAGTGTCATTTTTACTTTGTATGTGTTATTTCATTTACCCCGGTCCCCCGTCTATGAATTTGGTGTTGTTATTCCTACTTTCACAGGAAGTCCATGAGGTTGAGAGATTAATTTTGTGTGTGTAGGGCCTCAAAATTCAGGAATTCACGCTTATGTTTTCTGACTTTCAATCCTATTGGCCATTATATGGAAACATGGGTTATGCCACATGGGCAAGATACATTCATGTACTTTACCTTAATTATTTTAAAAATAATAGAATAGCTGCTCCCCCATCATTAAAAGTCTCCCTTTGCCCCTTCCTTACTGACTTCTGGGTGGAATTATGCAAATCCAAACTGAAACACATTAATTAGTTATGCATAATTACAATAGCAAACACTCTTTATTACTGCCCATCTTCTAGTTGCTTGACACATACTCATTTATTTAATTAATCACTGCAGCAATGCTGGGAAGTCTGCCACTTGAGCCCGAATGAATACTGCTACCACAGAGGGAAATAGAGGGTTCTGGGAGACAGTCAAGGAGTTCATTTCCTCCACCAGACAATCATCAGCAAGGGTTCCTGTTTGGCAAAGAGACTGAGATGCTGGAGAAAAGAGACAGCAAATGGAAAGTAAAGACAGGTGTTCATGAGGACACCCTCCAAAAGCAACCAAGACCGTGCCCTGAATTTGCTTCTCACTCTTAGCTCTAGTGAGGAAAAGACTGTCCTGAGGAAGGGGCCATAGGGTTCAAATAACTTGTTTCTCAAGAGTATCCTGTATCAACAGTGAAGCTCTTCATTATTTTCTACAAGTGGTAAAGTTGACATGGTGACATCAGTCTTCAGTGCTGAGAGTGAAGCTGTATGGATACGGGGGGGGGGGCGCGGGGGGGGGGGCTCAGTTCTCATCAGCAAGTCAGCCAGGTGTAAGAAGTAAGTGAGGGTGCTTACCCTGGATGTCTTGTCTCTACAGGTGGACACTTTGTGTCTAGCATGGGTGGCCCAGTGATCGAAGTTCTTCTGTTTAGGAACGTGGACTACCCACTCTCTAAAACAGCCTCCAGAACAACCCGGGGTTAAGCAAAGCTCTGTTTATTAATCTGCTACGGTAAGGAAGAGCATCCCCTAGACCGGTGGTTGGCTCATGAGTCACATTCGGGTCTTTGATCCCTAAAGTGTGGCTCTTCCACACAATACCACGTGCTGGCACACACATAAAGTGCAATTGAAACTTCGTGGCCCAGGTGCAGAAGTTGGTTTTTGGCTCTCAAAAGAAATTTCAGTTGTTGTACTGTTGATATTTGGCTCTGTTGACTAATGAGTTTGCCGACCACTGACCTAGACATAGCCTTATTTGTGTCTCAAGGAGGAAGTCTAAGTTGGGTAAGTATAGGCTTTGGAGAGTGAGGATCAGGTGGGTTAGGGAGGGTCTTTCAATTCAAGAACCTATTAAGAGAAGTATGAAATAGAGAATGAGAATTTTTTTGTCTCTACATGAAAGCCTTCATTGAAAATAAAAGTTGACTTGTTGGTCCGTGGTTGGACCAGGAGGGACTCTGGATGAGGAATAATCTGGCTCATCGGGTCTGTGTATCAATGGGCTAACTGATGAGGGAGGGTCAGCCCACAGAGACACCCCAGGTTTCCCGAGGAAATGATTCTTTCCATATCACAGTTGCAGAAAATGAGCTAGTAGATTTCCAATAGTCACACATCTTCAAGTCCACAAGGTTTCTCAGTAATGTTTCCATAGAGATGTTGTATTTACCTGTCTCTCTAGGAGAACAGTGACTAGTGTAGACTTACTTCTGTTCTCAGTTTGAAAATTGAAAATAGGTTGATGATCATAAGTACTCCTTTGTAGCAATACCACACACTAAGATTTTAAGCATTGTCAGCAGCAGATTAAAGATTATAGCTCTCATATAGGTTTTTTATTTTTATCTTACTCTCTTCTTGAATTTCTCATGTCACACAGTCACTTGGAAAAAGTTACCAATATATCTTGGATGTAGCAATGTTGCAAAGAAGCAATTAAATTGGATTTCATGAAAACCAAAACTGAACTTCCATATACTTGCCTTCATTATATGCCAATTAACTGTCAGTGTACTCTTCTATTTTTTTGACTACTTGAAATTTCTCAATAATTTGTACTCTAAATTCAGAGCATTCTGAAGTGCTGTGTACTCTTGCATGTACACATCACTTGACTGATACAGTTCCACCCTCTGAAGCACATTCCAGGCTACATTCAGGATGTGTACCTATAATTGAAAGTGTGGTCAGATATTAATGATAAATCTGCATGACATGGTTAGTTCTTGCTTCTGAGATAATATTTCTATTTTTAATTTTTTGAAGAACCTCCATACTGTTTTCCAAATTTGAGGTTTATTTGGTATATGAGTGTATAGTTTTATCAAATTTGGAAATTTTCAGCCATTAATTCTTCAAATAGTTTTCTTCCCTACCCACTTCTCTTCTTCAGGAATTCCAATCACGTTGTTTTGAAACTGTCCCACAGCTCACTGATCCTGTGTTTATTTTTTAAAATTCTCTTTCTCCGTGTATTTGTTTTGGGTAGTTACTATTGCTATATCTTCAAATTTACTAACCTTTTCTTCGGAAAATTTCAGTTTGCCCTTAATACTGTCCAGTATAATTTTCCAGTGTAGATTTTTTTTAATCTTCTATTTCTCTGCCATTTTTTATTGATTAAAATAGAATACAATATAACAACTGTTTAATATCTTTGTATTAATTATAACATCTCTGACTCTTCTGAGCAACATTGATTAATTAATTTTTCTCACGTCTCATCCTTTCCTACTTTTTATGTGTCTGGTAATTTTTTATGGCCAGAGATTGTGACTTTGTCTTATGGAAGGCGAGACATTTTTATAATCCTATAAATGTACTTGTGCTTTCTTATGGGACACAGTTGTGATACTTGGAAACAGTTTGATACTTTCAGGCTTTTTATTTTAAGTTTTTTAGATGGAACCAGAGCTATGCTGAACTAGATTACTCACTCTACAGACCCAAGGCCTTGTGTGTAAACTACCCAATAACCCAGGAATCTTGAGGTTTCTTAGTGTGGTTGGTGAAGGGGCACTATTCCAACACTTTTAGGGCTTATTTAATGACCTTTCCCCAGTTTTCCTCACATGCAGGCTCACTCTGATCGGCATCCAGTTGAACACTCCTGGAAGACTACCCCCAGGACTCCAGGGCTCTTTATCTGCTCAGTTCTCTTCTCTCTAGTCCTCGGTCTGGAAACTCTAGGTGCCTGGGTTTCCATGGACCCTTAGCTCGCTCTCCTCAGTTAGGGACTCCGCAGCATTCTGCCTCGTTCCTCCTCCTTGAACTCAACCAGAAACCCAATCAGAGCAACAAACTGAGCTAATTGCAAGGGTTCCCTTATTTGTTTTCTGTCTCTCAGAGATCACTGTCTTTTGTCTGATGTCCAGGGTCTTGCAAAGCATTTTTTCAGACGTTTTTGTCCATGTAATGGTTGTTTTAGGCAGATGAGACAATTCAGTCCTCATTATTGCATCCTGGCCAGCAGCAGAAATGCCATTATTGTTGTTGTGGTTATTATTATTATTATTATTATTATTAATTTTAATGACAATACCCTAGTAAGACAAGATGAGGCAAATAGTCCATCATCAATTATTTTCTCAAATATGAAAAGGAGTGCATTATGTTCAGTTTTAGTTATAGTTTTTATTTCTGCAGTTTGTGTCTTGCAGGAATGAAAAAAAAATATATATATATATAATTATTTTTTATAAATCTTATGTCCCTAGGGTCATATATATTCTATATACTCTAACTCCTGGGGGGAACCTCTGGGAAAAAGAATAATAGGCAGGGTACAATTCAATTACTCTTGAATCCTGGCCATCATTGTTTGAATACCATCAAAACCCCATCTCCCAAACCTCACATTAATCTATTGCCTGGAGGCCAAAGGCCCTAATAACACTGGACCCAGAAAAAACAATTTTTTGAAGACATAAAAATTTGATCTCTTCAATAAATTTTAATAATCAAATAATGATTTCAGTTATGTTGCTATGTTTTATTTCATATTACCCCCAGTATTTTTATTTCCCTTTAAAACTAGCTTCTTGGTTACTTTTTTTCTGTCAAAATGAAAAATTTAATGCTAAATGTTAGCATTTTATATGACATTTTTGGTTTAAGATTTGGAAGCCTTTCACCACAGGAAAGTTTTACTTTTTGGACTACTATGGCTAGTGTGCATAGGATTATGAGGACTAGGTAATTGGGAAATGTTTAATTTAATTAGGGCTGAATTTGCAAATTATAAAGAATGCTAGAAGAATATATAAGGAGAACAGATAAGTAGGTAATAATGAAGAATCATTAATCCCTTGGTTGTTGCATATTTTAGCTTGTTTACTAGTAGTATTTTAGCCACATTGAGCAAAAAGCTCACCTTAAGAAGACATTTGCTGGGGGAAAAAGGAATACTGTCCATGGTGAAATGACTAATGATGTTTTTACATAGCTATTAAAAAGAATAGTGTGTTGGGTATATATTCATATATATATATGTATATATATATATATATATATATATATATATATATATATATATATAAATAAACTTAAACATTATGTATTAGAACAACTGTGCACATATGGTATGTGACCATAGCAGAGATTATACCAAACATATCTTGCTCCTTACTGTACACATGTGATTTGTGTTTGGCTCATGTAGATTTCCCATTTAGTTTAAATATTAAAATCCAGGGTTTGTTCATAATGAAATATAAAGCAAGAATAACTTATGTCTATTAAGTTTTCATTTCATAATCTTGAATGGAAATTTAAAATGCCTTGCATCTTGAGCCACATTTCAGCTGCATTGTATCAGGAAGAGCAATAACAACAAATGAATAAAGCAAAACAAGAGGCAGGAAAAGAGTCCACCCCAAGGGAACTGAGCTCACAGAGCTTGTAATATTAACAAATACAGAGTGAGACACTGAAGTAAAAGCTACCATTATGAAGTGCTTATTACATAATAGAAGCCCAGTGCACAAAATTCATGCACTCGGGGAGGAGGGATCCCTCAGCCTGGCCTGCACCCTCACACAGTCCGGGAACCCTCAAGTGATGTCTGATTGACAGCTTAAGCCCGCTCTCCCCCCCCTCCCCCCACCGCAGACATCCTTAGTGCTTCCACAGATGTGGGAGAGGCTCCCGCCAGTACCTCTGTGCTCACCAGCCATGAGCCCGGCTTCTGGCTGAGTGACACTCATCTGTGGGAGCTCATTGACCACCAAGGGGAAGCTCCTGTGTTGGGTGGGATCAGGCTGAAACCAGAAACCAGCTCTCCGACATCCCCCCGAGGGGTCTCAGATTGCAAGAAGGTGCAGGCCAGGCCAAGGGACCCCAAAGGTGCATAATTGGGTTCGTGGAGAGGTTGGAGAGGTTGGCTCGTTGGAGAGGGACCCCAGGAGGGCTCCAGGGCATGTCTGGTACATCTCACTCAGTCACAATCAGCTGGACCCTAGCAGCAAGTTAACCTACCCGTCAGAGTATCTGCCTCCTGGTGGTCAGTGCACATCATAGCGAGTAGTTCAGTGGCCTTAGCATATCACTAGCATATTACACTTTGGATGGTTGAACTGATGACTGAACAACCAGACATTTAGCATATTAGACTTTTATTATGTAGAATTTTATCTCGTCAATTCTTACAACCATACCTTGACGCAGGTACTATTATTTCCATTTTATAAATGAGAAAACTGAGTCTGATAGTAACTAATTGTTTAATCTGGTTTACTCAGATAAAAATAGTCACCTAGAATTAAATCCTGAGCCTCTTTACTTTCAAGACTTCCTCTAATGGTCATATACAGAGCAATGACAAGATAGGAGCCTGTGTATTATTGCATGATTTGTTTGAAGAACAGTTAAGAAAAGCTGAATAAAACTTTTGGAAAATAGACTAACTACTTTTCAAAATGTGTTTCTGTTTAATTTGCCTTAAATTAATTGTAGCAATGTTTATATTGTTTGGATGCTGAGTCAATGCAATGTACCTGCATTGGTTATTTCATTTTCTTGCAGTTGCTTGACATTATATCCATGTAGCCAGGAACTTGCATTCCCATCTTTTGTCACCATTTAAAAACACACAAAAAGCCATATGTTATTGGAAAAAATTTCTCATGTGTTCAAAAGATCAATGTTGAATGATAAATACGTTTTCAATAATCTTATTCAGTGATCAATCAGAGTGACTAGTACACCTACTTTCTATGTAGTATAATTTTAAGCTATTAATAAATAATATTAAAAAACTGAGAATACTGCTACTGCCAAGCATTTGAGATTTGCTATGATTTCTGTCTATACATTTCCTAACCATAAAAATAATGAAGTAATTGGCAGTGATTGAAAGTGATAGGAGTCTACAGGGGAAAGCTGGGGAGGGTGGGGGGCGGGGGCTTTAAGAGATCAACTGAAGGACTTGTGTGCATGCATATAAGCATAACCAATGGATACAAGACACTGGGGCAGGGGGGCAGGTGAAGACATATGCTGGGGGGTAGGGGAAGCTGGAGGGAAGACAATGGGGGGGGAAAGGAAAACATATGTACTATTATTTGTAATACTTTAAAGAATAAAAAAAAGCAATAAAAAAAGAAAGTGACAGGAGTCACGCTTCTCCAGAGAAACAGAATGAAGAAATTCCCTCCTGGGCGGGAGGGGCTTGCAAAACCAAAATTTGGAGGACAGGGTGGTAGGCTGGCAACTCAGGCATTATTGCGGTCGTGAGACATAATTTATTTTCCCCAGGAAATCTCAAGTTTTGCTCTCAAGGCTTTCAACTAATTGGGTGAGATTCCCACAATTTCACTAGAGTCATCTCCTTTACTTAAAGTCACCCTGATTGTAAATATTAACCACATGGACAAAATACCTTCATAGCAACACCTAGAATAGCGTTTGATCAAATCCCTGGGAACTATATCTTAGCCAAGTTGACACACAAAACTAAGCATCATACTTATACAGAACGATATTTCTCGAAGCACAGGTTAAGACATTCCTAGGAGTATGTAAGGAGCCTGTGTAGACGCCTGAGAGTCACCAGGTTAAAGAACTGATGGGTATTCATGAGAGCATTTTTAAATCTCTTCTCAGGTAGACTGGTCTCCTCTTGACTTCTGTTCTCTTTTTAGACCCAGTCTGATCTCATGAGCAGCCAACGAGCTTACTTCTTTCTGCTCTCTACAAAGACACAATAATATTTTCCTGAGATTCTGTACAGGAAAACTAAGAATACGTCATGACATTCTTTCTCTATAGTATAAAATGCCATTGTCAAATTTTCACTGTACTAAAACTTGTTAATATTGCTTTCTTATAGTTGGATTATTTTTCCAAGTCAATGTGTGTTTTTTTTCTAAAAAGAGCGATTTTTTTAACATCCTATATAATAGGAGGCTAATTAATATGCAAATCAACTGAATGGCGGAACGACCTGTCACTATGAAGCACACTGACCACCAGGGGGGCGCATGCTCAATGCAGGAGCTGCCCCCTAGTGGTCAGTGTGCTCCCACAGGGGGAGTAAAGCTCAGTCAGAAGCCGGACTCACAGCTGGCAAGCACAGCGGTAGTGGTGGAGCCTCTCCTGCCTCTGTGGCAACACTAAGAATATCCAACTGACAGCTTAGGGCCTAAGCCAGCAGTCAGACATCCCCCAAAGGCTCCCAGACTACAAGACGGTGCAAGCCACTCTGAGAGACTCCCCCTACCCCCACCCCAAGTGTATGAATGTTGTATACCAGGCCTCTAGTTACAATATAATCTTCAGTGAAAACCTCATCATGTGTACAGTATAATATTTCGTTTCATCTGTGGGTAGAGATAGCAGCCTAGTGTCCCATTTCTTGAATCTGAATTTTTCTGTATTAATTTTCTGGTGAATTTCTTGAAGTGTTCATTGGCCAAATACTAATACTACTGACACAATTGCTATATGCAACAGTCTGTATGGAAATCATAAAAAAATTGCCAGAAAATGTTATTTTAATTTCCTTTCAAAGTGTCTCTGTATATTTTTAACCTATAACGTGTTGGAGAGCACATGAGACCTAGTTGGAAAGTTTTTAAGGAGGACATTGTAAGGAAAGGGAAGTGTGTGGAAGGCTGCCTGCCCTGTTTCTCAGAATTCTGACCTAGGGGAGTGCCAAAGGCAGTGCTCTTAATTATTCCTTGACCTTTCCAAACAAGTCTATGCACAAGCAGACCCCTGGGTGTTTACTGGAATCCTTATGCTTAATATTTTGGATGACCTTGCTTAAAAGACACTGCAAACACACGTGTCCTCCCAAGATTACTTACCCTGTTGATTATATCTAAAAGATAAACTTCATCTCAAACTGTTGCTATAGTAAAATCCTAAAGAGGTAGGCAATCAAGGCTGCCTGGATCCTTTAGCCAGGCCAGCCCTTAGCCTTCTCTTTCACCACATGGGTCATCCATCACTCGGGGGTCTGCTGGTCAGCCCCAGCAATAATGCATACTTATGGAAAGAACACTAAGGCTATTGATGAGGTAGACATCACTGGCTGTTATTACTGCTTCATTCCGTGACTTCAGATGGTTGATAGAGACTTAGTAAACAGCATTTAGAGCATCAAAGGAAAAAGGCATTTGCCAAGATACAATTGGAAAATTGTCACTCTTACAAGCAGAAATAAATTGCTCTTATTGTCACATTGAATTGATGGATAAAAATAACATGTCTTTAAGGTTATTCACTCTAATATTATGTTAACTAGTTCTCTCATTGACATTAGCTTTCCAAATATCTCTTTATACCAATGTTTAAACTATTTATTTATTGACTTTTAGAGAGAGTGAAAGAGAGAGAAGAGAATTTGTTGTTTCACTTATTTATGCATCCATTGGTTGGTTCTTTTATGTTCCCTGACCAGACATTGAACCCATAACCTTGGCATATAAGGATGATGCTCTAATTCACTGAACTATGTGGCCAGGGCATATCCATTTTTTAAATCTAGTGATCATTCAAAAATATTTAGGCTTTCATTCCAAACAACTTCCTCCATTGTCTAACGTTTCACTGTTTTTATTGCAGCTAAATTTCAGCATTTCATTTTCCTGGTGGTTGTCCCTCCTGGGTTGCTCACAACATCCTGCACATGCTCTGAGGACCCAGTGAGGTAAGGCAGCCCTGACATCGCCTTGTCAATCACTGCGATATTGTGGTGGAATCATTTCAAAATGAATGCTTGCAATTTATTTATTACATCTCATAGATCTAAATAGTGCCATCACACCTTTATTGGGGGGGGAGGGTAAGGAGGGAAGTAAGTCATCTAACATCAATATAATTTTTCATAGGACGTTTCTGTGAAGGAACAAAGGAAAGAGTCTGTAGCCTACCTACCTTATGCCAGGAATTCCTAATTAATATCCATTGCTATGGTATTACAGGCCCACAATACCTTGCATGGAATCCCTTGGGCTAAATATGTCTCAGAATTCATAAATCTTCAAGTTTTAGATCTGAAGTATCTTCTTGCCATCAACATTGATACTTCCTCAGTGAAAAGTATAAATAACTGCACCAGGTGAAATAAGTAAAGGCTATACATAAATTCCTGTCAGTACTGATCAGGTTCATGTCAAGCCAGATTTTGCTGCCAAATGAGAAAAAAAAAATAGTAGTGGTTTTGGGTTTCAGAATAGTGAATAAGGGACAGTGACCCTGTATTTTCCCAATGTAAGGAAGAGTTAATATGGGGCACCTGGAAGGGTTAATACAAGTCAGGGACACAGAATTTAAACCCAGACCTGTCTTGATCAAGGAGCCTTTTCTGTTGTTGCTGTCACTGAATTCAATGAAAGATTTGTGCCTATATCTTCTTTAAGAATAATTAGAAAATTGGGTTCACTGAGGAACCCTAAAACTATAGGCTTTCAAAGATGACCCACCATTGAATCAGTATTTTAAATACCTTGGAGCTATTTTCCATTGTGACCACCAATCACACCACCACAGGGAAAGTCATTTTTCCATGTTTTGGAATTTAAATTATCCTATATAACAAAGAGCTAACGGGCTACTTAGACCTTCCGGATGTCTTTCCAGATGACCTTCCCGATGAGGCCAGGGCTGTGAAGGCCAGCGAGGCAGCCAGGGCTGCAAGAGCTGAGCCCCTTGCATTGGGCCTCTAGTATTCAATAAAAGGGGAGCTCAGATGCTTGCCTTAACGTATCTAATCTCAAACTAACTCAAACTGCTTCCAAAAGTCTGTTTTGGCCCTGAAAGATTGTTGTTAGCTTTGATTTGAGGACCCAAGTCCAATTATGTTCAGGGCAATCCATATGGGCTGTTAATTAATTATAGTTTATGTTCATAACCAGTCCCATCCCACCAAGGCTCGCTTTCTCAAGCCTACCAGAGAGTGTAGACTATTAACTGGTATTAACTGGGCACCCTTGGCATTGGAGTGCAGTGTGGCCTGAAAAGCTGGCAAAAGTGCTGCAAATACTCCGGAGGCTACTCGGCCAGATTAGGGCTTTTAGCAAAACACGATGTTATCCTGAGTACCAGATGCTGAGAGCTGAAACTTTTGGACCATGCCGTCCCTTTGTGAGAGGCCAAATGTAGTCCCTGTGTACTGCAACCAGCCAACAATTTCTCCATTTACCACACTACCCTTAGGTGAACTTCTCCTGGTTGTTCCACAAAGAAAAACAGAATAATTCTCGTGGAATGCTTTCAACTGGAAATAAGTGACATGTCCGGACTGTCCTCCATGGAAGCTTAGGAACAATTCATGCCTTAAGTTCTAAAAAAATGGGTTCTTAAAAAGCACTACAATGATTAGTCCTTGGCTTTCCCTCTCAGTTAATGAGACATCTATTGTAAGATAATCTTTCATAACAAAAGCTTACATATTTTCAGAGTAGATTAAGATAAAGATTTGTTGTTGTCCTTAATTTAATTGTGCTTTTATACACACACAAAATTAGAAAGATAACAGATGACATGTAAAAAGGAGTTAGATCCTTATTCATACCATCCAGTGGATTTTTCTATGTTTACACATGTCCTTTTAAAGAATTAGACATTCATAATATGGCTTTTCCCTGTGTTTTGGTTCTGATTAATTATTTATTGAAACAACATTATTAAAACCTCAAATGTCAGAGAAACAAAGACTAGACTATATAGCAGATAAGTATCACAAATTAACAATAGTTTTGGAAAAATAAGCAGAATAATAAGGTTCTCCAAGGGAAACAGAACCCTTAGCATTCAGAGGCAGAGCTATCCAGAAGATATTATACGAAATGGTTAACATGATCATGGAAACGGAGAAGTCCACTGTCTGTAACTGGAGAACTAGGGAAGCCAGTATTCTAAAATTCAGTCTGAGGCTGAAGGCCTGAGAACCAGGAGCTCCTATGTCCAAGGGAATTAGAAAATGAACTTCCTAGAACCACGGTCTGCAAATTGCAGCTCGAAAGCCACTTGCGGCTCTTTGGCCCCTTGAGTGTGGCTCTTCCACAAAATAATACGGCCTGGGTGAATCTATTTTGAAGAAGTGGTATTAGAAGAAGTTTACATTTAAAAAATTAGGCTCTCCAAAGAAATTTCAATCGTTGTGCTGTTGCTATTTGGCTCTGTTCACTAATGAGTTTGCCGACCACTGTCCTAGAGCTAGAAGAGAACACATTTGCTCTACCTCTGACTTTTGTTCCACTGGGGTCCTCAGTGGAGTGGATGGTGTCCACCATTGGTGAGGATAGGTCTTTACTCGGTCTACTGATTCAGTTGCTAATCTCTTCCGGAAACACTCTCACAGACACACCCAGAAGTAATGTTTTACCAGCTGTCTGGATATCCCTTAGCCCGGTCAGGCTGACACATAAAATTAATCATCACAAGTTGTAAGAAAAAAATTGGTTGGAAACTTCTCTATATGAAAGACTTGTTGATTACAGTAGATATGATAGAGGAGTTCCAGCCTCCCATTGGGGCATGTATGTCTTGGCAAGTTAACAAGGAGCCAGTCTAGTAGGGTGACTTGGACTTGTAGGGTGAGACCTTGATCATTGTTACTTTGGCTCAACAGGAGGAGGTGTTTAAGCACAGAAAAACCTACCTATGTAAACTATTCAAACAGTCTCACTGTAAAGCAACAGAAGATATAGCGGTTAGAATGTCAACTTATTAATTTTCCAAGGGGAATTTATAATGAGGGAATAATAGCTCTACTTGACCAATTGTATTATACAATATCTTATCCTTAATTAATGATTCTCTATAGCCCTAAATTAATTTATTCAGTTTCTTTATCACTATCAACTTAAGGTTGGGCAAGACATTTTAATTCTTTATCAATGGTTGAAACCCTTGAAATGAATCGAAGCTTTTTGTTCCTAAGATTCACCAAACTCTAGTTACTCTTTCAAGCTCCATTGACTCCATTGACTGGGATGCATGCCTATTGAGTGAGATGTCTGACACAATTGCCTAAGTTAAATGCAAATGATTTCTACCTTGGGCATTTTTCTTCAGTTTAATTCAAATAAAGTAGATATATGTTTGCTGAAACTCCACTGTGCATAGCAAATGACCCTAATCTGATGACCTTCTCCAATGCGATAGAGTGCAACGAGTGATGGGCTCTGAATTGGAAGCACACTGAGTGTGTTAGGCATGGAAGAAATCCCTCATCTTTGAAATGTATTTTTTCAGTTATGCGTTGCAGGGTATATGGTGTATCTTACAGACTTGTTCTTTGGACCAAGTCACATGTGACAACTGCATACAGATGCTTTTAAAAACATAACTACTATGTCAGTGAAAGATATTGTAATAAAAGACAGAAGAAGAGTTATGATCTTAGCAGTGATCTAGGAGACTCTGGGCTATGTTCCCAGGTCAATTTTTGCTGAATGCGCTGAGCCCCTCCTGGAAATGGTCATAAGGGATGAAGAATTGATCATGAGACAATAGGCAGCCAGCTATGCTCCTCAATGGGTGGTCACCTCACTAATAAGGAGACCACGGAATGAGAGGTTCCCTCCTGATAATAAAATAAAGTGATGAATAGCCAGGAGATGATTTTCATCTCCCAGATGATAAATTCTCAGCACTGTGTTAGTCGGCTAGAGCTGCCATAACAAACGAACACAGACCGAGTGGCTCAAACAGACGTGTATTTTCTCGTGATTCTGTAGGCTGCACATACAAGGTCAAGGTATCTGTGGGTTCAGTGTATCCTGAGGTCTCTCTTTGGCTTGAGGATGGCCGTCTTCTCTCTGAGTTCTCACGTGACCTTCTCTTTGTGCAGGTGCAGCTTAGTGTCTCTTCCTCATCACATAAGGATACCCAGCATGTTGGATTGGCCAGTGGTCGGCAAACTGCTGCTCATGAGCCACATGTGCTCTTTGGTCCCTTGAGTGCGGCTCTTCCACAAGATACCACGGGCTGGGCGAGTCTATTTTGAAGAAGTGGCATTAGAAGAAGTTTAAGTTTTAAAAATTAGGCTCTCACAAGAAATTTCAATCTCTGTACTGTTGACTAATGAGTTTGCCAACCACTGGATTAGACCAATATGGTACTACGATCTCCTTTAAACTTAATCTCCTCTTTCAAGGCCCTGACTCCAGATGCCGCCACATGAGGAATGAGAGATTCAACATGTGAAATTGATGGGGGCCAATTCAGTTCATAACAAAGACCTCTTCCAATGCAGTGGTGATGGGAATAAAATGATGTACAAATTGTAAGACACTTTTTGAGGGAAAAGTAAAAGCATTCTTTGATCAACTAGCTGTAGGAAGTACATTCTCCCTTCCTCTCTGAAATAAGTAAACATATATTTTTTTTAAGAGATGGAAAAAATATTAAATCAGTGAAAATTTGGTGCCATACCATGGTAATTTTAATAAGAGGAAAACATAACAGTGTTGTGTCAATGAAGTTTGACATAGACTTTTTAATCTTCCCATAGGAAAACAAAACCCATATGTATTTTCTAGAGGAAGATGATCTGATCCATGTGGGGCATTGCCCATACTGCTCTTATGGTGGCATGAGGAAAACAAACCTTCCACGATGGCACATGATACAGAAGCTGAGAGAGCATTGGTGAACGTGTCTGAACCGTGTGTGCTCGCATACACCAGTGACTGTAGGGAGCTCGTGTCTGTTGGAGGATTGTAGAGCTATCCCCAGCATGGTCGGCTCTCAAGACTTTCAACTGATTGGATGAGATTCCCTGTGGGAGCACACTAACCTCAGGAGATTCCAAATTTGATGAGAAACCATGGAAAAATAAACAAGCTTTTTCCCTTGTTTACTACTGTGTACTACTTTGAGGTAAATACTCTCTATATATTTTTCAAAATACATTTTATTGATAGAGAGTTAGAAACATCAATGAGAGAGAAACATTAATCATCTGCCTCCTGCACACTCCTTACTGGGGATTTGCCCACAACTAAGGTACATGCCCTTGACCGGAATCGAACCTGAGACCCTTGAGTCCGCAGGCCGATGCTCTATCCACTGAGTCAAACTGGTTTAGGACAATACTCTATATTTTGTATAAAAGTATTCTCTAAGGGGGAAGCACATCAATACTCAACCTGCCACAACATGGCAAAACTTTCCAATAATGAAGACCGTCATTCGAAAGGTAGTGTTTTTCCAATGAAAGGATCAGAAACAGCTACAGAAGCTGTTGGAAACTGTCTACAGGAAGAGCCATAGATTAAAGACTATAAACTATTAGACACCTTAAAACAGAAGAGAGAGAGGAAGGGACAGCCGGCTGACCCCAGGGACAGATAAGGAGACCAGATGGGATTCCCAGCAGGAGAGCAAACCTGGGGCAGGCAGTGAGGGCAAGGCGACCATAAAACTAACTGCCAGGGAAGGAGAAGGGACGATGACTACACACATGCAAAAATCTCAGTCCAAAGCCCTCACTGACACATCCAAGTACATTTTCTATTTGATTTGCTTTCTCTTCCGCTTGATGCTATGTTTGGCTTACATGTTACCAAATGTTATCTTTCCAATCCATCCAGAGAGTTCTATTTTCTGAAGATCTCCTCCGAGCCACAGTTCCAGAACGCCTGTTTCTCATTAGCTGGAATAAACAGGAGTGTATTTACAGTGCGAGCCAGACTTGACAAAATTCCCCTGCCCTCCCGGGAGGCTGGGCGGGCAATGAGCAGGCTGGAACAGGGACTTCGGGGCTCAGCTGAGACAGGGCAGGATGGCGTCATTAAGATCATCTTTAAAAAGCAAACTGCCTAACTCTTTGTGACGCAAAGAGAGAGCCTTGTTTTGAACGCAATTTTGAGTGGTTCTAACATATGAAAGTCCATTTATGTAAGCGCATACGGTGTAGTGATTATAAAATGTGTACCTTCTGTTCAGCAAATGTTGACTGCCGGCTGTGGGCAATCCAGAGATTATGAAGATGTCTACAACATTCTTAAGTAGTTCACAGTCTAGTGACTAAGATAACTTACTGTAAAAATAATACCCTTGGAAATCACTCTTTAATATTATAGGGGTGCTTAGAAAATAAAGTTGTTAATCACACACTGACTTCAATTGCAAATAACCACGACACCATAAACCTGAAATAAATGTGAAACATATTGAATGTCAACTGTAATCGACAAGTGAAACAATTACACAGAGAAGTTGGGAAAAAAGTTGTCATTCAGCCAATTACAAACAATAGATTTTTGTCAGTGGAAGGAAGTAACATTACCGAAGGAATTGAGAAAGGTGACAAGTACGTTGATGAAAGAGAATGTTTGCACATATTTTTACTGCTGTAAAATACTCCTCTAATGTCTTGGCTAACAAAACTGATCATCGAAAGTGAGGGAAAACCCACTCACAGGCAGGAAGTCACACCATCTACCCTTCGTGGAGGTAATGTCACTGCCATGATGTTCCCAAGCTCCCAAGACCGAAAGCACAGGGAGACTGAGACGTTCAGACAAAAGACGATGTAGGTGATGTACAGGTAAGTAGTTGGGAGTGGGGTATTTAATGAAGAGATAATAGAATCTGATATAGAATAGCATATAGAGATATTTTTGAATTACAGAACTGTGTATAGTACTATTACTTATACTGGAGTAGTATGTATACAATATTAGAAATAAGTATGCAATGGAGTTCCTTTAAATATTGAAAAAAACATATACAGAGAATTTTGTAAAGAATATGGTTTATTACTGACTGTTTAGTATTGAGCAGAAGTCTAGTCCCCGATATTTTCAGCAGTATTCTGGGACCCCTCTGTCTCAGGCATTAAAAGATAATATTGAACTAGTTCCAAAAGAGAGTATTTAATTCTAAAAAGGCTATTTATTTCCCCAACAGCTCATTAATTACTTGAGACTCCATGCTATCTCTACATATTTATATGACATTTAAATTTGTTATTTTAATGGCTATAATAGAAACTGAATTTTAAATCAAGCAGTTATTTCTCTTTATAAAATAATTTTTAAAAAGGAATTTACATTCACATTATATTTTTCTTGGTAATAAAATAATAAGGTCAAGTTAAAACTTTTATAAAATATAGACTGTTTCTTGATGTTTCAATCAATTTCTCTGTGGGAGCTTAAAGACTGAAGCATTTGAGAGGATGGCAGATGGAGCAAAATAAACCACTGTGGCTATTTGGTGAAAGGAGAAAAATTTACATATATGGTGACTAGAATCTTTTCCACTAATTTTTTACCATCATTACTTTTTCTAAGTATTGAGAAACATATATTATGAATCTACACTAGTAATAGGATTCTACTTCAAATAGTGACAATGGTGTCTCAGCAGGGAAAGGACATCTGGATAATGTTTTGGCCTAGGAGAGATAAAGAGGATGGACACATGGACACAAGAAAGGCAAGGCAAACAGACATTTGTGCCATCAGGAGTGAGCTCAACAGTCGGCTCAGCGAGGATGAGATCTGCTCACCTGAAAGTCATCCAGGGTGAATTGCTCTGAGCACTCCACTCAGGTGCTCCCTAAGGACAGTATCTGTTGGCTGAAGCTCAGCGGACCATGAACTTGGAATGTAGCTTTTGAGCATAACTTAGAGGATGACAGGCTCCCACCCACACTGCAGAAGGGGAGGTGTTCGGGACGAGGCCCAGGCACACGGGCCCTTGTCAGGTGCAGTGCTTTCATCAGAGGATGGAAAACATCTTTCTCTAAAAGAGAGGAACCCTGAGAACACCATAATACATGACTAGCTAGTCTGGCAACTATCCCCAAGAGCCCCCTGCAGGATCCAAATGTAGTAGTTCATTACTTCCTTGCACTTAATCAACAACTAAGCCATAGGTTTACAGTCATTTTCGCAGGTGTATTCAAAGTTGTTTCATCATCACAACACACCTCCAAGCTGATGCCAAGCAAAACACGAAACTCTCGCTTGCTTGAATTTTAGCAGAACAATGTTTGGATGAGCAGTTTGCTTCTCCAAAGATATTTATAGAAACACGTAAACTATTCAGAAGAGGAGGCTGTGGGGGCCTTGGACCTAGAAAAAAAGATGGGACGCCTAAAGCAAGGGTGGTTCTTCTTTATTTTAAACTAGTGTCCTGGTGCACAAAATCCGTGCACAGAGGGGGGTTCCCTCAGGCCAACCTGCCCCCTCACATGTACTGGGAGCCCTCAGGAAATGTCCTACTGTCCCCTCACCCTTGGCCTTGGGCACCCGGCCATCACCCTGGAATGGGGCTGTTGGTTGGCTCTGTCCTGGCCCACCTACCCAGCCCTGGCCTTAGCCCCAGTGGCAACTGCCCAGCCTCAGGGGCACCCACACTCGGCAGCCACACGCACTGGCCTCGCCTGCCTGCTGTTCACGCAGCTCCTGTCCCATGCAGCGTGCAGGCTGGCCCCTCCCATCCCGCCCCTCCTGCCTCTCTCGGCTTCCACCCCGCCCAGCATGCCAGCTGGCCCTTCTCTTCCTGACTCCCATCCCAAGTCGCTTGCAGGTCGGCCCCTTCTGTCCCCCGTGCCACACCCCCCACCGACCTCCCATGCACCTCGGCCCCGCCCCCCGCTCCTGTTTGGCTGGTAGCATAGCCAATCAGGAGCCAAGGTATGGTCACATTTGCATGTTACTCTTTTATTAGACAGGATAATTTTATTGATTTTCTTAGAGAGGGAGGCAAAGGGAAAGAGAAAGAGAGACACAAATGTGTGAACTGAACATCTATCTGCTGCCACCTGGAGATGGAGCTCACTACCTGGGTGTGTGTGTGCCCTGACTGGGAATTGAATTGGCAACCTTTTGGTGCCCAACACCATACCCAACCAACTGAGCCACCCCGGCCAGGGCAAGGTCACATAAAGTCATCATTTGAACCATTTTAAAGTGTCCCCATTCAGTGGTTCATAGTACACTCATAATGTTGTGTAACCATCCCAATGTCTAATTTCAAATAATTTTCATCATCCCTCAAAATAACCACACACCCAAGAGGTCATCATTCCTAGTCCCCTTCTCCGCTGGGACTCTGGCAACCACGTTCTGTTGCTTTGGAATTGCCTATCTCTGGATGTGCTCGTTCTGGGTTTTTCACATAAACAAAGCCGAACAGTGTGTGACCTGTAACGTCTTATACTATGTTATTTGTGGCTTCTTCCATTTACCACAAATTGAGAAACCAGCTGCTAGTCCCATGGCACTCCCTTGCAGGTAACTGCTTTTCTCTTGCTGCTTTTAAGAGTGCCTCTTTCATCTTCAACCCTTGGCATTTTCATTATGATGTGTTCTATAGTGTGGGCCTCTTCGGGTTCCTCTTGTCTCCCTGCACTTCCTGGACATATAAGTCTGTTTCTTCCACCAGGTAGGAGAAGATTTCTGTTATTACTTCTTCAAATAGATTTTCAGTATCTTGCTCTCTCTCTTTTCTCCTTCTGGCACCCTTATAATGCAAATGTTGGTACGCTTGAAGTGGTCCCAGAGGCTCCTTACACTATCTTCAGATTTGGGGATTCTTTTTTTCTTTTTGCTCTTCAGATTAGGTGTTTTTTTGCTTCCTCATATTCCAAATTGTTTATTTAATTCTCAGAATGCTCTACTCTACTGTTGAATCCCTGTAAATTATTCTTTATTTCAGTTAATATATTTCTGACTGCTGTTTTCAAGATTTTCTCTTTGTTTTGGTTTTTGACAGTTTGAGTATATGTCTTTGTTTTCCATGATTACTTCTTCAAATATCTGTTCTGCCCTCCTCCCACCTTTCTCTCTTCTTCTGAGACTCCCATTATATCTATGCTTATATACTTGATGGTATCACACAGATTTATTATGCTCTGTTCATTATGCTTTATTATTTTTTTTCTATTACTCAGTTTAGACAATCTCAAGTGATTTATCTTCAAGCTCTTAATTCTTTCATTTGCCAGCTCAATCTGCTGTGGAAACCTTCCAGTGAATTTTTAATTTTAATTATTGTACTTTTTGATTCCAGAATTTCTATTTGGTTCTTTTTGTTGTTGTTAATCCTCGCCCAAGGATATTTTCTCCATTTGTTTTTAGAGGAAGTGGAAGGGGAGAGAGAAAGAGAAGAGAAAGGTCTATGTGAGAGAGACACATCAATTAATTGCCTCCTGCACACACCCCAACCTGGGCTGGGAATGAACTTGAAATCCAGGTATGTGCCCTGGATTAGGACATTAACCCTCCACCCTTTGGTGTCTAGGATGGTGCTCTACTATTGAGCCACACTGGCCAAAGCTCTATTGCATTCTTTTTTCTATAATTTCTGTCATTGGACTGCTATTCTCTATTTAGTGAAACATCAATCTCATGATCTCCTTTAGTTCTTTGGCCACGGTGTCCTTTATCTATTTGACAAACTTAAAGTAGGGGACTTAAAGTCTTTATGTATTAGGTTCAACTACTGGCTTCCTCAGAGCAGTTTTTATTAACTGCCCTTTTCCTGTGTATTGGCCAGTCTTTCTCATTTCTTTGTTTGCCTCATCTGTTTTTGTGAAAACTGGACATTTAAAATATTATAATGTGGCAACTCTGGAAATCGGGTTCTCTCTCTCTCTCCCCAGGGTTTATTCTCTGCTATTTACTGTCGTTGTCCATGTTTGTTTTGTTATTTCTTTGAGCTAAATGTGTAGTCTGTAGTCTTTGTTTTATTTGGCCACTGAAGTCTCTCTTCTGTTAGCTTAGTGTTCAACAACAAAAAAGTGATTTTTTTTGGTTGTTGTTGCTGTACTCATATCTTATTGTTTTGTTTTGTTTTTTAGTCAAGAGGAGTGTAGTGATTAGACAGTGTTTTCAGACCCACTCCGTGTGTGTATCAGGACATTTAGCCCTCCGCGAAGCAGTCTAACCTGGCCTTAGCCTTCACTTTTCATTCCACAGAGCTTGAAGGTCAGCCAGAGGTGAGAGCTTACCGCATTCTCGGGTCTCTCCTGAGAGAGTAACTACAAAGCTCTGGACATACGAATGGCCTTGTAGATCCCCAGGAATATATATATATATATATATATATATATATATATATATATATATATATATATATATATCTCAGAGATTTTTCAAGTCCCCATTCTCCAAAGTGCCACATTCCCCTGACTCGCCTCTTAAGCTCTTTGCTTAGTCTATTTTTACCTCAACTTTCATCCACTGTCCCAGGCAGCAGCAAATAATACACTCGCCTGTAAATGTTTTTGACAAACATTGTTCTTTTAGCCCGTTCTCCAGGGAACCACCATGCAAGTGAAAAAAATAACCAACTCCAGTGCTTTGCACATGAGGTCCATTCTGTGCCCTTAGTACTGGCATCTGTACCAGGAATGTGGGCTGTTATCTTCAAGGCCACTACCAGGGTGGTGGGTAGGGAATGGGACCAGGGTAAATTAAAGCACCACAAAGCTCTGTGTTCTTACTGAGATGCAATTTTTTTTTTTAATTTAAGCATTCCACTGCTTGCTGAAAGCCATTGGTTATATTCCAGATTTCCAAGGATATTGATTCTGACAGGTTTTGCCAGGATTTTTGTTGGTTTTTAGAAAGGATCAACGTTTTCGTTTTTTACTGCACCATTTTCTCTGACATTCTCTAAGCAAAATCCCTCCACACGTATAAGCCAATCTAAGGTTTATGCGAGTTATTGAAGTATTTTTGTTGTTGTTTTACTTGAATCCTATTATTTTGTTTTGTTTTCTTATTAGTCAAGAAAGAATATTGAATTTTATAGAACATGTTAGAGAAAATAGCAATGCATAGAACAATTTCCTTGTTTTTCTGAAATAAGTCACTGACCTGCTAAAATTATTTCAAAAATATGTGACACACAATAAATAATTCTAGCATGATTGTATGTAAAGTGTGCAATACACTCTGACCTGAGAACCATGCCAAAAATAAATGTTTGGCCTAGATTGCTCACTACAATAGTTCATTGTTGACAATATTTTTTGGATTAAAAACAAGTATAATGTGTTGGTATAAACATGCAAAAGTGATCTTCAATTACTAGGATACTAGTAATTCAGTTCCTGTTTTTCCAACATCTCATTATACAGTAAGTGATAAATGTATTATCATTGGAGTTAATATTATGAACAGACCCAATCTTATAGGTGTTGTTTTTATTTTTTTTTTTAAGCCATGCATTGCAATACTTTCATAAGTGATTCTCTACACGGTGTCTTTGGTTCACACCTTTCAATATGATTTTGCCAAATGTTTAAAACATTTTGATATAGAATTAAATAAAATTAAAAATACTTAATTCCAAACAGCATATCCAAAGTAAGTTTCATAATGACTAAATAATAGCTGTGTTTGCACTGTGCACTTGGTACACTATAGTTTGTGTATGTGTAGAAGTGTCTATTAATCCAAAAATAGTGATCTCTTATATACTCATGAAGGCAAGTGTTTGCACTTTCTAGTAAGAATTTTCTTTTTTGGGGGGGTGGGGGTGGGAGTAGGGGTGGAGCTAGGAAAGAAATAGTCTTAAATTAAATTAACTATACATTGTACTCATGGCTAGATATGACTTAGTCTAGAGTTCACTCTAGAACCTGAAATTTCAAAATTTGATTAGGGTTGGGTATATATTAAGATATATAATAGTCCAAGAGTAAGACTCAGGTTTTGAGGAGAGGGATTCAAAGAATCTTAAAGTGGTTTCCTTTGAAGTTCCACTGCAAATAATTAAATCATTCATTGGGAAAATCCTGGGAGAGTAAAACAAAAAATGCTAGGGAAGACAGCAGAATGGAAAAATCACGTCAATGTCATCAGTAAGGCACGATCTCTCTTCCCGTTGCCTACACTGAGTGTGTACATGGACAGTTTTCATTTTCATGGATCATTGCTCATGCCTATACATGTTTAAGAAAATACTATGTTTCTTATTTTTGTTCTTGACGCATGTTTTCATATTCCCATTCAACAGGGCTGTCTTGCCATAGTTCCTGTAGATAAACACCATTGACTGTGTCGCTAAGAGTGTGGGATTTATGAGTATTAATGCCACTCGGAGGCAGGAATTCAGAGCATGCTTTGTAGCGGTCAGCTTATCTTCACTTCGGAACACAATTACTGTGACACTGATGTATTCGAGACTATTGTGTTTGTGTCACTAAACAGTCATTTGAACTATGACTTTCCCTTTAAGAGACTCTCGGGCAAAAATGGGAAGTAAAGATGCCCAGAAAAAAAGGGTTGAGTGTCTAGACAACAAGATTAGTTTTTCTCGCTTGACCTTTACTAACAAGAATTAAGCTCAGATGTTTTCAGTGGTGACAGTTTTAGAGAATTCCACTTTTTCTTTGCCTTTAAAACTGTAGGAGAAAAGACGACAAGGATTTCTGCTCTTTCCTTGTCTATGGTTCCATTGCATTGCTACATATATGGGAAGTGACCTAATGTGAATATCACTGGTTGGTCCAGCACCATGAACATGACCTGATCAGGACCAGGACAAGTGCTCTAAGTCCTTTCATAAAATGAATCCTTGTGATTATCTGCAGGTAACATTTCCTCCATTTCCTCCAGGTACACACATGTGAAGAGTAAAATATAATGAGCATTGCCAAGTAGGCACATCACATTCTCATATTTTGCCACTTAAATCGTCACAAAGCAGGGGTACTGATGACAGGTACACTGTTTCTAGTTGCAAGAACGTTTAGGGGTCAATGGTCAAACTAGCTCTGCTTTTAGCTGGCTAGCAGTTGCTTTCAGGGGCAAGATGTAGTCCTTGCTTTTGTTTAAATTCGTTTTCTTTGTGATAAGTCTCCACATCTTATTTTAGGATACTTATATTAAGTCACTAACAAAAATCAAATGTCCAACTTAATACTCAATCTTTGTTGGAAAGAAAAGTCATGTCCACTTACAGACTATATAGTACATCCTATAGTGCAGTGGTCGGCAAACTGCGGCACGCAAGTCACATGTCACTTGAGTGTGGCTCTTCCACAAAATACCACAGGCCACTTGAGTGTGGCTCTTCCACAAAATACCACAGTGCAATTGTAACTTCGTGGCCCATGTGCAGAAGTCAGTTTTCGGCCCTCAAAAAAAATTTCAATCATTGTACTGTCGATATTTGGCCCTGTTGACTAATGAGTCTGCCAACCACTGCAGTAGTGTATAGTTTCCAAGCACAGAGTGTAAAATTATTAATCAGTTACATGTAAAAGAACGATGGTAGGTACGTCTGTCAGCCCCAAGGAACAAGGTTTAGGTGTTGACAAAGGTTGCTGACCGCCCTTCTCCTTGTATACAGAACACCTCAGGATTTACCGTGAGTGAGCAAGGACACTCTGAAAGAATCATGGAGATCATGCTTCCATTTCCTGTGTCTTTGGAGGAAATCCCATCAGATGTTAATAGGCAAGATTTCCCAAGGGAGACCCCATCCTGATCAAGAGGGAGCTGAAATCAGCAACTAAGCACAAGGTCAGAGGTGAAGGGTTAGAGCTGTGAAGGTGAATTCCTTGATAGTGAAGACATTGGCAAGAGAGAAAATGCACAAAGAGCAGAGGCAATAACATCTGGAGAATTCGAGTAAGAGAATAAATTTGTGAGCTCAAGAGATGAGGCAGGACTAGAGATGCTCACTCCAAACCAGGGAGCTGTTGTAACCCCCAGCCAGCATGAATGGAGGCACGAGACAGCTGAAAATGAGGGTGAGCTGTTCCCAGGATGTCAATGTGTCTGAGCACCTTTGACGTAAACATTGTGGGGCAGGTCTCCTTGGGGTCTAGGAATAACGAGGAAACAAAGAACATAGATGAAGCACCCAGACTGAGGGAACATCAAATCACTGGAGGCAATTTTTAGGACTGCAAGACCTGTGTTCCTTAAACCATCCTCAGCCCTGGCTCTGCATGCTGGTGCCATTTTGTCTGTAAATCAGCATGACTGGGCAAAAAAGAGAGGTTAATGGGAGAAAGTGCAGGACTTGAGGGGCTGTGTCCCCAATGTGGCCAAGGAGCAAAGATGAGAGGCTGGCCAATTGGAAAAGATGGGAGGCTATTGTCTGAGAGAAGCACAAGGGAAATGGAAAACTTCAAAGGCCTAAGGGTTCCACCTGAATGCAAGTCCAAGGTGTGGTCTCCAGAGAGAAGGAGAGAAGCAGAAGGCAGGTGACATGAGTTTGCTTTAAAGAGACGAAGAGGTTGAACATGAGCATGTGAGTTGCTCGTCCACATGTATCTAATGCAGAGTTAGAATGGAAGATGACGCTGTGATGAGGGGCAGGCAAGGTCCTGCAGCATTGTGGAGCTTCCCAAGAAACGGTACTTGGTGGTGAGAAAAAGGAAGACTGCTAGATGCTGTGGGATTGGCCATGGGGAATGATGGCCTAGAACTGTGGGGAATGATGGTCTAGAACTGTGTGGACCATTCTGGTGGCCCCCCCAGCTTCACGTGGCTACTGAGCACTTGGAGCTCAGAGGAAGGTGCACTGAGAATGGGTCAGTACTGATGACATGGCATGTGCTGAAGAGTTTGGATAATAAAAAAAAACCTATGAAATAGCATCAAATTGATGATTTTTATATTGATTTTATGTTGAAATGAAGAGATTTGGGACAGATTGGGTAAAATATATTATTGAAATGAACTTCACCTGCTTCTTTTACTTTTTTGGAAGAGGGTTACCCGAAAACCTAAAATTTCTTGGTGGCTCACACGTGTGGCTCACACTATATTTCCATGGTCAGGGAGAGTCTGGAAACTTACAAGATGTCAGGTGATCACCCCATCTTTCTCCCTGCTGGGGGCTCATACGTCAAAGCCAGACCTACTTCTGTTCATAGATTTGATTGGGAGCCTTGTGATACAGGAAGAAAACATGAGGTTATTAAAAGTAGATGGGTGCTGGGAGGACCATATATCGGGAGCAAGTTGCAGCCCCCTCCTTCTCAGAGTCTGGGTCAGGATTACTGTGAAGCTACAATGTACACCACTCACCCCTTTCCTGCTTCCTCGTCTCCAAACAGGTTCCTACATGGATTTTTTTCATACCTGGGAGGAGGATGTCAAGCTGGGTCACACATCATGTGACAGATAATTTCATATATTAATATGAGATTCTAAACTAAAAAAAGCTGAAGTTGTAAATAATATATATTACTACGCATGCAGTTCCAATTCATCTGATGTAATAGAATTCAAGTGTCTGATTTGTGATGTCAGGAGATTTTAAGCTGCAACCTTCAATACAAACCAGTCTGTTTAAAAAAAAAAATGTTTTTATTGATTTTAGAGAGGAAGAGAGAGGGAGAGAGAGAGATAGAAACATCAATGATGAGGGAGAATCATTGATCTGCTGCCTCCTGCACACCTCCCACTGGGGATGGAGCCTGAAATGCTGACAGGGAATTGAACCTTGACCTCCTGGTTCATAGGTGAAAGCTCAACCACTGAGCCACACTGGCTCGGCCAAATGAGTCTTCTAAAACCACTCGCCCAGTTATGAGTCATGGCTCACACTCACAGAGGACAGACTATTCCCCCTCTCAACCATACAAATGTGTATTTGTCATCAGACATCCGTGTCCATCCTGAAAACCAAAGCGTGGCTCTACAAAGGATAATTTCGTAGAATAATGTTCTTTGAAGCAGTCACCACTTTCTTTGTGGGGACGTACCTTTAGAGGAAGAAAACATGAGGTTATTAAAAGGAGATGAGTGCTGGCGAGGACCATGTATTGTGAACAAGCTGCAGTCCCCCTCTGTGGGAATCCCTTTCACATCCCGAGTGGTTCAGGGTTCAGGGTTCGAGTTCTGGAGAAGGCCGCACACAAATGAAAAGAGACTTAGAAAAGCATTCATTTGGGAAATGGGGGCCAGACGGTAGCCCAACTCTAGTGGGAAGACTACTACTGGCTCTGGCTTTACCTTCCCTTTTATTAAGATAAAGATCTTAAGATACACCCATATCCTCTAGGCAGGAAATACCAATAAAAGCCAATCAGTGAATCTACTTAGGACTAACAGGTAGGGACTGCTTCAACTACCAATATCTAGTGATTAGCTCTGACCCTTCAGAGCAATTAAGGTTGACCAGCCGTCCGGATTCCCTGTCCACAGCTCTCCATCATTAAAACAATGATCGGCTTCTGGCACCCCTCCTTCCCAGCCAGTCTGGGTTGGGATTGCTGATAAAAGAAGGCACACACTAAAACCCTACAGTGGCGGGTGCCATCAGTTTAAGAGTCGGCCAGGGAGGACGGGAAGCAAAGAGAAGACAATGGTCATGAAACAATAGGAAGTGAATCGAGGAGAAGCCTGGCTTTGCTACCCAAAGGGGAGTCCTCCACCCACCAGCCTGATCATCATGTAGGAGCTAGCTAGAGATTTGGGATCATGTGCCCGGACTGACTTCTCTCCACTCGAAATAGGTCAGATACTTGGCAACCAGCTTTCTAGCCCCAGAGAAAGGAGAGAAGCACGGTCCAATGCACTATTCACAGCAACCATAAGATAAGAATAAACCAGTTACTTTGGCAAACGATGTGTTTTCCTAACATCAAGCCTGAAGAAAACTCCCTCCTGTGGTTCTTTCGGAAGAACGGACTATGTGATGTTGTTTATTGATTCGGAGAGGAATTTAGTTTTTAAAAATCTGTAACAGAGTATCCACATTTCTGTGTGTGCGCACACACACAGGCACACACACACACACACACACACACACACACACGCACACAGTCCCCTCAGTCACTCTTTTTGTCACCCTTACACAAATAATTGTCCAATTGTTCCCGCTTCCCTGACCCATGTTAAAGTGGCCCCAGTCTTATCACGCTTCTCCCATTAAAAATTAACTCTAGACTAACTTTTCAGCACCCTGGTCTCTCCAAGTCCCTCATCTGACAAGCTGAACATTTCCCGGAAGCAGTACGCGACAATGGGTTAATAAGTTACCTTTCCAGAGAACTGGACTGACTTAACGGCTTCTGGATGTGTCAAGCTAGAGATTGTTAACTTTGCTTTTTATGGAGCAGAAACTATTTTTCTCTATTTTTGCAGAGACGGCGTCAGTGGCCTCTGATGTCCCAGATGCACAGAAGGAGCTGCCCAAGTTAAGGGTTGGGGGTCCACAGTCCAGCCAGCCTCCGCTCTGCCTATGACCTTCCCCAGCAGCTGCAAGGACCCTCAGTAGCACCCCAACATTTATAGAGCGTGGGTTCAACACCACCCCTTGAAGCAAAAGGGATGACAAACTCCTACAGCAGCAGTGGGGACGCATGAAGATTTAACCCCTCAGGGTTCCCCACCTGGAGGGGTGCCACTCTGCCTCTGACTAGAGGCATCGCCAACCTCCATGTCACAGAAGGGGTCCCAGACATGGGAAGTAAATGTGGTCTCCGGGAGATGCGGTATTGGTTAGGGTGTATGAGGACTCTTGAGGGGAACTGGGTGCCTGCAGTGTCACAGAGGCAGGGACATCAACTTGAAGGACACCGGTGAGTCT
Organism: Antrozous pallidus; assembly: GCA_027563665.1. Classification (NCBI taxonomy): domain Eukaryota; kingdom Metazoa; phylum Chordata; class Mammalia; order Chiroptera; family Vespertilionidae; genus Antrozous; species Antrozous pallidus. The sequence goes on from CM050519.1 coordinate 94,508,215, forward strand.
CTACAGGACGTGTCTAAGAAACAGACAACACCTGAGGAACCAGGTTAAGATGCAGAGTCAGCTCTAACTGGTTTGGCTCAGTGGATAGAGCATCGGCTTGCAGACTCAAGGGTCTCAAGGTTCAATTCCGGTCAAGGGCATTTACCTTGGCTGTGGGTACATCCCCAGGAGGGTGTGTGCAGGAGGCAGCTGATCAATGTTTCTCTCTCATCCATGTTTCTGACTCTCTATCCCTCTCCCTTCCTCTCTGTAAAAAAATCAATAAAATATATAGATTTTTAAAAAGATGCAGAGTCAGACTGAGGGGTCTGGGTTGGGGCACATGATCCCAAGTCTCTAGCTAGCTCCTACATGATGATCAGGCTGTTGGGTGGAGGACTACCCTTTGGATAGCAAAACGCTGAGGCACCTCCTAGAAAATGTTGCCTGCGGGAAAGAAATGCACTGAATCATGCTCTGACCCGACAATCCAGAAACACCATTCTCTGGTATTTACCCAGAGGAATCATGCAATGCTGTCCACGCAGAACCCGGCACACACGTGTTTACAGCTGCTTTATTCATAATTGCTAACATTTGGGGGTAACTAATGGATAAGTAAGCTGTGGTCCACCCAAATAACGGGCTATGATTCAGTACTAAAAAGTAATGAGCTAAAAGCCAGGAAGACATGCAGGGAATGAATTTAATACAGGTTAGTGAGGGAGAGAAGCCAATCTGAAAAGGCTGCATACTGTATGACTCCTACTAGATGGCCATTCTGAAGGGGAAATAAAAGCAAATCTATGGCAACAGAAAAATATCATTGGTTTCCAGGGGTGGGGCGAGGTGGAGGTTGAGTAAGAAGAGCACGGAGGGTTTTTAGGGCAGGGAGGCTAACCTGAATGGTGCAGTCATTATAAATTTGTCCAAATCATGGGACGTACAAGCCCTCAGCTAAACCAGTGGTGGGCAACCTCATTAGTCAACAGAGCCCAATACCAACAGTACAACGATGGAAATTTCTTTTGAGAGCCAAACTTTTTAAATTTAAACTTCTTCTAATACCACTTCTTCAAAATAGACTCGCCCAGGCTGTGGTATTTTGTGAAAGAGCCACTCAGGGGTCCAAAGAGCCACATGTGGCTCCTGAGCCACGGTTTGCCGACCACTAAGCTAAATGATGAACCCTGAGTGATTATGATGTGTTGATGCAGGTCCATCCTTGGTGAAACATGTACCATTCTGATGAGCGATGCTGATAATGGGGGAGGCAATGCCTATGTGGGGACAGGGGGTGATGGGAAATCTCTGTACCATCCTTTGCTTTTGTTGTAAGGCTCAAATTGCTCCCCATCTCAATAGTCTTTTTGTTTTTTCTCATGAAGCAAAAATTCATTGAAGACTATTGCAGTTCTACATAGGGAGGGCCAGATGCTCAGAATTTCCCAGAATGAAGGTTTAGGTTATGAAACCTGATCAGCTAGGATGCTACCTGAGGGAAAGCAAACGTGAGACACACAGAGAAGAAAGTTCACAAATAAGGGTCATGACTTACAATTTGTTGCGGAAATGATGACCTATTGATATTTTTCTCTGGTTCTGTTATAGGCTAATTTATTATTTTTTATGGTGTGCCTGTTTTTATTTCAGGTAGGTCATTGGTAGGTAAGTTACAATTTGCTCCTTAGTCATAAGGTATCAAGGAGTGGTTGTGGCTGAAGCATAAGATAAACAGAAATCAAAAAACTATGAAACACATTCTTCAATATGCAAACTGGAATTATATATTCAATTAGACATCATCCGTAACAGAATCATACACTGGGCAGTAATCATGATGACTTGTGAGGAACAAGGAAGTCAGTAGACTCTAATGCACTCCCATAATTAAAGGAAGTCCCCATTGGGCTTGAACAATGGTGATAAACTTAATACTTCTCCTTACTGCCATTCACAAAGCTTATATTTCTGTACCATATACTAGTTTCTGTTACATAGAAGAAAGGTAATAAAAATTAATTTACTCCAGAACTTTCCCAAGGGTCAGTTTAGCTTTATGGAATATTGGGTGAAGTACAGTACAGGTGAATTTGCATATAACGTGTATGTGGCTTATTCTGAAATATCTCAGCATAATTTTGGGTAATCCTTAGATTATTAACTTAGCTCTTTTGGCTGTTGTTATAGCTTCCTGAAACAAAACAGGAAAATGCCTGGGTCCATAGAAGGCATTTAGAGGGAAAGAGCCATTGACGTGCCCTTGTGTTAATTTTGAGAAACTTTTACTGAATGGTGTAAAAGAAAGTCTGAGATGGTCATTGTTTTCATGTTCTCCTGTCTGTTAATTATATAAAATATCATACATACACAAAATAAATAGAATAGAAAGACTCTCCACCTATCATTACTCAGTTTCAATCATTATAAAAATCTGCCATTCTCATAAAGGTTTTATAAAATGCATGTTTTATAATTTCCAAATATTTGGGACTTTTCTACTTTTTAAAAAAGATATCAGTTTTTAATCTAATTTCATTATGATGAAAAACACACTCTATAAGATTTCAATATTTGAAAATGTATGTATTGAGACAAAAAAAAAATTAGGGTTCCAGGATACGGTCTATCTTAGTGAATGTTCCATGTTTACTTAAAAAATTCATATAGATATAGATATAAATACAAGTACAGATATAGACATGGATAATAGGGCCAGTTACCTAGCATGTTCAGTAGTGTCACTCACATCTTGTATGTCATTGCTCATTATTTTAATCTAATTATCGTACTGAAAAGGGGGTGCTGGAGCCTTCAACAGTAACTGTGAGTTTGTCTGCTTTCATTTTGGCGAGCCAGTTTTTCCGTCACATATTTTGAGGCTGTTTTTATAACCATACATATTTACAACTTTTCTGTCTTCTTGATGCACTGATGCTTTGATCATTTGCAATGTCCTTCTTTACCTTTGGTAAACTTGCTGTCTAGGACTGGCTTTCCCCCAACATATAACACAGTCATTCCAGCTTTCTTATTTATAGAGCCTGCGTGGTAGACCTTTTTCCAAACTCTAACTGTTGTGTCTTTGTACTTAAAGTATGTCTCTTACAGAAAACACACAGTTGGGTCTTACTTTTTTTTTTTTTTTTTTTTTTTTTTTTACAGCTAAAGAAGAACATTTTATAATGATAAGAAATTCAGCTACTATAAACGAATTAATAAATATTAAGTGAAAATAAAAGAAATAATAAATATACAATTAAGAAATCCAACGAAATAAACATAGCCTTTGAAAATATCACAAAATTGACGAACTTTTAGCTAGACGGATGAAGAAAAAAAATCAAAGCAATGAAAACCTGGAAGTAAAGAGGGAACTTCCATCACTACTCACCTGACAAAACAGAAACGATTATAAAGGGAACGTTATCTGTCTGTAAGCCCAGCCTCTGGCCTTCCTCGGGGGACATTCCCGCTGATAGCTTTTTATCTTCTTTCTGTGTATGGGCTACACTCTACTGTTTTTTTGTTGAAAACTGAACTTTTTTTTCTTGGGGGGGAGGTGAGGGGAGGGTTTCAACCTGAAAATCTTTGCCTTTTAATTGTCATGTTTAGTCATGTATATTTAATGTAATTAGCAACATGATTTGATTTAGTTCTGCCCTGTTACTATTCATTTTGTTTTGGTCTTACTTGTTATTTTGCTCCTTTGTTCCTCATTTCCTGGTTTCTTTTGCAAAAACCCAATTCCTTTTTAGTATTTAATTTCAACTCCTCAGTTAGCATTTCAGTGCTCTGCATTATTTTTAAAGTGGCTGCTATAGGGACTATAATATGCATCTTTAAGTGAACACGATCTACTTAGTGTTAATATTATACTACTTCACATGAAGTAAAGAAACCTTGCTATAGTTCTATGTGCTATTCTTGTTATATATGTTACAACTGTTCACATTATAAATCCCTCAATATGTGATAATTATTGTTGTGTGTTAAAGAAATTAATAAATAATGTGTGTGCATTTATGTATGTTTAAATCCTTAAATATTTGACTGCATATTTACAATTCTGGTCATCTTTATTCCTCCCTATAAATCCAAGTTCCTACCTATTATGTAATTTCCTTTCAGTCTGAGGGTTCTGTAATCATTTCTTGTCTTGTAGGTCTACTTCAGTTTGTGGTTCAAGTATAGACATTCCTCCAGTTTTTTTGTCTCATTTTGGCAGTTCTCTCAGTGACTTCAAATAGTTGGGGGTTTTGAGGGAGTTAGGGGATGGGACCAATTTTATAGCTGTTATCTGCAGCAGGTTTAGTCTAACCAAGCCACCTACCATTAGCAGAAGCTGAAATCTCACTGTTTATATTTTAACACACTAAACTATAGCCCTCTTTAGTCATTAAAGAAACACTTTTGAGGACATTAGAATGTGCTAGACATTAACAAAGGCAAAGCTTATTCAAGGAATTCCAAGTGGTTTAATATCATGAGAAGATAGAGCATGCTGGAGAGAGTGGAGAGTGTCTATGGAGGAAACAGCCATGCAAGCATGCATATATTTTATCTTGTGTGTGATAAGGAGCTGTTGACAGGGTTTAAGCAGATATGGGGTTTTGCAAGACCAATGGTATGGATGAAGAAGTTTATAGAGTAATGCCTATGACTAAAAAAAAAAATGATCTGGAATATTCCTAGACTTCCTGTGGGTCTGGAGAGGAGGAGAGAGGCTCAAAGAGGCAGGAGGTAGAGGGTGAATGTGTAATTATAATTGGTGAGTGGCAGAATCCCCACCATCTTTGTAGTAATCACAGAAAAGTGTCAAAAAGGAGAATCATGTAAATGTATCACATAAGAAAATTCATATATGATATGTGCATAGAGAGAAAGAGAAGAACCATTGACATAAACAAAAATAAGTTCAAAATCAGGGAAATTCTAGAATGCATTAGCAAAAAAAAACAAATACGTGGAATAAATACAAGAAAAGTTAACATGAAAATAAAGGAAAAATGTCTATATTTGTATATAAGAAATCCAAAAAAACATAAGGGGAAAGACAGTTTGTACCAATTATTTGAGCATATGACCCATAATTTCACAGAAATTACACACATACATACAGTAAACAAACATGAACTCAGATAAAAAAAAAACAGTATGCCAGAGATAACAAATAAATCAGTATGGACATATTATGGTAAAATTTAATAAAATCAAAGACAAGGGAACATTCTACAATTCTCCAACAAGAGATGGCGGGAGATGTACAGAGGAAATTCATCATATCAACATTTTGAAAGAGGCAGCAGAGGGCGCATTACCTTCTGAGCACTGGACCCATATGGCTCTCAACCCAGGGTCTCCCAAACTCGAGCTCTAGGACATTGAACGTTAAACAACATCATCACTTCTCCATTGCTCAGCTTCCTCATTTACATCCCGTAGATCATACTAATATTTTTGTCATAGAGTATTGGGGGTACTAAGTGCATTAAAATATCTAAAACCCATCAAAATACAGCCAGACACATAACAGGCATACCACAACTATAAACTATATCTGTTTTCAGATTCCTTGGTAGCAATATTTGGTGGAGAAATACAACAGAATAAAATGTTCAAAGTGCTTAAGGAAAGATAGTCGATGTGAGAATTTCATATCCATTTGAATAACCATTTAAATATAAGGCTGAAGCCTGACCATTGTGGCTCAGTGATTGAGCATTGACCTATGAACCAGGAGGTCACAGTTCGATTCTCAATCAGGGCATATGTGGGGGGTTGTGAGCTTGATCCCCAGTGTGGGGCATGCAGGAGGCAGCTGATCAATGATTCTCATTATTTGATGTTTCTATTTCTTCCTCCCTCTCCCTTTCTCTCTGAAATCAATAAGTACAAGATTGAAGAAGAATAAACAAACACAGGAAAAATATAATAAATGTAAGGAAGAAATAAAGATTAATAAAGATATTAGTATTACTTTGTAATCACTTGTCATGCTCTATGCGAAATGTCTTGAGAGGTAGTTAAGTGTCAAGTATTCTTTTAAGCACTTTATGTATATTAGCTAATTTAGTATTCACATGAACCCCATGTGGTGCAGAGGGGCCCAGCGAAGGTCACCAGGGTGGTAGGCAATAAGGGTGACCTCCGCGGTGAGTCTTCTTTGTGAGCCTGTGACTGTGAGGCAGCTTAAATCCCAACCATCTGGTCCTGGGTCCTGCCCTGAGCCTCCTCTCCTCCCAGGATGTTTGTTTACAGATGTTATCTCTGGGGAATGGGCCCTGTGTGTGCTTTCAGGGGAGCAGAGGCCTTTCTTTCTGAGGAGCTTTGATGCTGGTTACCTGTCCTGTTGCGTTCTCTTTTACACAAACACCAATTCTCGGTGGAGTCCAGTTGCGAATGAAACCAAATATTCCACCGGCTCGTTAGCGCTCGCAGGGAGATGTGTGCAAAATGCAGAGTTTTGTTGTCTCTTCTGCACAGATCTTCCACCCGGGTCTCCCCTACTTGAGTCATAGCAAAGAATGAATGAGTACAGGTAGAAATGCGGTATTAAAGTGAGAGACCTGGACGTTTCCCTGGTTAAGAAACAATCATTTGGCAGCTACCCAGAATCTTAAGCCTAAAATCCTTGGGGGGGGGGGGGGAAGGGGCAGAGGAGGGAGAGGGAATGGCTAAGGAGCAAAAACAAATCAAAGCTTGCAGATTCAAGCATGCGCACCGTCATCTCAATCTAGTTCTGTAGATTGGGTGGAACTGGCCATGACCCACAGCTGTCATCTGGACACAGAGCTCTGTGCTGGACACTCTCCGCCCAAAGACCATCGCCTCTAAAGAGTTCTTAAGAATCTCTCATTTTACATCTCCTAAAGGAATGCCCATGCTATTGTTGGAGGGGAAACCCCGTGTCTTTTTAGCTGGGACACATGAACATAGATCTTTACTCTCTCAGGTTCTCTGCAGTTTAACTGCCTTTCTGGTGGTCAGAATGACCCAGCAGTTCCTTCCCCTGGGCTTCCCAGGCATTTTTCTAATGTGTCTTTATGATGATAAAGTCTCTGTGTTTTAGTTATGCAGAGGCTGCTTGGGAGGATATGAAGGAAATGCAACTTATGTCATGATTACATTTCATGACTCCCTTGTGCTGTCCTGTCGTACCTGCCAAAGCCACGAAGTGTCCCAGACCGGAGAAATATGGAAGCTTGAAGGGAGGCCTCTGCCATGTTTTTTGGTTAGAGTTCACGATTGCTCCTTTAAGTTTAAAAATACCATTGACTCTCTGCTTTGTATGAGGTTTGAGAGTGTTCGGGACAATAAAATTTCAGAATAAACAGCAAAATTTTGCCAAGTTCTCTAGTATCTATCCCAGCACAAGAAGTGCTTGTGTTAGTGGTGAGTTAGGTTGGAACTTTAGGAAGTTTTTGCTACTGTCAGAATCATACCTTTCCTGCAAACAAAAGTTTTGTCCCACCTTGAAAACTAGCATGCATTGACTGGGATAGTCAAACTCCATGGCAAGGTGGAGGTGCATGAGCCCATTTGCAAGTGTTCAAAGGTGGCTTAGCCTTGGGTTCTTGTCCAGGCCCATCTGGAGTGACCAGGATGAACCTGGGGCAGGTGGGACAGGCACCTGGAGACATTTGCAGCAACCTTTGTCCACTTCTCTCACCAGCATTGGTAAAATAGTGCGATCTATGTGTCCTCCTTGTGGTGGGAAATTTCACATATAATGTTTCCAAGGTTCTATCTAGTCCAAGACTTCTGGCGGCCTCAAGCCGCCATTTTGAAGAGGGAGGTCATCCTCATTTGATGGTTTTCAGTAACTCTTTTCATTCTCCCAAGCAGGAGTATCCCAAAGAGTCTTTATCAGCAATAGTCAGAGTTTAAGGATCCAGAGGATGTGAGTGCTTGATCCTTGATTGGAGCAGCCTCATGGACTTCCCACTTTCTTTCCCCGCCTTAGTTTTACTTTTCAAGGGTTTGAATACTTTCCATTCCAATGTCTGATCTTGTGGTTGAAAAGGGGACACATACTGACCTAACTCGGGGGAGGCCTGTGTAGCTGTCTTGCAAACTCAAGAGACCTAAAGTAACCACATAGGCTTGTCTGAAATTAAAATCTTTAATTAAAAAGGAGTTCATAGTGGGTAGTCATGTCCTAGGCTAGTATCTTCCCTGACTAAGATCAACTTCCATCTTTACTGAGCCTGTTGTCATTTTTTAAAATATATCTTATTGAACTTTTACATAGAGGAAGGGAGAGGAATAGAAAGTCAGAAACATCAATGAGAGAGAAACATCCATCAGCTGTCTCCTGCACACCCCCCACTGGGGATGTGCCCGCAATCAAGGTCCATGCCCTTGACTGGAAACGAACCTGGGACCTTTCAGTCTGCAGGCTGAAGCTTACTGAGCCAAACTGGTTTCAACAAGCCTATTGTCTTTTTGCATCTAAGATAACACACCTGTGGAATGTCAGGGTAACTTGTGACTTCCTTTTTTCCCGACCCCTCAGGGCACAACGAATGGTGCCAGAACTTAAACCACAAACTCCCTCATCTTGTTCACTGTTGCCTGGTATCTATCCTGCACCCACCTGTGTAAAGAATCACGTGCCCATCATTTCACTTTTTATCCAATCCCAGATGTTTCTCCACTCTGCCTTCTCCCGCCTCCCTAACCTATCACCCATGGATTTTCCATAACCCCCTTATGTCTCCTCCTTTGATTGAAACTTATAAAACTGCCATCCTCTGGAGCATTGTCTCAATAGGTTGAGATTCTACTGCCTAGCAATTGTATATTAGCGCCCTGCTCCTCACTTCAGGCTATCCAGACCGAGTGAGGAAAGAGCTTCAGGCATACCTGCTCCACGCTCTGCACCCCTATGTTTTCTGAAGGTGGTAAAGAGCCTATCCCTGCAGTCTCCACGTATCCATCTTTTTGTTTGTTTAGGTGCATGGTCTCCAAAAATAGTGTCTAATATCTACAGTTGTTCTAAATTCCTCTGGTTTTATTATGGAATTTAGGGTCTCTCAAATCACAGTGTGGGTAGTCACAGAGCCTTTTCCATTTCATTTCATTGGTTCACTAGAGGCCCAATGCATGAAGATTCATGCAAGAATGGGCCTTCCTTCCCCTGGCTGCCGGCACCGCCTCCACTCCAGCTGGAGCCACCTTTCCACACTGCCCAGAGGCCTGTGTCATTGCCATGGCAATGATGCCAGCGTCCCACCCCAGGCGGCCCAGTGCCTGCATATACAAATTAACCCACCCTCTTTGTTGGGTTAATTTGCATAGTTACTCCTGATTGGATGGTGGGTGTCGCGATGGTAGGATCAATTTGCATCTTACTCTTTTATCAGAGTAGATGATAACACAAGTACATCGATGCATATCTGGAAACCCTGGATTAAATGTTCGTGCAACTACTGCAAAGTGCTAACCTATCCTACAGAAGGTTTGGAAAGTCTTCAAAAATCACTCTCAGCTCAGATCACCATCAGGGCTTCAATTCCACCACCAGGGTCTGGCTCTGACCTGGTTAACATTCAGAGCTTCTGGCTGCCCAGAGGAATGGCAGCTGGTCCCAAAGAGTGTTGGGGCAGGGACACTAGAGGGCCACCGGGTGGAAGAAGACAAAACCTTTCAGGTTCCAGTTATGATGTGAGCAGATCTACAAGAGAGAAAGCCTTTCACATTCTTCACTTGTCTCTTCCGAAGAATATTCAGAGAGGCAATTGCGGAATCTGAATTTCTCTCCCAAGCTTTCTCTTCTCTATCGAGAAAACACAGGTCACGGAGTGGCTGCAACGTTCCTCCCTTTTCACTCTCAGGCACTTTGCAAATGAACGATTTTGTTCTTACAAAAAGTTTCCCAAAATAGCCACGGCAATTCTAAACTGTTGGTCCATTATGCCAACATTTGCATTGGTGTATACATACACATCAGAGGCTGGAATCTGGTCTGCAGGAGACACACTCTTAGGTTTAGTCTGGGACAGACACGTGACCGTCTGGGGGTGGTTGGTCAGTTCAGTGGCTGGTTCCCTTTGAGTCCTGGGCACCCTAATCTAAGGGCTGGGCTGTCTCCAATGGCAAACCTGCAAATCTGGAGTCCTGGGTAAACAGAAGGGTTGAACATGAACTTTCAGAAAGTGCCCAGGAGTGAGGACAAAAAGCAATGTTGCTGGTAACCAGGCCGCTTCCCCCCAGGCATGAGGGCTCTCAAATCTATCATGTAATCAAAATCTTAGGGGGGGGGAAGTACACTTAGCGTTTGGCAACTTGATAATAAGAAATCAGAACCAAGCCTCCTGGGAGACTCACCCCATCCCTGCAGACCTCAGTGGTTCCAGGTTCTGAATTGAGGGTCTTGGTTACAGCACCGAGGGAGGTGGCGGTGGCAGGTTGTGGAACTCCCCAGAGTCTCACCGGAAATCATTTTAACGAACAAAAGTACACTTAGCAGAAATCTCTACAGGAAGGGAGAGCACCATTTTGACAGGTGTCTCTGAAGAGGTAAGTCAGAATTGGAATAACGGAGGACTCGGGGTCTGGGCTCAGAGAGGGTCAGGTAGGTCTTTCCAAGTGTGTGTGTGGGAGGGGCTGAGCAGGATGGGGCTGAGCTCCTGGGGAAGGAGCTGAGCACTGGTGGATTCAGGCACGTGGGGGTCCTCCCTGTGCAGTACTTCACACCCCCGTGACTGCGTTGAAACTGCCACTGGGCACTTCTTCATCCCTTGACATCTCCTTTTGTTATTCCAAGTGCAGTCCAAGTAGAGGAACACTGAAACAGGGAATGGATGAAAAATAAACTCCAGCCTGCCCAGTGGGGCTCAGTGGTTGAGGTTCAACTATGAACCAGAAGGCAGTTTGCTTCCCATGTCCAGGTTGCACCTCAATCCCCAGTAGGGGGCGTCAGGAGGCAGCTAATCAATGATTCTCATCACAGATGTTTCTATCTCTCCTCCCTTCTTCTCTCTGAAATCAATTAATATATATATATATATATATATATATATATATATATATGTATGTTCAGCTTCTACTTACATCCTTCCCCAGCGAGTCCTTAGTCCTTCCCTTTATCATACTGAAGACGAATAGGGCAAATTGATGAAATGTGCACCTACCAGCAAGTCAGCAAGAGGAATAACACCCTGGCAGGGTCTGCATGCCAGCTCCTTTCAACAAGCTGTGATGACGGAGTGCCTCTGGGAGGACAGATTTAGTGAAGACACATGTCAAAGCTCACATCTCGGGCACAGTCACCAGCTTCACCCATTCGGGCTGAGGGCCCCAGGCCTGACTGCACTGTGATACACATGAGCCATCCTTGAGAAGTCAGTTGGTTTTCAGTGCAGTGAGTCAACGCTGCTTCTGCGGCCAGAAAATAAACCCCACTGAGGCTGCGCCAAGCGATGCAATGACCCTGGGCAAGGAAGACCCTCTCTCCCTGCTGGCAGGAACCCTTTAAGGACAGAGTCAGGATTGCTAAATGAAGAACCAGTTAAGGGCAGATCATGGTCCAGGAGGGAACCGGGAGTTGCCCTGAGAAAAGATGTTTTGCTGGGAGGAAGGCTAGCACAGCGAGAGCAGAAGGCATTGTTTCCAAGTATGGGAAGAATCACACATGGACCTGCGAGTGGATTTATCGTGGAAAAGTCCAGAAGGCAGAAGCAATGGAGAGATGGAAGGGGCTTTGCCGAGACCCTGGCCATCCACACAGGGCATGGACAGCCGGGCAGAGGGCTCTGTCCCAGCAGGCCTTGAGGCCTCTCCATGACTGATGCCCGAGGGCGTGTTCAGAACTTGGGGGGTTGAGTCAGATGAAGAAAGCCGCCTCTGACATCTGGGATTTCAGATGTAGGAAGTCTGCCTTTCTAGAAGTAGCTGGGGAGTGAGCGGGAACCTTTTCATGCCCTGCACTGTTGAATCCCTCAGCTCCCTGGTCTGGGACCTGTCCCCTGCCCCCTGGATGGGGACCTCCAAACAGCCAGCAGCATCACAGGGCCCCTGGGCGGTACCCGCTTTGGGGAACCTCAGTCCCTTCATCGCAGTTGACACTTCCTACAATGTGTTGACCACATGTCCCTCTTCATCAGCGCCTTTTGTGCTTTACCCCCAACTTCTTGCAGAAGGAGCTGTGTCTCCTTCCTGTCCCCGCCGCCTCTGGCCAAAGCTGGGATCCCCAGAGGGCCCTTCGCACGCACCCCAGTGGCCCGCACTGCGCCAGAGGACTGGGTGGTTCTGGCTTCACCAGCTACACCCAGTTCCCGGGGAAAGGGGGTCCCCACGGGGTCCCCGCCCTGGCGATGACTTTCTGGGGGACTGGGGGCTCCTTCCAAACCCGGAGCTGGGCCCAACGGGGCCAGGCTTGCTGGCGTCGGACAGGCACCCGGGGCTGCCCAGGACAAAGGGGCTCCCCGCACCCCAATAAGTGCTTTCTCCCGTTGCCACTGTGCCCGGCGTGGTCGCCTGGGCCTGCAGCCTGCTAGCCCAGGGGCTCAGAGGGCTCCCGGGCCCGCAGCCCCAGGAGGAAGGGAGGGAGGGATGGAAGGATGGAGGGCACAGGGGGTCGGAGGTGGGGCAGCAGCGGGCGCCGGGGGGGCGAGCGCAGGGGAGGGCGGCCGGCCCGCACTCTCCCTCCCTCGGCCTTTCTCTCCCAAAAGCGCAGGCAGAGGGCGCATCAGCCATGCCCTGCCCCGCGCCCGCCGCCGCCGCCCTCCCGGCCCCGCCGCCCGCCCGCCCGCCCGCCCGGCGCGCTCGGCTCCTGGGAAGGGCGGGGAGGAGGGGACGCGGGCCCCCCGGGAGTCGGAGGGGCCGAGCATCGCGGGGGCTCTCGGGCCGGCCCCCCTCTCTCTCCCAAAAGCAGCCGCAGAGCCACGCGGGCCAAGGAGCCGCCGTCCGCCCGCCCGCCCGCCCCCCCCGCCTCCCCTCGGCGGCCCGAGCGCGCGCGGGGGGCTCGGATGTCCGGTTTCCTGTGAGGCCGGGCCCCGCCGCCGCCCCGCTCCCCGGCCCAGGCGGGCTCCGCGGGCATCGCCGTGGGGATCGCCGGCTGCGGCTCGCCCTCGGGGCTCAGCGCGGGGCTGCGGGGCGGGCAGAGCGGGGGGCAGCGGCTCCCGGGCCGGGCCACCATGCGCCGCCTGCGCGCCCTGTGCCTGGCGTGCGCCCTGCTGGCCGCCGCGCTGCTCCCGGGTCCGAGCCGCGGGCCCGCCGCCGCCGCCGCCGCCGCCGCCTTCGAGTCGGGACTCGGCTTCTCGGACGCGGAGCCGGACTCCGACGAGGCCCAGGTGGGTGCTCGCGCCGGGCCGCGGCGGGTTCGGGGTGCGGATCGCCGGGGGTCGTGTGCGCGCCCGTGCCGCCCGCAGCGGGTCGGACCCAGAGTCTGGGGGGCGGGCGGCGGGCTCCCGGGAGGAGAGTTTCCCGCTGTTTCCGCACAAAGTCGGTGCCCGCGGACAGGGGGGCGCGGGAGGGAAGGGTCCGGGCGGCTGGTGCCCCGGATCGCGGAGCCTCCGGGGGACTCCTCCCCGCGCCGTCTGGTCTGGAACCTGCGCGGAGAACGCAGCCCGGAGAGAGAGCCGGGTGCGCTGGGGTCCGGGCTGGACCCCCTGCAGGTTGGGGGGTCCCGGGGCTCTGGGATGGGACGAAGCCCGGAGAGCCGGGTGCGCTGGGGTCCGGGCTGAACCCCTGCAGGTTGGGGGGTCCCGGGGCCCTGGGATGGGACGAAGCCCAGAGAGCCGGGTGCGCTGGGGTCCTGGCTGAACCCCCGCAGGTTGGCTGGTCCCGGGGCCCTGGGCGGGTGGGACGCAGCCCCGCGCGACGTGTCCCCCGCACAGACCCAGCGGTTTTGGAGAAACGGGGGGTTCAGTGACCGGGCTGGGGGCTGGGACCGGGGTCTGTTCCTGGAATTGGTGCAACGTGAGATGCACCCGGGGGTCAGGAACACGCCAGCCGGGCCTGACCTCTCCCCTCTCCCGCGACCCTCCCGGGCCCGGAGGCTCTGAAGTCGGGGTAACGGGAAAAGGAGGGGGGATCTGGGGCGCCTGTTTGGTAACTCTTTGCCCCAAAACCGGTGCCAGGAGGCGCCCGGGACCTGGTTGGCAGGAAGGAGCCGCGGGCCGAGCCTGCCTCTGGCTGGCCCCGCAGAGGGAGCTGTACCCACAGCCAGACCCCGGCTCCTGGAGGCCCACGGGGATGCTGGGTCCCCCACACTGGTCCCTGCGGGGCCCGGCCCGGGCTGCTGGGGACTGGTGTGTGGACTCACACACACTGATGGGTGCACATGTCCCATTTGGAGATGCGTTGTGAGGCTGAGGAGGCTGACTTTCAAACACGAGGTGACCTGTGTCTACATTTTGGGGGTGGGGTGGGTGATGTTCACAGGCAGAATGTAGGGCGCTAAGGAAGAAGCTGTGGCGTGAACGGACAGGTGTGCCCTGGCGGGACAGCGTGCACCCTGTGAGGGAGGTTGAGGCACAGTCACACAGGGGCCACTGTTGTCATGGGACTATCCTCCCCCCCCTCCGCCCTGTCCCTCAGGGCGGCCCACATGCAGCGCCCAGACACCGCTGCTGTTTCACTTTGTTTCTGCAAAGTCAGACGTCGGAGGGTGGCCGGGCCCCTTCCTCCACAGGAGGGACGGGGGTCAGAGGTCAAAGGAGGGGTCTTTCCAGATAAGCTAAGAGCACCCCCAAAGCCCAGGGGAGTCTGTCACTGCTGCACAGGCCTGAGCCAAAGCGCTGTGTGTGTGTGTGTGAGTGTGTGAGTGTGTGTGTGAGTGTGTGTGTGAGTGTGTGTGAGTGTGTGTGAGTGTGTGTGTGTGTATGAGTGTGTGTGTGTGTGAATGTGTTTGTGAGTGTGTGTGAGTGTGTGTGAGTGTGTGTGTGTGTGAGTGTGTGTGTGTGTGTGAGTGTGTGTGTGTGAGTGTGTGTGAGTGTGTGTGTGTGAGTGTGTGTGTGAGTGTGTGTGAGTGTGTGTGAGTGTGTGTGTATGTGAGTGTGTATGTGTATATGTAGTGTGTGTATGAGTGTGTGTGTATATGTGAGTGTGTGTATGTGTGAGTGTGTGTGTGTGTGTGAGTGTGTGTGTGTGTGTATGTGTGTGTGAGTGTATGTGAGTGTGTGTGTATGTGTGTGTGTATGTGTATGTGAGTGTGTATGTGTATATGTAGTGTGTGTATGAGTGTGTGTGTATATGTGAGTGTGTGTGTGAGTGTGAGAGAGTGTGTGTGTGTGTGTGTGTGTGATGTGTGAGTGTGTGTGTGTGTGAGTGTGTGTGAGTGTGTGTGTGTGTGTGAGTGTGTGTGAGTGTGTGAGTGTGTGTGTGTGAGTGTGTGTGAGTGTGTGTGTGAGTGTGTGAGTGTGTGTGTGTGAGTGTGTGTGAGTGTGTGTGTGTGAGTGTGTGTGAGTGTGTGTGTGTGAGTGTGTGTGTGAGTGTGTGTGTGAGTGTGTGTGAGTGTATGTGAGTGTGTGTGTATGTGTGTGTGTATGTGTATGTGAGTGTGTATGTGTATATGTAGTGTGTGTATGTGTGTGTGTATAGTGAGTGTGTGTGAGTGTGAGAGTGTGTGTGTGTGTGTGTGATGTGTGAGTGTGTGTGTGTGTGAGTGTGTGTGTGTGTGTGTGTGAGTGTGTGTGTGAGTGTGTGTGAGTGTGTATGAGTGTGTGTGTGTGTGAGTGTGTGTGAGTGTGTGTGTGTGTGAGTGTGTGTGAGTGTGTGTGTGTGTGTGAGTGTGTGTGAGTGTGTGTGAGTGTGTATGAGTGTGTGTGTGTGTGAGTGTGTGTGAGTGTGTGTGTGTGAGTGTGAGTGAGTGTGTGTGTGTGAGTGTGTGTGTGAGTGTGTGTGAGTGTGTATGAGTGTGTGTGTGTGTGAGTGTGTGTGAGTGTGTGTGTGTGTGAGTGTGTGTGAGTGTGTGTGTGAGTGTGTGTGTGTGTGTGAGTGTGTATGAGTGTGTGTGTGTGTGTGAGTGTGTGTGAGTGTGTGTGTGTGAGTGTGTGTGAGTGTGTGTGTGAGTGTGTGTGAGTGTGTATGAGTGTGTGTGTGTGTGAGTGTGTGTGAGTGTGTGTGTGTGAGTGTGTGTGAGTGTGTGTGTGTGTGTGTGTGTGTGTGAGTGTGAGAGTGTGTGTGTGTGTGTGTGTGTGATGTGTAGGCAGGCATGCTGTCGGGAGGATACAAGGAAACTCATTTTTAACTTCAGAATTGCCTTCATTGGTGAAGTGATCACATTCCCCTTTGAAATCCTCATGCTCTGCTGGCTCTGCTGGCTCTGCTGGCTCTGCTGGCTCTGCTGGCTCTGCTGGCTCTGCTGGCTCTCCGTCCTGTTTGCCCCGCACAGTGAGCGTGGGTCGGCTTCCTGCACTCCACGTGCACTCTTTCCCACACAGGACACACCAGGTGGGGTCTGAGTTCCGCAGACCGCAGGCAGTGTGGGTTCCCCCGCACTGCAGTGTCTGTCCCCGGGGGTGAGGAAAGGCGTGGCGAGGCATGTGTCATGTGTCCCTGCCATGGGGTCGCCCAGAGACAAGACCCAGGCTCTCTGTCTCTCCCTAGTGGCCCAAACAATCGCCTCCTTTAGACATAGCCCTGGTGAGGAGCTGGCTGTTAGTTCTCAGTGAACTACGGGAGCCCCAAGAAGAGTTGGAGAAGATAAAAAAAAAAAAAGAGGCTAAATAGACAATCTCCGAAAAAGGCAAATTGTTGGGCATTGACACTTCGAATGTTTTTTTTTAATATTCAAAAAAATGCAAAACAGCTCATAAACTATGAGCCAAAGTTAGCCAGCCAAACCTTCACCCCCACCGTCCGCCCCCCCACCCCCAGAGCCATGCAAAAAACTGGAGGAGCAATGACAAATGGAAACAAGAGACCCTGTTCTTCCCCTTCTATTGGGGTCTACTGGGTCCCTCTTTCTAGTTGTCTGGTTGGGTGACACAACCAAAAGCCCCGAATTGTTGCTCTGCGAGGTGTCAGTGCAGCCACATCCGCATCAGGACCGTGAGGTGAGCTGAGCTGCTCCCGTATAATTAAAGTGACGAGGGCACGATGGGGCGGGGTGGGGGGGGAGGAAATGCTTGACATTGTCATTGCTCTGAAGACACTGAGAATCCTAGGAAAGGCGCTAGATGGTTACCTACAATCATGTTCCAACCTGTGGTTCGAGAGAGGTCACTGTGGCCGGGTGGGGTTGAGGAGTTATTTGAAAAGTCGCTTTACAGAAACAACAAAAAGGAAGAACTACGTCATGGGAAATACACTTATGGGACTTAACACTTGACGGGTCTTTTATTCCATGAATTGGATTGGATTAGGACAGTGGTCAGCAAACTGCGGCTCGTGAACCACATGCAGCTCTTTGGCCCCTTGAGTGTGGCTCTTCCATAAAATACCACGGCCTGGGTGAGTCTATGTTGAAGAAGTGTCGTCAGAAGAAGATTAAGTTTAAAAAACGTGGCTCTCCAGAGAAATGTCAATCGTTGTGCTGTTGGTGTTTGGCTCTGTGGACTCATGAGCTTGCCGACCACTGGACCGGGAGCATAAAAACCTATATCCTGTG
This sequence comes from Antrozous pallidus, assembly GCA_027563665.1. Taxonomy (NCBI): domain Eukaryota; kingdom Metazoa; phylum Chordata; class Mammalia; order Chiroptera; family Vespertilionidae; genus Antrozous; species Antrozous pallidus. The sequence goes on from CM050519.1 coordinate 94,525,754, forward strand.
TCTTTAGAGTAATAAATGCAAGGAGAGCGTATTTTACATTGCCCACACCTGTTGAAGATGAAGTTCATCTCGGCTGGGGTGGCTCAGTGGTTGAGTTTTGACCTGTGGACCAAGAGGTCTCAGCTTAAGTCCCCTCAGGGCACGTGGCCTGGTTGAATCCTCAGTCTCCAATAGAGGGCGTGCAGGAGTCAAGGGGTCAATGATTCTCATCATTGATGTGTCTCTCCCTCTTCCTTCCTCTCTAATATCAATAAAAAATATATATTTTTAAAAAAAGATCAAACTCAACCTAAAACTCACAACCTGTGTCAACTGAGTGAATAAGGTGGAAGATGAGATACTGAATACACAAATGTAGCGTCTTATTTTCTGTTTTACATGACTTCAGCTATCTTTACATTTATAAGTGAAATGCAAAAGAAGATTAGCAGAATGTGAACAACATCAATTCCTTTAGTGAGGACAGCTATTTTTAGTTACGATAATAAAATAGTTTATGGTGACTATCACAAAAAAAACTTCATAATAATGACAAGTAGTTTGCAGCGCGCCGATTCCCTCCCTCCGCCATTTGTACTTCTGCATACTTTCAGGCTTGTTTTATTTTTTTATTGACTGCTTCACATCCATCCGCGGCGATGTTTTTCAAAACGCCACCTGTGAGCTGACTGCAGCAGAATTCCTTGGAGGTCTTGAATTGCTTTTTTTCTTACCTGACATTCATCAACTCCCTGGTCTCGGGTCTAGGAACACGCTGTTTCAACTAGCATGCTAAGTCATTCTCCTGCACAATGAGTTGGGGAGTCACCAGTCCATGGCATGTAACAATGATGAATTTCATTGGTTCTTATCATCTTCATTGTGCGATTGTTGAGTTAGCAAGGGAAGTTATTGGGCCTGGGGGAACTTTAGGCACATAAGCCATTTATTCTCTCTTCAAGGAGCTCAGAGCTCAAGTAGAAACAAAGAGAGGCTTAAACACAACACCACTTATGGGAGCTACCAGGGGAGGCAGACGTCCTGCGAGAGACATCCGTGAGGCCTTGGTCTGGGTGCCTGGACACGAGGCAGAACTTGAGTTCTCACTTGAATGAGAGCTCTTAGCAGATGACTCCCTCAAGCACAGGGATCCCTTTTGTGTCTTGGAGGGGAGAGAAGGGGCAAGAAGGCACGGAGGACTGAAGGATTCTGTAAGGTAAGAGTGAAGGCTCTTCAGTAAGAACAAGTTTGTGGAGATGGATGGGGTCACATTGGATGTGGCCAGTTTCAGGAATGTGACCGTCATGCTGTGGGTCACGGGGGGGTTGGTTGTGCATGAGCTGAGCACCTGAAAGACAGTAGGAAGAGGGTATTGAACTCGTGTAGGGTTGATCGGTCATGACTTTGACTGGGAGGGGGGTGTCTTATTAAGAAGCAACAGCAACCGTGTAGTAGGGTAGCCATGAATAGTGCAGCAGGTGCAGTGATATCAGAAGAAACACTGTTAGAGGAAGAATCCATAGGTCTGGCGACTGACTGACAGAAAAGACACGGGAGTGGGGGACATCGACCTTGACCTCCGTGTTACAATCATGGGACATGTTGGGCCTTCTTGTAGGACGAGGGCATTTCAGAGAGCAAAGGGACTGGTTCTCATGGATGCGTAGAGGAAGACGAAGGCATCGTTCCACAAATCACAAGATTTTACTAAACTAAGCAATCTCTGGGGAAGCAAATTAAACTCCACCAATCCATCTCACTAAAGGGAAATAATTGTCTAGGATCAGCCGGACTTAAGCTGCATAATTGAGCAAAAGTATGTACGTGTTTGACAACTATTATGACAATCCCTGAAGGAAAATGAACAGAATGCATACCCCATTACAAGGCATTGGAAATAAGAAGGTAAATGTTATTCCAGCAAAATGGGCTGTGATGTTTAGCTAGGCACCCGCAGCCACCTCTGAGCTTGGTGGGACAGTACCTGGGGCATTTCTCGGATGCACTTCAAATTCCCGTACTGTCGGGCAGCAGCCAAGCACGAAGCTTCAGAAAGCAGGGTCACTGGGAGGGAAAGGTGCCCTGTTTGTGGAAGCGGAAACCTCTTCGGCTCATTCTGCATCCGTCATGTGAGGGCCCTGGAGTCTGACTCCTTCTGAGGAGGGCAAAGACTGCGCCACCCAAGGACTGGACTGTTGCCCCGCCCCCGTGTCTGACAGGACTGCTTTTCCTGAGCCGGTCTGAGCAGGTCTGAGCCGGTCTGAGCAGGTCTGAGCCGGTCTGAGCAGGTGCTTCGTCAGCCTCCTGCCTTCTCAGAGCTCTGACCCCGACTCCAGAAGGTGCTGGGGGTGCAAGGCTGTGGACAGAGCGAGCCCTATCGCTCTTTCCTTCTGCTTTCTGCTTCTTTAAGGTCTTTCTTCTGAACCTGGGACACCTGGCTGGCCACCGTTGACTTACGAGATGGAGACCATCCAAACCCAGGCTAGGGCCGAAACCAGTTGGTCTCAGTGGACAGAGCGGCAGCCTGCAGAGTGAAAGGTCCCAGGTTCGATTCCGGTCAAGGGCATGTACCTTGGCTGTGGGCACATCTCCAGCAGGGGGTGTGCAAGAGGCAGCTGATCAGTGTTTCTGACTTTCTCTCTCTCTCCCTTCCTCTCTGTAAAAAAAACAAAAACCAATATATTTAAAAACAAAACCCAGTTTGGGAAGCGGCTTGATGTCGCTCTGGGCGGCTCCCCAGCGGGCGTCCACTCCTGTCCTCCTGCGCCGGGATGGGAAGGTGGTGGCTTGGGAGAGTTCGCTCTGGGCCTGCAGGTCTGGGGCTCCTGAAGGGGCGTCTGGACCTCCTTGTTGGCACCTGGGTCCAGCGTGGCGTGCGGTTTCCAGGTCCTGCCTGGTGCTGGGGGACACGGGAGCTGGTGTGAGCGCCCCGGGTGTCCCCTGCGCTCCCGACAAGGTCACCTCCGGCAGCAGAGGGAGCCTCGCAGGTTCGGATGGCCTCTGGACACCACGCACAGCTTCCTGTATGGGGAGCAGGTGCCTCCATACTGAGCTCACCCCGCAGCACCTTGAGCACGTGTGTGCCCCGCACTTCCTTTGTCACCACACCTCATGGGATGGACGCGGTCTCAGGTCATCGAAGAGGATGAACCTAGACTCCAGGGACTTAGCCGGGAACGAGAACCCCGCCTTTCCTTTCCCTGTTAGGAAGCCCAGGCAGCTGCTGCTTTAGAGAAGTGTGCTCCTGGGTTTGGGCCTTCAGGGTTTCCAGAAGCTCCATGATACCCCCCCCCCCCCCCCCCGTCCCCTCAAGCTGCAGCTGCAGAGCACAAGGACACCCCGGGGTGCATTGATTTCCATCGGTCCCCACAGGACATCCCTCTGCAGGGAACTGGGACCCCCCGCCCCCCCAGGGCTGGCACATGGAGCCCGTCGGCTAAGAGAAGGTGGTGAACTGCTTCTGTCCGGCCCTTGTGAGGGTGGCCGGCCATGTGGGGAGGGCCTGGCTGAACCCCGACGACAAGGCAGCATTTCCAGGTTCGCTCCTCCACCTGCAGGGGTGTCTGGTTGGCCCTGCGCCCGGCCACCTTTCCCAGGCACCGGGGCTTGGCAAGAGCGGCACTGGTTGGCACAGGCCTCCCCTCCTCCAGCTTCATGTGCCTGTGGTTTCGCCTTTCACCCCCACAGCGGTGGGAACACGCCCCGCACATGCCGCAGCCGCCCCCGCGGGGTTGCAGAGCCGGGGCTGGGACTGGGGTTGGCAGCGATCATGACTCGGGGTGTTGGCAGCAGGGCACCTCAACGAGGCAGCGATGCCGGTGCTTGCGATGTGCAGTGTGACTCTGACGCGTCCTACCACGTCTCCCCGGTGGGTGTCTGCGCAGTGGCTGCTCCTCCTGGTCATGCACAGAAAGTGGTCGTGGCTCCTGTCTCCACTGTTTGCTCTGCTGGCAGCTGTATTTCCGTGTGGAGGGAAGAGGGGGCTCCTGGGTTTGCTTCCTTGGCATCCCCCGCCGAGCCCGTGGGATGGAGGCCTGGACCTGCCTCTGTGAGGCCCAAACAGCCCCGGTGCCGACCGTGCGGGACTCCCCTGGGTCCTGAAATCCTGAAGCTCATTTCCTGAGTGATGTGTGGCTTCACCCTGATGTGGTCCGATCTGATCTGACACGAAGCTGTTCACAGTCTTTGTCTGCCCACCACGTCCCGCTGTTTCTAACCTCGGTTAACGCCAGGAACATGTGTCCCGTGCTGCCACAGGCCTGCTGGGCGGGGTGTGATGAGACGGGTGTGCCCGGGGGCTCTGGAGGCACAGGGCCGGCTCCCGAAGGCGGCTCTCGTCCGCAGGCCCCTGACGCCTGGGAGGGAAACCCAGGGGCCCAGGTGGAGACCGTGTGGACGCTGCCGACTCTTCCCACCGGTCAGTGCCTGGCTCTGTTCTTTCAAATCCACACTCTCCTGTTGCTCCCCGCTTCCACATGGGGCTTTCGAATTCATTCTCAGCAGCGGTGGCGTCAGCCAGGCCGGCAATGCCGGGGCGGTGGGCAAGCAGAGGGCGTCCAGTGAGGAGTCCTGTCCATAGCAAGATCTCATCCTCCATGAGAAACTGGGAAGATGCTCATTCAGATGCCAGAGATGAGTTAACTACACGCTCCGACATGTCAGAGATTTGGTAAGAGTGTCCTGATCTCCCAGAGCTGTTGGCCAGGCTGCCTGGGCCGTGCGCGCTAGGTCGGGGCCAGGTGCCAGGAAGGTGCAGGCAAGGTCAGGGTCAGGTGTGGACAAGATGTGGGCCAGGTGTGGGCAACGTGCGGGCAAGGTCAGGGTCAGGCAGGGAGATGTGGGCCAGGTGTGGGCAACGTGCGGGCAAGGTCAGGGTCAGGCGGGGAGATGTGAGGTCACAGACCCTAGGAAGGCAGGCAGGACCTCCCAGAAGCTGAAGGGTGAGAGCAATCCATCAAAAGAAAACACTTTAGACAGTCAGAGAGTATGAGAGTAGATTCTTCGTAGTTTATGCACTTATTAGAGGTGGTGATGGTGTGGTCAGAGTGCCGGGGGGCTGGGGGCAGAGCTTCAAGTGGAAGACCCGAGACCCACTGACACACTTACACACACTCATACACACTCACACATGCACATTCACACTGACACACAGACTTACCCACATTCACACCGACACACTCACACACAGTCATACACACTCACACATGCACATTCACACTGACACACAGACTTACCCACATTCACACCGACACACTCACACACAGTCATACACACTCACACATGCACATTCACACTGACACACAGACTTACCCACATTCACACCGACACACTCACACACAGTCATACACACTCACACATGCACATTCACACTGACACACAGACTTACCCACATTCACACCGACACACTCACACACAGTCATACACACTCACACAAGCACATTCACACTGACACACAGACTTACCCACATTCACACCGACACACTCACACACAGTCATACACACTCACACATGCACATTCACACTGACACACAGACTTACCCACATTCACACCGACACACTCACACACACTCATACACACTCACACATGCACATTCACACTGACACACAGACTTACCCACATTCACACCGACACACTCACACACAGTCATACACACTCACACATGCACATTCACACCGACACACTCACACACAGTCATACACACTCACACATGCACATTCACACTGACACACAGACTTACCCACATTCACACCAACACACTCACACACAGTCATACACACTCACACATGCACATTCACACTGACACACAGACTTACCCACATTCACACCGACACACTCACACACACTCATACACACTCACACATGCACATTCACACTGACACACAGACTTACCCACATTCACACCGACACACTCACACACAGTCATACACACTCACACATGCACATTCACAGTAACACACAGACTTACCCACATTCACACCGACACACTTACACACACAGTCATACACACTCACACATGCACATTCACACTGACACACAGCCTTACCCACATTCACACCGACACACTCACACACAGTCATACACACTCACACATGCACATTCACACTGACACACAGACTTACCCACATTCACACCGACACACTCACACACACTCATACACACTCACACATGCACATTCACACTGACACACAGACTTACCCACATTCACACCGACACACTCACACACAGTCATACACACTCACACATGCACATTCACAGTAACACACAGACTTACCCACATTCACACCGACACACTTACACACACAGTCATACACACTCACACATGCACATTCACACTGACACACAGCCTTACCCACATTCACACCGACACACTCACACACAGTCATACACACTCACACAAGCACATTCACACTGACATACAGACTTACCCACATTCACACCGACACACTCACACACACTCATACACACTCACACATGCACATTCACACTGACACACAGACTTACCCACATTCACACCGACACACTCACACACAGTCATACACACTCACACATGCACATTCACACTGACACACAGACTTACCCACATTCACACCAACACACTCACACACAGTCATACACACTCACACATGCACATTCACACTGACACACAGACTTACCCACATTCACACCGACACACTCACACACAGTCATACACACTCACACATGCACATTCACACTGACACACAGACTTACCCACATTCACACCGACACACTCACACACAGTCATACAGACTCACACATGCACATTCACACTGACACACAGACTTACCCACATTCACACCGACACACTCACACACAGTCATACACACTCACACAAACACATTCACACTGACATACACACACACACACTCACGTTCTCAGTCACACAAACACACTGACACACCCTCGCAAAAACATGCACGCACACACGCACGCACATCTCATAATGCTTCTTCAAACAGCCAACCAGGGCTTATGTATTTGCCTAGCTAACTATTTTCAGACAATCCATCAAAGAAAACACTTTAAACAATCAGAGAGTATGAGATTAGATTCTTCGTAGTTTATACACTTATTTGTAGAGCAGCTGGCTATTACGAAAAAGAGGGGTAACCGAAAAGTGTCCTAACAACCTCATCTATTGAAAACATGCTCACAAGTATTCTTGGGAACAGTAAGGCTGGAAAGAGGTGACTGAGAGAGAGGGGGCAGGAAGGAGCCATCCAATAAATAGTGTGTAGCTCCTGGCATCGTTTCTTTAATGTGGCGAAAAAATTCACTCACACTCACAAGACATGTCTGAGGAGACCGGCCTGTGGCAACAGGACATGCCCCCATGTGCAGCTTGGTATAACCCAGTGGTCGGCAAACTCATCAGTCCACAGAGCCAAATATCAACAGGACAAGAGTTGAAATTTCTTTTGAGAGCCAAATTTTTTTAACTTCAACTTCCTCTAACGCCATTTCTTCAACATAGACGCGCCCAGGCTGTGGTATTTTGTGAAAGAGCCACACTCAAGGGGCCGAAGAGCCACAAGTGGCTCACGAGCCGCAGTTTGCCGACCACTGGTGTAACCAACGACACTTCAGAGCGTACAAGGCCGACTTCTCCACACGTTCAGCTTCAGTCCTGTCTGCGTGGACGGGGGGTAGGAAACAGATGACCTTAGCGTCGTTCAAAGAGACGTGGCTTACAACACGCGTCCTAAATTTACAGTGCAGGCACCCAGAATAGCGAAGCGATGAAAGCACGCTCCCGCTGAGCAAAATATAAGAACACATAAATGCCGGCCCAGCTGGGTGGCTAGGTTGGTGGGAGCACAGTCCTGCACACCCAAAGCTTGTGGGTTTGATCCCCAGTCGGAGGGCCTATCTATGGGAGGCAACTCATCCATTTCCTCTTTTATGTTGATGTTTCTCTCTTTCCCCTACCTCTCTCGCCAAAGTCAATGAACATAGTCTTTGGTTGAGGATAAAAAAAAGAAAGCATAATGGTGAAATGTCTTGTGCAAGAGGTAAACTTGTGTAAACTTGTTGACAACAATGGGATCGCGCTGCTCTGTTGGGGTGCTTTTCCAGAATGTTCTGTGCAGTCCTTGAGAAACACTCTACCCTTAGGGTAAGTCTGGTCACTTGAGTACTCTTATGTGCTCAGCACAGTTGATTTTGTTTAATGGTTCTATGTGCCAGGAACACTGTGAATTTCTTGGTGCTGAGCCTGGGGTGGTGATGGGGAGGCGGGTTGCATTGGAGGTGCGTGAGCAGACTCGAGGAGGAAATTCGGAATAAGTGGTGGACACAATCCCCTGCTCTTTAAGAGCTAACAACGTATTTTTTATTCAGAATCACCTTTTAAGTATTCACTTCCTTAGGAATCTAATATAGATGTTGGTTAGAGCATTTTAGGAACTTTTGATCAGCTACCATATTTCTAAACAGAGAATGTTTTTCCCTGATTGAATCTGGAGCAAATGATCGAACACTAAATAGATACTCTGCTACTATGTAAATGAATAAATAATTAGACAATATAAATAATACACTCTCTGTACAAATTTATACATATCGATCCATATTCACCATATGAATCTACATGCAAATACTGGTATAATCATGTCTTAAAATGATTTTTATATTTTTATTTCAGGATTAGAACTCTATGCAATTATATAAAATGAAGCTTTGTGTGTAAGTGCTGTTACGGTTCCCTGTTTGAATTTTAATGTAAAGCGATTTTTTTCACTGTGACTTCTCATTCTCATACTAATTTCTTTTTCTAAATAGCTGTGCTGTGCTTATTACGGGGGAGATCAGAAACAGGATTAAAATAACATTGCTTATTTACTATTATTTTGTGCACAGAGGATATGTTCATGAAATTAATACTACTTTTCTTCCAACTTGCTAAAATGCTTAGAAAGAATGAAAAACCCCACTCTATCCTCCCTGTCCCGCCCCAAAGGGCAGACCTTGCCCTGTGAGAGGGGTGCTGGGACCCCCTCTCCTCCTCCCTCTTGGGAACCAGCTGGAGTTGAGGAATCCCACTGCTTATCGCCGCCTCAGCCCACTGGGGTTCAAAGCTTGAGCGCCTCTTTCTGAAATGGCAAAAATAATTGCCTTGCGCCGGTCACGGCCTCTAACCTTTTCTCAGGAAAACTGTACTTCTCTTTTCTTTGTTGATGCTTAATAGGGTCTTGTCTTCCCCTCGATGACGTCACACAGGCCCCCTCACACACACACACACACACACCAAGGAGTGGGTAAGCCTGACACATTTAATCAGACTCAAATCTTTAAGAAAATGGTCTTTCCTTTTTGTTTTATTTTCTAATTGGTATGGAATTTGGGGGGTTGACATTGGGGAAAAGGGAAATGGTGTTGACTTGCTTTCACCTGTTGTGGGCACAGCACCCATGAGCCACGGCCCCTAAGGGAACTGCCATGTCTTGGGCTCAGGGCTCAGCTGCTTGGGAGGCGCCTGATCCCCCAGACTAGCCCTGAGGCCTGGGAGCCAGGACAGTTCACGCTCCTGCAATACCATGGCCCCCACGGAGGACTTTTTATTTTCTTCTTGTCTGTGTCTCTTGTGTGTATTTAGTTACTTTATCTTTCAAAGTCCTCTTCCAAGCTTATGTTTTTTATGTGTTTGTTTGCTTGATTTTGCTGCAAAAAGCTTTATTGTTTCCATTTGGCCCAATGCATGGAGAGGGCTTCAGGGTGGATAAAGAATGGCTAGTAGTTTCGGGGAGAAGCTCGGGCAAAAGCCAGACACCAGGGGGTGTAGAGGGGCCCCTCAAAAGCCTCGGGCTCCAAAGGCTCCTAGTGGTGCTGGAGGGTGAGTCTTCCCAAGAGATGCTCGCCCAGCCCAGCCTGGAGGTGAGGCAGGTGTGGCCCCTCTTCTTGATAATTTGTACCTCTTTGCCCCCGGAAGTGATTCTGCAGGAAGTCACAGAGCTGAGAGTGAAACCTGGGTCCTCTCCAAGGCTAGGGCGGCCTGAGCTTCCCCCATGCACCTTGGGGAGGCTCCTGTGAGTCCTGGAAGAGAATGGGGCCACCGCTGGTTTTGCATCTAATTTAAGACACTCCCTGGAGCTTCTCCGAGGCTCTCCAAAGGAGTGCCCCCGCCCTCCAGGGCACCAGGGTCACTGTGGAAACAGAAGCCAGAGAGAGGTGAGTGTGGGAGGCCCTCAGATGCAGGTTGACCGCCGCCTACACCTAGGTGAAAGGTGGAATAATCCTGTGAGGAGGGCGCTGGGATTATTTTGGACGTTGGGAGCTCATGATTGTTGGGCGATAGGAGTTCAGGTAGAAAGCAAAGGTGGCTCCGAAGGTGGTGAGTGGAGGGTGGTCAGAGGCTGGAGGAAGGGGTGTCCCTAGATCTGTTCCATCCAAACACTGTTGAAGCAGGAGACGGATCCGCGGTAGCCGAGGCACTGTCCCAAGTTTATGTTTGGAAAAGGAACACTTGTTGAGGTTCATGTTTGCTTATGGGTCGTGATATTTATGACTTCCCTCAGAAAACAAACGAACGATTTTGTTTCAGAGCCAGATTTCCGAGTTGGGGATGGTAGTGATTCCGTGTTTGTTCTCTGGATCCCGGGTCTTTCTCTTAACTTTGCTGTCTGTCCATGCCAAATTAGAGTGCCATCGAGGCCCGCGTTACCCACGGGCCATGGCATCACACTTAACTAAAGTTGGGTCATCAGAAGGCGCTTTATGCTGTGCAGCTCGGGCAAATGATGATGTCATCAGTTCTAGTGCAGATGACACATTTTTCTTCCCACACATTGGCGGCAAGGAGACCTGCCCGAGTGGGGCCGGAAAGTGAACCCTGAGTCACAGCCTGTGAGCATGGCGTCGTTTCATCGCTGTCATACGGCACATTGTGCCGCCCGGGCTAGGAGTTACAGATGGACGTATTGCCTGGCCGGCCTGGCTCAGCGGCTGAGCCTCGACCGATGAACCAGGGGGTCATGGTTTGATCCCTGGTCCAGGGCACATGCCCAGATTGCAGGCTTGATCCCCAGTAGGGATTGTGCAGGAAGCAGCCGATCGATAAGTCTCTGTCATCATTGATGTTTCTATCTCTCACCTCTTCCCTGCCTCTCTGAAATCAATAATATATATATATATATGTGTGTGTGTGTGTGTGTGTGTGTGTGTGTGTGTGTGTATATATATATTTTTTTAAATATGGACTACATGCAGGACAGGACCAGCTCATGTCACAGGACAGCCATGCACTCACATAGAGGAAAGCATGCACACTTTGCATTCACTTAACTGTTGGAGAGACAATACTATTTATTTAATTTTTAAATTTTTACTATTTATTTTATATGTATTTTAAAGGCATTTTAAGGAACAGTTTTACCTTCAGTAGCATTCTTTTCTAAAAGAAGGTCCCTTATTTATTTATTTACTTACTTTTTTTTATAAATATGCCTTCTTTTTTTTTTTTTTTTTTTTTTTTTAGTTTTAGCATTATCTTTCTTGCTTCCAATTATAAATGTGAGCAAATATCGATAGGAAATTCTTTGTAACTTCTAGCTCAGTTAGTTATCAAGGTTTATTAGCAAAAATGTGATATTCTCTCTTTCAGAGAAAACAGAGTTGGCTACAACTAGACCCTCAGTGTCTTAGAAGTCCTAGGTTCTGTACTTTCATATTTGAGTCTGTCTTTATTACATTAATTTCTTCACCATGTAGTCATTGCCTTCTCTCTGTTAGTGTTTAAACTATCGAATAAAATCTGAGGAAAACAATTGTATAAAATTCCAAGATGCCAACTGTCTTACATATTTCAAAGTTTCATATGTATATATATATGATTATATATATATATATGATTGTGATTAATTTTATGGCATGTGGATATAGACAAGAACTGAGACTTAAGGGACATGTAGTTAGTTCTTTAGGCCAGTGAAAAAGCTATTACAAAGCTCACACAGTGGCTGTTAAAAGTCAGTGAACTTACAACCACTCCATTACTGGTAAGGCCAAATAGTAAGTACCAAAGCATGAGATATTTTTAATGAGATGAAGTTCACTAACTGGGTTGTCTATAGTTTAAAACACTAGTGAAAGATAACCTAATAACTATCAAAAGTAATACTTCATGAAGCTTTTATAGCTTGACAAAACCAAGTTGTTTGTTGGATATGTTCAAGAAGACAAAACCAAACAATATAAAGCAAAACCCAGGCCTGGTGCATGTTTTCTGTTTGCCATAATCATTGGGTCATAGCATTGCGTTTTATGTAATAAAGACACCCCCGGGTTCCGCTTTGGCCCGCTGGGGTTGGGATCGGAGACGCTGCTCTGCCTCTCCAGGTCCCCTGTCCTTGGTGCTGCAGCTCTTGACCTTGACATCACCTGGGAAGTGGCCCACCCAGGGCCCAGACGCCCTGCTTTCTCCCTCCTCGCAGACCCCTCCCGTGTGTGTCTTGTGCGTGTGATCATCCCTGGGCTCTGCTGGTTGCTATTCATTTCCTTAGTAGAAGCCGAAGGGTTCAAAGGAAATTTTCAATGTAGTTGAGACCAAGCTGGGTTTGAAGTCGTGTGCGGTCAGAGAAAAAGCTGATTTCCCAGCTGTCTTTGCAGCTAGTGCTGCCATAGCGTAGGTCTGGCCAATGAAATACAAGGCAAAACGTAGTAGGGGTTTGTGAGGAAGCTTTGCTTTTCTCACAGGTACTGCCTTGTTTTATTTTCTTCCCTGGAAATCGGAAAATCCCTTCTAATTAAACAAATTACTTTGTGCTTATCCAAAGAACACTTTTAGACTCATGTGGACTAAAATTTTTATAGTTGTTAATAGCAGCCAGGGAATATGAGATGCCTTTCTAAATTTGTACTTAATCTGTTGCCCCTAGAGTTAAAATAATTTGATATCCTAGTTGGATATGATCTTTATAGCCAACATTATTTGCCAGCTGATGGAATCTTTTAAAATTGTATGTTTACATTCTGTAAAGATGTTAAGAAGTAGCCACATTTCAAATAAAGGAAAGTTCTGTTGATTAGGAAGACTATAACTTTTGTCCCTTTTTGCTGTTAAAAATGTTAATACGTTGGGTGCCACCCCTGACCAACTCTGTGATTATTTTGAAAATGGTCACTAGAACAGAGAAAGAGAATTCTCCTAGGATTTAGAAAGTTCGACGAGCAGTCTCAGAAAGGAAAGGAAAAAGTGTGCAAAGGAGAAAATATTTTGTGTGGTCAGACAGATTAAGGAGCAAACACCTGGACTGGCAAACACTGTGCTGGGCTCTCGCCCACGGAGCCTGAGCTGCCATCGTCCTATCAAAAGGGAGATTGGGGAAGAAGCTGATTCAGATGTGAAGCAGCTGGGACGAGATAGAATCCATGGCACATCCACCAATCTCATCTGTCAACACATTTCTGCAGATGCCCCTCGGATTGTTTTCGCTGCAGTTGTCAAACTCATGGGAATGTTTATCTGTGATTCCAAAAATGCGATTTTTCCAACACACAGAGTCGAGTCATTCTTAATGCTCTGTCCACCACGAAATGTGCACGTGCACCGTCCCTCCTCCACACTGGAGCCTTACACTGGGGGAGGGGAGCGCCACTGTCAAATAAGAAATATGAAATTTGGTTCTCGTCTGAGGCTGGAGCAATTGATTTCTAGAATATTCTTCCCTGACAGTGTAGAGAATACAGATCAGCACATGTCATGTGCAGGCTGCAAGACTTAAAAAGCATGTGTTCTAATATATTCCTTTAAGACATCGTTTGGACCATCCCGTGTAAGGTTACTTAGGGAGTTTCTATAGGGAGATCATTTTTATTTCTAGAGTTGGCCATACTTTTCCATTTCTTGATTCTCTAATATTTAACTTTTCAGTTTCATTCTGTTTGTCCCATGCTCTAGCCATCTTATATATACAGAGACCACTTTTTAAAAATATATTTATTGATTTTTTATAGAGAAGAAGGAAGATGGATAGAGAGTTAGAAACATTGATCAGCTGCCTCTTGCACACCTCTACTGGGGATGTGCCTGCAACCAAGGTACATGCCCTTGACTGGAATCGAACCTGGGACCTTTCAGTCCGCATGCTGACGCTCTATCCACTGAGCCAAACCAGTTAGGGCAAGAGGTCATGTTTTGTGTGCCACAAAAATCAGTGTTGGGCAAGCTCAGCGCAGGTGGACTCTGTGGAGTAGCTAAGCATTGTTGCTGCATCCAGTCAGAAGGACAAGGTGAGTGAAGGAGATGAGGCTTTGGGTGGTGAACATACCAGAGAAGAGATAGATAGCATCTTATAAAGTTGGACGCCTGAAATTTTATGTTGTTATTAACCAATGTTATCCAAATAAATTAAATTTAAAAAAGAAGGGATTCTTTCATTCTGATTTCTGAAGTTATTAACTACATCTTATTTTCTAACATTTGAAACCTAACACTCATAAAGTTAACTCTTGCAGTTATTTATGAGTTTCATAATTCAGTGACATCAACCGGAATTTTCATGTGACATGCAGTTTCACTCTATTAAAAATCAAATGCTAAATTATATGTTAAGTAGGCCATGGCAAAAAGTACTCAAGAAATACAAGTCATGGCATGTGGCGAGTCAATGGATGATATGTGTATCATGGGTTATATTTTCTTTTCTTTTTCATGACAGTGTGGTGGGGAAAGTGAATTCCACAAGCAGAGAACGTGCATTTGTCATTTGCTCGGTATTCTAAAACATGAAGTTGTTTTCCTGAGTGCATTCTCTGAGCCCCTGAAAATCAGCATTTTCAAGTTTTTTTTGTGTTCCACTCTCAGACTTTCATCCCAGCCGATACCCATCTGAAAGATTAATGGGTTTAACCCCGAAGTTTTAAATTGTTGTTTGGAGATACAGTCCTTGTATGAAACATTTCCAGATCATGAGAGTTTCAACTTGCTAATTTTATTGTGTCAAAGTGTAGTCACAGAGAAGTGAAACACTTGGGCAGGTTAATGCTATTTGAGTTAATGTTGATTTCTGTATAGGATAAATGAAATAATATCAAACTACATAAATATAACATGTAAAAAGTGTTTAAAGTTTTCTTTAAACATTGATTTTCCTCTTAACTCCATATTTTCTGTAAGGTTGGACCCAGGACACTTTCAGATTTGACTTGACTTCTTTCTAATGGCTTCGTCTCCATTGCTCAACTCGTGAAGGGTAACAGGCTTTTATCAGTCACCATAGTCACTCGCTCCTGTCCAGGGCACTGTGCCTTTTGTAAGACCAATTGGGTGTTCCTGGAGATGTCCCCTCTCCCCTTTCCTCACACATGTCTAAAGGAAAACTGGGGAATCATTCCTGTTGGATCTGATAACAGAGAATCTGGAAGTCCTGACCTCGAGGTGTTAACAGCCATAGACCATGTGATAAAGACAAAACGGAAGCAGGAGAGGGAGCTGGGTGGTGACTCTGTCTTCACACACACCCTGCCAATCTGACATGCACCACAGGCTCGGCTGTGCCCGGGCGGGGTGTCCGAGGCATCGCTGCCAGCGGGGAGCACCGGTCCTCACCTGGCTTCTGCTGTGTCCTGCCTGGCCTCCTCCCATGTCTTACACATTCTCTCAGGAGACAGGAAAATGGGGAACGGGAGCTCCTCAAAAAATGTACTTAGTGCATTTCTGATGCTAATGGGAACATTTCTCTGTTATTTCCTCTTCATCCTTCATAGTTCACCTGATTGATTTTATTATTCAGGTGTGTAATCATATATAAAGAGTGTCCCAAAAATATATGCACACACTGTTAGTAATTATAAAGTCGGTGTTTGCTAAAATACATTTCATTTTCAAACTTGAGCTATCAGCTGTTAAAGTGTGTGTACATTTCGGGGGAGGGGGGCACCCTACAGGTTTGATGGTATCTCAGACTTCATGGAAACTTGACCTGAGAAGACATTTCAAAAAGGAAGGGAAGCAGCTATGACAAGAGCATCTGAACTTTGAGCTCGGCCTTGTTTACCTCCCACATCGTCTTATACACTAACCGGATTTGAGCAGTTTATACTGGGTAACATTTCCCCCTTGCACCTGAATTATCTGTCCTTAATCTTTTGAACTATTCTTCTGAATGCGCCTCACAGGCAATTGTTATCAATGCTGATGCTTCGGAGTCCACATAGAATGCATTGGATTTCAAGTATCGGTTATTTTATTTTAGGTAAATTTTCTTGCATTTCGCATAGTCGTTGGTTACTTGCACTTCCGCTTTAAGGAAAGGGGAGACCATTGTTGTGTTAGGGCAGAGGGGGAGAAGAAATGGACAGCCCCATGGGAACCTGGGAAACCACATCAGCATCAGCCACTCTGCACGGTAGCGGGGAGGAGGATGTGTTCCATGTGTGAAAACCAAGGTTACAGTCTGCTCGTGCTTCTAGGACTCTGGGCCAGTTTATCGGGTTCACTAGGAGGGAAGGCAGGGGTGGGAGGGTGGGAATAGATCAACCGATGAACTTGTATGCATACGTGCTTAACCCATGGACACAGACAGTGGAGTGGTGAGGCCCTGGCTGTGGGGAGGACTGGAGTGAGCTGGAAGAGGTTAATGGGGGAAGAGGAGGACCTAGGTAATACTTTCAACAATAAAGATTAAAGAAGAGGAGGAGGAGGAGGAGAAGGAGGAGGAGGAGGAGGAGGAGGGAGGAGGAGGAGGAGGAGGAGGAGGAGGAGGAGGAGGAGAAGAAAGACTCTGCAAGAGTTCAACCAAAGGACTTGTATGCATGCATAAAAACATAACCATAGGACACAAGATACTGGGGGTTGAGGGCAGGTGAGGGCATGTGCTGTGGGGTTGGGAAACCTGGGGGAGAACAAGGTGGGGAAAAAAAGGAAACATATGTACTACTATTTGTAATACTTTAAACAATAAAAAAAAAGAAAGAAAAAGAAGTAAGACTCCAAAAACAACACGGAAAAACCAAGATTGCATAACGGGCCCTGGTGGGTGCCGGCCTCTCATGAACTCTGTCTCCTTGTCGCTCTAAACCCGCCCCACGGAGGCCTGTGGCTCACACGGCAGCTGAGTTGCTTTTCGGGGGCAGGGGTCCAGGGGACACTCTGATGGAAACAGGTCATGTCCAAGGTGAACACGTCTGAGATTCTATTTTTATCCGGTCTGGAAAGTCTGCCTGGAGACTTTCTTCCACTCAGGGAGAGACCCGGTTCAGGTCACTGGAAATAACACGTCAGGTTTGAAAAGAGAGCTCGCCTGTAGCCAAGTAAACCCGCGAACGATGCTTAGAAAATCATTCCAGGGAGTAATAGCTTCCACTGTTTCCACAATAACAATGTGGGTTAGGATTTTCCCTTCCCCAGTGGCCTTGACCTGTGAGTCTGAAAGGAGGCTTGGACAGGGCAGCCAATTATACTTGCTGAGTGTGTTTAGATGTTGGCTACTATGAATTTTTTTTAAAAAGACTATTCATTTTAAGCAATAATATTGATTGATGGCTTTGGGTGGCTGGGGAGGGAAGTGAACCTACTCTTTGTTGGTGTAACTTTTTAAAAATATTTTCAGTTGGATGGGAAAAGGGGAGTAAGAGTCAGCTACAGTTGGAAGTTGGTATCCTTAGCCAGCTTGAATTCGGGTTTTCGGAATTACTGGTTTTGAGATCACGCATCACAGTCAGATGTTTGTTAAGTTGCCTGATAACTTCTTCCTACTACATAGTCGTTTCTTCTCAAGCGTCGCAGGAAGGTGTTCTATCGCTGTCTCATTCGCACGGGTTACAGAGAAAGGTCCCTCAGGGAACAGAGGGGTAATGACCGTGAGCCATCCCGAGGCCTTCCGTTGTGTGTTACGTCAGAGAGCACGGGGGAGCGGGAACAGTGTGGATCTGGGGGTCAGAACCGGATCCGAACGTTGCCCTGCACGTTAGGAGCCACGTGATCTTCATGTTTCTGAGCCAGTTGACTAGAACTGGGTACGATAGGGTCTGTCTGACGGCATCGGAAGAGCATGGATTTAAAGCGCTGCCTCACGTTAGCTCCTAATCAAGCACCGGTTCCCTCTTGGGGGCCTGTCTGCATCACTGAGTCCCTCATTGTGGCTCACACATTTGCTTTCTTACTTTCATTCAGGTCCTCAGTTCAGGTCTGTGATCAAAAACCCACGGGTGGAAGAGAGTGGATCTCAGTCCATGTATCCACGTCCTATCTGCCAGCTACATCCACGGGGGTTAAAACCGACCAGGACGTGGCTCTTGTCAAGACAGCGGTGACCTCGGGGTTGTGGAAACCAGGGGACAGTTCTCAGAACTCCTTGCTCTGTGTTCTACGTGATGGGCAGTCAGGTGTGGCTACAAGAGGGGCACAAGAAAACAAAGTCTCAAAAAAAACCAAAAAAACCCCAAAAGAAAGTCTCTTACACTCCCAGGAAGGGGTCCCCCAGGGTCACAGGGACAGGTTTGGTGAAGAGGTGGAAGGGCAGGAACAGGGGAAGGGGAGGCTAGATGGGGTCTCCTGAGGTTTCACAGCGAAGACAGGTGGGGCAGGGTGAACAGTTCAGGATTGGGAGTGTGCGTCCTCTCCCCGGGCTCTCAGCTAGCGGGTGGCCTCCTGTTGCCTGGTACCTGGCCTCGGGGTGCCTCAGGCAGAGGAGCACTGTGGGGTAGGGGCCAGGAGGAGGAGTGTGGCTCCCCTGGAGAGTGTGCGCATCAAAGGCTTGCTCCCAGGGACTCATCTCCCTCTCCGAAAACCCGCCGGCCTCTTCCTGGCCAGAAGGGTGTGTTTTTGTTTGTTTGTTTGTTTGTCGTTTTAACTTTAATAGGCCAAAGTATGCTAATACACAGACCAAAGATACATGCGATCTGTTCTGTAAGTTCAGTTAGCAGCATTTGATCTCACTGGTTGCTCTTTCTTGTTCTCCACTGCCTGTTGTTTTATATAATTTCTCTCAATTATATAAAAACCTGAGTTTTTCTCTTTCTGTAGAGGCCTTGCACATCTTTCTCATGGATGCCCAGGTATGTGGCATTTTTGAAGCAATCACAACGGGTGATCATTTTTGCATTTCATGGTCTGTTTTCTGGGTAACAGTGTTCTAGATTGGCGTTGATTGTCTTTCCATATTTTAAAGACTTGTTTCCATCCTCTGATTTCCATTGTTTCCAACACCCATATCACATTACTCCTTTGAACAAGACATGATTTTGTATTGTTGGCTTTTTACATCTTCCGTCTTTGGATGTTAGTGGTTCTGCTACACTTTTAGGTGTAGCTTCGTTTGTGTTTAATTTGCCTGGAGTGCACAGCGATTCTTGAAACTATTTGCTTGATGATTTCATTCATTTGAAAATTCTAGACTGTCTCTTGAGACATTCCTGTGTCCTGTGCTGTCTGTCCTCCAATTGAAAGGGTATTAGACCTCTTCACTGTCCTTTTGGGTCACTTTTCAGTATTGTCTCCATCTGCTATGCTGTTTCCTATGGATATGTCCTACTGACCTATCTTCCAGTTCACTAATCCTCTCTTCCGCCCTGTCTAATACTATTCATCCAATCTATGGAGATCTATCTTCAGTCATGACATTGTGCAGTTCTTAAATTCCTCTTTTCTTTCTTAAGATAAATTCCATTCCTCTGGTAGCATTCTTCACCTTGCCTTCTGTTTTCTTAAACATACCAGTGACAGTATTTTCCAATACCTGTTTCAGCATCTCACTCATCTTTTTGTTTTGTGTTTTTTAATCCTGAGGTTTTTGTTTTCATTTTTAAAGCTTTTATTTTTAATATATTTTATTGATTTTTTTTTCAGAGAGGAAGGGAGAGGGATAGTTCTAGAAACACTGAAGAGAGAGAAACATTGATCAGCTAGCTGCCTCCTGCACACCCCCTACAGGGGATGTGCCCGAAACCAAGGTGCATACCCTTGACCGGAATCGAACCTGGGACCCTTCAGTCCACAGGCCGATGCTCTATCCACTGAGCCAGACTGGTCAGGGCTCATTTTTGTTTCCCCTTGGTCTGATCTGTATGGCAGAAAATATCTGATTGAGTGCTTGACATTGTATGTGAAAGTCGATCACTGCCTGAAGATGCTGCTTCCTCCCAGAGAGGGCTTATGGCACCCTCTGAGAGTCAGCCAAAATGGGGGCAGGCCACCCCGGTTAGCCTGAGTCTGTGGGACCAGAGGCTTGCCCCGAATCTTCGTGTGGACAGTCGGCCGTTCCTCGGGAGCTGTCATTCCAGAGATTCACCTGATGATGTGATGGTCAGCAAGGTATGGCCCCACAGACACAGAGGGGCACACGTTTATGGAGTGATGCCATTCTTCTTCCTCAGCGGGTTCTGTGCCCCAGTTTTTGCTTGTTCAGAACTCTAAGGCTGCTGATAACATCCTTGTACTTTTCAGATTTTTTTTCTTTTGCTGAGTATGTGTCTATATGTATGTGTGTGTGTGTGAGTGTGTGTATGTGTGTGTGTGTGAGTGTATGTGTGTGTGTGAGTGTGTGTGTGTGAGTGTGTGTATGTGTGTGTGAGTGTGTGTGTGTGAGTGTGTGTGTGAGTGTGTGTGTGAGTGTGTGTGTGAGTGTGTGTATGTGTGTGTGTATGTGTGTGTGAGTGTGTGTGTGTGAGTGTGTGTGTGTGTGAGTGTGTGTGTGTGAGTGTATGTGTGTGTGTGAGTGTGTGTGTGTGAGTGTGTGTATGTGTGTGTGTGTGTGTGAGTGTGTGTATGTGTGTGTGAGTGTGTGTGTGTGAGTGTGTGTGTGAGTGTGTGAGTGTGTGTATGTGTGTGTGTGAGTGTGTATGTGTGTGTGAGTGTGTGTGTGTGAGTGTGTATGTGTGTGTGAGTGTGTGTGTGTGAGTGTTTGTGTGTGAGTGTGTGTGTGAGTGTGTGTGTGTGAGTGTGTGTGTGTGTGAGTGTGTGAGTGTGTGAGTGTGTGTGTGTGAGTGTGTATGTGTGTGTGAGTGTGTGTGTGTGAGTGTGTGTGTGTGAGTGTGTGTGAGTGTGTATGTGTGTGTGAGTGTGTGTGTGTGAGTGTGTGTGTGTGAGTGTGTGTGTGTGTGTGTGTGAGTGTGTGTGTGTGTGTGAGTGTGTGTGTGTGAGTGTGTGTGTGTGTGTGTGTGTGTGTATGTATGTGAGTGTGTGAGTGTGGGCGTGTGTGGCTCTTTTGTTTCTTTCCCTGGACAGGTTGGACAGTTAGCCAACGCTTCAAGTGGACAACATGTCTGTCTTGCTCCTCTTGCCTTACTCTGTGTCCAGGACCAGAGCCCTGAAACCTGCACTGCCCTGCAGCCCCAAGCTGCAAGGCTGTGTGTCTGCAGCCCCACAGATTGCTGGAAGTCTTACTTAAAACACACACACAAAACCCTGTGTTGTTCTTTGCCTGAATCCTACCCTCTCACGAGCACAAGGACTGGCATGTGGCCTGTGGACAAAATACAGCTCTCACATGTCACCTTTTTGCGATTATTGTTCTAGCCCCGATCTTGGCCCCTAAAGCCTGGCTGTCTCTTACAGTTACACCATCAACAGGTGTCTGTTGTTTTAATTTTACCTCATATTTTCTAGTTATCAGCAGAAGCATTGTTTCATCACTGGCTGCTCCATCGTGGTTAGAAGTGGGATTCCCTACATAAGCCATCTTGGTCATTGTGGTGGGGTTAGTCTGGCTTAGTGACTAAGGGGACACAGTTTTGGGGTAGGCCTGTGGTTTAAATTTCATTTACTTTATTTGAGTTACTTATTCACTGAACACTCTCTCTCCTTTTTTTATTGTTGACTCTATTACAGATACACCCCATCCCCTCACTTTGCCTCCCTCCAACCTATCCCTGCCCTTCCTAGGCCTTCACCAAATTATTGTCTATGTATGTGGGCTATGCAGTTTTATCATCTGCCATCAGGAAACCAGTCCTCTGTCATAAGATGTTTCTGAGGATTAATTGGAAAAAAGTATACGTAAGTCATTTACTATAGCAAGCATCGAATAGGAAATTTAACAAAGGTGAAACAGTAATGCGGAATCCTATGACGTCTACAAGACTAAACAGTGTATTTCTGAAATTGGAAATAACATACTTCGTTTAGTCCCAATGGATTAATATTTACAATCTTATTTGAAGATGTTCCTTTTTTAAATATTGACTACATTTTAAAGACTCTTTATGGAGTATATCTTCATTTTACAATAATAACAAGACTATCACCACTCAAGCTAAAAATAGAGCATGTTCCCTCAAGTGCTGAGTATGTGTGCTCCTTATAAGTATTTTGTTGAGTTTTGCTGGCTTTGGAACTTCGTATAATTGGAATGATGTTTATGCATTCCTTTGCAATTTGCTTTGTTCACTTAACATCCAGTCCCTGTGATTCATCCATGTTGATGTTTTAGAGCTGTAGCTCCCTCATTTTCCCTCATGTTCCAATGTAGTAAGATTGCATGGCAGACCGAAACTGGTTTGGCTCAGTGGATAGAGCGTCGGCCTGTGGACTGAAAGGTCCCAGGTTCAATTCCGATCAAGAGCATGTACCTTGGTTGCAGGCACATCCCCAGTAGGGGGCGTGCAGGAGGCAGCTGATTGATATTTTCTCTCTCATCAATGTTTCTGACTTTCTATCCATCTCCCTTCCTCTCTATAAAAAAATCAATAAAATATATATTTTTTAAAAAAGTCAGAAACATCGATGAGAGAGGGCACGTGGTCATCGGGACAGGGTCAAATGAAAGACTTTCACTTCCTCCCAAGCGTGGCTGGCACAGGAGAATGGACAGTTGCTTGGTCCTAGCGAGTACATTTATTCTGAATGAACACAGTGGGGCTGCTCCCTGCCACTTTCTTACCTTTCCCTGTCTCTGGCCTGATTTCCTTCCCGGGTCTGGTGCCTTCCTCCAACTCAGAGTGAATCCCAGCGCTGTCAGCCCACTGTGTGTTCTGTGCTCTCTCCCTCCCCTGGGATCCCTCCATCCACCTGTCTTGAGCCTCCAAGTACTTCCTTTCTATTGTCTTTGTGTCCCATGAGATAAAATTAACAGAAGTGCTTAGTAGGTGTTTATTTTTCCACTGTTACATGGACCATTGACAATGTGCATAGGGAAGCTGGCTGACAAAGACAGACTCGACACACACACACACACACACACGAATTTGTTGTCCTTAATGCAACACTCAACGTTACAAATTTCTATGCACTTAATAACTTGTGACGTAAGTGTTTTAGGGAGTGCCTATAAAAACTGTACTCGCTCCCCACAACACGTGTGTGTGTAGAGTCACTGAGGAGTTTACATGGCGCCTGACATGGTTCTCTCCTCTTGCCCCTCTTGTTTCCCCTGGAATTCCTATCCTCTGCCGAACCTCCCGGAGTTATTCCTCAGAGTTCTAATTTTTTCTTATTTGCATAGCCTTCCTCTTTTAAAAGACCTCAGAATTCTGAAAGAATTTGCAAGGCTTATCTCTCACCTCACTGATATTTTGCACAGTGTACCTCGTTAGCAGTGTTGAATGAAGTAGTCCAGTACTTAACTCAGTGTCAGCTTTCCTCATTTATCTTTTGTTTCTGGCCCTTTTTGTGGAATTTCTAAATAAATATCTTGTGCAGTGCTTGATAAAAAAGTAATTTATTTTAGCTTTCAGAGTGAATTTTTGCAACTGTTGTGTTTTTCACAGCTGGTCATTTTTCTCTGGTTCCCGTCCTTATGAGAGAATGGAAATGGTCAGTAGTAGATGTTGAGGTGGACTTTGTCAGAAGATAGGTGAGTGCTTGTCTGATAGAACATTTTACGTCCAAAACAGCTAAAAGAGTTTGAATTCTTTCAGCTTTATGTCCAATATTTTTGCAACTGAAAACTGTATGTAAATATATATATAAAAGAGAATCTTGAAGAAATGGACTTAGAAATATGCACTCAAGTCTCCATTTATGTATATTATGTATAGGATTGTAAAGCAAAAAACTAGGTATCGATATGATGGATGGTTTCCACATGCCACTCCTTTGAAAATCATGTTTGAAATATCCTAACGGTTAGATTTCCCCACAAACACCTCTTTCCACTCTCCTGGATGAATTGGCTGAACCCCCAAAATGCCACGTCTAAGAAGTCTTTCCAAAGGGAAATCTATTGAAGTTCATTTCTAAATATAAATGGAACATGAATCTCCATCATTTTACATTTCAACAAGAAGTATAGTATAGTCATTGAGTTCTTACCTCCGTAAGATGTTATTTTAGCTTTCTGTTTGTGAATTTTTACAACTCAGTTGTGATGTTTTACTGTGTTATTTATTTAAGGAAGTAAGACAATTTTCATAACGAAAACTGCCCTTCTGGAGGGGGTTTCTTGGTGTTTTTAGAAAGCCTCCTGGTCCTATGGAAAGGAAACTCCAGTATTGAAAATTTAACTTAGTAACAGTGGGTTTGAAGGGGATGATGTTGGCGCTAGTCCCTGGGCGTAGATGGCCGTGGGGGGTGTTCACAGAGCTGGGAC
Source organism: Antrozous pallidus (assembly GCA_027563665.1). Lineage (NCBI taxonomy): Eukaryota > Metazoa > Chordata > Mammalia > Chiroptera > Vespertilionidae > Antrozous > Antrozous pallidus. The sequence goes on from CM050519.1 coordinate 94,550,213, forward strand.
CCCCGGCCAAGGCCAGCCAGGACTATATGCATGAAGAACCCAGGGTCTGTTCCAGGAGCGGCCTGTACTAATGTAAGCACAGACAGGGTTAGAGCTTGGAAATCTACGGAGACAGGAGATTGTCAGTTTACATAGGAATCAAGTCTGCTATTGGAATGCAGTACAGGGCAGGGGTGGGCATCCTGAGATGTTTCAGACTTTGTAGACGCAAACGACACCTGCACGTCACCAGGGCTGGCAGAGGAGAGCATGTTCTGGGACAGGTTACCCAACGTGAGAAAAAGCAGCAAGTCCAACGTGGCGCCTCTTCGGGTAGCTGCTCACGAATGTGGTGACGTCTGGGTGGCATGGCTGGAGAGGGAGAGCCGCATTTCATTCAAGGCTAGTCAGGAAGAGGGGTTCCCCGCCCCTATAGCCAAGGCTGAAAGGGTGCGCTGGGCCCAGCACCGGGGGTGGGGGGTTGGGGTGGGGGGAAGTCTGCCTTGATGCATGCTACTGGGTCGTCTGAATAGGCATTCACTGCTGCGAAGGAAATTGGACTGCTGGGTATTTATTTAGTGTCTCAGATCAGCACGTTAGCTCGGTGTGGCTTCTTATGGGATGAGGAATAAACCTTAATAAGAAAGACTTAATCAAGTTGAGCACCACCCCTGGCTTCAGCGATTCTCACACCACCTAAGTGTCCTGTTTCTGCTCTTTATACCCTTCGAGTCTGTTCTACTCATGGCAGCCAGGGCATGTTTTCAAAACTGTAAACGAGTCCTCGCTGGTTTGGCTCAGGGGATAGAGCTTTGGCCTGCGGACTGAAGGGTCCCAGGTTGGATTCCGGTCAAGGGCACATGCTGGGTTGTAGGCTCCATCCCCAGTTGGGGGGGGGGGGTGAGCAGGAGGCAGCCAATCAGTGATTCCTTTCCATCATTGATGTTTCTATTTCTCCCTTCCTCTCTGAAATCAATAAAAATATAAAAAATTATAAGTCAGGTGATACCATTCCTCCCTGTCAGCCCACCTGTGGCTCCTTCCCATGACAGTTAAAACCCACACTCCCCTGGGTGAACTGTAAGGTGAGTAAGATGTGTCGCCATCCGGCCCTGAGTGCCTCTGACTCCGCCCCATTACCCTGTGCTGCCCCCCACCTTTTGCAAAGACTACACCCCCCTTTTGGGTCTGCCATGTAAACACATTCTTTCCATGGAGCCTGGAATGTTCTCTAGACAAACATGCCTGGCTCCCTTTTTTGGTGAAAGTCCCAGCTTCAATTGTTATGTTTTCCTTTTTCTCCCTTCACCTTTTGCACTCCGTCCCCATCCTCTCCCCCGTGGCAGCTGTCAGTCCGTTCTCTGCGTCGATGAGTCTGTCTCTGTTTTATTTGTGAGTTTATTTTGTTCATTAGCTTCCACCTGTGAGTGAGATCATGTGGCCCTTGTCTTTTTCGGACTGTCTTATTCGCTTAGCACAATGCTCTCCAGGTCCCTTCATGTTGTTTCATAAGGTAGGCTTGCCTTCTTGTTTAGGGGCGACTAGTATTCCACTGTGTACAGGTACCACAGCTTTCTCATCCACTCCTGTGCTAATGGGCCCTCGGGCTGCTTTCAGATCTTGGCTATTGTGAGTAACACTGCAGTGAACACAGGGGTGCATGTATTCTTTCCAGTTAGTTTCTGGGCTTCTTAGTTCAGACCAGCTCTTTAGGGACCGCCCTTCCTTCACTCTCTATTCTCCAGTGGCCACCCAGAGCCTATCAGGAGCCTCGGTTTATTGCCATCCCTGCCTCGTGTTTTAAAATCTATTTATTGCTTTATTTCACAATTGATTCTCTCTCTACTGGAAAGTTGGGGGAGGAGGGTTGGGGTGTTTTTTTCACAGCTGAACTCCCAGAACCTAATAATGCCTGACATTCAAAAGACATTTATAAGCACTTAGTACACTTCATTGAGTAAGAAAATATTATGTCGTATCATTCTCAGAATACCGTTATACATATAATTCTGTTATTGTCACTTAGCAGATAGAGAATGCAGGATTTGAGAAGTAAGCACCTCGCCCAGGGTTATTCGGTGAGTTCAGGGGCAGAGTCCAAATCTGAGTTCAGCTGTGCTGACATCAGAACCTCACCTGGAGTGTAACCTGTGCTACAGGACGCCCCAGGGTGCTACCTTATTCTAGTAAGTTACATATGAAGAAGACTACGTCCACTAAATTACCTCTGGCCCCGGGAATGTAGTTGTCCTACACTAAGTCAGCACAAATTACCTGGATACATGATCCATCTGTGTAGTCCAATGGTCGGCAAACTTCGGCTTGGGAGCCACATGCGAGTCTTTGGCCCCTTGAGTGTGGCTCTTCCACAAAACACCACGGTCTGGGCGAGTCTATTTTGAAGAAATGGCGTTAGAAGAGGTTTTAAGTTTTAAAAATTTGGCTCTCCAAAGAAATTTCAATCGTTGTACTGTTGATATTTGGCTCTGTGGACTGATGAGTTTGCCAACCACTGCGCCAGTCCAATACCCAAACTGACAACGTCCGGCAGGCCACCAAGAAGGCTGTGGCATATTCTCATGGAGAGACAGACTCAGGGGCTGGGTACCCATGGTTTGTGACTGAGACTATGTGTATCAATGGGGTCATACTATTGATCCGGGGATTTGAAGTAAGGGAGGAGTATTAGTAAGGAAATGACGGGATGGAATGGGATCGGATAAGACCAATAAATGGCTCCTTGTCAAGCGAGCTACCACTGTGTTTCATTCCCCCCAGAGACCCCTGAGAATCATCATAGAGCATGTACCTCAGAGTTACCCCAGTTGAGGGGTAAGGGGGCAGGGCACACCCTTCTTGTTAGGCTTTGGCGAGGGCTGGTTGGGAGCAGCATCCCAGCATGGCCGGCCATAGCTGCGCAGGGCAAGTCCTGGCCCTCCGAGCAGGCGGCTAGCAATCAGTGCAGCTGGACTGGAAGTGACTGATGTAGGGAGGACATGGACACATGGCCCAGGCTGTGACAGGGTCCTCCAAAGTACTCATTTGCACAGGGTAATTTATATGCATTTATGCATGCATTGTCTTTATGAATTAAGGACCAACAGATGAAACCCAGCTAAGGGCAAACTGTAAAATCTAAGAAGTACTTAGCTGTAATAGAAGTAGACCATACAGGTAATACTCAGTAAAGTGGTTGCTCGCTGAATGCATATGTTGGTGTAGTCGGGGTGACAGTCTGTATTTTAGGAAATGTGGGAACACTTGACTAAGTTATTTACTGATATAGCAGCCCAGCCTCGTTAATACAAAATAGCAGCAGGCCCCCTGACAAAGGTCCTTGTAGCTCCCTTATGTTCAAACAACCCCATGCCCCATTGAGGTTGTTTTGTAACTCAAACCTACCTGTGTGGTAGGCAGAATAATGGTCCTTAAGGATGCCCACATCCTGCTCCCGGGTTTTGAGAATATGTTACCTTACGTGGCAAAGGGGACTTGGCAGATACTGTTGAAGATCCGGAGATGGAAAGATTATTATCCTGGATTATCTGAGGGGGTCAGTATAGCCACAGCTCTGATAAGGTGGGAGAGGAAGATTCAGAGTGATATCGGGTGTTCCCTGGCCGGGTGGTTCCGTGGGTTGGAGCATCATCCATCCCCTGCACCAAAAGGCTGAGGGTTCGATTCCTGGTCAGGGCACATACCTAGGCTGTGGTTCAATCACATAGATGTTTCTCTCTTTCCCCCTTCCTCTCTCTAAAAACAATAAACACATTTTTAAAAAGTAGAGTGATGCGGTGTGAAGACTCTCCTGGCCGTTGCTGGCTCTGGAGAGAGGGAGGAGATGAGCCAGGGACTCATCTTTCCCAGAAGCTGGGAAAGGCCGACGGGTTTTATGTCAGAGCCTGTGGAAAGGAAGACAGCCCTGCCAGCACCTTGGGTCTAGCCCGGCGAGAGCCCTTGGGATTTCTCCCCTCCAGAAGAATACTATAGATTATGCCAGCTAATATGTAAATACACCGGCGCTGTTTATGCATCCAAGTCCGTGATGATTTGCTCCAGCAGCAACAGGGAACTTAAGGGCCGTCATGAAACGCATGGACCTGACATGAAACACAGAAGTGTCAGGTCACCAGGTGAAAACATGCCGGCCTAAAAATCATAGCAGCTGTCACCGTACGGAGTCGCTGTGATGCTGTTGACTGTATTCCTTGAAGTCAACAACGATCCATTGATACACATGTTCACAGTCACAGACCATGAGTCCTCCGCCCCTGAGTCTGTCTCTCCATGAGGACATGCCTTCTCGGTGGCCCGCCTGACAGCCTCATGTTGGCCACTGGACTACACCAATGGACCATGTGTGCAGGTAGTTTGTGCTGACTTAGTGTAGGACAACTACATGCCCGGGGCCAAAGGGGATTTGGTGGATGTCGTCTTCGTATGTAACAAACTTACTAGAATCAGGGAGCACCCTGGGGCGTCGTCCTGTAGCACAAGTTAAAGACTGCAGATGAGGTTCCCATGGCGGCAGAGCTGAGTTCAAATTCGGACTCTGCCCCTGACAGGATAGCCCTGACTTATTCCTTTAAACTGGAAGTTTGTACATCTGGCTCACGTTCCCCTTTTCAGCAGCCCCCTGACCCAGCCCTCTGGCAACCACCGTGCGCCTCTGGGTCTGTGAGACTGTCTCTGTTCTGTTTTGATTCGTTTGTTCACTGTTTGGTTTGCTTTCCAGATCCCTCATATAAGCGAGATCACACAGTATTTGTCTTCCTGTGTCTGACTCACTTCTCACCATGCCCGCCAGGCCCAGCCGTGTTGGCACACATGACTCGAATCATTATGCTGGGCACCTGAAACGAATGTCATATTCTGTGTCCGTGCTACTTTAAAAAAAAAAAAAAAGAAAGAGTGAACCAGAAAATCCCAGCAATTTTCCAGTCTGTACACATGGTGGTGAACTTTGGAAGGAATTTGGGATCTGGGAAGCAGAACTGGTCTGCGTTCTGCCTAATGACTCTCTGTTTGGTCTCAGCCACGGTCGAATCTCTGGGCTTTAAGCTCATCCTCTGCAATGTAGGGACAATGGAATTGTTTTGCTTCTCCAGGAGTCTGTTGTAAGAGTCAGGTGCGATAATCCGGGCGGAAGGAATCTCCAGGCCGTGAAATAGTGCATGCAGCCTTACCTGGCTTGGTCAGCAAGAGGCCTTGACAACGAGTTCATCCCACAAACCCCAAACTCAAAAGATAGAGGTCAGGCCACATGATTCTAGTCAGTTGATAGATTTCTCAGCATTTCTGAATCAAAGGAGCAGGTCTGTATTTACAACGCAGAAGCCATCATTCTGTATGAAAGGTTGACGTTGTTCTCTTTCTGTCTGTCGTGCACTTGAAATTGCCTTTTTCTGCCCCTTGCTTAGCGATGTGCTAGTCCAGTGGTCGGCAAACTCATCAGTCCACAGAGCCAAATACCAACAGTACAACGATTGACATGTCTTAAACTTAAACTTCTTCTAACGCCACTTCTTCAACATAGACTTGCCCAGGCCATGGTATTTTGTGGAGGAGCCACACTCAAGGGGCCAAAGAGCTGCATGTGGCTCGCAAGCCGCAGTTTGCCGATCACTGCGCGAGGTCACTCACTGAGGCGAGAACGCAGCCCCTGCAATGACCGTGAGGGACTCAGCTCTGCTCTCGAGAAGCCCTGGAACCAGGCTCTGAGTCCAGCTCTTCTCCAGCTCTGCAGAGCAGCGTCTTCCTTCCCATCTGGCTCAGCGAAGAGTCTTCGGGGCCCAGAGAAAACAAGCCACCTCTGACTGACAGGTCTCCCTCCGGGTCTGCTGCTCAGGGTGAGCCGCCTGCGGGGCAGCTGTGCAGCCCGGGTCCGGGCCCTGGAGTCACTAATCAACCCCAGAAGGTGTGATTACTGCTCTTCTTCTGAATCCTGAAGATCAGGCCCGGGTGCCCAGGTTCTCTCCTGCGGCTATGCAGCCCTCTGACACTGCCTGCTGTCACCTGCCCCTCCCAAACACCTCCCCCCCACACACATGCATCATAAGCAATAGGCTGTTGGGTTTCAAGACAGCACCTCCATCCAACAGCCTATCGCAACACCACAGCTGCAAGCTGTCACTTAGCTCCCTGGGCTCTGGGGCAGGGGGGAGGCAGGGGAGGCCAGGGTACATCTGAGTCTCTCCTGCTCATGGACACTGTTCCCATCTTATGGGTAAAGCCACAGAAGCATGAGGAAGTGAGGTCCTAGCCGGGCAGAGTAGGCTTCCCAGCGAGGAGCCTGGTAAAGCTCCCCTGGGGAGTCAGGCCCTGTGCATTCTGCAACCTGCTCTCTGGACCAGCTCAATTTGCATAGTAATGTGCTATGGTAAAGGGATTTTTGGCCACCTCAGCAGCTACCTAAGAGCTATTTTTGAAAGACAGATAGTCTTCTCTTATTGTACAACTACTCATATATATATATATATATATATATATATATATATATAATTGATTTTTTACAGAGAGGAAGGGAGAGGGATAGAGAGTTAGAAACATCGATGAGAGAGAAACATTGATCAGCTGCCTCCTGCACATCCCCCGCTGGGGATGAGCCTGCAACCAAGGCACATGCCCTTGACTGGAATCGAACCCAGGACCCTACAGTCCACAAACTGATGCTCTATCTACTGAGCCAAACCGGTTTTGGCTGTACAACTGCTCTTATACACGTGACCCTATAACGTGACCCTCCACAAAACCAGGGCCCATTCGGGTCCGGTCTGGGCAGTCTTAGTGCAGCCCGCAATGCCCAGCGAAAGGCTACTTTTCCTCTTGCTCATCAGCAACTTTGTCCTTCTTGTGTATCACCAAAGGACTGGGACATTGACGCCGAAGTCGCTCTTGCTGGCATGACCTTTGACCCTAAAAGTCACATTGTCTTACTGCTCTTTGTCCCCCCCCAGGCCCGTTGCTCAACTTGGGGGGTGAGTCCGTGGCCCATGTCCACCCTGCCTTCCCTCTGGACCTGATCTTGCTCTTCTTTCCTGGGTGGCCCGTCCTGGTTGAACAAATCCAGCCTGCAGTGCCTGATTCTCTGCCCTTCAGCCCGCACCCTCCTGGGCGCCCTCCTGCGGTCAGCTGACCCTGGTTCCTCTGACAGCAGCATCATTCCTGTCGCAAATTAGGACCCATTGTCCACCTGCCATGCCCAGCCCCTGGCCCAGTTCCCACCAAATATTTGTGGGAATAATTTTAACTTTTGGCCTGTTTAGGATCTTTATGGACAATATGTATACTACCCATCATAGAAGGATTTGAACATACTTAAGATTAGAGTTGTTTTTAGAGTTTGGCAACATAAGAATTAGTGCCAACAAAGTGCATGATTGCAGGTATGGGACACGTTGAGCAAATCATCTTCAGAATAATCCTGAACAGTTATTATGAAGCACATTTAAGAGTGACAAAACTGATACTCAGAATGATTCTTCATAATTATTTGAAGATAAATAAAAAAGCAGGTTGAGCCCTAGCTGGTTTGGCTCAGTGGATAGAGCATCGGCCTGCAGACTGAAGGGTCCCAGGTTCGATTCTGGTCAAGGGCATGTACCATGGTTGAGGGCACATCCCCAGTAAGGGGTGTGCAGGAGGCAACTGATCGATGTTTCTCTCTCATCAATGTTTTTAACTCTCTAACCCTCTCCCTTCCTCTCTGTAAAAAATCAATGAAAATAGCCGAGACCGGTTTGGCTCAGTGGATAGAGCGTCGGACTGCAGACTGAAGGGTCCCGGGTTCGATTCCGGCAAGGGCATGTACCTTGGCTGCGGGCACATCCCCAGTAGGGGGTGTGCAAGAGGCAGCAGATCGATATCTCTCTCTCTCATCGATGTTTCTGACTTTCTATCCCTCTCCCTTCCGCTCTGTAAAAAAATCAATAAAATATATTAAAAAAATAAAATAACTAAGTAAATTTTCAAAAAAATCAATAAAAATATACTTAAAAAAGAAAGCAAGTGGAACCCTAGCTGGTGTGGCTCAGTGGATAGAGCCTGTGACCAAAGGGTCTTGGGTCTGATACCCGTCGAGGGCACGCACCTTGGTTGTGGACTCCTCCCCTGCCCCGACCTGTGTGTTTCTCCCACATCGATGTTTCTGTCTGTCTTTCCCTCTCTGTTCCGTTCTCCCCAAACATCAATCGGAAAATATCCTCAGGTGAGGATTCACAGACAAAAGCAAGTGAAACTAGGACTTGAACCAACGTCTTTGGGATCCCAAGCTCATGATCTTCCCTCGAGCCATGCTCTTAGAGCAGATGGGGAAAGGAAAGAAAAGGAAGGAACCCTGAACTGAACCAGAGAATTGGTTTGCTGCTACATCCTGTATAGCTTTTCTTCCGGGCATGGACACCAGCCCAGAAAAAGCATCGCGGTCTCACATTCACCTTTTTCCGAGGAGACATTGGGAGCAGTCAGAATCTTTTTTGTTCCCAATAAACGGCACCACCTGTAACAGTCACAACCAGAGATTTCTGTTTAAACTACGCATGAATTGGTATTTCCGGTAAGGGTTACACTTCATATTTTTGATGATTCACCAACCTAATGTGTTTTGGGGTGTATGGGACACTGTGTACCTTCTTAGTTTGAACTTAGGAGCTAGAGGTCTAAGACATGACACAGGCAGCGTAATTCAGTTGCCACTTGACAGGTTCCCAATGGCTGCCAATGAAACTATCTGCCACCAGAACAGATAAATCAAGCCCCAAGGAGACGCTGGCCTGGCTTCCTCCGGTTTCATGAGCCGACAGAGTGCAAAGTCCCAGTACACTTTGCATCAACTCTAATTGTCCAACTGCCATAGCCCTGGGCGCGCAAGTGACTTATACAAACCAAGTCACTTCTTCAGCAGTTAAATCAATTAGCATAAAGCTTTTTTTTTTTTTTCCTGTGTTTTTACGAGGAGGATGTTTCCATGCAGCAATGTTAGGTTTTTCAGTCCAGTAAACACAACCTCCCCTGTGTTCTGGAACTTTCCAGTTTCTATAAGATAGAAACCCAAATAGAGCTTTTGGTTTAAAAATGAGTACATAGATTCTTCCGTGGGTACAAATGAGCCAGTGCAGGAGATACTGGTCAGCGACAGTGATACATTAAGAATGTAAACGTAGCCCAGACAGTGTGGTTCAGTGGTTGAGCGTCAAACTATGAACCAGGAGGTTACGGTTTGATTCCCTGTCAGGGCAAATGCCTGGTTTCTGCTGGGTCCCCAGTTGGGGGCATGCAGGAGTCAGCTGATCAATGATTCTCATCATTGATGTTTCTTTCTCTCCCTCCCCTTTCTTGACTGAAATCAATCCTATATAATAAAAGGCTAATATCCAAATCAACCAAACCGCTAAATGACTAGTCACTGTGATGCACACTGACCATCAGGGGGCAGACACTCAACGCAGGAGCTGCCCCCTGGTGGTGAGTGCCCTCCCACAGGGAGAACACCATTCAGACAGAAGCCGGGCTCATGCTGGCGGTGGCGGGAGCCTCCCCGTCTCCTGCTTGGAGGCAGTGCTAACAATGTCTGGCTGCCGGGTGAGGCCCATGTCAGTCAGACATCCCTTGACAGCTCCTGGACTGCGAGAAGGCTCAGGCCTGGCTGAAGGACACCTCCTCACCACCCCCCCCATGCACAAATTTCATGCAGCGGGCCTCTAGTAAAAATATATTTTTAAAAAAGAATGTAATGCTAAATATCTACTCTTTACCTTCCTTTTTTTTTTTGTAGTTATCACTCAAATTTAGAGAATTCTCTTTGACCTTATTAACTAATGGACCAATAACTTTTCACTGCAAACATTTGTTGAATGTCTGCCATTGACTCCATCATTGAGTTATTCATTTAAATCAATCCGTGTTAATTGAGGTTCTACTATGTACATGTAAAGTCCTGTTTACGGTGGGGGAAAAAAATTTACCTGAACTTTGCACAAATGTGAAGTTCTTTTGCTCAAGACATTTCGGGAATATCTACTTCAGAAAATGTCTCCACGGTCTGCAGCAGTTTCTTCTCCCGAATATGCCGAGAGATGCCAAATATTTTAACAGCCAGAGTCCGTTGGAGCCAAGTCTGGTAAATATTTTGAGGATTCCAATTATTAGAGCAGGCTGGACTTAATTAAAGTGTCTACGTAGCCATGAAATGATGGTTTTTGTGTGTTCTTGTGCAAACAGTTCCAGATCGATGGTTCTGGCACGTTCCTAGCCCTGTTCTCAGCCTGAGGACAGTGCCCCCAAACAACTCCTCAGCAGAGTCCTGGCTGCTAGCTGGGGGCTCACGTCCATTTTTCTGCACAAGATGAGTAACCTTGAGGGCCAGCCTCACTGTCCACAAGCCATGAACACATGGTGAGGGCCACACATCAGTGTGGAAACGACCAAGACACCCCATCGTTTAACGGATTTTTATCAAACTCCCGTGTCCGATGCGTTTTGATACGTTGAGCCTCAGCGTGGCTTTACATTTTTGAAGATGAGACTTCATCCACATGCGGAGGCCCTACGGCGCAGAGCTGACTTGGTGCATTCTCCCAGTCACCTGCCCATTGAGTTACAAAAATCACAAAACATCACCTCAAGGTAGCCTGGCACCGGGATTCAAAAGCTTCAAACTATTACTTTGTCTTTTTAAAATATATATGTTTTATTGATTTTTTACAGAGAGGACGGGAGAGGGATAGAGAGTTAGAAACAATGATGAGAAACATTGATCAGCTGCCTCCTACACCCGCCTCACTGGGGATGTGCCTGCAACCAAGGTACATGCCCTTGACTGGAATTGAATCTGGGACCTTTCAGCCCGCAGGCCGATGCTCTATCCACTGAGCCAAACCGGTTTCAGCTATTACTTTGTCTTATATCCCTTTTTAGAAGACTTTAGACCTTCCCCTCATGGCTGTAAGCTGTAGCTCATTCCCACCTGTTGCCTGGGGTTAGCATTGGATTCTGTTATGTGGCTGTTAGAAGACTTCTGTTCAGCTTCCCATCCTCGTAACCGATAAACCTTTCATCAGCAACTGAAGAAGGGAGAACTATCTCTGAACATTTGCAAAACATATTCTGCTCATTTCGTTTTCCTTGTCTGCAGCTTATAAAAACATATAAAGAAGTTTTAAACTAAATTTAGTAGTTAGGTATAATAGGAACCATGGGTTATTTTTAAGAAATAACTTATAAAATGAATTATGAGGAAAGGAGATATCCTTTAAACACTTTATAATTAGACTATTTTTTTAATGATGATTCTGTTCAGAACACTTTTATATTGTTTTGGGGGCCCTTTTTTATCAAGTAAGAAATGTATATTTTCCTTTTTAGGTGATTTCTAATTCTGAGCATTACATTCGATGGACACTAAAAGACAAGTTATTTTTAGAAACATTGAATGAAGGCTGTATTCATTTATTTGTTTTATCTGAAAACATTTTACATTCAACATTCTGACATTAAATTAACAAATATGTAATATTTTTAGAATATTTTCAAACTCACATCTTTATAATAATTCACTCCTTTAACAAAACATATTTCTGAATTTCATGGTAGTTTACATTTCTTCTTTAATGTTGCTTTACATTTTATTTTAGGTTGTTTATTAGATAATCTGGGTAAACAGGGTCGGGGGGTCTGTTAATATCCCCACTCATGTTTGTAAGTAGTGCATGTTTTGTATAACCATTTAAAATTCAGACGCTGATACATCAGATATTTTAAGGATAATGTTTTAAAAAATAATTATCATTTGTTAAACTAGAAGGATTCTTACTTTTAAATGCGTCCTCAAAAATAAAGCATGGGTTATACTTCACCATGTAGCCCACTGGTAAATATTTACTCTTTAGTTTCTATCTCTCTGTGTTTAACTAAGAATTGTTTCTAATTTGGTGAACAGTACCCTATTTAGAAATATGAAAAACATTGGAGCAATTATGAAATGCCTAATTTTTAAAAAAAGAAATATTTTAAAAATCATAGGAGATATTCTCACTGACATGAAGTCTTTCATTCCTTGTATGTGTACCAACTTAACTTTGGAGACACAGAGAGAGGACTAGCGGTTGACCAGAGGATTGACTAGAGGGGAGAGGCTCCAGGGCCTGGCTGGAGAAGGGGAAGGGAAAAGAAGCACAGATTGGCAGCTGGAAAACGGTCCTGAGAATGTGAAGTACAGCACAGGGAGTATAGTCAGTAATATTGTAATATCTATGTATGGCACCAGGTGGGTCCTAGAATTATCAGAGAGGATCACTTCATACGTTATGTAAGCATCTACCCACTAGGCTGCACACCGGACACCAATGCACAGTAATACTGAAAGTAAACTATAATTGAGAAATAAAAGTAATAATAAATGCATGCTTTTTTGGAACCTCAGAGAAGACATTTCATGCCTATGAAGTATGCATTGTGTACACCAGGAATTATACTGAATTCGGCGCATGCATCATCTCTTGGAAACATCACAGGAAGGTGTGAGGCAGGTGCATTCATTATACCTCTTTTTAGTAGAACCAGTTGCAGCACAGAGACTAAGTGATGTGCATGCAACTGAGTTTTTACCTCGGAGGCCAGATCTAAAAACTACACTCTGGCCTTTTACTACTATATTGAGGGCATAGGCAGACGAGGAGTTAAGGGACTTTACGAATCAAGAGAAAGTAGCACACAGTATGGTCCCCATATAATGAAATATGGGTGAATCTTCACAAGTCATGACATCCAAAGCATGCAGCCTTTTATTTCTGTTCGGGTGACTTAGGTACAAATTATTCCCATATTTTCCTTCTTATTCAAGAAATAATGTTCAGCCCTGGCTGGTTTGGCTCAGTGGATAAAGCATCAGCCTGTGGACTGAAGGATCCCGGGTTCAATTCCAGTCAAAGGCATGTATCTTGGTTGCAGGCACATCCCCAGTGGGGAGTGCGCAGGAGGCAGCTGATCGATGTTTCTTTCTCATCGAAGTTTCTAACTCTCTATCCTTTTTCCTTCCTCTCTGTAAAAAAATCAATAAAATATTTTTTTTTAAAAGAAATAATGTTCAGGCCTAGAGCCCTTACAGAATTCTCTGCTTACAAAAATTAAGGCCTGAGTTTCCATGGAGTTGGACGATGGCCCCAGGTGGAGCTGATGCCTTTTTTTTCTAGCAGGAAGCATGGACATGAATCCATACTTGAATGAGCAGGTCCATCTGTCTCATTTGAGGCCAATTAGTTTCCAAAGTCTTTGCTATTTCAGACGTTATATGGAGCTATTGAAATGAGCCAGTTTCCAGGAGATAGGTTTCAGAAGATTATGAGAAAGAATTTTATGTACCTTATTGGAACAATTTCCTACTCCTTCCCAGCAGCGATGCCGAACATGTGGCCAATGGCAGGCGCCTGTCTGCAGCCTCGAGCGTGCTGCTTCGTGGCCAGTGTGCTCTCACACCGGGGAGTCGGCGCTGGGTCCTCCAAGATCAAACCTGGCTGTGTTTGGCTCAGAGTGTCACCGTTCAGCAGAACGCCTCGGAAGTTCCTTACATGTGATGTTTCATGTGACGTTCCTCTTGCTCCATGGAACTCTTCCCATGCACCAAACTGGGCAGAGATTACAAAGACAAAGATAAGCGTTTATTGCATCTCTGGGAAGATTGGCCCTGAGAGCCTCTGTCCAAGACCTCTAGTGCTGAAAAAGGGAAAGGCGGTGGTGTCTATCTACTGGGATTGTGTTCCTTTTCCTTTTCTTGCCTGTTTTGTAACGTGTGAAAAATAGAACCGGGTCAACTATGAGTTAGAAGACTAGCTTTTAACCTATGGAAATGGACGAAGGTTATGCTAAACTGTCCAACTTTAAGTTGTTGAAATAAAAACGTACGCAAACACTGATCTTCCAGTGGTAACGTAAGGAGATTGCAAAGCCATCTCACGTTATGTGTAAGAGAGGCACCAGATGGTATGCATTCCGCACCATTAAATATGGGCCCAAGTGCTGCCTAAAGAAAGTCAGGGCAGCATCTGAAGGAAAGGAAGGCACCAGAGACATTTTCGTTTGTAACTGAAAGAGCGTGACTGTGTCATTTGTAACGAATATGTACCTGTGCACACAAAGCATCTTCATTCTACACACTTTCTTTTCAAATGCTATTGCTTCTCGGCTTCTCCCACTTGGCTTTCCCAATTTTTATGAGATTTTTATAGTCTACAAATTCTTTTCACACAGTTTTCCCAAAAGCAGTTAGCTTATGCTGCCTTCACATGAGGCTTTGATAACCCATAAAAGTAGTTGATTTTAGTTTGAACAAACATAAACATTATGTTTGTTTTAGAAATGCTTGCAAATAGCCCTCAAACTTGTTTACAGTCTCCCTGTCCACGCACAGAACAGTCTCTCCCACAGGAGGAGAACCCGTTGACTCATGATGGTGGAAACTGCCACTTCCTGAAAGAGTGGGTAATCAAGGGCCTCGTTATGAATTTCAACATACGGCTTAAACGACCAAAGAGCAATTCAAGCTGAAATGACTGTGTAAACATGGTCTCCAACAAGGGGAACCATTTTATGGGTGAGAAAAGGAATGAAGTCATTATCAGAGAAAGAAAGAGAGAGAGACAGAGACAGAGACAGAGACAGAGAGACAGAGATTGCTAGTATCTTGCTGGTAAACACACAGCGCAATTTATAGAAATGTATTCTAGAAATACACAATTGAAATATATGTACTCTTATTAAACAATTTATTGGGGAATCAATTTTTTTAAATCCTCACCCGAGGATATTTTTCCATTGATTTTTAGGGAGAGGGGAAGAGAGAGGGAAAGACAGAGAGAAATATCATCAGCTGGTTGTCTCTTACAAGGGCCTCCACCAGGGCCCAGGCCAGGGAGAAGCCTGCAACCGAGTACATGCCCTTCTCTGCTACTGACTTCACTAGTCAGCGAGTTTAAATGTTAATGTGATGAAATGGCTAGTTAAAATGCAAATATTATACTGTCTCTTAGAATGTTATTTTTAAAAAGAAAATTGTGTTTATTTTCTTATTTCCCGATTCAGACTAAATAGAACAGCTTCCTAAATGAAATCTTAGTCGTCTTATTAAAACAAGCTCATCATTATCAATAGTTACTTTTTGGCAATTTTAATCAAATTTGAGAAGAATTACCTGCACTTTTTTTTTCTCATGTTTCTCTTTGGTTTTAGGAAAGTGTTCTTTCTAGAGTTATTCCATGACATGGGAAATGACAGGATACTGCGGCTACCCCTTTTGAACTTACCTGTATCCCTTCGCTCTTAGCGGGGCCAGATCTGCCATAGAACAGCGGGCAGAAGGCAACCACACGGGCCTGTGGGGAGTGAGGTAAAGAGTCAGTACTCAGTGTGTACAGTGCCTAAGTGATACGAAAAGAAAACCAGGGGAGGTGCTAAAACAGAGCACATGGCTGTGGTTCTGGGGGGAGAGGGTGAGTGGCTAGAAAGCTGCAGGGAGTCTGGGGCGTTTCCATGGAAACTTCACCACCCTGTGTTGTGCAGGACAATATATTTCCCCCAGAGGGCTTACAGCCTCGGAGACCCAGGTTCTTGAGTGCCAGAGGGATGCTATGGGGCTGGAGCTTCATCGTCTGAAGCCACTAAGCAAATCCCATGAGAAAGTGGCACCATGTTGCAAGTGTGCCCCAAGATCTTGTGTCTTGCCATGTGAGAGTCAGAGGGCCCCCCCAGAAGAGAGGTGCGAAAGTGTTGCAGGGAATCAGGCCGGAGATGGCCCAGGCTTCAGCCGGGTTAGCATGGACCTGAGGACAATGGGTGTACTTTCGGGGCAAGATTCTTAGCACGTGCTGACGGGTTTTCTTTAGAAACAAGGTCAAAGGAGATGGGAGGTAGGATGCCCAGAGCCTTGGTTAATGAAGCAGGAAGAGCTAAGGTGGCCATGGATGTGGAGAGGAAATTCATGAACCCCAGTTCGGATGTGTTAGATGTGTTAGACCTGAGGACTAGTGCCAGCTCCTTGGAGAACGTGGCCTGGATAACTGGGGTGGAGTGTTGAGTCCTCAGCTGCAGACCCTCCTTGCAGAGATGGACTGGATGAAGGTCCCTGGAAGGGACATACAAAGGATGTTAGGGTAATGATCTCTGGGCACTGAGAACTCAAAAACTGAGGATTCTGAACAAGGGGAGTCAGCAAAGGTTACTGAGGACACAGCCACTCCAGAGAAGGGAAAGCAGAAAGTGTGGTGTCGGGGACAAAGAGCGCCCGGCTTTGATGCAGAGACATCAAAGGTGTCACAAGGACAGAAGGAAGGCGGTGGGGCAAAGAATAGCTTTCAGGGGAGTTGTGGGATCTGGTTCTCCTGAAACAGTGGACTCAAAGGAGCTGGAGTGCAGACAAGTAACTGGGACGTGAGGAACAGGGCAGATACAGAGCGTGCCCCAGAACCAAGAGGCTGTGGAGCTCGGGAGGGGGAGGGCTCATATGGTTGTATTTTTTAATATGAGAGAACAGCCGGTTTGTATTCTAATGTGAAGACTAAAATTGGGGCAGGGAGAGAGAGAGAATGAATAAGGTAAAAGAGCTCAGCTGGTGTAGCTCAGTAGCTGAGTGTTGACCTATGAACCAGGAGGTCACGGTTCTAATCCTAGTCAGGGTACATGCCCAGATTTCAGGGTCAATCCCAGTGTGGGGCGCGAAACAGGCAGCTGATCAATGACTCTCTCTCATATTGCTCTCTCTCTCTCTCTCTCTCTCTCTCTCTCTCTCTCTCTCTCTTGCTCTCCCATCCTCTCTGAAATCAATAAAAATATATATTTTAAAAAGAATAGGATAAAGGATTAGCGAGTTGCTCTACACACAACAAGAAAGGGCACAGCCCCTACGGAGTTCCCAGCTTTGGAGAGGCTGAGAGGACGTCTTTTGCTAGTTCTCCCTGAGGGAGGAAAACAGACTGGGGGAGTGTGTGTGTAGAAGTGAGTTGCCCTTCAACATCTATTTTTTTTCATGGCATCTGAGTCAGGATTGTCCATCAAATGTAGATGAGGGATGGGAGGATGGAGATGGTGTGAAATCAGAGAGGGAATGTATTGGCATAGAGTAAATAAACTGGCAATATGCAACATTGAAGAAAAATCATCCTGATATTTGTTACAATGCCAAAGGAAGTCTGTTCTTTGGCACTTTGTCCGGTTGAGCAGAGTTGTTCGTAAAGTAAACAGTTAGGGTCTAGGGTCAGTGGTTTGAAGATAGAGTCTCTGGGCTTTCTGAAAAGCTAGTAAGCAATTCCGCCCCAAGAAACACTTTCCAGTTCCTTAGTGGGGGGTTAGATATGGTGATAACCTTTCATCATTCTCAGGTGGACTTGTTTACTGAGTGTATATCCTCAGGATACATAACCATTCAACACACATACACATACACACACACACACACACACACACACACACACACACAAACACTCACACACCTCTTCCAGAGTGCAATTGTGTTCCAAAATCAGTAGCATATACAATCAGTACATGAATTTAAAATAAAAACACATATAGGATTGATGCTTTTGCTAACTTTGCAGTAAATTCTTAAATAGGTTTTAATTATAAAGAGGAAGTTTGGAGCTCAAAGGAATTTTTGTGTTTCAGACAACAGTGCTTCTGGTTAAATAATTCAACTTTGCTTTTTACTCAACTTTGTTTCATAGCAACAAATTCCAATTCCACTTCTTGCCTCTTTAGTAAATAATCTGGGATCTTTTAGACACCGAAGCACATACGCAGCAGATGCATCTGGAATAAATTGCAATACATTTAAGGTATGCCTTAAAACTCACACATTCCATGGAAAGAACAACTGTAAGAATCTTATAATTAATATTCTCCATCCTCAAAATAAATTTATATAATTTCTAGCCTGTAAAGTTAATGAGAGGAGAGACCTTGTTTACAACCAGCAGGCTTAGGACAGTCTGACATATAGGAATCCTTCAATAAATGCTGTAAAGTCATACAAATGTCCCTCCTTGGTTATTTATTTAAATAATCAGTGACATGTGACTTTTTAGTGTACCAGCCTTCTTCCTACATGTTTTACAAATATCTTATTAACACACAGCTTTATAAGATACATTTTATTATCTACATTTTATAAATGAGGAACCATAGCTTGAGGTTTTATTAATATCATTATCTACACTTGTTAAAATTTTAGCATAAAAAATCTCTTACATACCTCATTTCAAAGTAACTCATGTAATTGTTACATCAGTCTTCATATTTCTTTTTTCTTTTTTTAAAAAATATTTTTATTGATTTCAGAGAGGAGGGGAGGGAGAGAGAGATACAAACTTCAATGATGAGAGAGAATCATTGACTGCCTGCCTTCTGCACACCCCCGGGCATGTGCCCTTGACCAGAATTGAACCAAGGAACCTTCCGTCCGAAGGCCAATGCTTTATCCATTGAGCTAAACCTGCTAGGGCATAGTCTTCATATTTCATATGGGGACATGATCCTAAAAAGTTATACTCATAGCAAGTGGAGTAGCTGAGATTAAGACACCCAATCTCATGCTCTTAGCATTGTGTTGTACCGTACATATGTGGCTCTCCAAAACATGATCTCCGTTAGAAAACTTAAGGTTCAATTCGTCATTTATCAGCAACATATCTGTGTATTCACTGCGTAATTTCAAGTACCATGTACATATGATAGGCTAAAATGAGGTTTTAAGAGACTAGTAAGAGTTAACATTGAAGTATGCTTTTATATAGTTTAGTAACTATCCCTTAACATAATTATTGTCCATGTGTTTACTGCTATAACCACACTATACTGCTATCCTTGAGTGCCTAACATATGCAGACTTATATTATTTAATGTCATTGAGAAACTCCAATGCGTTGACAAAACCATTATTGACATTACTCTTAAAAGAGGAAGAAAATGAAATCGCAATTAATTTTTGTCCATCAGTGATAAAATTTAGGGCATCAGAGGTATAAACTAAATAATATACTTAATCTCAAGATTAATTATTAAACAATTTTGAAAAGAATATGTAAAAGTTGTGTTTGGAATTAGTTGAATCTTCAGCAAAATAACTACAAGCAATGAAAGGAAAACAGTTCTGAAGCATTTACAATTTACTTACCTGGGAAGCCTGTGTCTAAACTCCATTCCCTTCTTGTCACGAAGTGAAGAAACGCTGTTGAGGAAACGCCTGTGTAAAGAGACACACAGGGGGTCACCCTGGCCTAGAAATAAGTCTCCCTGAGAGCGAAAGTCCAGCGGCTGGTGTCCCCCGCCCATTCGTTCTCACATCCTGATGTCCCTTGGGATTTTACAAGGTGAAATCCCTGCCCAGGTGATACCTTGTGACTTGTTCTCCGGAGGCTCGGGAGTGACAGGCCCGCCCTTACTCAGCGGCAGGGCTCCCAGGAGCAGTTCTGTTGACACGTGGGCCTGGGTCACGCTGGTTTCCTAGGGGACGCCTGTGCACAGATGTCGAGCAGCTTCCTTGGTCTACACCCTGGTGCCCGTAGCATCACCCCCCGCAGTCTGGAAGCAGACATGTCAGCAGACATTGCCCAATGACGCTGGGGGTGAGGGTGAGGGGTAGGGGAGCAGTCATGCCTGGAGAGCCGGTTCTCTCTGCGAGATGCACTTGGAATATTTGAGTAATGCATTTTGGTTCCCTGGCATTTCCTTCGTGGGCAGTAATACACTTGTTATTCTTGGCTTCCCCTACGTGGTGCTGTTTTAGCAATCATTCCTAGGGGAAAAGTGGGAATTAATATTTCTGAGATCATTTTGTCCTTCTGCAAGGAATGGAAGTCAATGCCATAGACCAGTGGTCAGTGAACTCATTAGTCAACAGAGCCAAATATCAACAGTAAAACGATTGAAATTTCTTTTGAGAGCCAAATTTTTTAAACTTAAACTTCTTCTAATACCACTTCTTCAAAATAGACTTGCCCAGGCCGTGGTAGTTTGTGGAAGAGCCACACTCAAGGGGTCAAAGAGCCACATGTGGCCCTTGAGCCAGTTTGCTAACCATGGCCATAGGTGAACAAGAGGCAAGTAAGAGTCTTTCAGCGTCCGGGGCAAGAAGTCAGTGTGTATAGAATCTCATTGTCCATTGCATTGATTAGGCAGATGTGACCAGTTATCTACTTTGGCATTAAGTTAGAGACTTATCTAAAACGATAAAGTAATTGAAAATGAATATTTAAAATATTTTCTAAGAGTCTACTTAACTCAGACTTGGATGCAATAAATTTTTTTTTTTTTTAGTTAATTCATACATGTGGTAAACTAAAAACATGGCTTTTTAAAAAATAAATAATCATGCTCTTAATCCACTATTTATTATGGCATTATTTTCAGTATTTACAATAACACATTTGAGAGGATTAGGCAAAATTAAATTAAAACTTAAGCCATGACTGGTTTGGCTCAATGGATAGAGCATGGGCCTGCAGACTGAAGGGTCCCAGGTTTAATTCCAGTCAAGGGCATGTACCTTGGTTGCGGGCACATCCCCAGTGGGGGGTGTGCAGGGGGCAGCTAATTGATGTTTCTACCTCTCTATCCCTCTCCCTTCCTCTCTGTAAAAAGTCAATAAAAACGTATTTTTAAAAATAAAATAAATTAAAACTTAAAAGTTCAATCAAACACGTCCAACATTAAACTGAAATTTAAGTCTCTGCCTCCAGGGTTCTCTGTCGGAGGCACATCAGGTGGGGGTAGACATGGAAGATGGGTGCCCTTCACTGAAACATTCACACCCTTCTATTCCTCAGAAAAATACCATTGGGTTTCCCATATTCATGGATGATTCTCTACCAAAGGGTCATTTTAAAATTTAATTTTATCACAGTGTATTGGATGAATTTTCAAATCCAAAATCGTCTCCATTCTGCTACTAAACCCAAAGTTTGTTTTAAAAGAGTATTTTTAAGTAATTAGGGTGTACCTATTAAATGTGCATTTGTCCAGCAAGGACTGTTAGCGGAAGGAAACGGAGCAACCACAGCTCCTCTGTCATACAACCACCGCGTTGAGCAAGAAGGATGAACAGCGAGCCCCTGGGCGTTTCAGGGGAAGAATAACTCAGCCACCGCAATTCTAATAATGGCTCTGACCCTCTTTCCAAGGAAAGGAAAACAATTGGAAGTGTAGCTATTGGCCTTGACCACTGCCTCGTGATACATTGATTCCTACTGACAATGTGTTTTCCTAGGGCAAAGAGATGACGAAGATGATGAATAATATGAAAAAATATTTCCTTTTAAAACCCTTGAGACTATTATGCTAAGTAAAATAAATCAGTCAGAAAAAGACAAGAACCATATGACTCTACTCATATGTGGGACATAAAACTGAAACTCAGAGAGACAGAGAACTCACTGTAGGGAAAGGGGTGGGGGGTGGAAAGGTGAAAGGGGGTCAAATATATGGTGATGGAAGATGATCTGACATTGGGTGGTGGGCAGACAATACAATCTACAGATCATGTGCCATAGAAATGTACAGTTGAAACCTATATGACCCTATTAGCCAATGCCACCCCCATAAATTTAATAAAAAATAAAATAATTACACACAAAATCTTTTAGTACATTTCCTTCCTTATCAAACTGATCATTTGACCAACTAATCTTCCTTTTCTTTCATTTTATGAAATTACTCATGACAATATACATTTTTTTTCAAATATAAAATATCGCTTAAGCCGGATTTCTAAAGATAATGTACGTGCATTTTAAGAAAAATATACATGACACTTATTTCCTTTTTGAACATTACGTTATTTCTCCCTCTTCACCCAAATATAGGTTTATTGGGCAACTAGCCAGATTTGCCTATGGCCCTTTCTGGCCACTCTGTGGAAATGAAGTAGGGCGACCGAGCTTTCCTTCAGTGAACTCTTCCCCCTCGTCACCGCCACCCTTTCTCAGTATTCGGAGCGCGTCTTTCCTGAGCTGCAGAGCCTGGGTGGCCATAGTGCACCTGCTCTTGGTAGAGTGAACACTCAGGCCTGTTTCATGGTCAGTTTGGGTCACACCCTGACTTGAATTCTGGCTGAGTTCTGGGGAAGAGAACCCAGGGACTCCCCCACACACACAGGGCCATGGGGCAAGGCGAGGCCAGCAGGCAGATGCCACCCTCTGTGACGTGGTTCTCAGAGAGCAGTGCACACAGGTACCGTGCACTTCAGTAAGGATTTCCTCCAGCAGCAGTCCTTCTCGATTCTGAAACATTTTTGATTCTTGCACTTTGTGTCATATTTGAGATTTCCCGAGACATTTAATTAGGAAACTGTGTGAGGACATGTTGTCACGTTCCTTGAAGCTGAGGTCTTTTCTCCGTCCCCATCCTCCATGTGTTCAGTGGAATGAAACATACGATAGCTGTATGGCATATCAAGAATCATCACCTATGTTCCAGTAGGTAATGGAGAAATATCAATGTTCTCATAATTTAATATTTTATTATGCTCAATTCACACAATAAAGGGAGAAAGGGGAACCCCAAAATCCATAGCCAATTTTATTACGTAGTAGGAGGGGACACATTTCATACTCCACTGTTTAGGAGGCTCTGTACTGAACAGGAAACCTACATTAGATTGTGTTTCTCAAAATGTATAAAGATCACCTCCATCAGATTATCTTGGATAATTAAAAGCAGCGGTGAAAAGTCTTCCAGTGAGATATGTTGATATTTTAATGCAAATTTCTTAATTTTCTTCTTCAAAAATTAGAAAGACAAAGCCATCACTAGTTAGAATGTAGTTTCTTCATCCAAGATGAGCCACTGGGGGATGCGGGAGGCAGTTACCTGCATTGTTAATAGATGCAATGCCCAGTGTCGGAAGTATTCTACATCTAGATGCTAAACCTGGAATAATCAAGACAATATAACATAAACATTTCGTGTTGTCTTTCACTTTGCAGATAAAGTTAAACAATGTCCCATTTCCATAATTTCAAAGTATAATTTAGGAAAAAAATATTTTTCTTAGGTACAGTAACTACTTGGCTGTACTATGGAATGTTCTACTTAATTGGATGCACTAATGTAGACAGTCACCTATCTGTAAGCAGAATTAAGCTTTCTGGTTTCTTCCATG
The DNA here is from genome assembly GCA_027563665.1 of Antrozous pallidus. Taxonomy (NCBI): domain Eukaryota; kingdom Metazoa; phylum Chordata; class Mammalia; order Chiroptera; family Vespertilionidae; genus Antrozous; species Antrozous pallidus. The sequence goes on from CM050519.1 coordinate 94,573,329, forward strand.
CCTTCCTCATACCAGACTAAATCTCAGTGATTAAGTTTTTTGAAATACTGGAGCGTCGGCCAATATGTAAACCTTTCTGTGGTGATATTGTTGAAATCCCACTCTTCATGTGATTATTGATGCTCAAAGAGCTTCTGAAAGACTGATTTCAAGTTCCTGCTTAATTACATTTTAGCAGGGCCAATAATTAAAAATGAAGCAAAGCATGAGAGTGGATTTCAGTTTGATTTTATTTATGTTGGAAGTGAACACAACCTTGACTGAATTTCCAAACTTTTGAGTTACCCATTTATGTCAATAAAGAAGCTCCTGCAAGAATTATTTTAAAAATTACACTGCACGACTTTTGTCTTTTTTTGTTTTGTTTTGTTTTGTTTTTTATTTTATTTATTTATTACATACTAGAGACCCATTGCAGGAAGATTCCTGCAAGAATAGAGCTTCCTGCAGCCTGAGAAAAACTCCCTTCCTTCTCTGCTGCCTCGCTCCCTTCTCCACTACCTCACTCTCTCCTGTCTCTGCTGCCTTGCTCACTCCCATTTCCTCTGCCTCACTCCTTCCCTTCTCTCCACCGTGCTTGCTTGCTTCTCCGCAGCTTTGCTCCCTTCTGCAGTGCTTGGCTTCTTTCCACACTGTCATCTGCGTGTGGGTATGCAAATTAACCACCATCTTGGTTGGGTTAATTTGCATACTCGCTCTGATTGACTTGTGGGCTGGCTTGTAGGTATAGTGAAGGTTCAGTCAATTTGCATATTGCTCTTTTATTAGATAGGATGTGTCCTTATTCCCCCATTACCTCTAACCCCCACTTATGCCCCACAAGTCTCTCTGTTGATCCTTCCCCCTTACTCCCACCCTCCCCTACCTTCTCTGAGGTATGATGTTCAGATCGACATTTTTCAGTCACTGGATCTGTTCTTGTTCATGAGTCTATGCTGTTCAGTATATTCCACAAATGAGTGAGATCATATCTTAAAACCCAAATATATATATCTATATATCTATCTATATATATATGTAGATGTAGATATAGATGTAGATATAGATATAGATATAGATATGGATATATATAGATACACACACACACATATACTAGGAGCCTGGTGCACGAAATTTGTGCACTGGGGGTTGGTGGTCCCTCAAGACTCTGGCGAGGCTTTAGGCCTTGGGCATTCAGCCATCACCCTGCTCAGCTCAGCACTGGCTGCCTGCGACCACCCAGGTGCTCCCTGCCGCCATCACCACCACTGCTGCCACCGCTTTCCCTCACAGCACCCAGGGGCTGGGCGCTCGCCGTCACCACCATTTCATCCCCACCCATGGGGCCCTGCGCTCATGCCACTTGGCCCTGCCCCCACTCCTGATTGGCTGGTAGCATAGCCAATCAGGAGCAAAGGTATGGTCAAATTTGCATTTCTTTTATTATATAGGATATATATATATATTTATATTTATATTTTTGCCGGGAGATGTGATTTCATTTTTATGGTGGTATTGATTCAAATGAAAAGTGTGACTATTTTACGATGGATCGTTGTCTAACCCAGGCTGTCATCTGTCCTATTTTAATATGGATCCAGCCTGAACACTATTTTTTAAAAAGATATTTTATTGTTTTGTGTTTTTTTTTACAGAGAGAAAGAGAGAAGGACAGAAAGTTAGAAACAACCCTAAGAGAGAAACATCCATCAGCTGCCTCCAGCACACCCTCCACTGGGGATGTGCCAGCGGCCAAGGTACATGCCCTTGACCAAGGTACATGCCAAGGTACAAGGTACTGAAGGAACCCGGGACCCTTCAGTCCGCAGGCCCATGCTCTATCCACTGAGCCACACCGGTTTCTGCAGCCTGTACACCATTAAAACTACAGGTTTTCCAGTGCGTCTGTGTCCACAGCCCGCACAGGGTGGGTGTCTGATGTGCGTGTCTCTCCCCCAGGCGTACGCGGGCCGGGACTTGGAGGAGCAGCTGCGGGCGGTGTCCAGCGTGGACGAGCTCATGAGCGTGCTGTACCCGGAGTACTGGACGATGTACAAGTGCCAGCTGCGGACAGGAGGCTGGCAGCCCAGCCACGAGCCGCCGGGCGCCGGGCCGAGGACAGAAGACTCTGTAAAATTTGCTGCCGTGCATTATAACGCAGAGATCCTGAAAAGTGAGTGTGGGGAAAAGGAAAGACCCGGGAGGGTCAGGTAGCGGCCGGTGGAGGGGGGCTGGCCCGGGCCTGGCATTTCAGCCCCAGGCCCACCGGCTGTGTGTAGGACCAAAAGTACAGCTGTTTTCCGAAGGCACGTGTTTAGGATTCCACTGTGCAGGGTTAGGTTGATGTCTTGAAATGAAAAGGGGAGAGAGCATGCCCACCAGCCCACGCACACTTGTAAACATCGGGGGATGTCTCATTGCCAATTTTAAAGCATAAGGATGTTCCGCACAGCCTGTGAGTCGAATCGTGCCGACGTCCGGTAGCTTGCAAAATGATGGCACGTGCGTTTTCTTTCTGGTGTGGATTCAGCAGGGTTTGATTCCTAACTCATTCCAACGCATCTTTTCAAGCACCACCGGTTGCCCTGAGGTCTCACAGGTCACTGGCTTCAGAGAGGGAACCCGCAGAAAGTGTCCCCCAAGTTACGATGCTGCAGAGCGTGGCATAGTGTCAACGGGTGGATTACTTTTCACAAGTTAATTGCCTTCCGTTACCAGATAGGGACTCCTACAAAGGTTTGAGATTGCCATGTAGTTCCCGAACAAAACCAGCCACACAAAATGGCTTCATGGTCGAGTCATGAAGAGTGTATGTACCCTTTCCCCAAAGGATATTATTTTAAGAGAAACCTGGGGAAAATGCATGAGGACATTGGAGACATACATAAGGCGGCACATAGAGTCAGCAGTGCTCAACGTAAAATGCGGAGTCACTGACGGGGAGAAAAGAGAGAGTGCTCTTCTGAGCAAACAGGGTTCGGGATCTGTGTCCCCGCGGCCAATAGCCCTGTGTTTCAAGTAGCTGAGCTGCCACCGTGACATTGGCCCACGTGGCCAAGGAGCTGCCTGGACTTCATATCTGAAGGGCGTCCCACACGGTGGCCATCATCTCGTTTCCCTCCCAGCAGAAGAGGAGACATCATCGTGTTCCTCTTGCTCGGAGCCCAGGAGGCGGTGCATGTGGCAGCAGATGAGCATGGCCTCTGCACATCGTGTGAACATCCACACTGAGTGGCAGATGATGATGATCTCTGAATGCATAATCTGGCCATTCAGTGTATATCCTATATAATAAAAGGCTAATATGCAAATTGTCCCCTCTACCAGGAATTTGGCCAGCAGGCAGGACAGCCAACCACCCATGTCCCCTCCCTCTAGCCAGGCTGGACCCACCCATGCACGAATTCATTATATATATATATATATATATATATATATATATATATATATATTAGAGATTTTAGTATACGGCCTGGTGCATGAATTCGTGCATGGATGGAGTCTGGCCAGCCTGGCCAGAGGAAGGGGACATGGGCAATTGGCAGGCCTGCCTGCTGGGCAACTCCCGGTCAAGGGGACAATTTGCATATTAGCCTTTTATATAGGATATACACTGAGTGGCCAGATTTTTATGCGTGCAGAGATCATAATAATCTGGCCACTCAGTGTATGTATTCAATGTTCGTTTTCTTACTAAAATCAGACATTCGCGCTGGGGAACATCGGTGTCGCTTTAAGGAAGCACAGCTACTTTAGCTGGTGACATGGCTGTAGAAATTAGTTCTTGTAGAAAATAACCCTCGCTGCTGTTTCACACGATACCGTATCCCAGCTCCCAGGGCAGTTGCGGGCACCATATGTGATTTCTGTAAAATTACCTGTGAAACTTTAGTCTTAAAATCTGAGATCAAATGTAAGTGGCTTCCAGCTGCTGGGGGCGCCCCCCTTGGCGGCTTCTGTGTAACCTCTGGCCTTCCCTATGACTCGCAGGTATTGATAATGAGTGGAGAAAGACTCAATGCATGCCACGTGAGGTGTGTGTAGATGTGGGGAAGGAGTTTGGAGCAGCCACAAACACCTTCTTTAAACCTCCATGTGTGTCCGTCTACAGATGTGGGGGCTGCTGCAACAGCGAGGGGCTTCAGTGCATGAACACCAGCACGGGCTACCTCAGCAAGACGGTAGGTGTCCCCGCCCCGCCCCGCCACCTGCGCCCCTTCCCGCCCCATAAAGCGACCTAGTGCAATGCCGAGTGGCCTGTCTTTTCTTGGGGGGATAATGTTAAGCTTTCAATATTTTGTGGTTTTGATGGTAATTTCACGAAGTAAGGGATGTTTTATGAGCTCACGCAGTGGGATCAAAAGCCAAGTGAAGATGCGGGGGCAGAGGGCCAAGCCCAGGCTTGTAATAAAGGTTCTATGCTATTGCAAAAAAAAAAAAAAAAAAAGAAAGCAAGTGAAGAAAATAAATATACATATGAATGTGTGAACATATACTCCTGTACACACATACACATGTATGGACACATGCATACACACATACATGCAAAGTTGATCTTTGAGAATAAAACTTTTCAGTTGACAATGAGTTACTTTTCAATCCTTTAATAAGTGTTGAAACTAAAAACCTTTTCTATCAAGTAGAAATATTTATGCCAGTAGGATAGTTTTCAAAAAAGTTACTTTAAAAAAAGATGTTAATATTAAAATTTTGCTGGTTTTATATTCAGCCAAACTCAATAAAAGCATTTTTGGCCGTCTGAGACATTTGGAGGGGGCAGGGAGGGGGAGTCATTTTTTAAAAAAAGAAAAGAAAAGAAAAGAAATATGGGTGGTGTAGGAATTAAAATAAGTTTGTGGAATACATTTAATAGTGTATATTTTTAAATAATTCTGTTAAACAATATGATATGTGTCCTGGGTTATTCCATTTATTATTGTGGTGTTTTGTTTAAATCAAATAGCACTTTGGCAGATCTTCCAAAGGTATTGATATCCTGATTGCATTTTCCAAATACCGAAAGGTCATGTTGCTTTTAGAAATGGAATGACTTGGGATAGACCCAAAGATGAATTTTGAATATTTATTTAATCAAATCTGTCTGTTCAGAGCTCATTAACCATCATTTTATAAAGGACTTGTTAGATCTCATTGTTAGATGAAATTTTACTTTCAAAGTGCTCTTATTTTAAAAATGTAGAGTTGAATAATAACCATTGCAGTGTTGGGATTTCTTGTTTTGTTCACTTATTTCTTTAAATTCCTGTTTTGTTTTGTTTGTAATTCTTTATTGTTAAAAGTTTTATATAAATTCCTCGTTTTTTATTGTTAATTTATTCTCTTGGTGAAGGTCAGTTGCCAATTCACAATATACAAAGCTACTTTTTATTACTAATTTCTTCCATAAATTTTGTTTTGCCTTGTTCATACAAAGAAAATATTTTAAAATGAACTTTCCTTTAAAAAGGCCTCAACTTCCATAGCATACTATTTAATAGGACTTCCATATATTAAATAGGACTTTCATATTTAAATTACTTACTACTTTCCTACGTTTTGTATACCAGTTCCTCAGACAAGCTCTTTCTCCCAAAACCAAACTCGTCCCAAACACCACCACCACCACACAAAGCACCCTGGTCTTCCAGCTTACCTCTCTCCTCTTGTGACAACATTTCTAGTCAGAAACACAGGGTTCTTTCAGACATCTTCAGCATCGCAGATCCAGTCCATCCCCAAGTCAGATGTTCATTTCATCCCTCAAGTGTCTTGAACCCCCATATCCACCACCACCCCTGTAGTCCAGAAGACTTTGACGCTCTTTCCAACTAATGAAACAGCATTCTCTCTGCTCTCCCTGCTTCTGTTTCCCCTTTCCCGACCCGTTCTTTAAATCAGCCCAAAGTGTGATCTTTTAAAAACTGCACATTTGATGTGGGCCATCTCAGGCACAAAGGCCCCTCAGGGACTTCCCATGGTGCCTGGAGTAAGCGCAAAACCTTTGTCTCAGCTCGAATGTCTGCCTGTGCTGCCTCTGCAGCGGCACCTGCCCCTGGACCTCACCTTCTGTCTCCCAATGTTAGAGGCTCCTTTCAGTTTCTGGGAACCCTCCCTGCCCCAGGGCGTTTGCACATACCTGTAGGTTATCCTCCTGGCTAAGGGACCGGGTCTTCTGGTCTCAACTCAAGTTTGACGCAGCACGAGGGAGTCCTCCTGGGAGATTTTTCTGGTCTCCGTGAGATAAGAGGTCAGAAATAGGCCCAGCATTCACTTTAACTGTTTAATAGTTTCTCATACTTTTCTTTGAAACACTTACTATAGCTTATAATGCTATAGTTATAATAATATAGTCATCATTAGTTGCTTAATATCTGCTTTCACCAAGGCAAAAGCAAGTCTGTTTTGTTCACTAGCGACCCAAATGCCTACCACAGAGTTAGTGCACAACCCCTTTAGAATCACATAAAAACTGTGGGTCCTTCTAGGGGGGAAAGGAGGGAGATAATAAAGATAGGGATTCATCCACAGCAGTTACCCCCAGTTTCCACACACACTCCCGATTTTCGGAAGTTGGTTCTCTGATACCTGCGTGTTATCTGTGGAGCCAGATTTTCAAACTACTGCCTTCAAGATTAATCATAATAAAATAGCTGATTAACTCACCTGGGTAATTTTTAAATGAACGGATCCCTTTGCCTAGCTCAACTTCTTAAAAATAGCTGTTTCTTTAACCTATCAGGGAGGAAATCCTCCCCTTCTTTTCATGCATCGTTACTATGAGCAAAAGTCAGTTTTCCAATCCTCTTACTACTGGTTTGCTAAATGCGTGCTTAGTTTTACACCTGAGCCAAATAGGTAACAGGAGTCCCTTAGGCAAAATCTAAATCCAGAAAGCAGCACACAACTCACTGTTAACAAACGTACAGATAAATACGTACAGTCTTCAGTTAAGCAGTCCTGTCAACTGTTTTTCTGTGACCGCTTTCTACTTCCCCATGTTCTCATTGGGCCCCCCATTTCCCTCACTGGTAAATAGAGCCCAGTATTTAGTGAAGGGTACGTGTGTGTTCAGGGCAGCATACAGCCAGGGAGGGGGCCTCGGAGAGGTTGTGGCTTTAGAAGGTAGAAGGCTTGAGGGCCAACGTAGAAATTAGAAGAGCATTTTGTGCTAAGATAAGATATGTGCAGGTGAAATGCAGTTTGGTACAGTAGCCTAGTACTTCTATGTTTTCCTGTAAGAAAATTGTCTACTTCACGTCATCTAACATCGGCTCTCATTCTCTCCCATCTTCTTTCAGAGAACTGGAATTCCTTCTACTGTAATAGATTGATCGTGTTGATAATTCCCCCCGCTTCCTCACAGTCATCTGCTCAGAGAGAGGGTCAGGATTCCCCTGTAACATTTTTGAAGTCAATCTGGTGTTTCTTGTTGGTTAATATTGTTATTTTGATCCTTTATTTCAAATAGTAGTGCGGTCGTATTTTCAAACGTGTATCATTATACTAACAGAGTTGTTTTCATCTGCACATGTGCATTTTAAAATATATGTTTTCATTGATTTCAGAGAGGAAAGGAGAGGGAAAGATAGAAACATCAATGATGAGAGAGAATCATTGATCCGCTGCTTCCTGCACGCCCCCTACTGGGGATCAAACCTATAACTTGGGCCTGTGCCCTGACCAGGAATGGACCGGTGACCTCCTGATGCGTAGGGTGATGCTCAGCCCCTGCGCCACACCAGCTGGGCTGGCGTGGCCGTCTTTTAGATCCCCAGGTTTTTGGAATTAAAAATTTTAGGTTGGTTGAAACAAGATACTGGGTCCTCAGGGTTCTTCCCTAAACTACCTTCTTTGCTGACTCTGCACACACTCATAGGTTTCCTCATCTATGCTTTCTCTTCCTAGTGGCTCCTCCCCAGTGTTTATTCCCAGGTCACAGTCTCTTGGTCTCATACTTAACCCGAGGGCTGTCCCTCAGAAAGGTCAAAGTCAATCTGTGTCACACCGAGGTTGTGACCTATATATTCTCCCCATCCCACCTCACCCTCACAAATAAACAAGCAAGTAAATGAACCTTCTGTCTCCATAAATGACACTGTTCATCCAGCTGGCCGTTCCTTTCACTAAAAGGCTATTCAAATATCCCTGCTGAATCTATCTTTTAATATCTTTAAAATCATACCCGGTATCTTTATTCTGCCGATCCCACTCTGGCAAAGGCCACATTCATCAATCACCTAGACCCGTGGTCAGCAAACTGCGGCTCATGAGCCACATGCGGCTCTTTGGCCCCTTGAGTGTGGCTCTTCCTCAAAATACCACGGCCTGGGTGAGTCTGTTTTGAAGAGTGGCATTAGGAGAAGTTTAAGTTTTAAAAGTTTGGCTCTCAAAAGAAATTTCAAATTTCAAGATATTTGTCTCTGTTGACCAATGAGTTTGCCAACCCCTGACCTAGACCATTACACCTGGGCCAGCTTAATAACTGGTCTCAAATCCCCATTCTTTCCTCCCTCAAATCCATTTGCCATATTTTAACAGTGAGATTTTTCTTTTCTAAATGATATATCCGATACCGCCCAACTCTTCAGGAACATTGCATTCAGCTGGTGCATTGATAAGCTGCTCTTTTCTGATTGGATGGCTCAGGCTAGCATCAGTTCTGATTGGTTGGTGCAAACATTCTATGTTGTTCAGTATTTTGAACGGCACTCACTCTTCTGAAGGTTAAATCCTTAAACATGGTTTACAGGGTCCTTCACGATCTGGCTGCTACTTAAGTCTACAGCCTCGGTGGTCACTGCCTTTACCTCAAAGACTGCTTTCCACCAGCACCCAAACTCTGTGACTCCTTAAATCGTATCAGTGTCTCTTACCTCTACGTCATTACAGCACTGTGCCCTGTGCTCGAAGCATGCCTCCTCACACCACTCCCCTATCACGCTGACCTAGCTAATTGCTCCTCAGCCTGAGACCGAAGCACAGATGTCACTTCGAGGCCTGTGATAGCATCGTCTTTGCCCGCATTTTAGCATCGTTACCTTACCTATCGCTCAGGTGGTTTATTCCCTAGGCTTTCAACTCCTTGAAAGCAAAGTTTGAGTTTGGCTATTACCCCCGGGGCAAAGTACAGTCGTTGGCACAGAGTAAACACTTGGCACTGAATGGAATGAGTTCTTAGATCAGCGGTTCCCAGCCTTTCTAATGTCCCTTTAATACAGTTCCTCACGTTGTGGTGACCCCCAACCATAAAATTATTGTCGTTGCTGCTTCATAACTGTAATTTTGCTACTGTTATGAATCATAATGTAAATATCTGTGTTTGCCGATGACCTTAGGATCTGCAGCAGCGGTTAGAGCCTAAGGTTGAGAACCACAGGTTGAGAACCGCTAGCGGAGTCGCCTAAGACCATCGGAAAACACAGATATTTACATTACAATTCATAACAATAGCAAAGTCACAGTTGTGAAGTAACAACGAAAATAATTTTATGGCTGGGGCTCACCACAACATGAGGAACTGCATTAAAGAGTCGTGGCATTAGGAAGGCTGAGAACCACTGACTTAGATAGAAGGGGACAGATTTGGGGTCGAAGTGAGCGTCTTAAGCATGCTGATGTTGAAGAATCTGGGTGGTATGTGGGTGGAGAGACATCAGGAAGAGACAGGGCGTGTCCTTCTAGAATTCTCTGGCAGTGACTGGATCGTCAGCTGCAGGTTTGGGAGGGAACGTCGTGTTGGTAAACGTTGTTGGAAGCCCTGGTGTGGTTGGTACTCAGTGGATCCCTGGACCAGGAGAGAAGAGGGGAAGCCAGTATTCGTCATTGACCGCCTACCATTTCTCCTCTCGACTTTGTAATTCCCTGCGCTTCTCCTGCCTGAAGAATCCCTCCGATTGTTTTATTACTGAGAAAGGGTTGTTTTATTTTGGATTTAATTGAGCAGGTGTGGTATAGCACCCACTGAAGGAGCTTACAATGTGGCAGGAAAGTCAGCAGTGACCAAGTGATGGAAAGTAGGCTCAGTGGTGGGAAGAAAAGTGCAGTGGTTTGCGCAAATGTGTATCCAGGAGGTTTGCAGACCACAGGGGAGCCAGGCACGGAGCCCCAGAGGGCAGTGTGTTCATTTGCATTTTTTCCTGAGATTGCAGCATGTCAACGCTTGTACTCAAGTCACACCTTCCCCTGAATTTATTTTACTATTTTCAGTGTCATGTAAATGGGAGCATGTGATGATTTCTTTCAAACCTAAAAGCCAGTTCCTCACTGCTGTGATTTCTGAAGGGAAAAAAAAAAGAGAGAGGTTTTGTTCTGTTAAAGGAGTTCCAGACACATCATTTAGCAATAAAAGTCACCAATCGGAATCCTCTAAATTATAAGTGCAATGTCCTGTAAGTCATGTAAAAGCCACGTGTTCTGTGGAAACTTCACAGAAATTCTTTTATGGGGCTGGGCGCAGGCATGTTATCAGAATGTGTGAGGAAGCCTGGTTAGTTGCAAAGTAAAACCATATGCAGGACACATTCCAGGCACCTAATCCTATAGCAGCGCTCAGGCCTCCTGCTCAGATCCGAGGGCTCCGGGACACGGAAGTTGACAGGATGGGTTTTTGACCTCTCTCAGAAACATATCCTCTCGGTGGATTGTCTTATGAGAGGTTGAACACTTTTAAAAAATATATTTTATTGATTTTTTTACAGAGAGGAAGGGAGAAGGATAGAGAATCAGAAACATGGATGAGAGAGAAACATCCATCAGCTGCCTCCTGCACACCCTCTACTGGGGATGTGCCCGCAACCAAGGTACATGCCCTTGCCCGGAATCGAACCTGGGACCCCTCAGTCCGCAGGCTGACGCTCTATCCACTGAGCCAAACCGGTCTGCAGAGGTTGAACATTTAAGAGATATAACCAAAAAGCAGAAAGTGGGTTGTGCAGAAAGTCGATCATTTCGTGACCGAAGTATCAGTAGAAGGAAGTCATCTCGTTTCAAGCCAGACATTTGGATTAAAAAGTTAGTTACATGTTGGTATTTACCTTACGTATTTTTCCTGGAGATGACAATGAGGTTTCCTTAGAAACTGGAGCCTCTTTCCTTCTTCCTTAGTGTCCATGGAGCCGGGTCTCCTGCTCATTCTCAACGCCTCCAACAGTCTCCGTTCACATTCTGTGTTGCCATCTCTAAAGAAATGGCCACTCTCTTTTCTCATGATGTGATAAAGAAATAATAGAAGCAGATGTGTCAGCAAACGCATTCCGGGTTATATTTGAGTTACACTGGGTGTTCGATAAAATGTTCTTTGACCGCAATATATTTTTTTAAGCCCAGTAAAAATGTGCAACTCTGGAATGAAACTCATAGGTGCTCGTTTGTGCTGCAAACACAGATAATTCTCCCATTAATGAGACAGAACTCTGTAGCAGCCTGAAAAATTAGTTTATTGCATTCATCTGTAGGCAACGAGTGGAATGTGATTTGTTTTGAATTTTTTAGCTAATTCATCTTTGGCGCACACAGTTGTTGGAAATCATGTTTTATCCAGATGTGGTGGAAGAATTCTCCACCTACACCAATACCAGTTATTAGAAGTCTCTAGGAATAGCAGTTTCCCAAAGGAAAAAAAAATGCATCTAGTAAAAATCCACTATTTTTTCAATTCAAGGTACCAGTCATGTGCACACATTTTACTCCGTGTTTCTAAACCTCCTGGATGGGTTTTTGTTATAATGGTAGCACCGTGCATACCTTTCCTGTATGCAGAACCAGGTGTTGCTCTCTTAGGATCTGCTATCCCATGTTCTCCTCAAACTCAATGGAAGGTCCATAGACCCTAGAGAGCCGGCTATGTGGTTGGTATGCTCAGCGGGAGTACTTAGAACACACCCTCCATTTTCACCTTCTTCCACTTTTAGGGATTATTTCTTTAAATGGGATAGAGTGTTCTCCTCTGATTTGACAGTTATTAATTATATTCTCCAGGGGCTGCAGATGTTTCCATAATTAATGGACTAAGGTGGGAATGTTTACATTAAATATGGTCATGAGATATTCTGTTCGGAAGGGAAATTGTCTCGATTTGGGGAGTGAAGAGTTGGTAGAGGAAGGCGTTGTACGCACACAGACTTTCCCTTAGACTTTGGCTAATGCAGAAGTTTTTCAGCGAGGAAGTTCTGCACCTTGTTCTTGAATAGCTGGCCAGATAGGGTTAGGAACTGTTGCTGTACAACGGTTGCTATGCTGGGTAAACAAGCTATTGTTTCAAAAAGTGGCTTGATATGAAGTTCATTCTTGTTGGTGAGAATTGACTATGAAACATTCTTATTAAAAAATTCCAGTTGATAGCAGTGGGGAGCCTCTCAGTTGGAAATAATTGCCACTTCCTTTTTTATTGCAGTTTTATAGAATATACTATTGTATTTTACCCCAATTTCCAGCCTTGTTTAAATGCCCCCTGGATGTAAGTTCTTTTGATCTTTAAAATGAGCACCTCTTTCAATAGGGGTATACTGACAGACAGTCTGAGTCTCCATGGTGATTTTGATTAGTACGGGAACCCTAAGTTAATTAAAAGTTTATATCTTACTGTTCAAGAACAATTCACTTTACAGCATAAAACCGACTTAAGAAAATCATCATGTTCAACATATCAAATTATGATTGTCATCATCATCCATCAGTATTGACTAAGTACCCACACATACATAGAATTATTAGCTAATGCTGAACCTAATACATGAATCTTGCACTCTGTGAGCATAAATCTAAAATAGAAAACACTATTGTATACACATTGAAGCACAAAATAGTCTGACGATAGTATAAGGATTCTTATTTCATTAAAATATAAAGAATCCATTATTGCCTCAGACGCTCTGGTGTATGGCTAGCACTGACTCTTTTGAGAGTAAATTATAGTTTCTGCATTGATTCAGATCTTTATATATGGCCAGTGCATATTTCCATAAGACAGGTAAACCGAGGTTCTTGCTCACTTACAGCATTTGTGGTGAACTAGTGGATATTTTGATAATTCTAAGAGAGAATCATAATATATGTAAAGTTTCCACTCGTTCACTCCCATTATTCGTCTGGCTTCTTAAGAATTGCATGGAGGCAAGACTCATGGACTGATAGCTGTTAGCTTGACTGTCCAGCAAAGCACCTGGCGCTTGGCATCTGTGAGGTTCTCAATAAACAGTTATTGAAAACTAAGCAAGGAATGATTTTAAACAGAAACTCAATCATTTGTAATCTCTCTACCAAAAATTCAGCTCAATCTTGAAGAAGAATGGGGAGGATGAGGGATAATCAAACAGCCCAACAATGAAATCACCCCCGTATGATCCCTATTTTAGAGAGAAATGGAGGCTCAGGGCAGTTGGGCAGTTTTTCCAAGGCCCCAAAATACCAAACTGCAAACTCAGGGCTTTGCCTACCATCTGCCTGTCCTTCAGATGATGCTCTTGGTTATTCCTACATCTCTAGTGGGGAAGGGAAGCTGCCAGATATTTTAAAAACACACTCATTTATTTCAGGAAGGGGACCTGTGAGTTTATAATGTGATTCTAATTACTATTTTTAGTTCAAAAAAGGTTACATTTTTACGTACTTATTACCTGACTCCAGAAAAAGGCATATGGACATTCTTAGTAACACAGGGATTAAATAGAACTATTTGAAATTCACAACTTCTTCTGTAAAGAAAACAAGTTACTGTACTTATTAGAAAGGTAGTAGAAATATGTAATCACTTTTAATGGGAGAATGTCAATCAATGTATGCGCCTTAAGAGTAGTGAGGATAAAATTGGAAGAGGGAAATGGCCCCTTCTCTGTACAGGAGCCAGCAGAGGTCAAATTAGCTAACTCACCTGCAGCACACTCTCAGGTGTTCCCAATTTTCTGAAATTGCTAAATGAATAAAACTCAATTTTTCTACGTTTTATATTGGTCAGACCCATCCTTCTCTGGCCCCTTGTGTGTTTTCCACACCGGGACACTCAAGAAGGAAGGGAGTTGAACTATCTGAGAAACTCAGGTCAAAATTTGAAGGTAGAAGAAGTGTTTCAAGAACATATTTTTCTTAACTTTAATTTTTGACCTATTTATTCCTTTTGATTAAGTAAACTAATTCCCAGCTGGCCAATTGCCTACTTAGACTCAAACAAGAGGAATGAAACATCAATAATTACAATTTTGTTCTGTTGTTTAATTAGCTAAACTATAAGTAGCTCTTTCTCCCAAGCTGTCCTGTAATTTGAAAGCATACAATTTCTTCAAATTTAAGAAAAAAACAAACTCTCTAAACAGTGATTTAAAAAAAAAAATGCCTCCTTACCTGTCCCTTTTTCCTTAGTAGTGAGTCTGCCAACACAGGCCTCGCCTACTCCTTGAAAGTGTAGAGCCAGTCTTGTTTTTCCAAGAAGACCCTTTCTTCGTGGGCATGTAAGGGATCCTCATCTCTCTGGAACATTCTTCACCACCCCAGTTCCTGAATACACACCTGGTACCTTTGGGCGGGTCCTGACTATGGACATTATCCACTGGGAGTGGTGGAAGTGGCTTGAGATCACTGATAATGGTCCCTGGGATTTCTTGGGGAGGCACGTGGGGTGGCGTCTAGCGTGGCCGCCACCACTGAGAGCAGGAAACGTGCCCGTGAGGTCCAGAGATGGGGGAACACTCTTAACTCTTCCCCAACAGCCCCTATCTCAGGGCCTGAGCCCTCCTTCTCAGGCTCTGCCTTCTGTCACTCGAGACGATGACAGATCCTTCAAGGATGACATGCACTCTATCAGGGAAAGTGCTCCTTGTTGCCAGAGCCATCGGAGCCCCCCTTTCCTCCAATCCTTTGGGGCCCCTCTTGTGTCTCCATCCCTGCCACTGCTCCTGTTCTCACGCCCCAGCCCTGCCACAGCCCTTAGAGCCACTCTGGTGCCCAGCGGTCCCCGCTCCCTCCTGATGAACTTGATTTCCCAGAGACACTGGAGCCTGTGACCACACACGCCCTTTTGAAGCCTGCCTCTCATTCTGTGCCTTCCCTGGACTTAAAAACACCCGCCTGGTTTTCTACCTGTCACACCTCCTCCCAGACATAGGTTACTGCTCACCTGCCCTTGTTCCCCCCGAAATGTTCCTGCCCCAGCTTTCTGCTGTTAGACTTTCTTTGATATCATCAGGTCACCTCACCGATGCCCAGCTTTCAATTCCACTGTTAACATGGACGGCTTTTTAATGGCTCTCCTAAGCTCCTGGCATGAACGCCTGACTGCCTGCTAGACATACAGTCCAGGCTTTTGTGAGCTGACCTGCACGTCTCTCTCCTGCTCCCGCTGTTGCCGAGCACAAACAAGTCACTCATAAAAATTAAATATGCTCCATGTTAAAACGGCTGTTTCTGCTGAAACTGGTTTGGCTCTGTGGATAGAGCATCGGCCTGCGGACTGAAAGATCCCAGGTTTGATTTCAGTCAAGGTCACATACCTTGTGGGGGGTGTGCAAGAGGCAGCTGGTCGATGTTTCTCTCTCATCGATGTTTCTGACTTCCTATCCCTCTCCCTTCCTCTCTGTAAAAAAATCAATACAATATATTAATAAATAAATAGATAGATAAATAGATAGATAGATAGATGAATGAATGAATGAATGAATGAATGAATGAATGAATAAAATGGCTGTTTCTCAGCCACTTCATGTTGCCTTTGTCACTCTGGTTATTCATCTAGGGTCTGCAGAGGTCATGCAGTAGAAAAACTGTAGCATTTATAGACACTGCCGAATTATCTTTGTTTAGATAGTTACACGGAGCACAAAGGGTTTCTGCCAGGTGACATGTCACCTGATCAAAGGTTCTGCCTAACTGCAAGACCCAATGTCTCTTAGAGAAGAAACTGGTCAAAATCCTAATGCCAGGATATGCTGAGGCCCTGTGATGACATTATCAATGGAGAACGGACGGTATCTGGGGAAAATCTAGAATCCTGAGAATATACGCAAATAATTCAACACCCACATCTACACAGCACTCAATATATAAAGCACATTCGTGTGTCAGCCTACATAATTTTATAACAGACTCATGAAATAATGGGTCAGTATTGTCTTCCTTTTACTGGTTTGTAAGGAAACAAAGAGCTTTGAAAAGTGAGGTGGCATTTCCAAGTTCACACAACTTACAAGTGCGGTCGAAAGTGTCGTGCCTGGGTGTGATCTTGTGCCCATTCCCCTTGAGGCACTTATGCTAAGAAAATAGCTGCCATTGGAAATGAACGCAGTTCAAGTGAAGAAAGTATGCATTTTGTAATTGAGATATTTCTGCATTTCATCCTTCAAAAAACTCATTTGAGCACATCTCTCCACAGTATGAACACAGAGGCAGCTAGTTCTGCTCCCTCAACCTTTTCAATGATCTTCCGCTGTTGGTATGAACTTGCAGCAAGGCGCCAAATCACGAGGCTCTGCAGTATGTCATGCTCCTCACGCTGCCCAGATTGCCATAAAAGTCCCACACCACACGTGGTTCCCCGCAGTTGAGTTACTGCGCTGATCTTATCAGGCAGACAATGGCAGGATTTTACGTTGCCATTGGTACTGCAGCTCCTTGAGATTCTCAGAGCCCGGGGAATTTAAATCTGCTCGGCTTTCCTTAATGTTTCAAAGCACTGTTTTGGTAGAAGGAAGGGAACTGGAGTTCTCCACAAACAAGACATTCTGAAGGAGACTTTAGTCAAGCTAAACGTTGAGACTCCAGCCCTACCTTTCTCGAAGTTTCTTCTTTTCCCAATACCTTTGTCAAAACAGCAGAACCAGAGCTTTAGCTGTTAAATCATGAATGTGTCTTTTTTTTTTCTTTTAAACATAACACATTGATGAGATATCTCAATACATGTGTAACTACCCTGCGGTAGACATTTGATTTGGAATGAAAACCAGCTTTTCATCTATGTGTGTTTTGTCTATATATTCCGTTTCTATACAACAGGACTTAGCCAGACGTTTTGAGGTGGCCAACAGCTTTGCGCTTACATCACAGTGAAATGTACATTGGTGCCCCTTTCTTATCCCTTCAAACAATCTAGGTCTTCCCAGCCAGCATGGCTCAGTGGTTGAGCATCGTCGACCCCTGAGCCAGGAGGTCATGGTTCGATGCTTGGTCAGGGCACACGCCCTCTCCCTTCCTTTCTGGAATCAGTCAGTCTATATAATAATTTAGGTCTCTGAAACAACTCTTTCCCTCGGACACATTGGTCTATCACATCTCTGCTCTGGAATCATGAGTTGATTATCAAAACCCTAATCCGCTTTGTGACAGTGACCTGTGGCAAGCATAGGGCCCAGAGATTAATCGATCCAGGATATGGATGTCCTGCCTCTGTTATGAGCACTCTATCTGTTCATGAAGAGTTCATGTCACTCTTGGTGGACTCCAACATTTGCCGTGCTATGCTGTCCAGCATCTATCTAATCACTTTTCTTTTTGTCCCTTCTTTGTAGTTGTTTGAAATTACAGTGCCTCTCTCTCAAGGCCCCAAACCAGTCACGGTCAGTTTTGCTAATCACACTTCCTGCCGGTGCATGTCCAAGCTGGATGTTTACAGACAAGTCCACTCCATTATTAGACGCTCCCTGCCAGCAGCACTGCCACAGTGAGTATGGGTCAAGTTTACCTTCTCTGCATCCTCTCCGACGGGAACACTGTGTCCAAGTAAATAGTTTCGTAAAGGACATTTTGTGAAATTCTCTACGGTATTCTTTGCATCGAAATACAAAAGAAGGCAAATGTAATAGTGCACCCGGAAAATGAAATTAAGCTGAAACGGGGAAGCCCGCTTGGTAGACCCAGCGGCTCACAAAACAAAAGAAGTATTTCTAAGGAATCACACACATCCCGCTCATATTCAGGAATTTAATAGCTAACAGAAATCTAGATACAGAACTCGTAAAGTTAGGTGTGCCAACTCACAAATGAGGTTCAAGCTAAAAACCACTTAAGTCTTAATGAGATTTTGGTCCAAAACAAAAATAAATAAATTATCTGTACCTATTAGCATCCAATTGCTAATAGAGTGAGATGAACTCTTCACTCTCAATTATTTTTTCTCCATATATCTCTTCATATTTCTATCTCAGCAAGAACTGAATATCGATTAATTACTTGAAAGAATTTTCTCTCACTGTGACTTCAAAACGACATTCGCACTGACATGTGTTATTCAGATTTCCTTCCCACCCTGCTTTTTTGGTTTGGTAAGTGGTAGCCTATGTGCCATGTGATCAGACAGAAGGACCTGGATGGAGTGTCGACTACTGACCCCCACCCGCAGGAGTGTGTCAGGAGCCATTAAGCAATCCTGTCTGAGATATGGCAGGGCCCCGTTTCTGCCCCCAAACAAGGATGCAGCTCTTTGTGCTTTAGGACATATGGAGTGTGCATCTGAACAAAACTACGCACGTCCAACATGTGTAACACAAGTATGCGCAGGTTGATGGGCACAAGTGTGTATTACTTCTGAAAAGAAAACCGAACTTGCATTTTGAGGGACTTGGCCATGAATGTGCTACCCCAGGGGCAGATTCCCCATCAGATCTCTCTGAGCTCCTTTCCTCTGGGAGGCAGGGAGGAGCTTTACCTTTCCAGGGACTTGAGGGGAAACGTGGGGAGAGCCTAACTGGAGTGGCAGAGCTCTGCCCTAGGTGCCCTGAGAAAGAGGAGACCTCTGGGCATGTGGGAACACTCATCCCGATGCTGGCAGACACCACTCCTGGAGCTGCCGGAGCTGCCATTCCATCCTCAGGGCTCTGGGAGGTCCCTGCGCCTGCCTGCTGGGCTGCCCATCCATTCCCAGCGCTTCATTCATCATCTCTGTGCGAGGGCTCCAAATTACAGGTCAAATCCTAGTCGTAGCACTGACTTATAATATTTTATCTAAATCTGTCTTTTATTGCCATGTTTATAATTCTACTAGAGGCTCAGTGCACGAGTTCATGCATGGGTGGGGTCTGGCTGGCCCTGTTCCTGCCTCCCTCCCCCCCCCCCCCAAGTGTGCATTACAGCAACCAGTCATTCGGCCCTGAACCAGATGGGTGGGGCGTGGTCGTGATGGACAAAAGTTAAAGCAGTGGGGAGAGCTCCAGGCTGAGATGCTGAGCCCCTCGGTCGTGTCTGAGCTTAGCTGGGTCCTTTCGAGTTTGTTTTACAGCTTCCTAGGTTAAGTAGTTTGCACTATTTTTGCAATAAATTCATGGAAACCCTAACAGTTATTTGTTTTGTGTCTTACTGTGTGTATATAAACTAATACTAAAATTTGGCATAGTGTTTTTTCACCTCCTTACGTAACCCCTACCATGCACAGAATGCTGTAAATCCGATAAAATATGTGGATGATATTTTATAAAGTTATTTTGTATGGTATCCATTTTGTTTTGCCTCATAGTATGTCAGCAAAAAAATGGAATAAATTCCTTG
This sequence comes from Antrozous pallidus, assembly GCA_027563665.1. NCBI lineage: Eukaryota > Metazoa > Chordata > Mammalia > Chiroptera > Vespertilionidae > Antrozous > Antrozous pallidus. The sequence goes on from CM050519.1 coordinate 94,592,769, forward strand.
TATTTACAGCTGCCTCTCCAAAAACAAACAAACAAACAAAAACAACCAGTCACTCGGGTTGTTCCAGTCACTTAGGGTTTTATATATATAAGTTAGCTCTCACGGGCACAAAGTCTAAGCTTTACTAGATGCCGTTAGTCCCTATGAGTCATCACGGTGCTCTCTCATGTTCTTGGAGACCTGGCCCTCACACACTGGCCATGAACTGCTTCTTTTCCTCATATCTCACCTGAACACTATTGATCATTGGGAGAAAGGGAGGAACGTCTACTCCAGCCTACATTCATTCCCATCACCGCCATCCTCACCATTTCATTCTGCACGTATTCCTGATTTAACGCAGTGCTCTCAATACCGGTTTTCCGGTAGCAAATATGTCTCCGGCTCCTGTAGAGTGTGGCAGGTGAGCTTTCAAAGGCACCATGTCATTCATCGGACCAGGAACTGGCAGGACTCTTAGAGGCTCAAAGAACTGAGCTCAAGGCCCCCCCCCCAACTCCAGGCTGGCATCCTTCTTTCTGTGTCCCATTGCACACACGTGTGCACCTCCATCCCGTCTCCCCTACCTCAGCTCCCACCCTTATTACTTCTCTGCTGGATTATTTCAGAAGCTTCCTCTCCCTTTTTCTCACTTCCTGTTTGCGCCTTTCATCCACCTGTCACATGACTACCAGGCTGTTCTTTCTATAATATACCCTGTAAAATACCACCCCTCCATCAATCTCTTAGCGGTTCCTGGAGGACTTGGAGGAAAAGTTCATCCTGTGGAGTCAGTTTATTCCTGTGGGTTTGCAGCCGTGACTCTCTGATCGCCACCCTCCCTTCCTGCTCTGCAGCTGGTTTCCATTCCGGCCTGGCCCCTTCTCCGCTGTCTTCCTGGAGCCTCATCCCATCCTCTGATGCAGGGGAAGGCCTTCGTCCTGCCTCATTCCCTCCGCATACCTCAGCCACCTTTGCTTCTTGCATACCCGGGCCGACGGCTATACTAGTATTGACTCAGCCCTCACTCGGGTTTACCAGAGAGGGTCTGCACATGAGGCAAGGACTGGGCTGGGAGGGTATTTCAGGCAGGTTGTATCCTCCAAATGTCCAGCTAACAACGCTGAGAAGTAATTGAGCCATTGCTATCCTTTCGGCTCTTTGAGTACATTGTCAGGCTCAGGAAGCATCCAAGTCTGCTATGATGTTGGCAGCAGCATGAGCCTTATCTGACAGATGAAGCAGATCTGGGGGCTAAGCAATATACAGTGCTGATTACCAAGTGCTTCTTACATAAAACAGCTTCCTTCTCTCTATTTCATGTCACTTGCATGTGTTACTCATGTTTTCATCATTTCACAGTCACTAGTGGTTTGAAGTGAGAAGAGACAAAAGGAGTGAAGAGACCTTGGGCCTGCGAGTAAGCTAGATGTCAGCGTGAATGCAGGCACGCCGCTCAGGCGCTTGCGGAGCCTGGGTAGCTCATGTCTCTGAACCTCACTTTGCTTCTGTACAAAGTGTCAAAATGCAAAGAGAACAGAATGGACCACTGGACTGCAGGGTGCAGGTGCTGCCTGCGGAACCAGCTGTGTGTGGCCGGAGAGGAGCCCGAGAGTGCGTACCTCTCGCCAAGGATGAACTTTTCCTTCAAGTCCTCCAGGAACCGCTGAGAGATGGACGGGGCGGGGTGGGGGGGGGGGGAGTGTTATATTTACAGGGTATATTACAGAAAGAACAGCCTGGTGGTCATGTAGCAGGTGGATGAGGGGAGCTAAGAGGAGGTGAGGAAATGGGAGAGGAAGCTTCTGAGATATTATTATCAGAGAAATAATAAAGGTGGGAGCTGAGGCAGGGGAGATGGGATGGAGAGAGAAGAGGTGGAAAGACATTGGAAACAGGACAGTGTAGGACTTAGGAGCGAGGCGTGTGGCAGAATAGAGAGAAGTTGCACTGATGATACTTAAAAAGATGGGCAAGCAGGTTTGAGAAGAGTTTAGTTTTTTGGTGTGGTTTTTTTCTTTTAGATTTAATGTTTTATTTTTTTTCTTATTATTTATTTTTATTTTTTACGTATGTGTCCTATTTCCCCAAAACCCCCCACTCTCCACTTATGCCCCACATCCCTGTTGTCTGAGTCTAGAGTTTAGTTTTTACGTGCGTAGTTTGAGTATTTGCAATGTGTGAAGAAATTAAAGTGACCATTCAGCAGGCAGCTGGATGTGAGGTGGGGGGCAGCTTGCTTATTTGGTAGCTACCGGCATATCCTTGTTAGTAAGAGCAATTGGAAGAGATGAACCCAACCAAGGAAAATACAGGACGTAAGCAGAGAAAATAAAACCATGGGAACATCAGTATTTAGAAACTTGGAGAAACAGTGGTCTGTGCAGGAGACTGAGAAAGAGCAGAGCAGAAAAATGCGGGATAAAAACTGAGAGAGGAAAGATATTACAACATTCAACAGATCTGACAAAAGCCTGCAGAGTTCAAGGACAGAGGAATTGGTGACAGGATCAACTGTTAGAAAAATCCCAAGAATGGCAAGGTCTGACTCATTAGCTAAAGGACATGGACTGAAGATACTGTTGTCATTTACTGATCCTCTACCTCCCTCATGGCCCAGAGAGAGTGTTTGTGGAGGGAGGAGAGACCATGAGAGAGGAAAGACCAATTCCCAGCTAGATCTGAAAAGCAGAGTCATCGGCCTTAAGTAACTTTCCTCAACATCACAGCCGACAAGGAGCTCTTCAGAGATACAGACTAAGGCTGGAGTCAGTTCATTCCTGTGGGTATGTAGTCATGGCTGCATTTTTAATTTATTTAAATTAAAAAATTCAAACACTTATTTCAGGACAACAGAAACAAAAATGACCTATTCCTTCACCCTAATTCAAAATTTAACAAATATTTATTTTATATTTACTTAGGATATAACCCAAAGGTCCAAGTCACCATTAGTGGGAACCTCTTTCACGTCCCACATGGTTCAGGATTCCAGTTCAGGGTTTGGGTTCTGGAGAAGGCTGCACACAAATGAAAAGAGACTAGAAAAGCATTAGTTTTGGAAATGGGGGCCAGGAAGAAGCCCAAGAAAGGACTACGCTTTGCTTTGGCCTTGCCATCCCTTTTATTCAGGTTTGGGATACACCCATCGCCTGTAGGCAGGCAATAAGCAGATTCTCTTATCAGTAAGGATTTACATGATTATTTGGTGGGGAAGTTGCTCTCAGCTACCCCTGTCTCCAGGAGACAGGGAGTGGTTGGCTCTGACCGTTCAGAGCTTCAAGGTTGACCAGCCTTCCGGGTTCCTTGTCCACACCTTTCCAACTAGTGAGACAATGATTGGTTTCCGGCAACCATTCCTTGTCCCCCCCACACAGAGGGAATCAATCCTCTGAAACTGTGTTATTTCCACTCGTGCTTTTCTGTCTTTATGGTACGAGGGTGAGTTAATGCGCCACAAGAGGTTTCACAAGACAGCTCTGAGTGTTTACCATTTTTTATGTTAAAATGGTGACATTACCTTTTATTCTCTCAGTGATATGTTTTTATGGACTTAATCTTATTGAGGTCTACAGGCCTAGTGTGTTCATGGGTGGGAAAGGGAAGTCAATACATTTATCTATGATTCTCAGCATAGACCCACTTTACCAGTAATTACAAACTAATCTGTAAACATGTTAATATGTTCACCCATTAATATTCATAACTTACGGTTTCAATAGAACAAAAATGCTCTGGAGGGTAAGATAAATGGGATATGATGGTGCTAAACCTACCCACCATGAAATCATTGTCTTTCCTTCTAAAATGACAGTATTTTGGAAATTGTGTCTCTAATTATTTTCACATGAGAAACTTTAAATGCTAAGCAGTTGCTACTCAATTTTAGATAAAGAAACTTTTCTAGGAAATTATGAAAATGTATTTCACCCAAATATGTGTTTCTTGCATTAATTCATATGTAGCAGAATTTCAAATTTCAATTTTGAAATATGTGTTAACATTGATAAGTAGTAGTTTCTTATTTTTGGTAGTTTCAGAAGTCATATTCTATAAATTTAAGTTTTAAGAGTATTATAAATTAAAATATTTACTTTACTTTGAGTAAACCATAATTAGCAATATAAAGTTTAAGTGGGAACAGTGTTTGAGATAGAACATAATTGAGTGTTAATCTGAAGGCTGTATTTTTCTTCAACATAAATGTGCAAAAACTGAAGAGTTAATTCAGCCAGATCATATGAAATCATTATTTAATTCTGCCAAACTGGATTCCTTGCTTTGTATCACATTCCCAGAAATATATTTCCACAGTTACCCCTACATTCGTGTCTACACACAGTCCATACTTTCAAGTTTATATTTTTGAAAATGTTGGAATGTTATAGAAAAAAACTCTCTATTTTCCCTCACTACATGCTGCGAAATTGTTTTGTTTTTGTACCTACTTGGGATGAACAGTTGTGTGTCTATTTTTTAACCTAAGCACAGACACATTAACACATGCGCCTGCAGTTGGAAATCTCACCATTCACCAGTCTCACTTGGGCTAATGATCCGGATTATTCTTGACACCTCTTGGTGCTGCTTAAATAGCTTAGGTAGTTATTTTGTCACTTTTCCAACTGCAACTAAAAACAAATATATTTTACATTGCAACCACAGTCGCGCATACACACACACCACACACATGGGAGAAGAGGAGTTGTGTATGTGAGGGGTTGTGTATTAATATTCACACATATGTATTTGTATATGTACTATACTTACATTAAAATATGTATATATATATATATATATAACATTGAAATACAATTGCAGAAAACAATATCACATGCACTCTACTCATTTCTACTTTATTACATGCCATTCTTTTTTTAAAATATATTTTATTGATTTTTTTTACAGAGAGAAAGAGAGGGATAGAGAGTTAGAAACATGGATGAGAGAAACATCAACCAGCTGCCTTCTGCATACTCCCTACTGGGGATGTGCCCCCAACCAAGGTACATGCCTTTGACTGGAATCGAATCTGGGACCTTTCAGCCTGCAGGCTGATGCTTTATCCAAACCAGTTAGGGCTACATGCCATTCTTTTACATTAAAAAAAATTTCCAAGTCATGTGGTTAATTTTATGATCCATGACTGCTTTACAACTACCAGCTGGGAACACAGTGGCTGAGGTCATGGCAGCTTCAAGCACACGTTGGCAAGTTGTAGCTGCAACCTCACAGCACTGTGCCAACATGGGGGTGTCCCTCTTAAACCACATCAACACTGAGGAAACATGAGTACAGTTGGTTGACTTGCACTTATAGAAGAGTGATATGAGCTTGGTTCAACCAGGATTCATTAAATTGCTGTTATATAAACATAACTGCTGTCTTATCTGATGGAGGAATACTCAAGTTTTTAGTAAAGAGTTAAATAAAAAACGACAATGATACTGTTTTGGAAAATGGATAAGCACCGTCTAACTGTTACATGCATCATTATACGTTTGTGATTAGCCTACAAAACAAAACCAAGAATACGTAATGAGCAGAGACTCACTCTTGGGAATACCTGAAATTATTATGAAGGTATAACATTCTCCAGGAAATAGTGTTAAGTGAAAAAAATCAAGGTTTGGAATCTACAGGAGGATATCATCTGTGTAAGAGAATGAGATAAAATATATACGCACGTGCGCGCGCGCACACACACACACACACACACATATATATATGTATGTATATATATATATATTTTTTTTTACACCTACATCCTTATTTTCTTTCATTTGCAAAAGGAAACTCCAAAGTCATAAATCAAAAGCTAAGGAAAACAACTTCTTCATTTTAACTTTTACCAAAACAAATAAGATGGAAGGAAGGGAGGGAGGACTATCACTAGAAAAACCGTGGTTGCGGATACCTTGGTGTTGGGGAACAGAGTGGGAATTTTGCATGAAAGGACCTCGACAGAATGGACATCTGTGCTTCTGGAAGCAGTCAGCAAGGCACAGGCATAAGAATGTTTCCCGGGGACTTGCTGGCAAAGGCCAAGGTGGAAGCCCCTGTCAACAGGGGACTGATAGAGTAGATAATAATGCACGCTCTATGGGCCCTGTGCGACCTCTCCAGATAAAGGAGCACAACGTCACGACCTGGCCTCCAGAGATGTGCTGGTTAGTGGAAGGGGACGTTTTGGGGTAAAAGGCTCTGTCCCATTTTTGCCCAAATGAGAACGCTATGCCAATGCACAGACCAGTGTATCGCCTTAAAGAGGCAGAAGTCTGGAGGGATTTAAAGCAACCCATTCGCTGCGGTCGCCTCTGAGATGAGAGTGCCACAGCCCATGTGGGTGGAGGTGGTTTGAGAGGGAACGTCCACATTTCATTTCCTGTGTTCTGGCCTCATGTTGGAGCACTTTTACACGTATGTATTGACGTGACACTTGGGTAAGGAAAGCGATGACCCCATCTTCGTGCCAGCTATGCTAATGCCTCCCTGGTCTCTGTCTCACCAAGGTGCCAGGCTGACAACAAGACCTGCCCCGCCAACCACACCTGGCACAACCACATCTGCAGGTGCCTCGCTCAGGAGGACTTCATGTTTGCCCCCACTGCCGGAGCCGGTAAGAGCATGGTGGCTTTTAAGACCCGGTGCCTGGGCTCCCTCTTGTGAGTAGCACACACTTTCCTGTCCGATCCTCATGCATGATGTTCAGATCAAGAGAGCCGGCCCTTGCTTACTGCATGCCTGGCCTTGCTTGCCTCCTGCTGGTGTTGCATGGACCGCTCCTGACCAGCAACACTCCCCTGTGTGTGCACAGCCCCGTGGTGAGCAGCATGCCAGGGGAGATGTTGTCGATGCTTTTACTGCTTCACACCACCCCAGCACCCAGGGAAGTGTAGTAACCATGTCCCGCCTGGTTGTCTAGACGCAGCCGATGGATTCCACGACGTCTGTGGCCCCAATAAGGAGCTGGACGAAGAGACGTGTCAGTGCGTCTGCAAAGGGGGGCTGCGGCCGGCCAGCTGCGGGCCCTACAAGGAGCTGGACAGAGACTCGTGCCAGTGCGTCTGCAGAAACAAACTCTCGCCCAGCTCGTGCGGGCCCCACAGGGAGTTCGACGAGAGCACGTGCCAGTGTGTGTGCAGCAGAGCCTGCCCGAGAAGCCAGCCCCTCAACCCGGCCAAGTGCGCCTGTGAATGTACAGAAAACCCCCAGAAGTGCTTCCTCAAAGGGAAGAAGTTTCAACCTCAGACGTGCAGGTGAGCAGTCGTATTGCTCTTCCTGGAAATCGTTTTCCCAAATCATTTTCTCAACGAAACGCAGTTTTCTCAACACAGACAGCAGCTGCTGGTTGCTAGCGTGGAACCGGTACATTCTGGAAGAATCGTTCTGATAGTTTCCAACCAACGGCACTCTATCCAGGCCAGAAAGGAGGCCTGGGAATGCACACCAGATCCAAGCTCAGAGAGCACTGAGTCTTTGTCCCAGAAGCTGAGGTGGTGGCTCGCAGCCTGAGCTGGACAGCTGCAGGGGGCAGTCATCTGTGGAGTGTTTTCCGAATGCAGTCAGGGCCTGGCTGGTGTTCTCAGTGGTTAGAGCATGGGCTGCTCCACCAAAGGGTCTTGGGTTTGATTCCCAGTCAAGACCATATACTGGGACTGCAGGTTTGATCCCTGGCCTCCTAGGTGCGTGTGTAGGAGACAACCAATCCGTGTGTCTCTCTCACGTCAGTGTTTCCCTCCCTCCCTTATCCCTCCTCTCCTTCCCTCCTTATCCCTCCTCTCCTTCCCTCCCTCCATCTCTCCTTCCCTCCCTTCCTCTCTCTTTAAAAATCAATGGAGAAAATTGTCCTCGGGTGAAGATTAACAACAAAAAACATACAATCTGGCAGTGCACACCTGCCTCCAGCACAATTATGATTCCATCAGATGTGATTTGAGACAGCTGTTCTAAGTGCAGAAAACAGTGTCCAAAATTTACAAAGGACAAGGCATTGATAATTACTGTAGAACTGTAGAATCTAGGCATAAAAATAGTTAAGCTAAGTGTTTAATGGAATTAGGGAAGTAAATTAATATGCTGTTAGAGGTCACTCAAGACTCCTTCCTTAAACCTTGAGTCTGCTCCCTCTTCCCCAAGAAAAAAATGAGGCTTTTGGACCCAGATCCTGTCGGGGTGAGTCCTGAACTTGGTCCTCTGTATCCTGACAATAAGGTGGTTGACTACTGAAGCCAGATTCGATGTTGGACATGTTTTCCCATGTTCCTTCAACATTGCTTCACCCATCATGCCTCTCTCTTCCTGACCTTTACACCTTAACTCTGTTCTCCTTTCTGCTCAAGTTGTAAAAGCTCCCAAATGTCTTCTGTCTTCTCAGCGTGTCCTCCTTGCCAAAGATGCTTAAGGCTAGGCCTTTCGTATTTGAGTCCACCTCTGTCTTTTACTAAAACTTAAATTATTACATTTATTGGTGTGATGTTGGTTAATAATATAAGTTTCAAGTGTAGAATATTATAACATGTCACCTGTATATTGCATTGTGTGCTCATCACCCATCGTCTCATCTCTTGCCATCACGATATATCTTACCACCCTCCTCCAGAACCCCAACCTTTCTGTAACCACACAGTCACCTCTTTCATCTCTGAAACTTTTTACTTAATATATTTTTATTGATTTCAGAGAGGAAGGAAGAGGGAGAGAGAGACAGAAACATCAATGATGAGCTAGAATTATTAATCAGCTCCCTCCTGCACACCCCACACTGGGGATGGAGCCTGCAACTGCGGCATGTGCCCTGACCGGGAACTGAAGTGTGACCTCCTGGTTCATACATTGATGCTCAACCACTGAGCCACACCAGCTGGGCCATCTCCGAATTTTCAACAAACTAATGGTTGGTTCCATGATAGGTTTCTGTTTAGGGTATCATTACACTCTTGGTTGCCAGATGCACTGGACAATTTGATCTTTCTGGAAACGGCTCTTTCTGTAGCTTTTCTTTAAGCTCTCTTCCTTTTTTTTTTTGGCTGACATTACATTGCCCTTTCCTGGCGTCTCTGAGTGCAGATGTTTGCTCTTCATCACCTTCACTGCTTCTCTTCTTCTCTTTCATCCGATCTTCCCAGACGGCGGTGACGCCCTTTCAAGGATGACTGTGCACAGGACTCCACATTCTCATTCCACCTGTTCGTAGTTGCGTTTCTGTATTGATGTGCATCAGCACTCTCTCCCTCCGTAAACGGAGTGTCCGTCGTTTTGTTCTCAAAAGCTCTGTTATACTGAAGGTCAGTCTGCACTAGCATCTGAGCTGCTGCACAAGGAGACTCATTGAATCTACAGATATAATCGATGCCATTTTTTCATTATTGTTTCAGAATACCTTACTGGAACCATTTTTTTCTCTTTAGAATATTTTAAGCAATAACTATGTTGAAATTTTACTCACATAGCTCTACTCAAATTACCAGCGTATTTTAAAAATGCAGAATATAGATATCAAAACGTATGAAGCTGTTTTGTATATTGAGTCTTCTGAGTGAACCTAATTAGTATGCACTGAAAAAGCTGAAATTTGTATGCTTACTGAGTAATCATATTTTTCTGCAGAATTCTTAGAAGTTAGTAGAAGAGATTCGTATCATTGTATTTCTCTTAACAGTTTACATGCTTCATAAAGATTTTTATTCACTGAAATTCTCCCTTTGTTCATTTTTCTAGGGGTGCAATTCCAGGTTTTATGTATATATTGAAGCAAAAAATAACAATTGATATTTTGAAAATATTTACACCCATTTTCTCTTGATATTTATTCCAAAAGTGTGGTGGGCAGCATATACATGCTTTGGTTCACTGCCTTGTTCAGTAACTTCCATTGCTTTTTGAGAATTCTGTCTTCTTAAGTTAAGGAACAACAGTGGTCTTATGAAATTGCATTTGTATTAGAAGTTTAACAAATCACATTTCAACTAGATGTGCTTCCTTTGCTAAAGCAGAAGAAGCGAAGTGATCGCATCAGCAGCACTTGCGTAGTTTTCTGCAGTGGACTGTGGATTTCCATGGCAGGCCATTTGCATTCTTCCCTGGACACCCATCCCCACTCCCACATGTTAAGCAAACTCATATGCAAAGAAATAAAAAAAATAATAATCTTCAAAGATCTCTCCCATTTCTCAGAGCAACAGGGCTTTGGATGGGATTAGTTGTTTGATCATTAATTTTTTCACCACTGCTGGAAACCGGCAGTTCAGGGATGGCAGAGAGGGGCCTCCAAGGGTTCCTCCCTTTGTACATGGAGGCAAGGTGGGGGTGGGAGGCTGTGGGGAGGTAAGCCCCTACCATGCTGGCAGCTGCAGGTCCCGCAGATGGGAGTGAGGGACCACAGTCCTGCCTGCATATGGCTGGGTTGGGTCCCTTCAAAGCCCTGGTTCCCCAAAAGTCTCATGCTTATGTCATCACCCTGAATGAACAGACCCAGAACAGTCACTTCCAACATTTCCACTTCATCTACGAAGCAGAGAGCGCTTCAGAAACACCATGCTGGTAGTGTCTCACTCTCCCATTCGTTACATCAGCACCAAGACACGCTGAGGGGTGGGGGTCCATTCCCCTCAAACTGTGTGATTGTAAGCACAAACTAACAATTTACGAACCTCTAAATCTAATGTTATGACAAATGAGTAACTTCATTCTAATTTAAAATTTAGAGAAACACAAAAGTATGTTTGTAGCATAACGGATTCCTCCCTTGATCTTTTATGTATTTATTTATTTATTTAATGTATTTTTTATGTTGGTAGTATTACAGATATCTCCTGTCCCTCTCCTTTGCCCCCCTCCTCCTATCCCCTACCTATGCCCCAGGTCTTCACTACTCTATTGCCCGTGTCCATGGCTATGCATATCGTATATAATAAAAGGCTAATATGCAAATAGACTGAACAGCAGAACAACCGGTCACTATTATGCACACTGACCAGGAGGGGGAAGATGTTCAACACAGGATCTGCCCCCTGGTGGTCAGTGTACTGTCACAGGGGGAACACCATTCAGCCAGAAGCCAGACTCATGGCTGGCAAGTGCAGTGGCTGTGGTGGGAGTCCCTCCTGCCTCCGAGGCAGCACTAAGGATGTCCTACTGATGGCTTGGGCCAACTCCTGGGCCCAAGCCGTCAGTCGGACATCCCCCAAGAGTTCCTGGACTGCAAGAGGTGCAGGCTGGGCTGAGGGACCCCCGCCTGAACTCATAAATTTCCTCCCCCTTCCTAACCCCAATCGAGGCATGTCAGTCTGTCCCATGCCTCCCTGCTTCCGGTCTTACTTTGTTGGTCCATTCATTTTGCTCATTCCACTCCACAACTAAGTGAGGTCATGTGATGGTCGTCTATCTCAGTTTGGCTTCTTTCACTTACGATAACATTTCAGGGATCTCTTTTCCTCGACATGGTCTTTAACCGGAGTGTGTGTCTGTTTCCCTAGTTGTTACAGACGGCCGTGTCCCAACCGGCTGAAGCACTGCGAGCCGGGCCTGGCGTTCAGTGAGGAGGTGTGCCGCTGTGTGCCCACGTACTGGAAGAGGCCGCACGGGAACTGAGACGGCACTGTCCCCAGGCGTCCCGTGTCTGCCACGGAAGACTGTGCTGCCCCTTTAAAACTGTCTGTGGATAGAAAGGCGTGTGGGCCACAGTGACAGACAGCCATCGGTGGGTGATTCTGAGCCACCTGGACAACGTCAGAAGCGGGCCCCAGCTCACCTGCAAAGACCTCTGAGAAACACTGGTTTTCTGCGAAGGACCGAATAGCCGAGGTTTTCCTGTTGTGATTTAAAAAAATAAAAAATGACTATATAATTTATTTCCACTAAAAATATTGTTTCTGCATTCATGTGTATAGCAATAACAATTGGTAAAGCTCACTGTGATCAATATTTTTATATCATGCAAATATGTTTAAAATAAAATGAGAACTGTATTATAAACTGCTGAGTTCGGTCTGTTACCATCTTCCCTTGTAAGTAGGACTTGATAGTATGGACCGTTCCTCCCCCCTAACCCCCACCCTTTTTCTTTTTCTCTAACCAGATGTCAGAGTGGGCTTGTGGTAAACATCGGAACCTCCCAAAGAAACTTCCATAGGATAGCAGTTGCAATTCCATTTTAATCGATCTCAACATTTTCACAATGATAAACATTTTAGCACATGATGATGCTCTTGAATTTATAACCAAATGGCTCCATAAAGAACATACCAGTTAATAAGGCAGTCGGCTTAGCATGTCCATGTGATATTATTCTGGCACCGGGGGCACTCTAACCCCTAAACTCTGGGTGTGAGCTCTCTCTGGATCTGGTGAGTCAAGTTTAGTGTCGATACATTACATTAATTTTTTAGCTAATGCAGAAAAAAAAAATCTCAGTTTTGAATGAACCCCCTAAGGCACTGTAACTTGATACAACAGCTGTTATAAGTTATCGGCTTAAAAGTCATCTAAACTATGTGTTGACAATTAGTTTTTCAGGAGATAGGGGTAAGCCAGAAAACCCCTGGGCCAAATATTAAAGCGAGAAGCGTGCCAGAAATAAAGGCATTTAACTCGTCCCCGGAGATGTGATCGTTTTGGCCAAAAGCAGAAGTAACGTGGGCAAAGACAAGACATTTGCCGGTGGAACTCGGGCAACTTTCTATGGGCCATAAAAACCTCACTTCCCTCCATTGTAACCGCTGAGACTTTGTGGTGCCAGCTGAAGAGGCGGACCGGAGAGAAAGCTGGACCGTTCTGTGGAGCATGAGCAAGACCGCCTCCGCAGAAGCTGATTCAGTGAACGTGCCCACACTCTGGCCTCCAGCCTCCAGAGCCCAGCTCGGGCAATCTGCTGGACAAAGACAGGAGACACTGAGGCACCAGGGACCGCATCGGGGTCTTGGAAAGTCTGTAGACAGCATTGCGGCCTAGAAACCTAATGCTGTGTCCTCAGTTGGAAAGACTCGAGGGGAAAAGATATTGTTTAAGCAGTTGTATAAGCTCTAGCTTCCAGACTTTTTATTTTTTTTATTTTTTGGAAAGGCGTTTTGACATTGGCTGACTGATGGAACGAAACAGATTCCAGTATTAGAAATGCTAAAAATAGCTGTGCTCTCTACATCCACAGGAACTCCCGGCAGAAGTGTGGGTGGCGGCCACGCACTGGCATCTCCTGGCACATCTCTCCACGCTCTGGTCTCTGGTCTCGCTGGGGGTGAGGCCCTGCTCAGGAGGACCAGTCCTGGGGGCGTAGGGGGGTTGGAATCCTTTTCACGTCCTGCATGGTTCAGGATTCCAGTTCAGGGTTTGGGTTCTGAAGAAGGCCGCATGCAAATGAATAAAGAGACTCAGAAAAAATATTATTTGGGAAAATGGGGGGCCAGGCGGCAGCCCATCTCTAGTGGAAGGACTGTCCCTTGCTTTGGCCTTGCCATTCTTTTTATTTCTGTTTTGGGATACACCCATTGGCCTCAGGCAGGAAATAAGCAGATTATTTTATCAGTGAGGATTCACATGATTATCTGGTGGGGAAGTTGCCCCTGCCACCCTTGTCTCTTATTAGACAGGGAGTGGTTGGCTCTCATCTTTCAGAGCTTCAAGGTTGACCAGCCTTCTGAGTTCCTTGTCCACAGCTTTCTATTGGTGAGGCAATGGCTGGTTCCCTGCAGGAGTGGATTAGGAGTAGGGGGTGAGCAGGGGCGGGGGGAGAAGACAGCAGAAGTGCGGGTGGGCTGAGCTAGCAGTGTTGCTGGAGGGCACGGCCAGTGCTCACCCACCAGGGGTGCTACCTTCTGTGCTTTCACAGGCAGATTTTTGGGGGGATGTTATTTAGGAACCATGTCTTCAGAACTGAAGATGAGCAGAGCCCATCACTTTGCTGTGGTGGGTGGAAGAGAGGCATTGGCGAGTCTGCTTTTTAGGTTGATGAATTCTAGAATGTTCTGAATAAATCTGATTATTGCATCAGGAAAAAATGCCTTTAGTACCCCCAGAATGTTATGCCCAGATTTCATGATCTCCAAAGACTACCAGGAAGCCAAGCCCGATGCAATAACATAGAGCCTTTATTACAAGCCCAAGCTTGGCTTTCTGCCTCCACCGCCGCAGTGGCAGGAAGCAAAAGAGAAATATCCAGCCACATAGCGATTTTATAGGGAGGCGGGGCCAGATGCGTACCACTGAGTTGGCCCATTCCAATTGATTGGGTGAGGGCTGGGGCCAGTGACACAAATAATCCCTAACACATGTGACCTGTGCTGTCCTTTGCTCTTGATTGGAGCTCACGCGCACAGTCTTTCGCAATTGGCTAATTCAAAGGGAGGGGTTGGTCTTTGTGATTTCAAGATGGCAGCCCCCAGGTAAGTTTACATATCACACGGCCTACATGGTGGCTGCCGAATCAAATAGTCCAAAATGGCAACTGTCTTTGCAGTCCCGCTCTGCCCTTTCATTAACACTGTCTGAGGAGGTCAGTGACGCCTGATAAAGTAAATACTGACTTTCTTTGACCTTGACTTTTTGTATATGAGATCTTTCTTAAAGGGGAATATCTGTTATCTGGCGTGTGGTTGGAGGGTGGAGGGTTTGGAAATCTCTATAAAAACCAGAGCTTCCTACGCGCTCTTCTCTTAGCTCCACAGCTCCCGGGCCTGGTGTCCACTCCTGGCCAAGTGTCCACTCCCGGGCCTGGTGTCCACACCACCTGAGAACAGAGGCAGGTGCTGAGGCAGCCAGGAGCTCACCCTCTGGGCTGACCACCCATCAGGCTTGACGAGACGCTACCGTCCACACGGACACAGTAACTATCAATTAGCTGGAAAGGATGGCGAAACACCATTAAAAACATCCTTCAAATTCACCAAATGATGAGTAGCTGGATAAGAGACTTCAAAGTGGCCTCAGTCACAATGCTTAAGGAAAGAAGGACCCCATGCGTCCTCAGCACACCGCTGTCTGACTTTGGAGCGCTAGTGCCTGGTTAAAGCTGGGACATTTCCCGTCATTTTAAGGCAGCTGCACATTTTCTTAATCTTTTTAAAAATTAATTTAGCTGTATTTCAAAGTTTTCAGGTTTTACAGGTTTCAATTAAGTAGGAATTCTGTTTTGAGAATATGAGTAGGAATGCAACGAGGTAGCTGACAGGGTCATTCCGTGTGGAAAACCCCAGCAAATCCATTTCTGGGGAGCCAGGGTCAACTCCGTGGGTACTGGGCATGGAGACTTCCCAAGCCCAAGTTCATGGGCCACCGCTGAGCCCTCCACACCGCCCATGCTTGACCCTCCTGTCTCCTTTCTCTGACAGCCCCCACCCCACCCCCCAGGTGCTGTTCTCTCTTTATCTCTTACCTATCTTAAACAATGACCCTTAACCCCGACTCTCTCTCCTATTCCCAGCTTCCAGTGTTTCTTGTCAACAATATTTGTGCTGTCACTGCTCAAGAATAAGCTGTCCCAGGAACAGACAGGACCGGGAGTGGCCGCTGCCCCCATCCTGATGCCCAGCGTGAGGCAGCCTCTCCTGATTTTGATGACATTGGTGATGCTTGAGTTTCACAGGGCACCCAGTAAACGAGGGGTCGCCTTGGGACACGCTCATGAGGGGGAGGAAAAAGAAAGGAGGGAAGGGAGTGAAGAAAAGGTGAAAATAGGAAGAAAGAACAGGAAAAAAAATAAAAGGTCAGAAGGGGAATCGAGAGAAAAAGGAGGCCCACTGGAATTTTTAAGTAAAAAATGAAGATGCCCTCTGACTTGTTGGGGTGGGGTGGGGGCGGAGGGGGGGGAGGTGAGGCCAGTCCAGGGCGTGCGTGGGGCATTTCCGCAGCTTGTGGCCAGGGGTGGCAAAGGCAGGGTGCTAGTGTCTTGCCCAGCCCTTGCCTGGGAGGACGGTGGTGACTAAACGCGAGGCCGTCATCTGGAAAGGTCAAGGGGAACCCTGACGTCAGACCCTGGGCAGCATGTACTGGCGCCCATGAACTCTGAAGGCCACGTCTGTCCCCGTCATTCCTGGGGAGCCAGTTGCTTTGGAGAAGATCTTGGGGAAACAAAGAACGTCGTCATCCCTGCCTTTGAGCCGATGCCTTCGTCGGCCACTTCAGATGCCAGGCAGTGCATGGTGACTTCCCCCTGCGTGACGGACCGGCGTGGCCGGTGTGTGAGAGATCGGCCAGCGCTGCTCTCCCTACTGCACTGGGTGGGGGTCAGGATGCGCCCGGCGGGGCACAGGAATGACAAGTCGCCCTCCATCCAGAGGGTAGCTCGCCCCATCGGGTCCCTGGGGAAGCCAGACGCCCACAGGCCGCCCTGAGACAATTCCAGGAGTTTCTGTGAGGCCCACGGTGTCTCTGCAGGTTACAGCTGCTGGCTTCTCACATTTGTGAAAAAACACTGGTTGCCCTGAACCCCCCAAAGTTTCTCCTAGACAGGCGGGCCTACATGACAACGCGGACAGATGAGCATTCGTGACACCTGGTGTGCTCCCCAGCGCCCCAGGCCGGGCACTGCCCTTCCCTCCTCATCCCTCCTCATCCCTCCTCATCCCTCCTCATCCCTCCTCATGACCCCATCTGTTTGTTCGATGTCAAGATATTGAGGGGGAAAGATTTGATTTTTAAAATATATATTTTATTGATTTTTCACAGAGAGGAAGGGAGAGAGAGAGGGTTAGAAACACCAATGAGAGAGAAACATCAATCAGTTGCCTCCTGCACACATACACACCCCACACACACACACACTGGGGATGTGCCCACAACCAAGGTACATGCCCTTGACCAGAATCCAACCTGTGACCCTTCAGTCCACACGCCAACGCCCTATCCACTGAGCTAAGCCGGTGGTTAGGGCAAGATTTGATTTATTTAAAAGGCCCTTTGAAAATTCCTTTTTCAAATGTTCTGAAACATGACATTGACCTTCTAGATTCTAGAATCTAGAACCACCTGAGCAAGCTCTTGCTCTCTGCCGAAGCCAGCATCTCCCACAGGTGCAGCTGTGGGCGCAATCTCGACAGGAGCCTGGACTGGAGCATGCCAGTGCCTCTTCCTGGGAGCCAACCTGTGGCCACAATCAAGCGAGGTGCCCAAGCTCTCAGCGGGCGAGGGAGAGCACCCCCAAGCAAAGAGCCCTGGCTAAACAATGCTCCACAGAGAATGTACGGGGAAACCCTACATTCAGGTGGGTTTTAATTCAGGGTGTGTGTGTGTATGTGTTTTAATTACACTCAATCAACAGCCTTTGGCCAAAGCCAAAACATAACTCACCAGGAGCTGGGTGGCCCAAGCTCTGGGCTGGAATTATAACCAGCTCCTTCCTGTGAGCCACAAGCATGATTCCTGGACCACATTGCTATGAGCTGATTCTCTCTCCCCTGTGTCGAGTTGTTTTCACCGGGACTCTGAACCTGCAAACAGTGGAAGCCGCCCCCAGCTAGACACACGGATTATTGTCAGAGGGCGGGTGTGAACTCATTTTTACACACACCTGGCCCTGTCTTCATCTGCTCAGCGGCCATCACAGAATACCACAGGCTGGTCCAAACTGGTTTGGCTCAGTGGATAGAGCATCGGCCTGCAGACTGAAAGGTCCCGGGTTCGATTCCGGTCAAGGGCATGTACTTTGGTTGCAGGCACAACCCCAGTAGGGGATGTGTAGGAGGCGGGTGATCGATGTTTCTTTCTCATCGATGTTTCTGACTTTCTATCCCTCTCCCTTCCTCTCTGTAAAAAATCAATACAGTATATTTAAAAAAAAAAAAAAAAGAATACCACAGGCCGCAGGCTTAAGCAACAGCAAGTTATTTCCTCACAGTTCCAGAGGCTGGAAGCCCAAGGTCAAGGTGCCAGCAGGGCTGGTTTCTGGTACGAGCGAGTGAGCTCTCCCTCTCACTACGTCCTCAGGGTCTTCCCTCTGAGCTGAGCTGGGAAGAGATCCCTGGTGTCTCCTCCTCCTATAAGGCCACCAGCCCTTTGGAATCAGAGCCCTGCCCTTATGACCTCACGTAACCCCAGTTGCTTCCCTAAAGGCCCTATTTCTAAATGTGGTGACACTGGGAGTTAGGGCTTCAACGTATGGATTTGGAGGGGACACAATTCAGTCCACAGCAGCCCCCTCTGTATAGATAGATGTTCATGGCTAAGAAAGAGTTGACTCTGATTCAAATGCTTTGAGACCAAGGAAAGTATTTCAAGGCAGACAGTGCCCCTGAGCAGGGTTGTGTGTGGATGGAGGAAAAAGATTTACAGAGAGAAGGATTAATTCCACAATAGCTAATCTATACCTGAAACTCCACCTGAGAGAGAGGTGGAAAAACAGCCTAACTGAGCTGTGTATAAAAAATGATAAGATGCCGGAACCGTTTTTGGCTCAATGGATAGAGTGTCGGCCTGCAGAGTGAAGGGTCCTGGGTTCGATTCCGGTCAAGGGCATATACCTTGGTTTCAGGCACAGATGTGCAGGAGATGGCTGATGGCTGTTTCTCTCTCATCGATGTTTTTGACTTTCTATCCGTCTCCCTTCCTCTCTGTAAAAAATCAATAAAATATATATTTAAAAAAATTTTAAAGCCACAGTGTTGATGTCAGAGTAGTTAATATTTTGGTTGCTGATTAAAAGATTGGCAAATGTGTCCAAGTTAAATTCGTGTTTGATTCACACACACACAAAAAAAAACACCCTAAAAAAGTAACTTCAATCACCCTTGTTTGATAGTTTCAAATGCCAACTCCTTTTTTTAAACTTGAATTGAAGTTTAATTCAAAAATCCAGCCTCACTTACAAATCACAGCAAAGTTCTGAGAGATCAACTGTCAGTATTCAGTCAAGTATCAAAGATCAAGGTAAGTATTCTGAGAATGAAGGGCACTTTGAACATTGTAAACTTTCTGTAAACAGTAAAAATAAAAAATACAGACAGAATGAAACATGTGAAAAAAATTAAGATGCACTTGAATCATGATGTTAAGTTACAAATAAACTTTGTGTTCAAATTTCTACTTGGTTAAGAATTCCCCATATTATTTTGGCAAGAATTGCCTTCTTTTTTAAGAAAATGCACTTTCCTCAGAAAAAAAAAAAAATCATTTAGAAAGTCAGTGTAAGTCAGCGCTTTCCAAACGTTAAATCTTAGAGAACTTTCCCTGCCTTTGGGAAAGAGAACATGGTCTGGAAAATGTCACCACCGTGTTCCTGGGCCCCCACAGGAGGCAACACCAGGTCCTTAACGTGTAACTTGCTTGTGCGATCAGATGAACGCTGTTGAAGAAAAATACCATTCCTCAGAACTAGAGATGTTGGGCATTCTGACCCATTGCTAGCAGATTCCAATTTAACTTCCTCGAAAGGAAGTACATTTATAGAGATGCACTGAAATCCGAGTGCCTTTTCTAAAAGGTGAACAAGGAAAGGCTCGGCGTGGTTCAAAACACAGTTTGCTCAATGCATATAAGGCTAACCAATGGACACAGATCACAGGGGGTGAGGGCGTGAGTGGGGGGATAGGGGGTAATGGGGAAATAAGGACACATATGTGACATCTTAATCAATAAAGAAATTTAAGTAAAACAGTTTCTCTCAATGCCTATAAGGCTAACCAATGGACACAGACGGGGGGGGGGAGGTCATGAATGGGGGGCGTTAGGGAGGGTAATGAAGGGGTGAGGACACATATGTAACATCTTAATCAATAACTAAATTTAAAAAAAAACAGTTTGATCAGAATATTAAAAGTTTAAAGTGTAGAATTATAAGAGCTTAGAGGAGAGGAGGTAATAACTTTAAAGTAAAACTATAGCAATCTCCTGGCCAAAGAGTGGGTGCATATGTAACTTTTAAATTGCTAATAGGCAAATTAAAAGTAAAACAGGACTCTAGTGTTAATAAAAATATAGAGCAGCCTTCATATACTACAAACCCCACATAAGTCTAAATACTATTAACAAACTTCAACTTTCCGGTGATGACTTTTATTTTGCTCTAATCATATGATACTCTCTCCTATAATGACACATTGGGGAAATAAGCTGGTCTTGAAGTCAAACACTCATCTATACAAATTTTCAGTAGACCCTTAGCATTAACTTTGGCAATAGGTGTGGAATGTATGAGGTGCTTATTGGTCCAAGATTAAAGGCCTTGCAATAATAAGGGTCTTCAGACTCTGCTTGTGGTGTACTGTGTGTCTGAAGACTGGAATGTATTGGAATTGGAAGAGACTTCTACAGATGAACTGAACTCTAGTCGGTGGTTGATTAATCTAAGGGGGTTAAGGATCATTAAGCATGCTTTAATTATAATTTCCTTTTATATACATGATCCACTAGGCCAGTGGTCGGCAAACTCCTTAGTCAACAAAGCCAAACAACAGGACAATGCTTGAAATTTCTTTTGAGAGCCAATTTTTTTAAACTTAAACTTATTCTAATGCACTTCTTCAAAATAGACTAGCCCAGGCCATGGTATTTTGTGGAAGAGCCACACTCAAGGGGCCAAAGAGCCGCATGTGGCTCTAGAGCTGCGGTTTGCCAACCACTGCACCAGGGTTGTTATTGTAGTAACCAGATCTTGTCATTGGCACTGGATATTGGCTTCTCTCCTTGTACAAAACTTGCAATGCTTTGTATATTTTGCAATTTTTATTACATCAAAGGAGACTGAGAAATTAAAGTCACTTACAAAGCAAGCTGAAAAAAAAAAATTATTTCTTCACACTTGCCCTGAAGCTTGTTAGTTGGTGGCTCAGATCTGACTCCAATCGGCTGTCCTTGACAGAGCTTTTCCAAAGCATTTAATGTTTCTTTAGAATTTATATTAATTTTTCCATATACCATGGTTACTTTAATTGAAAAACATTAAATAATTATACATGCATTCATTTCACAAAGTATCTTACAATATGGAGATGACCAAGTTTGGATCAAAGAAAGTAATTTTTTTTAACAAAAATAGGCACATGCATTATTAAAAGATTTCAAACTATGGACAAATGCTACTTTTTCACTTTTCAAGATTTCCATCAAATGTATAAAAACAAACAAAGATATCAACTCAAATGTATGCAGACAGGGACATGAAACTAACTGCGTCAGTGGGTGGTCTTTCTAGATTTTCTCCTCTTATACCTCTCCAGGGGCTGCAATACTCAGCCCTACTCCAGATTGACAGCCTGACCTCTGAACCTTTTCATTTCCTAGTGCTTTTCTCTTCATTTCCCAAACCTGCGCTCTCCCCTCCCAACCCTGAGGAAAGCAGCTCTAAGCTTCTCCCTAGAAAATGTCAAAATAATGCATCTGGTTGGAAGCGGCACGGAGCCTGTTAAAAGCTTACGCTCCTCGGGATAAAGGAATAATCCAGGGACTGGAATGTAACCTCTGACCCCTTTGAACCATGACATTGGCCTTCCCGTGACATTGCCATTTACATTTTCCAAACAGAAGCCAAATGCGTTGTACGCAACAATTTAAAACATGATACTTGGCAACCTTTTAGGTATTTTTCTCCCTGTCGTGCTGTCAGGAACAGTAGTCATATTTGAAAGGAAGGGCCATCGGAGAAATCATCTGAAATTTTATTTTTCTCTCTTGCCCTGCTTTTCCCTTTTTTCTGAGAAAGCGGAGACACCCGCAGCTCGGAATGTGTCCATTTGCTAGGGAGCCATATGAACCAAATGCGACTTTTTCCCATTTCAAGACTTCCACGAAATATATAAACACTAACAAAAAGAACAAGTCAAATGTATGCAGATAGAAGACATGACACTAATAGTGTAATTTCAGCTGTCAAGCTTAATTTTAATAAATAATTTTAATAAGTCTCTAACCCTGGTTGCAATTGGTGTTTATTCCTTCTTCAGACTAAACTATACAAAGGCTAATAGGTCTGGTTTTTTAGTTTTTTTTTGATCACCAAAGGAATCCCATGGCTTTTCTCTCCACAGGTTTACAGAGGATGCAATGCAGAAGTTTCAGGACTGCAGACAGCACCTTATCCAGCGGTCCTGACAGGATATTGCCACCTTCTCTTGACTTCGTGCTCTCCTGTGTGCAGCCTGCCTGACCAGCCTGCTTTTTAAAAATAAAACAGCCCAACCGCAGCCAGATGAACACAAATCCTAGTCATCTCAATCCTGTTACCCAATACACCATATCAGCTTCCACACACATGCATACACAAAAGCACAAGGCACACTAAGAGGCAAGGAAAACACAGTCCGAGGGGACAATGCAAGCAACAGAACCAGACTCAGGTACGGCAGGGATTTGGGCACTCTCAGACAGAGAATTGATACTGACTGTGATAACATGCGAAGGGCTCGATATAGGGAGCTCTGATATCTTAATCCAGAAACACGACACATCTCTACATATTTAGAGCTTTTCTTATTTTTTTTTTTATAAATGTGCTAGTTTCTGATGTAGAAACCTTGCACACCTTTCACTGCAGTTACCCTCGTGTTTGGGATGTTGGCATTCTATGGCCAATAGCACCATGTTTATTTCCTAATCACTGGTAAATATTGAGAAGTACAATATTTTTGCGATTGATTTGGTATCTTATACCCTTGTGTTTGTAGAATACTTTGGCTTTCTGTGTACTAGTCACGTTACCCACAAATAAAGTGGGCTTATTTCTGCAAAAAAAAAAAAAAATCATTGGTAAAGGCAACTCCATGAAATAAATAAATAAATAAATAAATAAATAAATAAATAAATAAATAAATAACAAAACAACCTAAATTCCCCATGGCCTCATGAGCTTCTGCACCACGGAGCTCCATGTATAAACCAGACGTGTCCGCGTCATTTCCTGTTCTCTGCCGTTGTTCTCTCTGGCCCAATCGCCTCACCAGTCAAGCTTTGTGATCATATCTCAAAAGAAAATCTGTCGCCTCCCACGAAAGGAATGGCTTCACTTAAATGTTTCCTGTTTTCCATAAATTGCCTGGTGGAGCCATTGTGTACCACACAAAGGCCGCTTCGCTGAGAAGCTAAATGGTCACAATTAAATTTCAGCTCAAGCCAGAGCGAAAAGGCGAGAACAGGTGAAAACGAGGGTGGATGCTGTTCTTATTCGGGAGGTTGGAATGTCCTGCATTGTGGTCCCGGACCTTCGTCACTGGACTGACAAGTTAGTCGAAGGCACGGTTCCCAGATCAAACAATCGACAGATGAGGAAATTCCATCCACTTTTGTCATTGGCAGCCTTAAAGAAACTGATATATGGGTCACGTGTGTCCATCTATGTCTATCTGGGAAGCATGATACTCACAGCCATCTACCAAGTTGAATGATAGGACATGAGAATCCCCCTGCTTAGGACCAGAGTGCTTCCGAAACGAGTCCAGTTTCACAGACGCCTCCAGCACCCGCTGTGTCCCCGGTCGGCATACAAGTTAATGATGTTGATTTCAACGACTCGTTTAGTTATGAAGAGTGTGTTTCTTGCCCATTGGAGTGATGTGTTTTTAAGTCAAGCTGGGTGTTGGAATCCTTTCCATGTCCCGTGTGGTTCAGGGTTCCAGTTCAGGGTTCGGGTTCTGGAGAAGGCCGCACGCAAACAAATAAAGAGACTTGGAAAAATGGAGGGCCAGGTAGCAGCCCATCTCTAGTGGAAGGACTACCTCCTGCTTTGGCCTTGCCATTCCTTTTATTTAGGTTTTGGGAATACACCCATTGTCTTTAGGCAGGAAATAAGCAGATTATCTCGTCAGGAAGGATTTACACGATTATCTGGTGGGGAAGCTGCCCCGGCCACCCTTGTCTCCATTAGACAGGGAGTGGTTGGCTCTGACCTTTCAGAGCTTCAAGATTGACTAAGCCTTT
The DNA here is from genome assembly GCA_027563665.1 of Antrozous pallidus. Taxonomy (NCBI): domain Eukaryota; kingdom Metazoa; phylum Chordata; class Mammalia; order Chiroptera; family Vespertilionidae; genus Antrozous; species Antrozous pallidus. The sequence continues at coordinate 94,616,583 of CM050519.1, forward strand.
TGGATTCCTAGTCCACACCTTTCTATTGGTGAGGTAATGGCTGGTTTCCTGCAGCTGGGATGAACATGTTTTACACAATATCCACTTTCTTCTATTCGGTGTTTCTAATCTTCAAGAACTACATCGTCTGATGTTCATATTGCAACATTTTTCATTTAGTTCGCGATTGCCTCTTGGTTTTCAATATTTCTTGACACACTTGTGTTTCCTGAAAACAGCATATGCGTTTTATCTCCGAATAGAAGAGTTTGGATTCATTCATATTTTATCAAAAGTCATAAGCATATGCTCTGAAGACAAAAACAACTGGTGATTTCACCTTTCGTATCAGTTACCTGGAAAAGTGACCGTGTCTACCTTTAGAATTGTTGCAAATATTCAAAGTGGAGGCCAAAGACACCAAAGGCGCCCATGGCAATAAAGGGAATATTGGCATTCACAAAACACTTTAACGGTCAGTGTTTGGTGCCAAGGAAGTAAGTCAGATGCCTTGGGGACACTCTCCTCCCAAAGTTTAAGAGAAATAACAGGCAGTTTCTAAAAGCCCAGAAATAGTGACTCCAGATAGATATTCACAGATAGATTTTAGCTGCTCTGAGTGCAAAAGCACTCTAAAACCAGGATGATAAAGCAGTGTTTTGCTCCAAAAGGTTCTTTTTCTTCTTATCAGTTAAAATTCCGTTCAAGAATCTGCCAAATCCTGAATAATTATGTGAACGATCTAATCTCCCTTCCTTGTCATTATAACTCACAGAAAACAATGTTCCGTTTCAGCTCCACACAGTTTTGCCTGCAAAATTGCAAAGAGCATTCCAAGGGCTCACATACCACCAAACAAAGCCACGGCTATCACAGTCTTCACACACATCAATGAAAGAAAAGAAAGCAAGATGTTGGAGGAGAGAGATCCTATAAACCAAGCACACACACAGGTGACTGCCTGGGCATTGGCCCACTGGGAGGGCAACTCAGCTGACATAAGAGGCCTGCGACAGGACTCCAACCCTCCTCTCCTGCACACAAAAAGCTATGGTGATGCTAGTAATGGTGATGGTAATGAGGATGATGATGCTGGTGATGATGATGATGATGATGATGATAAGTTTCAAAAATTCCTCTGGTCACAAATTCCTGTGTTGACTACCTCACTTGGACAGTGGCAACCACATCGTTACAAGGAGGACAAGGTGACTGATTCCTGCGGGATCATTGGAAGATTTCCAAACTAAAAAATGATCACATATTAAAGTCAGTGGCGGGGGGGTGAGAAAGGGAGAATTGCTCCTCCACAAAAGATGACACTATGATGACACTAGCATGTCAATTTGGAGGTGCTGAAGGCTAAGGAAGCCAACCCATGCCGCCACAAGTCAAAAGTCGTAAGAAAATAAAAAATCATTCGTTTCAGTCCTGATGATCCAAAACTACACCCGGAAAAGTTTGAGGCCAACTTCTTATGACAGGAACTAAAAACAAACTATATTCGGTTTTCAAGAGCAACTACAGAGGCTTTAGGAAAGCAGTTTTGGACAGAAAAGGCTTTTCAAATAAGAAAGGAGCTTTGGATCAAATATTAAACTCAGAGTGCAAGCAGAAAAACACTGACATCTTTCTGATGTTTTCATGAAGGTAAACCCTCAGACATCAGAAAGATTTGTATTCATGACGTCTAAACACATTCAAATGGGAAAATGTTCTGTAGGAAATGCCTCTGTTAAAAGTTCGGATTTCTAAAAATCTTCAGGATATGATTCCACAGAAATCACCCTGGGGGCCCAAAGTGGAAATGGGCTTATCTCTCAGAGGTTTGTGCATATAAAGTTTGTCTAAAGGGTTAGATTCATATGTTGACATATAAAAGTTCCTACAACATTTAAAAAATACATACTTACTGAGACTAAAAGGGACAGAAACGGTACACAATGAAAAAGGCTCTGGCCTGGCTGGCATGGCTCAGTGACTGAGTATTAACCTATGAACCAGAAGGTCATGTTTAGATTCCAGTCAAGGCACATTCCCTGGTTGCAGGCTCAATCCTCAGTGTGAAATGTGCAGGAGGCACGTGATCAATGATTCTCTCTCACCATTGATGTTTCTCTCTTCCCCTCTTTCTTCCTCTCTGAAATCAATGACAAATACATATATATTTTTTAAAGTCTTTGCATCTCTGAATTTTGACAGACCAGATATAGGATAAAAACGAAAATAAAGAAACAGAAATCCGCCCAGCTGTAAATATGGGCTATAGGTCATGAAAAATGAAGAATGACTTAGGGGAAAGAACAAAGAGCCCCAAATGGACCTAAAAGCCATTGAAAATGCCTCTTGGGTTGTAGGTTGAAACCTTAAATTGAGGATCTGGTAACCTATTCCCACTGGATTTCAGAACTGCTATTAAACAGTGGTTCTATTTTGAATAAAAAAGTCTACTATGATCGTCCTAAATCTGTCTGATTATATATTTGCTGATTTGGGCACAGATAACTTGTTTGTTTAGTTCACAAATCAGATTAGGGGAAACCCTACATGAGGAATTGCATTCAAGGTATCTCATGCACATTTCATCTTCAGCCTGAGATGAAAGACAAAATAGAATGAAACTTTCGAGGGTGTTGAGAGAGTGGCTGTATTTCCTGTGCCTTATGATATGAATTATTTTGGCCAGAGGGAGAATGGTGGCATACAATATTTCCAAAAGATGACCACCAAATATACCCCATCTAAAGTGCAGTGTATTCACCTCCCTTGAAATCTGGATGGGCTTGTAGTTGTTTTACTGGGTAATCAGCAAAATGCAGTGTAAGGAATGCTGTATGCCTTGTAGGCTGGGTCATAACTGCCAGGGTATTTGGGTGGTCCAGGTCATCTGAGACTCTCCCTCTTTGGACACATCTATCCACCATTCCATGTCTATCATAACTCACCCAGAGAGGCCATGAGTAGGTACTCCAGTCAAAAGTCTTAATTAAGTCCAGCCTTTGGGTCAAACCAACCCAGAAACCAGATACATGAGTGAAGAAGCCTCCAAATGATTTCAGCCCTCAGATATTTGAAACTGCCTCCACTGAGGCCCCAGGCATTATGGTTTAGACACAAGCCATCCCTACTGCACCCTATCTGAATTCTTGACCCACACAATCAATGAATGTAACACGATTCCTGCAGTTTATGAATTGTTTGTTCCATAGTAATAGTAACTAAAACAAGGATAGATCAAACAGTAAAGAAGTTGAGGAAGAAGTGACTGAAGAAATGTTGGAATGGTGAACAGATGCAGATACTACAAATGCTGTGTCTACGTGCTTCCACCATTTCAGCATTTTGGCTTTTCATGGGATATAACACTCCTCGAAAAGGCCAATGAGACCAAGCAGTGCTAAGTGCATTGTATACAGCTCATGAGAAAGAAGCCAATTTCCGATATGTACAAGGGCAGTGTGGGGAACGCCTGCCCATTAACATGTTTTTGTGTGTTTTTTTAGGCTGATGCTTGACAAAATCTAAGCCAGTAATTTGTTTTCAAGTCTGTCTGGATTGCCAAAATACCAATGATGTCTAAAGCATGGGGGTTGGTGGCAGAGAGAGGGGAAAGTGGAAAGAAATTTTAAATTATCAAAGAAAGGTTCAGCCCAATCCATTTTAATGAAAACAAGACTTTATAGTCAAGTTGCCAGATAGTCCAGTGGATTCAAAGCATTTTTAATTCTCCACGGCCCACAAGATGCCTTTTCCGTGGTCATTGTTTCCTCCACAAGCAGACAGACATGAGCGTTTTATAGGCAGACTCTCCTACCAGGTAGGTCTCTATGTGTCTTATTGAAAACATGGCTCATTCTCTGTGCAGATAAGAAATATTAGATTTTAGACCAAAATCCACCCCCTTTTTAAATAGGTAATGTTTAAATTGGGGATGGGGGGATGGGGGGGAATGAAAAGGGGACAGAATCCATTCATTATTCCTGTTTGGCACAAATCAACCTTCTCGGACCAAGAACAGGACTTCCTTTAGTATGAGGAAATCTCTTCATACGAAAGAAAAATAGCAAAGTGATAGAGACCAAGTTCATGATTAAGAATTGTGTAGAGAGCAATACTGGCATGTGTTGCGGAGTGCCAACAATGTGAATCTGACCAGCTGCTCACTGAATTAGTTCTCTGTGGCTGCGTAAGAAAGGACCAGAACCTGAGCACCGGTTTAGGACCTTACATTCCTGTAGGTCAGGAATCCAGAAGGGCTGACGCCTCTGTTCGGAGCCCCAGGCCGACTTCACGGTGTCAGCTGGGCCGGGCTCCCTCTGGAGGTTCTCAGGAGGAATCGGCTCCAGGCTCGTTGCTGCTGTTGGCACAACTCAGTTCCGCCCAGAGGCCGCTCTCAGGTCCTGGCTCCAGGGACCCTCCATCTGAACAGCGTGACATTTCCTCACATGGATTTCCTCATGCTTAGAATCTCTGTGAGTTACTCAAGTGCAACCAGCTGGAGAACATGGAAAAGGCTCACATGATTTAGGCCCGGCCCACGCTGATAATCTCCTTTTAAGGTCAACAGATTCATAATCCTATCATCAGCAAAGTCACATAACCAAGGGAGAAATACCAGTGTAAAAGATCATTGAGGTCATCTTAGATTTCTGCTTCCACAGATGGATAGTAAACATCAATGGAACCACTTTGTTAACAAAATCCATTAAGCTCCATTGCTCCTTTTTTTTTTTTAATTCAATCCTCACCTGAGGATATTTTCCCATTGATTCTTAGAGAGAATGGAAGGGAGAGGGAGAGACAGTGAGAGAGAGAAACATTGATGTGAGATAGCCGCATCAATTGGTGGCCTCGGAATGTACCCTAACCAGGGCTAGCGATGGAGCCTGTGAGTGAGGTATGTGTGCTTGACTATAATTGAACCCAAACTCTTCAATCTGCAGCCAACGCTCTATCCGCTGAGCCAAACCGGCAAGGGCCTTTGCTCCTTATTCAGATGGTCAACTTCGATGCTTGGGAACGGTGGCCTATCAGGGGGACCTTGGTTTCAGAGTCAGAAAGAAAATTCTGTGTTTCACTCTGTCTTTGGCCAACTCACATGTCCATTCATCACACTGGATGTCAACATCTACATTTGGTGGGGAAAAAAAGAAAAAAAAAGGAGGAAGTAATATGTATTTCATAGGTTTTTAAAAAAATAATTAAATGAACTAATAAGGGTAAAGAATGTCTACTTCTATGCTTTCTATATGGTGAGTACGTATAAGAAATCCCCAGGTTCTGACTGCCCTTTTATAAAATTGCTGGTGGTGTATATACAGTGGTTACTTCACCCTTTATCACCTCAAGTAGCACACTTTTTATCCTTTTATTGGGCATCCATCGCATGCCAACCTTATTAATATTGGAAATTAATTCCGGATATACCAATATTTATTGAGTTGGACTACACCAGTTAACATCAATGCACAATGAGTTGGAGAATTCAGTATAGAGAAGAGGAAAAAAAATAATGAAAATCTGGTAAATTTGCTTTCAATTGTAATGGTACTAAACCCTGGAAATGGTCAATTAATTTTTATAACAATCTTAATTTTTAGGAGAGTAGACTCAGGAGGTGGTCATATCTCTTTCTCCATTAATTTATAGAGTAAGTTACTAATACCTATGTCTGTCATGGGTCAAAATATCTTAATGATGTAGACAGTATATTCACTCCCATCTTACTGATGAAGTTTGGAAGTAATTTAAGTAGCACCTCCAGGATCCTTAAGTACATTGATGGTAAGATCTGGAAAATTCCAGAATAATCATCTCCTGTTTCAGAGCAAGCCCTGAGTCTTACATCAACTCATGGGCCATAATGCTCCAGTGATATTCCCTCACCTTCCAGATGCTTCTCTCTTCAAACGCATGGAGACAGCTTGATGAAATGAGGTAAGCACGAGCCAGATTCCAATAGCATGTGAACCCAGGTCACATATATTATTTGGTCTGTTAGGAGCTGAGCGCTTGTTGCCAATCCAAAGTGCATGGCTCATGGGCTCATAAATACCATATTCCCAAGTTTACTTATTTCTGTTCTGTACAGAGCACCCTAGAAACAGCACCCATTTTACAATCTGTTGTTAGTAATAATAACATACATGGAAATTCACAGAGATTTGAAGGAAAACAGATGTTTCTGAGCTTCCCTTCTCCCTCCTCCCCCAATACTGGGGGTTGGGGAAGAAAGAACAACAGAAAAATATGCCTTGCTTAAGTATATTTTTTACACAAAAACAAAAGTGTGTGGGGGGGGTGGGGGGAGAAGAGACTGCATTTCTCCTATAAATGGATTCAAAAACTACTACCAAAATAGCCACACAAGGCCAGACCAGAGAGTTGGCATTGGTACTGACTCATCTGAAATCATTCCAGAACTTTGGAAGCACAGAGCTGGTTGCTATCATTGAATTTTGGAATGAAAAAAAAAAAAAGCTGAAAGTATTTTGGAAGTATATTACTAAGTAGAACTTCCCAATTAAAAAAGTGTTTTTAGCTCTTGAAAATTTTCTAACTTTTAGAAGTGTGGGTGAATTCAAATATTAGAAATGTGATTTTAAATAAATAGATGACTGGTTTATAGACAGAAGGTTCATACTTATTAAGGTAAAGTTTAAAATTGGCTTTCAAGAAGTAAATGCAAATTGTTTTCCGATTTGGACAGTTTGCCTAAATCTCTTTGGTTCTTCATCCATTCCTTTGACATGGCCAGTGTACCCCAGTTAAACAACTCAAGCTACATTACACTTCCTTTGGGCTAAGCACTACGTTTCAACTGCCAATCCTCTAGTGATGGGAAGTGGCAGTCACAGAAATACCTCATCAATTATAGCGTTCATACGGAAGTGTTTCTTGGTCTTAAACCTAGTTAACATGACAAAAACTTTATTTGAGAAAGAACCAGTATATAGAAACGCCTTTGTGAATAGGCTGTTTGTTTTGTGTGTGTGTGCTTTTTTTCAGGATGTCAATGAAAGAAACATTCAGACCTGCAGAGAATTTTTATGACTTCATTTGATCCAAACTGACAGCAACTGCCTGAAGCAAAATCTCAATGGATGGGGAAAACGTTCCAGAAAATGGCAGTTTTACCACGTATTTAAAAAACAAAAAACAAAATCAGAATCAAAGTGGAAGGCAGGAGGGGGTTCCGTGAAACCCATTGGGATTGGATAAAAAGTCAAAGGAATAGACACTGCTTTTCCATTGGTGGATGTAGGCTTGTTCACAGTCAACCATAAACAGGATAAAAACCACAATGAAGGGTTTTGTGGCCTCTGCTCTGATGTAGTGGTTGTGCCCTGAGGGGTCCAGGGTTTAAAAAAAGAAAAGAAAAAGGAAATTACCCTGATGTTCCAAAGGTATGTTATCCTAGATGCCAAAAGGCAATAGATAGGCTCAGGTAGGAAGATACTGGCCCAGGACATGACTACACACCACGACTTGCTTTTAGCTGGAAAGTTTTCATTCAGACCATCCTGTGTGGTTATTTGAGGTCTCTTGGACCTTTCCAAAGAACCCTGCCTCATGATGGGCCTGAGAGCAGTGTACATTCAGATATAGATTTTGATTTTGCATCTTTTGTCTATTCATAATGATCAGAATAAAAAAATTTTTACTAATGTTGAAGAACTTTTCATTTAGATTTTACATAAAATTTGTTTCATATCAGGGAAATGCAGAGACAATTTGACACATAAGCCATGCATTTGATGACATATGCTTGTATTATATACTAGGGGCGCAGTGCACAAAATTTGTGCACTGGAGGTGGGTGGTTCCTCAACCCAACCTGCCCCCTCTCACATACTGGGAGCCCTCGGGAGATGTCCAACTGATGGCTCACCCCCAGCCTCAGCTTTAGGCTTTGGGCACTCAGCCATTGCCCTGCTCAGCTCAGCCCCGGTTGCCTGTGACCACCCAGCCCCAGGGGCTGGGCACTCGCTGCCACTTCCCCTCACAGCCCTCACGGCCTTGCGCTTGTTCCACTTGGCCCCACCCCTGCTCCTGATTGGCTGGTAGCATAGCCAATCAGGAGCGAAGGTACGGTCAAATTTGCATGTTTCTCTTTTATTATATAGGATAGTATGAGAAGCCCAATACATGACATTCGTGCACCCTCTTGCAGTCCCGGACACCCAAGGGGTCCTTATTGTTGCCACGGAGGCAGAAGAGGCTCCCACCACCACTGCTGTGCTTACTAGCCTTGAGCCTGGCTTCTGGCTGAGTGGTGCTCTCCCTGTGGGAACTTACTGACCATGAGGGGGGCAGCTCCTGTATTGAGCATCTGCCTCCTGGTGGTCGGTGTGCTTCATAGCAACCGGTCATTCCTCCATTGAGTCAATTTGCATATTAGCCTTTTATTATATAGGATAACATACTCAAATATTTGTTAAATACATTTAAAAATTGTTAAAAATCTAAAAAGTAAGATGGTTCTAGAGAGAGATAAGGCTCTCTGAAACAAATTAGGGGCCTCGTTACCCCTGGATAAGGTGGAAGTTCCATCTTCCCATCAGAAACCATCTTGGGTGGCAGGGAAGCAATTCTTTCTTTATTGCTTTCCACTTGTCCTGTGCTGATACTATGGAGTAATGGCTCAATACCCCTGGGCTGGAGTGAAAATGCTCCACTGACATCACCCCAGCAGGGAGTGGAAGGATGCATCAATTCTCAGATAGGGTTGGAAGACCTGGATCTTCAACTACCTCCATCTACTGGGGGCGGGGGGACATATCTTTACCATCCCTTCAGGCAGAGATGAAAGTCCCAGCTCCACACCTAACCTCCTCTAGCACCATCTTGGCAGGGGAGTTGGGATACCTCATTACACCCCAACTGGCTGATTAGTCTACCCACTGATCTTTTATTAGCACGAGTGGGAGTAGAGCCACGATTTTTTCTGTGGTGTTTGGCTGGAACAGAGAGGTTAGCATCTAAGTTTTCTTGCTAAGGTGCCCCTTTTCCAGACCTTTGGCTAGAGAAAGGAGACTTCTGTTGGAGCTTTAATTGTCTGCCCTTGTTGGTGTGTCTGGCTTGCCAAGTTCTTTATTTTCAAGTATAGGCTATATGAGTCTAGGAGAAAAGCCAGGGAATGTCCCCCTTTGCTAATCATTGGGCCCTGAGTTTCCTACCTGATTTTCCTTCTTTTCTCCACTTTTTAGAGCTTGTTTTGTATATAATGTGTTGCTGGGACTGACCTGCAGACCCTGAACGACAGAGGAATGATTATTCTGACACATTTCTGTGAAAGGGAGGCTAAGGGACTACCTGGCTATAGCCACCAAGTAGCCTTGTTCACCTACCTCCTTAGGCTTTTATTGTAACAACAGCTTGAACTAAAAGTAACTATTAGATACTCTCAGCAGGTAAGCATCCTTGAGAAAGCACATGTGCCCTTCAAGCAAGGTTACATGTCTAAGTAAACCCCTGGGAACTCAGACCCTGTTTGGAAAAGTCAAGGCAGAGACAGGCTCCTTCAGCCAACTCCTGTCCCATGACTCCCCACAATGGGTGTGATTTTTAGTCATCCTTAGAAGAATAAATAGGGAAAATTATGTCTATGCTTTCTTCTCAGAGCACAGGCTTATGGCATGATTTTAAAATGGTGCTGTTTCAAAGGCATACCTAGAAAAATTCACATTATTAGTGATTTTACAACACATTGTGATCTCCAAGTTCAAACTATTAATGAAGAATCTTCATGGAAAATTACCTTTGATAATCTACACATAAAAAATTCTGCCAAATATCACTCTTATGATTAAACACATGCTAACATATGTAGTAACTCCATATGTTCATATATTTTCAATTACCTAATATTTATTTGAAGCACAATACACTGCTGGCAGACCACTCCAAATTGATTATTCTTTCTCATATTCTTGATGCAAAAAAAGAAGACCATATGGTATGAGAAATCCTTCATATTATCGGCCTAAACTAGGTGATTTCTTCAACAGCTTGCTCACTTTCTGATTGTCATTATTATCGGACCATGTCAACCTGTTATGAAGGTGGAACTCACCCAGGGGTCCACCCTTAGGGAATCAACGTGCTAAACAGTGGGCTGAGAGCCACAAAGAACGACTTGCATTCCACATGAGAGAATAATTTTAATCCATGTTATTCTTACTTAGGAGTTTATCACATCATAAAGGCAATAGATGTTGAAAACGAAAGGAAGATTGGTCACAGGAATACGAATGTTCTGAATAGTGAAAAGAGCAGTTCATTGTAAAGGCTTTGGTGCTGAGTAGAAGAAGTCTAAAATGGCATAATATGTCTAACGGTCACATTTTGTGTTGTATTTACCTGAGGCCAAGATTTTGAATATGAAATAGCTGTCAATCCTGGTGGTTCTTTCTAATTATCTGGATTTTGACTTCCTATAAGTTTGGTCTCAAATTTAACATCAATTTTGGTACATAGTACACAACACACGAAAATACACTGTGATTCTAAAGAGGAAACTAAGAATGGAAATGGGGAAGAAGACTAATAAAAGAGCTCAAATATTTCCTAAACATATGTCTTAGAATCTAACTTTTGGTGAGGATTATGTATACTTTGGGGTACAGTTGAGTATGCACAGGGCCATTCTCATGGTTTCTCACCATCTATTTGCAGTCACATATCCAAGGGTGGGAAAATTCTGCTCTTAAGACATTTTGATATTAAGTTATGTGAGCTTTGCTGCAGTAGTTTGACACTGCAGGATCACCAAAAGTGATAATTCAAGCAAAATGTGGGGGTTTTTCATTCTAGATACAAAGAAGTACTAGCAATGATTATTTTTGGATAAAGTTACCATCCTGCAAATCTAAACAACTATAAAGGGCCCCAGTTTACATACTAACTCACTAAGAAGCTGTCCCATCCAATGACTTAATGAACTTAATAAGCATTACCCAGTTTCTTGTAGTAATGCCTCCTGTGAATTCTTTCTCTCAATGTCTTGATTGCCTAGGGAGTTCCTAACAGCATCAAACACTACCTCCTGTCTGAAGCCTTTCCTGACACATTCCCATAAAGTTTCCTGCTCTCTCCATGGTACTCTCATCATTTCTTACATATATTCAGATAAGGGGTTTCCCGTTGGAGGTGATTTTGTCCCCCAAGAAATATTTGTCAAGTTGTGGAGACATATTGATTGCTACAACTGAGGAGGTGTTATTAGAAACTAGCAGGTAGAGACCAGAGATGTTACTTAATAGCCTACAACTCACAGGAAAACGCAAGATCCATATAACCTACAAGACTGAATCATGATGAAGTAGAAAATCTGAACAGACCAATAACGAGTAAGGAGACTGAATTAATAATCAAAAACTTCCCATAAAGAAAGTCCAGGACTAGATGGTTTCACTGGTGAATTCTACTAAACATTTAAAGAATTTTCATCAATCCTTCTCAAACTCTTCCACAAAACTGAAGAGTAAGTAACTAGCTCCTTTTCTGAGGAAACAGTTACCATATACTAAACAAGTGAAGAACACTGTATGAAGAGAAAACTATAGGCCCAAATCCCTGATAACTACAGATGCAAAAATTCTCCATAAACACTAGACCACCACCCTTAAGGCACATTAAAAAGATCATAAACCATGATCGAAAGAGTTCATCCCTGGGATGCCAGATGGTTTCACACATGTAAATAAACAAATGTGATATAACACATCACCAGAATGAAAGAATAAAATACTACATAAGCAACAGAATCATTATGAAAATATCACATAATCATTTCATCCTTCAAATATCTGGTAGTTATTTATATTAAAAATCATCATTTGAGAGATAGCCTGGATCACTAACTTCTAATTATTAAACATTTCATTGCAATTAACTAGCACATATTCTTTAAAAAGCCATATTTTAATCAATAATCTATGAAGTCTAACTTACTGGATAAATGCTATGTTGACTAAATGATTTCTTAAACCTGATATAATATCAAGTTTTTTGGAACTTACATAATTAACTTTTTTATCTTTACATCATTGCCATTTATCTACTTGGTTATCTACTAGACACTCACTGAAGGCAAGAATTAGGTCTTATTCAGCTTTCTAGATTCACTGAGTATCTTCCTGAACATTATTATTAAGATACTAGAGGGCCAGTGCACGAATTTATGTGGCCTGCAGGGATTGGGCCAAAACTGGCAGTCCAACACTGCCAGCCATCCCTGCCTACTGCTCCCACTCATCCTGGCCCCACAGTGCCTGCCATGGGCTCACACCCAATCAGAACTGATTGAGGGAGGCTCGCGCTCCTGCAAAGGCACTCACCAGCCATGAACTCTGTGTCTAGCACCCACCCTGAGAGGGATGGGGGTGTTGACCAGGATGCAGTCAACCCTCTGAGCAGGGGATGAGATGCCCTTGCTGTCCTGGTATCCAGATCTATCCCACTGACATTTGTGCAAGTTTTCTGGAGCCACCTGGTGGCTGCTTTCATATAGTTTCTTCTTTGTGGACTGTCTAGAGAGGGGAAGTGGGCATGGTGGCCCAGGCTGACTTTTAGGAGTGACTTTTAGGAGGCTGGCAGTGCTGTCAGGATTGTGCCAGTGGTGCTGGTCTGTCAGTGCCTGGCCCGTTCTCCAGAGATTAGACCGCAGGACTACCGAGGGAGTGAGTGGCTGCTGCCAGGCTGGTGGGCTGCCAGGATGGGTTGGTCAGCTGAGTGGCACTCCTGCTGTGGGAGCACACTGACCACTGTGGGGGAGCTACTGGGCTGACTGTCTGCCCCATGGTGGTCAGTACATATCATAGTGACTAGTCGATGTCACTTGGGCTTTTATATATATAGATGTGGAATTTAATGTAATTGCATTCGGGCTAATTTTCATAATGAAGTTAAAATTTGACAATATTGGGTTGATATTTTACTGTTTTACTTTATCTGTGTTTTCTATATATTCTTAATTCTCTTCAACAATTTAGCAATAGAAAATAAATAAGGTAACATTTGATTTAGAGTCAAAGAAAATACAGCATTTACCAAGTGACCAAACTTAACATCCCAAATAGCTAACATTTTGGACAGAAAAAGAATAAAGAGAGCTAACTTTTCTAGCCTTTTTCTTTTGCTATCCCACCCCTTAGAGAAATTCTTACAAGATCAGGTTGATTTGAAGCACTTATGAAAATAAGTATTTCATAAACTCATGATAATAATTCCAATAATGTTGCCCGTTTAGATAGACCCACTGCACCCTAAAGATAATTTATATTTAATTTTGTTTGGTGTAACCTTGATCACTTCTTAATTATATGATTAAACCCCTGAAATTATGACATTAGGAAGATTTAGCGAGTTACAAGGACTGAGGATTTGGGCTTCATTTACAAAATGAGCGAAGCATCATTATTGAAACAAATATCAATTTAGATGACTGTCCTTATTTCAAGTCTGGAAGCAATGGAGCTCTCCCCATCCCACACACATGAGGAACCCTCATTTGCACAATTATGTAATCATGCTGTGTGGGCAGCTTTGAGGTTTAGCGCCTTCACTCACTCCTTCCTTGTCTGCACCAGAATCTAATCAGAATGCATAGCACTGAGGGGCAGGAACTATCAGTCGCTAAGCCCACTATCTTTGGAAGATTTCTGTACTCACTTGCCCTGCCCCAGGCTGTCTGCACTTTGGGCTGGAAGTCACATTGCCCTCATGCTCTTTAGAAGTAACCATGCCTTCCTGCCTGGACTGCAGGATGGAACTAGCAACCTAGGTATGTGTCTTGACTGGGAAATGAACCCACAATCTTTTTGGTATACAGAACTATGCTCCAACCTACTTAGCCACTGTCCAAAGCAAAACTCAATAAGTTGTAAGCCTTTTCTTCCATGTTTGGTGGTAACTCCATTTGGTGGTTTCTTCAGCTTCAGAAAGTCCAGTGTAGGCAATGCCAGCCTTGATACTGATATTATAATAGACTTTCCTGGGGTCTTTTGTGCGACATTACACATGAGGGCATGCTGCCCTGCTCCCTTTAGCCATTTCAGGAGCCTGGAGTGTCCCCCGGGAACTGTCAGAACAATCAGCACCTCCTTCAGGAAGAGAGGAAGTGCCAGCCCATGGAAATGCTTAATTACCTGAAGTCGAGGCTGAAATAACAAACCTTCTTCTGACAAGCCACCCAGGGCCTTACAGAAACACGGGAATATTCTCACAGAGGCAGTGAACGCCAGGGGACAAGTGCTAAGGAGGATTCTGCTAAGAATTTTGTTCCCCGAGAAGGAAGAGAGCAATGTGGTCATGCAAAATAAATTGAGCACCAGCGAGAAAGTTTCCCTCACCTAATGCATTGCTGGAAACCTGGAGACCTTGGCTCCTGAGTCAGAGCCATCCCACTGTTCATACATGTGAAAAGTGAGAAGAAAGCATTTGGCCTCAAGGCTAACATAGAAATCCCACTGTCGGGGGACCCCCAAGCTCAAGTTCAGAGTTAAACAAAAACCTACCGGGATTAGCTATGCCACAATTGCAGGAAATGGAGAGCTTGGCTTTTCATGCCCGTAAAAAACTAAGGATTTACATTCATTATTTTCTCTCCTTCCCAAGGAGAGCTCTGTATTTGAGAGAATCTGGGGGCTGGGCTGTGGCCAGAAGGTCACCCTGTAGTTCTACTGTGAGTTAGGTCAAGTGGGAGCTCTGTCTCTTCCTTTGAACTTTCTGAGTCAGAGGTTCGGTGAGAACCTGTGACTGTTTACCTCTGTCATGCCAGCAAAGGACAGGCTTTCTCCCAGGGCCCTCTGCCCATGCTTCCTGTTACAATGGTCTCTTCCTCTTCTGAAAGTCTTCTTCCCTCCCAGGGTATTTGAAGAACTTGTTCAAATATGTGAAAAAATGAGAAGAAGGCATTTGGCCTTAAGGCTCATGTAGAAATCTTCCCTACGTGTCCATCCTGCCAATCTTTGAATTTCAGACTTAAGGAGGTAATTGCAGCTCTGACATCATTTCCAGCTTGCCCACAGCCCACTTGCCCACCTGCCCACCTGCCCTCTGTATTTCCAACTCTCCAGCCCCCCAATATCCATGAACTCCACACCATGGGCTAAAGCCTTCCCCACAAGGATGTGAGTCACAGGCCCTGAGCTCTGGATGCCCCTCCAAGCAGTTCTGCTGGTCCAGATCCCTTCACCCTTTCATGAATCAGTGTGGGGCACTGAGATCTGGTATAAGAAGGCCTGGGAGAAGGGGTATCCTTGCAGGGCTGAGCAACCTCCCCTCCGGGGGCAGTGCCACGTGTATTCCAGGCTGCCTGTTGATTCCACAGCAGGACAGTTAGTGTGAGCAGAACCACCCCTGGACAGGAGCCTCAGAGGGTGCCCTTACTCACAGATACTCAGAGACCTCTTTCACTTGGGACAGACCACAGACAAAGAGATCCTGGGAGAAGTCCTGGGGACCAGCCCCTGTGGCAGTGTCCCAGCTGATGGGCAAGGAGGCTTGAGCCTGAATGTGGAGCATGAGATACGATTTGAAGGGAGTTAAGTCAGTAAATTTAGCCAAAAGGAGTATCTTGAGCCTCCAGAGACACACTTCTGAAGGTGACTTGTTGGATCAGAGACCACCTGCGGGGTGACCTTGGGAGGCTGAAACCAAGGGTCCTTAAGACTGTGAATAAACTTATTTTAAATCCTTGTTCTAGAAATCGTTTCTCTCTCTCTCTCTCTCTCTCTCTCTCTCTCTCTCTCTCTCTCTCTCTCTCTCTCTCTCTCTCTCTTTCTCTTTCTTTCTCTATCTCTCAGAGACCTAGTCTTTCCCATAGATAATCAGCAACCCACGAGGCAGCAGAAGGCAGTCCATAGGACCTGACTACTGGTCAGGTTAACAATAACATCTTGACCTCAGTTATGTTTCAGGTGGAATGACCCCCTGCCTGCTTTTCCATGAGATATGGCAGAAGGAACAGGCCCCAGAGCTGCCCTCAAGACCAGAACAAATGATTCATTGCCCTAACTTCACATCTGACAGATCAGCTCCCAGCAGGACCCGAACCTCTAACCCACAGTGTCTTGTGACTTTGCCCTGGATAACCTGTAACCTGCAGGCCATCAGGTAGTTCGGGCTTTTGAACATTAGCTTCCTGTTCTCCTGGGTGGAGCCATTCATCAGTAAAATGGCCAATATTTCTTCACTGCACTTCTTGGTCTTGGGACAGGAAGACTGCCAGGCTTTCAACCACTCAGCACCTTCTAGTCTTGCAGACTTGACTCACCTTCCACCAGAGGCGCAGCACCAAGGAACACACACTGGTGAAGATGGTGATGCTTTGACCTGGTCACTACAGCATGGCGGTTTGGAGGAGGTGCTTCCAGGGTCAGAATCAGTTTTATTGATTCCAGGTGGCTGTATGCTCCTGATGTCTCTAGAATTTCTCTCTCAACCAAGTGTGAGCATCACATTTAGTTTCTCAGTCTGAACTCTTCATTGCCTGTCATCTCCCTGGAAATTGGGCATTTGTCTCTTTCCTTACAGAGTAGATGGTATTCCATTCATTCAGGAACTCTGCATTGAGTTAGAATCATGTGCCAGATACTTCTAACTGGATCCCAGAGATTGAGCACTGGAAAAAAGTGAAACTTGGCCTTACGAGTTTTAATGAATCACGGGGTGATGTGTGATGAAGATTACAACCAGGAGAACCTGGAGGTCGCTGAGCCATTCTGGGCATCGATGGGAGAGAAAATGGGTTTCTTATTGCTGCTTCTCCTTCCGGGTGTCCTGGCCCCACTCCCATTCAGGCACAGTGTCTCCACTGACCACTGCCCAGGCGTGGCCTTCCCACTTCCATCCTGCCTGGGCTCGTCACTGCTCTCCTCAGTAACCTGGAAAACGTTTTGAAAACATGAACTTTGTCATGCTAATCCATCACATAGGAGCCTTCCATAGCTTCACTTAATTCTAATTAAATCTCTTTGCTGTGGGCCCCAGTCCCCTGCCCTGCCCGCCACTCTCGGTCTCTGACTTCCCTCCCCTCCTGCTGTTTCTAGTGAGTTGACCATGTCTCAGCCAGGGCTCCGGTCAATTTCCCCAGCATGTGGGCCTCCAGCTCTTGGTTTTTCTGGTGCCTCTCTGCCTGGAATTCCCCTTGTTTCTGATTAAAAACTGCTCATACTCAGACCTCAGCTTAGCAGACATCTCCTCCCAGAGTCTCTGCCCTCTTGTGTCTTTCTAGAACCTACAAAAATTATAGTTTGTTTCTTTACTTCTACATTGTTTTTCTTTGCCAGCAGACTATAATCTCCACAAGGGTAAGAACCATTTCTCCTGGTAAAGACCAGAGTCTATCTTAGTGCCTGGTACATTTTAGACCCTAAATGCTCTTTTGCTGAATAAATAGATGGATGATGTTAGAGATACTTTCTGAACAATCAAATATTTGTTAGAAAGATTAATTCCATAGGTAAGGGAAGAAAACTAAATTGAAAAAATTTTAAATAATGTTTAAAGAAACTCTGTTCATTTTTTTTATTAGACACAGTTCTCCTGAGAAACAGAACCAACAGACTATATATATGTGTGTGTATAAAATAACTGGCTCCGTGCAGTTATAGAAGCTGATAAGTCCCGAGATTTTCATTATGAGTTGGCAACTGTAGACTCAAAAAAACCTATGGTTTACTTTTAGTTTAAGCCCAAAGGCCCGAGACCCAGGAGGGTTCATGGTGCCATTTCAGCCCGAAGGCCAGGAAGCTCAGACCCCGAGGAGACTCAGTGTCAGTGTGAGTCCAAAGTGATGTACAGTTCAAAGGCAGTTAGGCAGGAGGAATTCCCTCTTACCAGAATCTTTTCTGTTCTGTTCAGGCTTTCAACTGATTAAATGAGGCACGCCCTCCTCAGCAAGGACAGTCTGCTTTACTCAATCCACAATTCCGTGTTGATCTCATCCAGAAACAACTCTCACAGACGCACCTAGGATGCTGTCTGACCACACGCCTGGGCGCAACATGGCCCAGTCTACCTGACAAATAACATCAACCATCAGAGTCTTCCATTAGCTTCGCAGTCGTGGGTCCAGTTGAACGTGCATTCCTGGTGCAGGGAGCTACAGAGTGTGATTCAGTAGGACCTGGGGACTCAGTGTGTCCTTCTTGAGCTAAGATTCTGCACTACAGGTGATTAGATATAACCAGAGGCCGAGCAAGAACCCAGGACTTCAAAGTCATCAGCATCAAGTCACAGAAGAGAGGAAATGGAGTCTGTAATGCCACTTTACAACAATAGTTGTCACTGGTATTGAATAAATTCCATCTACTGACTGTGTGCCAAATATGCTGCTAAGCACTTTATCTATAGAAACTCATTTAATCATCATGATAGTCATTTAATCACCATTTCTCCATTCCTCCAATCACAGGTGAAACATGCTCTCATATTTAGAGCATACTCAGGACCCTAGAATTTTGTTGGGTCATTTTTTTTTCTATGCAATTGTATGCATACAACAATCCTGGATTAAGTTGAATTTTATGCAAAGATAGTTTTATATTTATGACTTCCCTCTGCTTTCATTATTTTTTTATGATAAAAATTCAACAGTTGGAATGACTAATGCAGGTCACCTATTTGTAGCTTAGGACACTTAAGTGGTGATTTGATGAATATAAAATAGGTCTAATCCAGTTGTGTAGAATACAAACAGGGAAATAAGAAGACCTCGCCACAAATTACTCAGGTTCCAAGCCTTCACTGGGGAAAAACTGAGGAGTTATGTGGGGCACTTTAATAAGGTCTGCCATTAGCTAACACTCATTCCACTATTCTCTCTACTTCTAGATTTTAGTTCCCATACTTGTCTTTGAGGACACTTGAACGTGAATAACAGACCTCTTGCACATTGCTTCAAGTACACCAGGCCATGGGCTTGATGGAGCTGGAGCCAGTCAACCTGTGAGTGGCAAAATGCAGCAGGATGCCAATACACCCTTCAGCTCCGCCCGTGCATTAGTAAGACACATCCAAACTGTTCCCATCCATCTATGCCTGCTCTTTTCCTTTTTATAATTTCTCCAAGAATTAACTACTACTCTGTAAGTTGCTTTAATAATACTTCTAAATAGTCCCCATGGCTCAAAAGTTCATGGGTATAATATACTCACTTGGTTGTTTTAAAATAGTTCCTAGGGATGATGGCTTGCTCTAAAAAACATTTCTCTCAGATAATGATATGTAATTACACTGATAAACTTGTGTTTGGGCACTGCCTATGCAAAAATATATCTGGTGCATTAACACAGATTTACAAATAATGCACATGAGCTAAATGGGCAGCTGTGAAGTGTGTTTTTCGGCAGATACTTCTTAATAGCCCAGATTCCCATCTGCCTAGCACAGTTGCGTAGAAGCTGCTCAGATGCCTAAAAAACAAAACAAAACACAATCTTTTTCTTTCCTTAAGCATATCTCTTTTGTATTAAATATGCAAAGATAGTCTACTCAGGTAAAATTGATGTTTTCTCCAAATTGTCTGCTTTCTTGAGAGGAGTAAAGACTATGGGAGCTACAGGAAGGAAGAGCAATGCTGATTGTTTTAAATGTGAGTTTCCACTTATAAACCTCGGATGAGTAGAGTTTTGCTTGACCCATGTCCAAGGCTCTATTCCTAGAGGTGTTCCCATCCTCTGCCTGCTGTTGACACACAGACTAACACTTCATCCAGTTGGTTCAGAAATGACAGGCCCAAATACTAGGATGAGCTACAGGGTCCCACGGTGATGTTGTGAAGATGCTCAGAGGGAATAGCCCTGAGGGACAGGCGTTGTCTGCTGACACAGCTCACAGTCCGTTATCTTCAGGAGGAAAAGGTGGAGCAGCAACGTGATGCGTGATTCACTGCTGTGCTTATCGGGTGCTGGGCTGGGCTCAGGGACAGTAAGTCATTTGGGGGTGAATCCCAACCATCCTCAGATCCTTCAGAGTGTTGAAATACATGCTTTCTGCTAAGACTTGCCTTTCATCTTCAGACTCATCATCTTCGTGTAGTGGCTCTGTAAAAATACAAACACGGTGGCCAAAGGATAAGAGTCAGCATTGTTCCCCAGCAAGGCATTTTCTCCACTGCCCCCCGAGTGTCGTACAAATCTCTCTCCCTTAAGAAACTGATGGAGTTGAACCTGTCAGGAACCCCATGCTGCTATGCTTGGCACTTCCCCAAGTTGTGCTGGAAGGACCTTGAACGTGGCTCTGTTATTTCAGGTTGAAATATTTCAACTCTGCCATGGAATGGCACAAAACAGCTGGGGGAGTAGGGAGTGGGGTGTGTAGATGTTTTGGAAGAGAAAGACGAAGTCTTATCTTCTGCAATGTGTCACTGGCTAAGATTTTTAACTTAAATGTACAAGTTCAAGTTCACACGAGACTAGACTTCTTAAAATTATGACATATGGAGGTTTAGAAAATACAGAGAGCTTATAGAAATAAAATTGCTTTTAAAAAAATCTCATGGGTTTTGAGGTTAAAAACAGCATGTTTCTGATTTTTCCTATCATGTGCATTATTCCCACATTCCTTCCCAGGTCATTAAAAGAGGTATGTTATAAAAATAAAAGTCAATTCCCTCATTACATGATAAAGGCATCTTTCCTATGTTTGCTCAATTTATTCTTTATACAAAGTTGTATTTATAAGAAAATGATTATCTCAAGTGACTGGTGAAAGAGTTTCTTTCCATCTTTAGTTCACAAGACTTATAAGTTCTTGAAAAGCCACATGGAGGTCTTTTCATAGTAAATAAGGATCCCAACTCTAGCCCAATATCTAACCCATTGGGTCATCTAGAACTTCAGCTAAGAACATTCTGGAAACTAAGGTTCAGGAAACTGAAAATTAACTAAGTGCAATTCATTTGAAATGCTGTGTGCTAGTTAACACTGGGTAACTTCGCAAGACCCAGCAAATATTAAAAATACAAGGATGAATGAAATATTAAAACAGAGAGCTCAGGGAAATTCTGGAGGAAGCTTAGCACAGAATGAATTAAAATCAAGAAGTACAATCAACGACCACGTTTGGCAGATCATGACAACTCCTAGAAAAAATACTTCAAATGGAAGGATCATTTCACTTTCAAATGTATTTTAAGCTTGTTTTTTCAAGTGGTAAAGGACCAGCATGCCTTGCAGCAGATTGAATGTGGATACTAATTGCAGTTACAGTTGGGCGGTTTTCTGCCACCCTCCGTTTTCCTTCCCAAGACGGATCTGGACTGCACACAGCACCTACATTAGAGATTTGGTTCCTGCCAAGTAATGTGTGGGCTTTCTACAGCGTGCCTGAATCTCATAACTTGGCAGCAACATGTAGGGGTATATATGTACACACACATTATTCTCTTTAAAAATACATACTTAAAAATCCAGTTTTATGTTATCTATCTTACAGTAGGGAGTTCTCAAGAAACCAATGTGCTCATTGAAAACAGCCCCATTCACATTGCATTCTGCTTTCACTCCTAGCTTAGTGCTTCCAGCCTTGAACCCTAGCTTGGAGCAAAATCTGATCCCACTGGACTGTTTTGCTCAAAAGGAGCTTTCTCATATTTCTTTACATCTTGTAGAAAACAAACAGAGAAGGACACTGGGTGCTTAGAAGTCTTCAAATCAACTCCCTAATGGCAGCACCAGGAAAGTACCTCTTTGCGGACCTCATCATGCCTCATCACCATTCAAATACAACCTCTGCTTCTGTGTCCCCATTCTCGGTACCTGCACCAAGTCAGCTGCAGAGGAGGGGGAGGAGCCAGTGCTGTCCTGGGGAGGAGGAACTTAAGCTGCAGCAGAACAAAGGTTTTGAGAAGTAGGGGTTCTGAGGAGCCAGTCACCATACCCCAAGCCCCAAAGATGACAGGTAGTGAGGCCATGATTAAATGGGGACCCCTAAGTCCAACAGGGAACAGGCATACAAATACATCTTCACATTCAGATAGAGCAGACTTTTAACTCAGGAGTTGGTACTTCACTATTGCAAACTTTCCCCATTTTCACACCATGTTTCTTTCTAGTCTTTTCCTCCCCCTTACATAAAACTTCTCTGGTACCGAGTTCCGTGTATAGCCAAAACAAGATTTGATCTCTCTATCAATGAACTGGTGATCCCTGGAACTTGATGAAGAATTGAGATGTGCATTGAGTGGATGCTCACATACCTTACAGTGAGCTGGTGGATTCATTCCCCATAACAGCCCAGTGACACAGGTCCCATTACCCCGTTTTCCCAATAACAACACAGAGAGTAAGATAATTAAGTAACCAGCCCCCAGACATATTTCCCAAATAGTGTGGTTCCAACCCTTATTCTTTCTTCTCCTCCTTCCATCATGGAATATTCAGACAGAACGTCCAGGTCAGCTGAATCACCCCTGTATTCCTGTTTGCCTTTGGGGTACCACCTGGCAGCTCTCATATCTACTGAGATCACAGAATGACTGAGTGTTCACTACATGGCATTTACAAATCCTGGAAGCAGTCGAAAATAACTAAAGCTAGGAGATAGCTCATCAAAATGTCAATGTCTGGGTTCTCTTGAATACCTCCTTTACCATTCACGGACTATCAATTAAGCCCCCATTGCGCATCTACATACTGTAGTTGAGGTAAAAGTCCACCAGCTTGGGAATATGGAAGCAATCTATTTAGAAAGATGTAGCTTCCAAAAAGAAAATGCTCACAATTTTCCTTGCTTATGGCCACTTTTTTCCCCCCTCACAATTCTTGGGACAAAGTGTCTGCTAGAAAGAGAGAGAACAGGGCTGACCCATCCATGGGAATGGAACTCAGAAGTGGTTTAGGGTCAACTCAATCTTCCCTGACAGGTACCATCTGAAGGGCCTGCCTGGCTAAGCGGCTGTCGCTGACCTGAGCTTTTCAGAGGCTCTGGGTAGCAGCATCCATTGCTTTTCCTGCTCCTGCAAGGAAATCCACCGGAGGGTCTCCAAGGTGTTTTCTCTCCAAGAGCTATGGGCCAGATATAACTTCCTACTAGACAAGATGCCCATACAGCACTTTGGGGCTCAGCGGAAGCTTTAAAGTATAACTCCCTGGTTCTAAAAATGTCCACGTGCTAGAATTTTCTGATGATTAAGAAGCTTGTCTCCTTGTCAAAGGGAGGTTCATTTCCCATAAGTAAACTCTCCGTGGGCAGAAGGGCATCATTTATAATTCCAAGTTAAACACACAACATTGAATAGATGTCTTGGGAGTTTCTGTTTAACTAAAAATAAAGATGTTTCCTTTCATCTGATAAGTGTTAGGAGTTTTCTATAAACCTGTGCCTCTGGTCACACCCTTCTTCCCTTTTCTCTTGTTTATTTCTGCCCTGGAGTTTGCCCTGTGCCTCTGTCTTTCCTCAAGACGCCTTCCCATTCTATTCCATGAAGTTCACCTCCAATAAGACTATCCTTTGGGGTCCATGCATATCTGTTTCTCCACTTGTCCTTGGCCATCAGAGGCTGCATGCTGCCAGGCCAGGAGTGCTGGATCCGGGAGGGACAGGGTTAGAATGACTTCCTCTCAACTGCATGAATGTGGATATGTAGCCTCCATATATATCTGAGATTCCTGCATCAGTAAAATGGGATAGCACTTACCTCGGATGTGTCTTGTAGAAACCAAATGATATGACATATAAAAACCATTTACCATGGAACCCTCCCATCTGGTGCTCAATCCGTTTTCTTTGTAGACCTACCAAGAGGATGTTGAGTTCTCTGATTTGACTTGATGTGAAAAGTAACACAAATTGGATTTGTTACTTATCTCATACCCAAAGTGTTCTTATTTCCCACCTCTTCCATCTGTACACAATGACATAAAAACACACCTCAAGAAAAAGTGCAAATTTTAAAACACACAATTTTTGGCCTCGTGTAAAACTTGTTTGTTTTCTTTTCCCAACCCATAAGTAAGTTTTAAAGTAATATTGAAACTAAATTGAAGACTCTTTAAGAATTCAAGTTAAATAAAATATTTTTGTGGTTTAGCATATTGATTTGATGGACTTCTCTCTCTCTCTGCCCCCATTCCCAATTTAACAATAAAGTTTTAGGTGAAAGAGCCTATACTTGAGACAGTATCTGGGGGGGTGGGGGGGGGGGGTGGAGGGGAGGCGGGCGAGGAAAGGTACCATTGCATGCTTTACATGAGTGGAATGAATAATTGAACCAAATGAGAAGGAAATTACTTACAAACAACCCTTTGAGGATCATAATTTACAGAAGTAGAAAGTAAGGGTGAAGAGGTTAAGTAACTTGCCTGGGGCCATGCGATTAGTAGTCTGTCAAAGTAAGTTGTTGAGGCAGGTTTAGAATCCATTTCTGTCTGGCTCTGAAGTTAATGTTCCTTCTATAAATCACATTGTTCACCAGTTTCCCACTGGATTTTCAAGGCCTGCTTCCTCAAGATCACAGAGCTGAAATTTAAAGTAAAAGCACATAAACCGAATATTCTTAATTTATAATAAACTATAAATATTCTCAGAAATGTTCATTTTAAAATGGCAATACTTTAGGGAAGAGTTTCTTAACTAAGGACAGTTTTTCTCCCTATGAGGCACTTGATGGTGTCTAGAGACAATTTTTGATAGTCGTGGCTGAGTGTGTGTGTGTGTGTGTGTGTGTGTGTGTGTGTGTGTGTATGTGTGTGTGTGTGTGTGTGTGTGTGTGTGTGTGTGTGTGTGTGTAGTGGTGATGGTGGGGTGTTGTTGCTGGCATCTGGTTGATGGAAGTTACTGATATTGTTACACACCTTATAGTGTACAGGGAGGTGCTCTCTAGGGAAGAAGTATCCACTCCGTGATGTCAATATTGCTAAGTCTGAAACACCTTGATCCGGGGCTTTTGCTTCATGGCTAATGAAATAATCTGACTTATCTTCCCATCGAAGACAACTTTTATACATCGATGATGCATAAGTTACCATTTTCATCCCCCTAAAAGGATAGTGAAGACTTGTGGGACCAAAATTTGGGCAAAGGCAACATTCTAGAGCAGTAAGGCCTGCATACAAAACTGGTTTTGCCCTGAGGCCATGTACTCATTGGAAGGAACAGTTATCAGGCTGAGTTCCAGCGCGGGTGATGGTTCAGGAAGAAGGGAACACATCCCAGGGATTGCTCAGCGCAGAGAACCCACTGTCATCCTCCTTCAATGGATCCTTGGAGCCAAAGGATGCACCCAGAAATGCTCTGAGCTAGAAGCGAATCAGCCTTGGTCCAGACTTGCAGGCCACATCCGCATCTTCTTGAGCTTTAGCTTTTATTTATTACCCGATGAATGGTGTGCAGAGGTGCTTGGCAGGAGCTTAAGAAATTCTCTCTTCAATCTGGAACAGTGACATTAGGCCTCCAAGTTTCTTAGAAATAGCTTTTCAACCACAGTGAGCTTCGCACCACCGGACATCACCTGGCAGTAAGTCAACAAATCCCCGCGATAAGATGATCTGAACATAACAGAGAACAGAAACGCCACATGGTGGGATAACCAGACGCAGACGGGGAAATGACTGTGCTCCCTGTGGGTGGTGGACATTCCTACCAGTCACCAGTGTTTAATCTTTCCTGCTTCCTGCACCTCCTGGTCTCTTGAAATTCGGAACAGCCACATGACCTCTCTGTCACCTCTTGATGGTGCAGTTTTGGCTGCAGTTATATCCAGAAACTGCAGGGTTAGTTTTATTTTATGCTAAAAGTCACGTGAGGCAATTACACTGTCACATCAATGTGCAATACCCTGTGGCCCAATCACAAAGCGGGGTGACTCCGTGAATGGAAGGACCCCTTGTCCTCGGGTTGCCAGATGTTCAATTCTAGGATGTCACACTCTGACTCAAGCTCGTCTGTCTGCAGGACATCATCTCCCCAACCCCAATGGCTCTTCTCACAAGCCTGGATGTGTCTGAATTATCAGTGTCAACAGTCTAGATGCCAATTTAATGTGCCACATAGATCATTATGTTTGCTTCTTGTTCCCTCAAACAGCCCATATCTTCCTGATGGAGGAAACTGTTCCTGATCCAGGCTGTCTATCCTGTAGGTCCTGGCCCAGAGCACAGTGCCCAGAAGCACCAATGTACACCATGGGTCGGGATGGGGTTGAGAGAACAAAATGCAAAAGGAAGCAGAGACCCCTAGCCCCACACAGGCTGAACTCTGACACAGATAGAAGCAGCTTCACCTGGACCCTGATCTTCCCACCATGTGCAGACTCACGCTCACCTTCTTGGTCTCCTGTCACTTCGTGTTGCTCCTGAAATCATGCAACAGGATGCTGCTCCAAGACTTCCTCCAGAAAACAGAGCTAGCAGGAGTCATGAGCCATTGCACTTGCAAGTGTGGAAGAGGTTAGAGGGAGGAGCCATTCAACTGAGGCCAGGTTTAGAGGTCAAGGCATTGAGTGCCCTGGGTAAGGATACTGGCCTTGGGGTTGCACGGTGTGAGCCACGGAGCAGCCCTGACATGTGGTACAATGTCAAGAATCACCATCCGGCTATTCATGGCCATGTTCCCTCCAGGGGAGCATCCTGGAGGGTAGGGGGTCAGAGAGACGATGCCTTTGGTAAATCTGCTCAGTGAGAGAGGACACAGGAAACAACCCTTTGCTGCTCGGCCAATGGCTGTGCAAGGTGCCTAGTGGCTTTTTGTCCCCACACCAATCATTTGCAACCTTGTGTGACTCTCTTTCCAAGCGATTATCCTATAGTTATTTTTCACTTCATTTGCATGTCTTTCCTTTATTGAAATTATTGTTTCGACTTTGCTGGAGAATCATTGCAAGTCCTCCCATTCCTCCATCTTCGGTTTGGACAAATGATGTGGAATTCTGCCTCCAGAGCCACATACACAGCATATCTGTGCTACTCCATCGCTACAGAGAAAACGTGTATATCTTCTAGAACAAACAAAGGGATAAATGAGTGAGTATGGTAAAGCATATTTTAACTTATGAATGAGAAACGTTGCAAATACTTTGAAGTTAAAAAGAACAGACTGAACACGTTACTTGCCAGGTCTCATTTAAACAGTTAGTTCATACCTAGAGGACCGTCCAAGTTATCGCTGACCTTGGCAATGTGACAAGAGCAACATTTTCCTAAGGATGAAATGTTCTTGAAAAATATCCACAGGGAATCTGACGTGGCCTCACTTTGCTTTCATCACTAACCGTGTTCCTTTGCCTAATTCTCTTCCTCCTCCAAGAAGTAGGGAGTCTTTTAAGATAAAGGTAGGAGAAATGTCATCTCTGAAGCGCCAAGTCTTGGATTACCGCTGGACTTAATAGAGTCATCATGGGAACAATCTCCCAAGAATGTGCATGCGTTTGACTTATCCTGGGGGTGAATGGCAGCAAAAGACCATAAATCGAGAACAGAGCAAGCCGCAGGATTCCTAGCCCAATCCACTGGGAGCAATTCTTTCGTTTGTTTGTGGTTTTTTATTTGAATGTCAGGGATCCCACAGACCTGTCTGTGTTCACAAGAACAGGCTGCATGAAGTTAAATGAATGAATGGTTGAATCCATTAATTAATGAATGAATAGGCGAATAAATGGGAATACCATATAAAAGATAAAATTTTTTCAGTGCTATGATTTTTCCCTTCTTTTAGATGATGTTTTAAGTTTAGGGAGTTTTAATGTAATATTTTAAGAGAATTTATGGCAATCTTAGATTATAGTCACATTCTAAAATATTATTTTCTCACAAAATAAGAACTTAGAAATTTAATGATCTGCATAGATTTCTCTTAAGGCAAGAATTCACTTGAAATTCAAAAGAATCACATGACTCTCATCAGTGAGTTGATTCCTCTGGATCCTTGCTGAAGGAACCACTTTTAGTGAACATTTAAAATTGTTTCTCATGCTGTGCTTGAACTAGAGGTTACTATTATCACTGTCATCTTACAAATAAAGGAACAGAGGCACACAGAAGATGTTGCCTTTCCTAGGTCACACAACTCAAACATGACAGAGCCATGTGCTAGTTAGAACCCAGCCAGTCTAGCTCCGGAGCCTGAATTCCACTCTTAACTGGTTTCATTTAGTCAGCTCTTAGCTCATGCCTGGCTAAGACTGGCTCTATATGAAATTACACAATTGTGGAAATTATCTCACTCATTCGTTGATTTGCTGATGGATTATGGAAGGACCTTGTGAAACCATGAAATGAAGTTGGTCTTTTGAATTTTGTTACATCACCAACCTCATCACATCATTGACACCTGAACATGCCTTTATTCAATTAAGGCATATTAAGTTCAATTAGTTATTTTGGTGGCTACCATCCACCACTAATATTGATTCAGAGATGGTTGTGAGGATGAAATGACAATGACTTCTAGGGATTAGATTAGTATGTAACCAACAGGACGTATTCAACAACTAGTAATTTTATTGTTACCTAAATATCATAACTTAAAATTTGAGTCAATCCGATTCACAAAGTACCATGCTAATACTTCATAGGCAATTCTATGAATAATCTGAACAATACAATAAATAAGCTTGAACTAATATTCACATATATGAAGCTCTTCACTTAACAGGGGCATGAAGTGCATTCTTTGGAGTGATAAGAAGCTCCAAATTTATACACTGTCACAAAAGGAGTCTCTAAAAATTCCAAAGAATCAACATCAGACAACCTATGATGCAAAGCATAATGCTACAACATTAGAAATCAGTAACACGGGGATAGCTAAAATAGTCCCAGATGTTTGCAAAGGGAAAAAAACAGACTACTAAATTACCCTTGGGTTAAAAAGGCAGTTGCAATGTAAATTATAAGAAATACAAAGATGAATGACAATGAGTCCCACACATATGAAAATTTATATGCAAAAGTTAAAACAACACTTGGAAGAAAATTTAGAGCTTTGGCTGTGTGTGTGTGTGTGTGTGTTCACATATTCTAGAGCAAAATATATTGAAGACAAATGAACTAAGGTTCCACCCCAAAATTTAGACAATTGAGTAGTGAAATAAGGAAAAAGAAAGAAAGAACAGCAAAGAGAAAGAAAGCAATGGAATGGGATACAATGGATGATAGAACTGAATCGTGGTTTTCTGGGAAGAATGCAAGTAGACTACATCTGAATAAGACAGATTAAGAAATAATTGCAACGTTCAAACATATGGAGAGTAAAATACAGCTATAACTCGATATAAAACACATGTTAAAATAACACTTGGACATTCAGCTGGGATTCACCCAAACAGCTTCCCCATTGCCAGATCCAGTGGTCTCTCTTCAGTCCTCACCCACGTGACATCATGATGACTGAATTTGATGCCCAGCTTCTCCTTCTCCAAGTGACCTCCCTTTGGTTTCTGACACGTGTCTCCTTGGTTCTTTTTTAACCTCTCTACCCAATGCAACTGCATGCACTTATTTGGTGAGTAAAGCAGCATTTCATAACAATGCTGGAAATACGGTATGGCATAAATTGTGTCTGGTCGATTGACACACTCTAAAGAATACTTAATTGTGTCACTAGTTCACTTTTAGGGCAAAATAAAATTCCAGATGCCCCTAACATTTAAGTATATAAAAAAATCAAA
Organism: Antrozous pallidus; assembly: GCA_027563665.1. Classification (NCBI taxonomy): domain Eukaryota; kingdom Metazoa; phylum Chordata; class Mammalia; order Chiroptera; family Vespertilionidae; genus Antrozous; species Antrozous pallidus. Next base: position 94,646,176 of record CM050519.1, read on the forward strand.
ACCATGAAATTTTAGAAGAAAACATAGAGAATGGTTTTATCATATCTGAACGCGGAAATCTACTTCAGAATGTCACAAAACTTCTATGGTTTTATAAGACATATTTTTGTATTTGACACATGGAAATTTTTAAATTCTTGAATAAAACCACAAATAAAGTTGGAAGCTAACAGAAGAACTGTGATAAATATTTGCAACATGTATTACATAGGGTTAATATATAAAGATATCTGACAAATCAATAAGTGAGCAGTCAGCATATTATTTTTAAGTGATTAAAATATGAAGATACAGAAAAGACTACAAAATATTTTTAATCTCACTCAACTGTTTAGAAAGCACTTCTGGAGATAATGATCGAAGCATTATTATTTGATTTTTAAAAGTGGTTTCTCACTGATTGACTCCAGTTTGAAAAACACTGAGCTAAATGGTCTAAGACCCACTAATCTCAGCAGTTCTGTGTGACTGTCTTTGTCTAGGATCCACTTATTTGACTATGCCATCTTACTACCTGCCCTACAAACATCCCCCACACTATTGTGGTCATATAAGCTGTCCTCTTCATTCCTTTAACCAAAGAGCCAGAGGTGGCAAAGTGGAAAATATTCCTGGATTGGAATTGGGACTCATCCCAATCCATGCTCTCTAAATTTGCAGCTTTGATGACATTCTTCAAGACTAAAAAACAAAACACAAAACAAAACAAAAATGGTGGCCTTTCCCTCGCACATTCAGTTCGGCTCTATCGTCCCAAATGATGTCCAGTCCTCATGCCTACTCCACTTGCTGCTTGCTCATTTTCACTAGGTGACCTCGTCTTAATCCACAGAGGAAATGCAAATCAGCTCTGGCTTCCCTAACCTCCTGCTCCATCCCCAAGTGCAAACCTTCTGACATCTCTAACAGCTCCTTTTGTCTTGCATTTGGTGCCTTCGTTTTGGTGTCTCTTCTGGTAGGAAGGAAGCACCTTTGTCTGTGTTCTGAAACCCAGAGCCTCCTGCCTCGGTGGATTGTGTCCTCCCACTCCTCTCTCTTACATCGCCAGTCTTTTCAACTGCCTTCTCTTTCAGTGCCGTGGTCATCAACCGGGATAATGTGGCCTCCCATGCCAATGTCTGGAGACATTTTTTATGTCACATGCAGAATTCCTGGCATCCAGTGCATGGGGGTCACAGATGCTGCTAAATGTACTACAGTGCATGAGATATTTCAGGTCCCCCCACACCACACCCCCTTAGTACTACCGCAGTATTACCTGGCCAAGATAGTGTCAAAGCTGACAGATCCTTAGCATATAAACATCTTCCTTCCCTCCCTGCCTCCCTTCCTTCTGTCCTTTTCCTTTCTCTCTCACCTTCCGAAACACACAACTGCATTTTAAACACATTTTTCCTTGATTCTTCATCCCCCTCTAGCTATTCTTGTCTTTGTCTCTTTTTTTCTCTCTGAAAACTATTTTTGGGGAAAAAAATAAATCCATTGTTCTCAGTTGTTTTTATCTCAACCATTTAAGGCAATCTGGCTTAGCTGGAATCATTATAGCAAAGGTCACTAGTGACTCAGTGTTGCCAAACCCTAAAACGAGTCTCCAGCTTATCTCAGAACACTTCTCCAAGGCATCTGACCTTGCCTCCTCCCCTCCTTCTCCTTCTCCTTCTCCTTCTCCTTCTCCTTCTCCTTCTCCTTCTCCTTCTCCTTCTCCTTCTCCTTCTCCTTCTCCTTCTTCTCCTCCTTTTCCTTCTCCTACTTCTTCTCCTTTCTGACAACTCTCTTTACAATTCTCTTGTTTTATGTCTTCACATTCCTATATTTTGAAGTGAGAACTTTCTCATTCTCTTTTAACAGTCCACATTTTGCTTCTGGTGCAATAATATTCCTTACTCATCTGTCTCTATTGCAGTCTTCCCTTTTAAGGCTACGTTGGCTATCTTAAGCATACTGTAGCTACCACCTAGAAGTTGATTGCATGTAAATATACAACTTCAAACAAAACAATTCTATGGAACTCCAGCAAATATAGCCAATCATCTGTTAGGATCCCATTCTGTATATCCCCCAAGACACTTCACATTTTGTATATGAAAACTGAACTATATTTACACTTGACAACAATGTTCACTTTTTGTCTTTCTACCTCATGACAAACATCATAATCCAAGCAATTGCCCAAGCAAGAAGCCCTACATCTGATGTCAGCCATGACTATCCATCCCTATCACTCCATACAGGCCAATCAGACCAAGAGTAATAAAACCTGCACCCCCAACCCCTCAAATATGTCCTATTCGAAGATGTCACTGCTAGTGCCTTGCTGTGGGGCCCTACCATCTCTCACTTGGATAAGTGTAATACCTTCTCATGGGTTTGCCTACCTGTAGCCCCTCTACATGGCACCAAGGTGAGCTTTTAAAGCATTGCTTTTTCTAAAAACCTCCCATAGTCCTTCCTTGACTGAGACAACTTTGCTTCTTCTACTTCTGTTCCCATAACACCCACTGGCCATGCTTTCTCGAAGTCATCAAATTGTTCCTAACCTCCTGCCCTTTGAACACTTTCGATCTTGGTGCCTGAATGAACTGACAGGTCCCATCTAGCAAGGTTCTTCTGTTCTGCCTTCAGGACTGGGAGAAGTGTCTCCCTTGAAAATTTTTGATCCCATTCTCTGAGAATGAATCACCCTCTCTTCCCCTCCTCACCTCCCTGCTTTGTACTTGCTTTAGATGTTATATTTGTCATGCTGTGTTCTAGTTTGCAACACATGTTTGCTTCTCCTACTAAGTGATAGCTGTTGGGGAAGGATCTTAGTGGCCAATGGTGCAACGCGCAGACACACACTTAGGACTAGGCATCCAGTGGCTGTTTGTGAAGGAGGAAGGGAAAGAGGTAAGGAATAAGGCAGCTATCCCATGTTTACTAGGAAGCCACATAACCGGGCCTAACAATTTTAACTTCAACATCCGAGCCACTGATCCAATGTCCATATGCCCTCGTTTGTGCACTGAGCACTATACAAGGCAAACTAATTTGACTGATGAAGGTTTGGGTAAGTATAATGTAATAATTAACCCTTACTATTGCTTAGTTTGAGGCAATTCTATCCTCCCAGTAGCACAACTACCCAATTGCTGTGGCCATGAGGGTTCTCTTTGTTCAGTGTCTCGGTGGCTATTTGCTTTCCTCAGTTAATTTTGGTTTCTTAAAAACAAGAGCCAAGTTTCTTAAAGTGTGTTCCAAGGGGCCTAATCCTATGAGACTTCTCAAATGAGAGTCTTATGGTCAGTCATGTTTGTGCAACATACGTGTCACAGGTCTGCACTGAAGACAGAACAGACACAAACATGTTGAAAGCTGAGAGAACGTTTCATAGCCAGATAAATCCGTTTCCGTTTGCTGCACGCTAATGTTCACACACTCATTTACTCATGAAGGGGACCTTTTTCCGTGCTTTGTCTAGAACATCTCATGAAACCAGTGTTCTGTGAAATGAGCTTGGGGAACACTGCTCAGAGCACAGTTTACAAAGCACCCAAATGTCACCTCTTCATCAACAACCCTCCCCGCTTTATTGGCTCAGGGTGGGGCTGGGTTGGGGGTGGTTGCTAGGGAATGTGTTCTTTTCCCAGTCGCCCCCCAAATTCCATTTTTATTAAAAATAATTTTACCTAAAGTAACATTAAATGTGTCTGATGAGAGTGGAAATTGCCCCACCCTTTAAATTAAACTGATATATTTTTCATAATAGATTATGGAACTCAATGAGATTATTATTTTGTTATAAGAATTAGCAGGCAAAGGGAGGTTCCTTAGTCACTTAAAGGTTTTTCATCAAGCCAATTATCAGCAAATAAAGTGAATAGAAAGCTGAAGATTCCAGAGAAGAAAGGAGAGAGGGAGAGAGAGATAGAAATATCAATGATGAGAGAGAATCATGAATCAGCTGCCTCCTGCACACCCTACACTGGTGATCGAGTCTACAACCCAGGAATGTGCCCTGAATGGAAATCCAATTGTGACCTCCTAGATTATAAATCAATGCTCCACCACTGAGCTACACTGGCCAGGCAGGAGGGTCCTATGTAATAATTATGTAGTATGATATCAGGCTTTTGAATGTCTTCAAAGAATTAAATATGGAGCTGGAAGGAATGTCGCGATCACCGAGGTCAGCCACTTAATGGGCCAGTGAGGAGTTTGAAGGCCAGAGAAAATAAGCGACTCATTGAACATCATTCGCAGACAGTGTCTGAGGGTTGAACACAGAGCTGGTAGTTTCCATGTCAGGGTTTTCCCTCCATCCACTTCCTCCTCAAGCATTTGTCAGGGAATAAGGTTCAGGGCTGAAATGAAACTAAATGCACTTTGATGTGAACCTGATCCACATTCCGTCTCACACTGCTCACCAAAGGCGGTCATATTTATCATCGCGGTTGGCAGTCCCATCTGCCTGCAAGGTGAGTCAGCTGTCCTCGCTTCCTCGATACCGAGATTTACAGCCCAGCCCGCAATGAGCAGTGGTCCCCGGGAGAAGATGCCTTGTTAAAACTAAAGGAAGTGCTGTGCCTTCCGGGGTAGATCAGGGATAATGGACCTGGACTGAAGAGCAGGTAGGTGCACGTCAATGGAGACTGCAGTTCGGGGAATATTGTGGCAAAGCCGAGGTCCTGTAAGTCAGTTTCCTGCCTGGCACAGCACAGGCAGAAGTCCAAAGTCTTCATGGATAAACCTACACATTTTCAGAACTCCAAAATGTTCAGCTTGACTCCAATCTAAAGGTCAAGGCCAGCAGTCTGGTACGCAGGGCACCCTTGGAAAGCCAGCCTCTCCAGCACAGTGAACCCAGGTTAATGCTGAAGTGAGACCTTCTCCAAACAGTGCGGGTCCAAGAGAGCTTCATGGAAAAGTAATTAACCGACCTCCCACAGCAAACAGCCCGCCGATCAGCAGGAACCAGGGCTCTGTTGAGCTGCTTTGTAAACAGATATAGTTATCAAGTTGGTTTGGTGTAAATAGCCCGACAGCAGAAGCCAGCCTGCGTCCTGCCCAGGAGGGGCTCTATGGACGTAGTTCTAACCAATGGAGAAGTGCCTCGGGTTCTTCCCATTTCTGGGGCTGCTTTCTCTGAAATCTGGCCCACTTGTTGGAAGACTAGTGGCAGGATTACAGTAAATTCAGGGGGCCCAGAGCAAGTTCTAGATCTCCATACCTCCACGTTCTGCCCATGCCACTTCTGAAACTAATTCCCACTGTATTTCTTTCATGTATAGGATACCCCCATGTAAAAAAGGTCCCACACTTTTTTAACCCCAAATTAAGACATCACTATTTTAAATATTTTGCTGGTTTTTCTCTGAAAGCCTTCTTCTTTTTTGGCATCTTAAGGAGCTGTTCTTCCTGTTTTCTCCACTGTCTGATCATACACTCAGTGGGAGGAGGTCCAAATTGTCTCTCTGCAGCTCTATTTCCATGTGCTTTTGCATAGCTGATTACATCCAGGTTGAATTTTACAGAGTAAGATAATTGCTTACTGATATTTATCTTTTTGGGGGTTTTTTTTGACATCTTTATGGGCTCAGAATGCTCCGGTCCCTTTTGCATTTGCACACCTCCACCTCTACCTCTAATTACAGCATCAGCTGATATCAGTAACAATAAAGCTCGTGATTGGAGGAAGCCTGTTTGACAAGGGGCAGCTACACACTTGTGCATCTCCCGCCTCAGCTGACTTTGGGATATGAGATGCCCCTCGGTTTTCAGTCTAATGATTTCAGAAAAAAAAATAGCTTCTTATAAATGGAAAAATACCGTGATCTTGCTGTAATTTGAAATAGGAGATGAACAGAGCGGACATGAAAACAAAACACAACAAGCACAAAAACAAACAAAGACTGCGTGCTTGTGAACAGACTGCGGAGACAACGAGACAAGGAAACCAGGAAAGAAGACAAATCTTGTGGTGGGCCAGTGTGGCTCAGTGGTTGAGCATCAACCCATGAACCAGGTAGTCCCGGTTCAGTTCCCACCCAAGGCACAGGTCCGGGTTGCGGGCTCAGTCCCCAACAGGCCACATGCAGGAGGCAGCCAATCAATGATTCTCTCTCTTCATTGATGTTTCTATTTTTTTCTCCCTCTCCACTCCTCTCTGAAATAAAAAAAATATATATTTATATTTAAATATATTTATATTTAATTTAAATATATTTAAATATATTCCATTTAAATATATTTCATTTAAATATATTTATATTTAATTTAAATATATATTTATATTTATATATATTTATATTTTAAAAAAAAATATATATATATATATAAACAAAAAATTTTGAACATGAGTTACTACCAAACATTGGGATCAGGATGCATGATTGATGAAGTATCCAGCACAGTTGGGTGAATATTTCCTTCTCTCCCACTCTACCACAATACCCTGCTCACCATTCTAGCACTCACCACTCCCTTTGCTTTCGCATTTACAGAAGGAAAAGGAAAGTAGGTAATGAACAGAGTTTACCCTTGATTGATTGATTGATTGATTGATTGATTGATTGATTTCACCAGGAGCCCCTCTTAGTAGAGACTTTTTCCATCTGGATTCATGATAATAATTGGATTGTATGTACATGAAATGTTAACCAGCATTGCCTCTGCTGGGCTTTGTTGTGCTCTTGACCCGATGCCTCTAGATTCCAATCTACCCCTCTGTCATCTGCTTGGGTTCCTGGGGCTGCTAGTCTGCGAATTACCTGCCTGCACGCCCTTCCTGGGCGGCATTCATTCTGTCCTTTGAAGCCTGGTGAGGAGACAGGGAGCAGAGGGGCAGAGAAGGGCCTGCATCAGTTCCCCCCAGCGGAGGGCACTGCTGGCAGCTGCCATGGAGTCTGGGGATGGCAGGGATGGGCCACCTGCAGGCCCAGCAGCGGGGGCAGCAGCAGGAGCTTCCGGGGCGCCCTCTGCTCTGAAGTGTCAGAATCTCGGAGGAAAGCTGCAGGTGTTGGTCCAGAGGGTCTGGTTTGGGAGCAGGAACAGGTCCCTGACAGCTATGCCCAGCTCCTTCCCTTCACTGCACCCCCCTCTTTCAGTCCCAGCAAGTCATCTGCATGGAGCCTCCTTTTGTCTTTCTGGACAGACAAGAACTGATGCATCACTTTTAGCTCGAACAACATCCAAGGCAGTTTTTGGTGTAGATGTATTTACCCAAATAAATTATTTTCTCTGCTATGTCCCACGTCAAGCCTTGATGTAGGCGAAGAGCAAACCTTTCTGAATCCCTCCAACACAGGCACTAAGACAGAGGGTCTACTGGCACCCAGAAAGTAATGGCCTGGGCCTCAGAGCAGAGAACATTATGTTATAAATGCAGACCAAGGGCCTGGCATCAAAGTACAAACCAGCAGACGTCAAAGCAGAGGTTAAGCCCATCACCCGGTGCTTCTGTGTCCTGCTGCCAAACGTGCAAGTGTTTGAAAACACCCAGAGGACTGACGGGAACTTCCCAGGTAGCTTGCCCACAGCTTTGGAAGAGACCCAGAGAGTTTCAACAGTTTTAACAGCCGGGTTTTAGCAAGGAGAGCACAGCGGCTGAACTACAGCATCCTCTTCTCGCCATGATGGTCTCCATGGCACTGAGCCCAGGACCATGCTTTCAGGGAGGACGCTGATGAGCCCTCTGTGGTTTCCGAGATGAGAGGTCAGCAGCCCAGACCGTCAGGATCCCATGGCGCCCGGGGAGACAAACAAAGAACACTCCGCATACATATATTAACGTGCCACAGTTAATATGTCTGTGCAGTTTGTTTTCTCAGCAGTATTTTGCTATCTAGGGACCCAAAAAATGTGGTTTTCTTTACAGGGGAGACATGATTGATGCTTTACTGGGAAAGGCTTTTCATAACTGAACAGATGTCTCCTGACAAGAAAGTTATTGGTACAAGCAAACTACATTATTGCAACAACGTGAAGGCTCAGGCTTAAGCAAAAGATAGCAAGAGAGTGTAGGGGAGGCTCGTGGGGGAGAGAGAGCAAGTTTGAGGGAGAGAGTGAGCTACAGGGTGGTCAGACTCAACATCTTTAACCATCTGTATGGACCAGCTCTGCGCCCTATCTGGGAGAGGGGCACGTACAAACTTGAAAGAGCCAATCTTCGCAGGCATTCATTGGTCAACATTGGACTCCTATTCATCTAAAAGTCTCTTCACTGTAATATACCAAAATGTCTTCATGTGCAAATTAGGGGTGATATTTCTCCCATCCCATCATGGCAAATTCATGGGAAGAACCATGCAAAGTATAGAATTTTGAAGCACTTAGAATTTTTCAGTGTTAATTTAACTATAATGTGTGTGTTTTTCATTGTTATCAATTTGTGTAGGACATACATATAATAGAAATAAGAGGACAGGCTTTAAGATGAATAGCCTTTCTGGAGAAAGGTGAAGAAGAAGACTATAGCTATACATCTCTGTAGAGGGCCCTCAGGGAAGGCACCTGAGCATTCTTTAAATCATTGTCAGCTGAATCCGAGGCACCAGGCAGAGCCGAGTCTTGTAAACACATCCACCAAGAAGGCTGGATGCATTATCAGTACTGACTCTTAACTTTGCTCCAAATGTAGGGGAGAGGGCCTTGAAATGTAGATTCAGCCTAGCCCCAGGAATGAGGGAATGAGTAGAGCCTGGGTCAATTTAAGCTCCTTTGATCCTGAGTTTTTTTTCAGATGAAACCCCTTTGTATTTTGGTATAAATAAACATGCTACTGTTGGGTTTGCAATCTTGTCTCTCCATCAGAGAAAACAAAGATTCCACCCAGACTTAGCTTTTTATTTCTATTTCTGTGTCCTCTCTTCTTTCTTTTGTTTCTCAATCCCCAGCTCCTCTACTCAGAAACTGGACCCCCTCTCTTTCCATGCTGGACATGGAAAAGAGAGAAAACCCCTACATGTCTCCATAAGAAATGGAAGTCTTACACTTAAGACAATTCAAGAGCTACGTGTTTAGGGTACAAGCAAAAGTAATAGATAATAGTGGATTTACTTCCCAAACTTGATTATACAGCTTCATTAAAATCTGCTTTTATTCAACTCACCAAATGCAATTATTAGAGTTCTTACTATAGAGCAACAATTCAATTCTATTATATTCTACTCTACGGATGTGTAGGGTTCTAGTATAAAAGAGAGTGGTGCTTTCTATTATATCCAAAGTAATACAGTCCTGGAGCAGCTCACTGCTCTCAGAATACTTCTCACCAGATTCGCCCTGTAAATCTGCCCACAGGAAATAGTCTGTCCCTGATTTATGTATCCAAGTTGCTTATCACATGCTCCTGTTCTTTTCCTAGTTATTCACCCCATGGAGGATTGTTGAGGTTTTGTTTTAGGAAAATTGAAAACTTTTCTTCTCCAAAGCCGGCTTGCAGTCATCCCATTCCTCAGCACACAGCAGTTCCTCGGAAGACCCTGTTGTTCCTCAGCTTCTGCAGGTGTCCTGCAGGCCAAGGAGCCTGTGGCGAGGCCGCCTTCAGGGACGCACCAATGGCCTTGTCTTGCAATCCACTGCTAGTTGGGAATCCTTTATGCCAAACCGAATAAAAACATTTCCAGAAATGCTCCAGTGAGAATTTTGCTAATCAAAACTATTTTAAATATATTCAGGATTGATAGATCTTCAATTGTCTGGGAAAACGATGCCAATATCTCAATGACCCGAGAATGATGTGGAATCCATGAGGAGTCCTTCTACTTCTTCATTTATTAATACATTTTAGCAGACTTTGATGATAAATTTGGGTCTGTGTACACCTGTGATTCTGTATCAGGGCACATATTTAGGTTGTGGGTTTGATCTCTGCTGAGTGCCTACAGAAGGCAAGTGATCAATATTTCTCTCTTTCTCCCTCTCTTTCTCTCTCTCCCTCTCTCCCTCTCTCCCTTCTTCCCTCTCTCCCTCTCTCTCTCTTTTCTGTCTCACTTCATCTCTCTTTCTCTCTCTCTCAAATCAATTTTTTAAAATCCTTGGGTGAGGATTAAAAACAAACAAACAAACAAGTAAATAAATAAATAAAATTGGGTCTGGCTTCTTTTGTGAAAAACTAGTCTTGTTACCAGTTTCTCTAATTAACAAATAAGTTTCAAAAATTTTATTATCTTCATGGACATGGAATATCAACACATAACAGATTCTGAAAATCTCCAAAAGAATCCTGACAATAATTGCAGTATATTGAGTCCTAAACATTTTTCCCCAGAGGAAAGCGAGAGTCTGTTAGGCCCTGAAGTCCAGCGAGGGTGCAAACCAGGGCTGGTTCCTGCAGATGGCCTCCTGGGGGGAAGGGGGCGAGGCTGGAAGGTGCTTGTACATGTAAAACAGACCAACAAACACTACGCAGTTGAACACCGCAAGCATCAACAGGGTGCTGTGTTCATCAGGCCCCACAGCCAGACCTTGTTCTTCTCGTTCATGGGGTATCCAAGCTCAGCTTAGGGGATAATGGCAACCTCAGCATAATGAGCAACACTTTCTTTAAAAAAATAAAAATACAAACAGGGATTTCCCTGAACCATGGGGGGATATTAAATGACGAAAAAGGAAAAGAATTGTAGAGTGGATGGATTTATCCTTCATAAATTGCACTTGAAGCTAAGAGGAAGCTCTTCTCGTGAGAAAGTGTGGATGCTAACCTTCCGCTGCAGGCAGCTCAGAGAGCTGGGAACTGGCCTGGACCGCAGCCATTCCCGTGAGAACACTCCCAACTTGGCCACCGGTACTCTCCAGAGCACTTCAACTTGTGTAGAATTTATTGGCGTACATTTAACAGTTGAGGCAAGCTTTGAGCAATTGCACCAACAGAGGTAGAGAATCTGAAAGAGTTCTCAGGCCGTTGGATGCTAGGAGTTCAGAGGGACACAGATGAGAATCAGGCAAAGCAGATGCTCCCAGGCCTGGCCAGGGCCATTCTCTGAGTCACCGTGACAAGGTTCCCAGGGAAGAAGAAATGAAAACACCTGTTATAATGAACCGTGTGCCTGCTTGTGAGGTGTACTACAGTCATTCTCCATACATCGCTTAGACATTTTTCTCTACTTCTTTGTAGTCACGAACCCTAGGAAAACCTGCCCAGGTTGATGCTGCATGTCACTGAATATCCTTTATGTCTTTGGGAGCATCTTTGGTGACTAGGAAAGACTTTAATTTTATTTTTTAAATCAATACTTGCTTTCTTAAAGTCAAATTTAAAACTCTATATTTTCCTGAATTCTTGAAGTTCACTGAGTAAATCATTTTATTCTATTTAGTAATCTGGTAAATTTTAACAAGCAGCAAGAGAGACACTTTAGTAAACATGTCATTGCCGCTGTCAGTATATTGAATTTGGTTTCCTTTTGAAATTTTTCAAATGCCTCTTATAAATAAAACCCAACTATTTTATACATTTTATATATCTGATAAGAAGTTTGACTTACAAATACTTTGAGCAATTTTATCATACTTTCTAATTTAAAATTGTGAGTCTAAATCAATGGCTCAATTATATTGTAAATTAGAACAGAAGTCAAATTTTCTAACATTCTCTAACATGTCAAATTCCATAGCAAAAAGGTAAATATTGCATACACCAAGATAATTTCCAAACCCAATGCAAAATTACTAATGCCTTGAATTTATTTATTTTTATATTTGCATCTGGCTGGAGTGAAAATGTCTGCCCAATTTATCAAGTAGTGAGCTGACATTCAATTGGAATTCACTGATGCAGGGAAAATTGTTCTTTATATTCAATGTCTATCCTCACCATATTAACATCCCTTCTAAGTGTCTATTTGCAGTGTTGTGGTAAGCCAGGTCTCCAGAACCCAAAGCCTTGATTTGTGCCATTTGCCAATTTCTGTGGTGTAAATACTGACCAATGGGCTATTTCAAACTACCAAAGAGTTAATAACCATAAAATTCCCAAGTATTGAATAATTCCTGACCCTGAGTATCCAGCTCAGTTAGGTTTCCACACAACAGTGATTATTTCTTATGCTGGATTATTTTTTATATTTTTTGAGTGTTGCATCTGGGTAGAGGCTCAGTTGTACAACAGAGACTCGAATACACATCTATAGTTGACGTATTTCTTGGATCTACGTTTGAGTCTTCAATGACCAGCTGCTAAGATCACTCACATAACAGTGATGAGTCTAATCAGGATCTTAGCCCTCACGTGTGAAAACCAGATTAGTGGCATCGGTGAGCAAATATTAGCTTTAAGCTTATGTGGTCCTCTGTAGACAAGAGTTGAGATCATCTTGGTTTTCAGAAAGGACAAAACATGTTAATGAACAACAATCAAAATTAAACATCATTATTTAATAAGCTCAGGTGGTGTCCTTATTGCCAATAGGTATGGAAAGATCACTTTGACAAACATCTCTGCTTTGTTCAAGAACAGCTCTTCTATCTCATGGTGGCTCCAGTCATAACAGGACGCATGTATGTTACTGACAGTCTTCTTATCGTTCATGTCAGGGTTACACACAGTTACTGGACAGCCATTGGCATGCCTGGCCCACCTTTCATAGCCTGTTTGACCTGCTCCTGTCCTAACCTCCTCAGGCCTTTCCAGGAAAATGGAGGAAATAAAAATATCTATGTCAAAGGGTGAGTTTTCAGTGAAAATATAAAACATTTAGCACATGGCAAATTCTCAAAAATGTTAGCAGTATTTATTTTTAAATGATACTTTGCATATCCATAGGCAAATGTCTGCCAAATCACAATGATTAAATGAAAAACAAAACCCACCTCATCCAGAATCTTTCTTAGTATGTATAAAGATGCTTCGTATAAGTAAAAAGCATCTTTATCATATATGTACCTGATGTGGCAGTAGATTGATCTTTTATTCCACTATTGCCCCTGTTCCCAGTGTCCCAAACTATAGGGATTCATTTTCCCTTTTGGATTGGGAGTTTTCTCCAGTGACTTTGGCTTGACAAAGGTGGAAGATGACTAGAATACCACCTCTCTCTCTCTCTCTCTCTCTCTCTCTCTCTCTCTCTCTCTGTCTGTCTGTCTCTCTCTCTCTCTGTCTTGTGAGGTGACCTGAGCAGAGCCCTGCTGTGTCCAGGCCCACACACTCCTTCCTTGTACATGGTAGGCTGTGTGCAGGGAACTGGTGCTGTGATAACCTTGTAAAGGACAGCACTTTGGGGGAGGAGGTTTACATAGCAGATGGGATAGTGTCTTGTGGGCTTCTACACTGAAAATACTCATTGCTCACCCTAGCCAGTTTGGCTCAGTGGATAGAGCATTGGCCTGCAGACTGAAGGGTCCCGGGTTCGAATCTGATCAACAGCATATACCTTAGTTTGCAGGCTCCTCCCTGGCCGGGGCCCTGGTCAGGGTGTGTGCAGGAGGCAACCAATAGATGTCTCTGTCTTTCCTTCTCTCTTCCACTCTCCCTAAAAATCGATAGAAAAATATCCTTGGGTGAGGACTTAAAAAAAAAAAAGAAAATGCTCATTGCTCTTCACTCATCACATATGAAAATGTCCACCAAGGTAGCCTCATGTGCAAGACAGATTATTTGATCCTCCATGAAAAACTAGAAATCAGGTCTCCAAAATGTAAGAAGAATGATCTTAAAATTAATTCGTGTAAGTGAGCAGGTGGCTTTCTATTTTCTACCTATCTACTATTTTTGTGTCCTTGGATATACAGATTCACCCATGTGAAACATGCTCTTATAGTCACAAACATATAGATGTATGTGTATGTGTATGCATATGTTTGATGCCTGATTCATGTAGGGAGGCAGCATTCCAAAGAAACATTGAAAATTCTTTTTAAAAAGTTAAGGGCTCTATTTTATTATATAGAAACTGAGATTCAGGTGTTATCTTTCTCTAGAAGTTTTGTATGGTGTTATCACCTTTATCCATTGATTCTGTGTGGCTAGCAGCCCTTTCCTGGATTTCCAAGAAATGAAGATATCAAGCTGGTTACAATTCAAGAACGTTGAATATTTGACCAAGAACTACAAATTCCTTTAAGTAATGCAATTTGACTCACATTCCTACATTTGAAACAAATTCAAAAACTCATCTCCCTGAGAATTGCTTTCTCTCCCAAGGTCAGACCTGTGACTTAGCCACCGAATGGGTCAGATTAAGGGGAAATAGAATCCTGAACACCAATGTGCCCACGAAATTGGAGAAGATAAGGCAGCTAGACCATATGCGGACCTCCTAGCATTAGGGGGAAGCAGTGTTAGGAAGTCAGTCAGTACAGTCTCTGAGGCATAAGCCAAAAACACAAACGCAACCAAAGGGGTCATTTCATTCCCAATCTCCTCATAGACGGTGAATTGTGAACGTAAGATCAAACGGCTGTGGCTTTCTTACTTCATAGCTCGTCGCTATCAGAAGGGAAATGAGCCAGTGTCAGAGAATGAAGGTACATGCTTACAGGCCACAGAATCCTTGTGGAAATTCTCATACTGAGTAAAATCCATATGGTAGCCCACATTTTCCTGATATGCTATGTTCTACATATCCGCCAAAAAGAAAAGTCAGAACTGAGAAAAGAAATTAATCTATCTGAAGGCCAATTTGGGGCAGCATCAGCGAGCTAGAGCTAGCCCTGAACTTGAGTTCAAAGGCCTAGGCTTTGATCACTGTCTAATAAGCGATAGTGTGACTCTGAGGGGAAAAAAAACCTGGTTTTGGAGCACATTTGGCCAGCCCTGAGCACAATGCTATGTCTATGTTTTATGAGTCACATAAATTACTGCTATTTTACAGCTGAGAAAAGTTCACACGGCTATAGCCTGTCTTGGAAGAGAATCAATGAACAGATTCCTCAGCTAGTATAAGTCACTATTGTTGTGAGCAGAAAAGATTTTCATCTGAATCTCATTACATGACATGTTGAATATTGTTGTTCAGAGCTCATTTCTGCTACCTGGAAGCCCATTTTGATCAGATATTCACACTTAAAAGTCAATTGTGCCCTAGCCGGTTTGGCTCCATCAAGGGAGTATCGACCTGTGGCCCAAAGGGTCCTGGGCTTGATTCCAGTCAAAGGCACATACCTTGGGAGAGAACCAAGATGGCGGCATAGGTAAACACCTATTGTTCTGCCCGGCGCAATGATTTAAGAACTACAACATAACAGCAGAACAGACATCACCCAGAATCACCAGAAAGCTGGCTGAGTGAAAACTCCACAAATAAGAGGTGGACACTGAGACTCAGAGGAACAGCGGGAGTGCAGCCTTGAAGAAGGAAACAGGTTAGGAGCCGTCCTGGTTGCGCGCGTGGGCTGTAGGGCTGGAACAGCAACCCTGGCTGGATTTCACCAACGGGGAGGGCGGAGACGTCCCACTGCACAGATTCCCCAGTGCCAGGCGAGGTCTGAGGTCCGTGGGACACACCCTGGAAGAGGGGTGTGGCAGAGGTCTCCTAGTCTGAGGAGAAACCCGGGGGCTGGGAAAAGAAGTTTGCACGCAAGTGTCGCACAAACCCGCAACTTGCCCCCGGGAAACTTGTCTCCTGGTCCCGGAAACCATCTATTTTACAACCCTGGGCTAGACTTTGGGGGTGCAGACTCATTTGGGGAGAGGCAGAGTTGTCTGGTAAGGGGAAGAGACTAGCGGCTTTCTCTTGGAGGTGTCTGCAGCCATCCGCATCCAACAGAGACCCGTGCACGCGAGCACCGCATAGGATGCAGCTGACACTGAGGCTGCCTGCACAGCTCAGAGACTCCACCCATCCAACCTGAACACAGTCTCCCTTCACAGCCAATTGGCCTGGAGGTCAAACCCTCCTAGGGCTAACAACAACAAGCTGGGTTTAAATTCAAAAATACTGTACAACCCATAAAGGATTGCAGTAAGAGTACCCACCTCAGGTAACTGGGGAGGCTGAGCCACTGTCTCTTTGAGGATATCTACCACATAAAGCACCCACCATGCAGAGATATGGAAAGAAATCAGGTGTGAAAGAAATGGAGGAGAAAAGACGACAAGACATAGAGTTCAAAACCACGGTTATAACGCTTTTCAAGAGGCTCCTAGAAAAGGCTGATGAACTTAATGAGAATTACCAGGAAATAAACAGGACCAACCAGGAAACGAATGAGACTTACAAGGAAATGAATGAGACCCTCAAGGAAATGAACAAGACCTCTGAGGATATGAACCAGACCCTCGCGGATATGAAAAAGGACCAACTAGAAATCAAGCATACACAGACTAAAATAAAAAATATTACACAAAGTCCTAAGCAGTCCAGAGGGCCACAAGAACCAAGTCAAAGATTTGAAATACAAAGAAGCAAAATCCACTCGGCTGGAAAAGCAAGAAACAAAAAGAATTCAGATAATTGAAGATAGTGTAAGGGGCCTCTGGGACAACCTCAAGCATGCCAACATCCGAATTATTGGGGTGCCAGAAAAAGAGAGAGAGCAAGTTAGTGAAAACCTACTTGAAGAAATAGTGGCTGAAAACTTCCCCCACCTGGTGAAAGAAACTGACTTAAAAGCCCAAGAAGTACACAGAACCCCAAAATATAGGAATCTAAAGAGGACCACACCAAGACATATCATAATTAAAATGCCAAGAGCAAAAGATAAAGAGAGAATATTAAAAGCAGCAAGAGAAAAACAGTTGGTTACCTACAGGGGAGCACCCATACGATTGTCAGCGGATTTCTCAACAGAAACGATGCAGGCCAGACGCGAGTGGCAAGAAATATTCAAAATATTGAATAGCAAGAATCTACAACCAAGATTACTCTATCCAGCAAAGCTATCATTCAGAATTGAAGATCAGATAAAGTGCTTTGCAGATAAGAAAAAGCTAAAGGAGTTCATCACCACCAAACCAATATTATATGAAATGCTGAAAGATATTCTTTAAGAAGAGGAAGAAGAAAAAGGTAAAAATATAAATTATGAACAACAAATACACATCTATCAACAAATGAACATAAAAATCAAGTGAATTGATAGGCTGATGAACAAGATAAACTGGTGACTATAACAGAAACATGGACATAGAGAGGGAATGGACTGACAATTCTTGGGGAGAAAAGGGTTGTGGGAAGTACAGCAAGAGATTGGACAAAAATCTTGCAACAATGGGAGAGGACATTGGGGAGGGGGAGGTAAAGGTGGAGGGTGGGATAGGTACAGGGTGGAGGGGAGATATAGGGGGATAAAAAAGGGGAAACAATTAATAAACTGAACAATAAAGAAAACAAAACAAAACAAAAAAAGGGGTACATACCTTGGTTGCAGGCTCCTCCTTGGCCTAGGCCTTAGTCAGGGCTCATGGAGGAGGCAACCAATCAATGCGCTTCTCTCACATCGATGTTTCTCTCTGTCTCTCCCTCTCTCTTCCACTCTCCCTAAGAATCAATGGAAAATATCCTCTGGTGAGGATTAACAAAAACAGATAAACAAACAAAAAAACAAACAAAAAAGTTGGTTGTATTTTGTTTTTTTTATATTGAAGGTATAATGTCATTTGGGAATTCTAGATCCCTCAGAGAATGGGTAGAAAATCATTATTTTAGTTCTTTTGAGTCCATGATTCTGTGTGTTAGCAGAAAAATACTTGGTAGACGTTTTCAGAAAATAATGTAAACGACACTTGGGCTATACAAAAGGAAACTATCATGAATATTACTGTAGCTCATTTCCTTTCCAGGCAATTATTAATGTTCTTCAATAATTAAGATGTTTATTTAGAACACCTCTGGCAAATGAGGGTGAGCAATGTGTCTGTCAGAGTGAGCTCTCTTCTAACCTGAGGATGAAGAGAAAATCAAATCTCAGTGACATAAATAGTCCTTCAGGAAGCGATGTCCTGGTCACATGGTCAGAAAGAACAATTCAGGTAAGAACCAACCCGTTTTCTAAGGGCCTTATCTGGGTCTTAGTTTGTATATGGGCTGAAGATGGCTCAAAATGGTGATGGCAGAGAGGTTAGTAAAGGGAGAGAGGTAAGGTGGACTTGGGCCAGTGAAGCTGACACCCTTAGCTTGAAGGGGCAAAGAGGGGAGCAGTTACTCAATACATGTCAAGAGCTGTGGCATTTTGGGGAGAAGTGAGGCTGTGACCAAACCTTGGATTAGCTCAGAGGGAGATGGGACACCAACTACCTCTATTTTCTTTTCTCTTCCCATGCCAATGGAAGCTAGAAGGATGGAACAGTAGAGGTAGCCATAGAAGTCAATTTTTCAGGGGTCAAGAGCAGTGTGGTGGAGATCAAACAAGGTATCCAGAACAATGGCTTTTCTAATGGCAATTCATTCATCATTCTTTTGTTTCTCCATTGAAGGTACATTTGTGAGTACCATTTGCATTCAAGAAGTCATACTTTAACTAAAGGTGGACACAGGAGGAAGAAGGAGAAACATTGCATAAAAAACGTCCAGATTTTCAAGAAGTTTACAGGATGATAAGAAAAGTAAGCAAATAATGCAAAGTAGAACATGATACGAACAAGAGAAGCACAAGGAGGTTTTATGGGAATTCAAAGAAAGAATGATCAAGGCAATCAGGAACCTTCGTGGAAGGCATAACATTTGAAATTGATCTTGTAAGATAGATGAGATATAGCTAGAAAGACACGCGGGAGACAAGAAAGTGGCAAGATGTTAGGCATGTCCGGGGAATTCTGGTTGGAATATAGTGTGCCTTCAAGGAAGTCACAGAAGATAAAATCAGATAAAACCAGAATACCTGCCCCTTCCCAAACACACGCACGTATGTGTTCATGTCCACGCAGCCACATGTGTTTATTACACAAGGCCGTGCTTGTGCAAAACTTCCGCCAGCATTTCCTAGTAACACACACATGCTGTGAACGTGAATTACGTCATCTGGGGTTTGTGTATCCTCTGGTGAGAGACGACATCCAACAAGCACCCTGGGCATCGTTTCCTTTGCTCGAGCTTTATTCTAACTTTATTCCAGCAGTTTCCAGTGCGTGCTTGCTGTTGGGATAACAGCACCATCTAGTGTGTTCCAGTCTCACGTTAGTTCAAGGGCACCTGATCTGACATGTCTAGACAGAATAATCACAAGGGCACCGAAACGAAGCAACGGCAGCACACCTTCCCGTCCCTGGGTGGCTTTAGAACTTGCATTTTGATACAGTGAAGTTTGGCGGAGGGGTTTATGGTGCTTCTAAAGATTTGCCCTGAAAGAAAAGTCACCTCCTCTCATCTGTGACTGCAATAGTTTCTTGTCGTTTTCTGGTTCACCCAGTGTGGCAACTGGAATACAGAAAACAACGTTAATTTGTTCTCACTAGAGAATCTATGACAATTTTACCTCTAAGTCCAATCTGTAATGTGTAAGTGAAACAATCCATACTATTATACATTACACCCCATGACCACTTAGTTATGTAACGTAAAACAGCATAAAATCTGTAAGTACTGTTTACTTTAGTAACTGGAATATGAAGATGAGCTTGGAGGTATCCATCCTGAATCCGGAAAATAATCCAATCAGGAAACAGGAACACCAACACTCCAGAGAGTCTCAGCATCATTTGCCTGCTGTTGCCTGGGTTATAGGAGCCCCAGAGGAGGATGGGAAAGTGGGGTGAATGAGCCACAGACTGAGCAGAAAGCGAGGAAGGGAAAGTAGAGAAGGGCAGTGGGAATTCCGGGGGAAAGAATGACAGTCGTGCATTTGATTTCCCCATTTGCATCCTTTAGAAGCTTAATTTCAATAGTAAACCTGCAAACTCTCCATGTTTTCTAAATAAGCCAATAATGTCCTTAGCTATCATCATTAAAAATATAACAACAGCTCGGCTGGCGTGACTCAGTGGTTGAGCATCGACTTATGAACCAGGAGGTCCGCTTCCATTCCTGGACAGAGCACATGCCAGGGTTCTGGGTTCAATCCCAGTATGGGTCGTTCAAGAGATAGCCTATCCATGGTTCTCTCTCATCATTGATGTTTCTATCTCTCTCTTCCTCTTCTTTCATCTCTCAAATCAATAAAATTTTAAAATATATACACTGAGTGGCCAGATTTTTAGGACCACCCTGTCAGGACTTCGTTGGGCCACCTTTTTGCCTTCAATACTGTGCAATTCTTGGCATTGGCTCCACGAGATGTTGAAAGGTGATGCGAGGAATCGGACACCATGCCTGATGAATAGCACTGTCCAGTTCTGTGAGATTTGATGGTTGTGGAAACAGCTGCCTGGTGGCTCTTTGAACTTCGTCCCACAAATGTTCAATTGAATTGATATCTGGTGATTGTGGGGGCCACCTAAGCAAGGTGAAGTCTCGCTCATGTTCTGGAAACCGCTCGTGCACAATTACGAGCACCGTGGCATGGTGCATTGTTTTGTTGGAAGAAGCCATCACCATGGGGATGCACCATCAACATGATAGGACGAACTTGATCAGCAATGATACTTAGGTATGCTGTGCTATTCAGACGTTGTTCCACACAAATTAAAGGGCCCAAATCATGCCAGGAAAACATGCCCCAAACCATAACACTGCCCCCACCAGCTTGAAGGGTTGTACTCATGCATGTGGGGTGCTTGCTTTCATGCTGTTTCCTCGAAATTCGCACTCTGCCATCTGCATGATGCAATTGGAAACATGATTCATCGGACCACATGACTTTTTTTCAATGCTCAACTGTCCAATCCTTGTGTTCCTGTGCGAATTGGAGACATTTTATCTTGGTAACTGCAGAGAGCAAAGGTGTTCGAACAGGCCTTCGGCTTCCATATCCCATACGATGCAGTGTATGGCTAATTTGCCTACAAACATCAGGTGGTCATAATAATCTGGCCACTCAGTGTATATATACATATATAACAACATAACCAAAAAGAATATGCCTAAGTAAATAATAATCGGCCCCTCTACCAGGTATTCTCCAAGGTACCCAGACATTGTTTAAAGAGAGAACGCAGCTTCCTCCTGGTGTGGCAGCGATTTAGCCACTCTCCCAACTATTCAACATTTTTGTCTGTTGATACATCTGAAAGAGCTGACACCAGCTCGAATGGGAACCAACACAGCACCTCCTGATTGGAATAGCTCTTGTGGAGACAGGCAGGTTGGGATGTGAACAGGGTGCATGTGTAGAAGCTGCATTTCCCATTGTTTTAGAGGCCTGTGCTGTCAGGACCATCGTGATGGACAGAAACCAGCCCAAACAATCAGGATAGAGCTTAGATGCGGTGACTGATCCACTCAAAGCAAGAAAAAACGCAGTTAATAATTTCATGATGAGTAAGTTTAGCACTTTGACATTTATATTATTATCCTTCTGATGTCATTAAAAGGGCCTGGTGAAGATAACATGAACATTTAAAATGTGAATCCTGTAAAAATACTTGGAACAAAAGATTTTAAATCTCTTTTGAATGTTTTCTTATTGTGAGCAATTTGGAAAAATGGTCTACTCACGAAAGAAAACGAATCAGAGTTTACCGCTTCATCGCTGTTATCTTTTTAAACATGAAATGTATCAAGTCAACATCTGAAAAACAGATCAGTAAGCACAATAAGTCTTACACATATTTATAAATACATATATTACATATTCCATAGCTATAGCTATGAAATGTGTAATCATTGGCTTCACTACTCTAAGTTGCTTTTCAATAGGACTATGGAATTGTGAATTTCATGTATATACCGTTTATACATCGCCTCACATGCTGATCAGGGGCCTTTATCTAGCGTCACCACACTTTAAAGCTCAGTATCCCCATGATCTTCTAGTTATCTTTTCAGAAAGCCCACTACTTAAGGTTCTACCTGTATGCATGGTTATGCAATATTTACTGGTGCAATCCCAGGGTCTGTTACTCGCTGATGTCCAGCGTGTCCTTCTTACCTGCTATTAATTAAGGGTCCAGGTTAGGCCTGGACAAAACTACTCAGCATGCTTGTCTGAGGGGCATGGGTCTTAGTGAATGTCCCATTCCATTTCAGGGGATATATCCTGTCCATCCACCTGGCTTCCAGTGAGTTTATTATTTTAGTCACCTCAGATGACCTTGAAAACATAGCCCTTGCTCAGAAGGCTGCACAAGACTCCATGTGGAGTTCCCACACACGCTGGCTTCAAACTGATGTTCAGACCAGAGGTGCTTGTTGTAGGCTAATTTGTTATTTTTGTTTTAGTTCAAATATGAAGGAGGAGGGAAACATAATCAAAAAGAATATGCTTAAGTACATACTTTTCAGCCCCTCTGGAAAAAGGGGAGGGAAAAGGCCAGGAAAGTGACGGTAATTCAGAGAGGGAAATTAGTGATGTTTTGTTATTGAGTCCCCAAGTTCTCATTTGTTGAGTGCAGGACCTTAATCGAATCAGGGTTTATTGCTTCGTTGCTGCTATTTTAGATCCATAGTTATATGTCAATTCCTAATCTGTTTGCAATATAGTATAGATTTCACCAAGGAATACCTGGTAAGTAATTTGTCCTTTATGGAGAGTTATTTGTGTAGGATAATGTTGCAATAATTAATAAAATACTTAGAAGTATTTCTTCCAAGCTCGTTAAATAATGTTTGCTGTGAAATAGATAACCCCATCACTAAACATCACCTGCAAATTAGTCCCATTATTCATTTATTTCTAAAATACAAATATAAATATCTGTCAGGAAATATGAAAAGCAGCGAATCAATCAAGTTATATTGAAGCAAAATAGCCCCAAAGAGCTTTATAATCAAAACTAAATGGGATCCCATTTTTTTTATCCAGGATAATAAATTATATGAAGGGACATAATGAGCTTCAAGAGCGCATTCCGAAGGGAAGAGAGCTAAACTTTGGAGCAGACATTTAGTACAAGATAACACTGAAACTTATCAGTAATCTTGTGATGCTCCAGAGTTGAAGAGAGTCTGTATCCTTTAAGGAAATTGCCCTTCCCATTCATGTGACGGCACATGGCTCAGATCCAAAATCTATCCACAGTGCCTCATCCCGGAGTGCGGCGATTCGCAAGGTTGACAGTTTCCACTTGCTCTGTATTATCATGGCGTGTTTCTGTCTCATCCAAACCAAAATATCTCCCACATGAACCTACATTTCTGTTCTTTGTATTGATGTCATTTTTAGAGAGAAATTGACTTTGAGCCAAAAGTAATGTGTTCACTTTTTTAAAAGATATTCATTGTATTATTTATTTGAAAGATGTTAAGGGAGCAGATCTTTAGTGTTTATACTACATACACATACACAATAGTAATTATATAAGGTGATGGATGTCTCACCTTTTTGTGGTGACCATTTAGCAATATATGTGTGTACTAAATCATCACATTGTCTACTTTAAACTTGCACGGTGTTACAGGTCCGTTAAATCGCAATAAAGCGATTCACGTGTGATAAAATACAGCCTTCCACAGATCAATCATAATGATTAATTTATCTCTCTGAAAGACAATTATTTTTATCCATATTTCATGTGATTCAGTTTTGAACTAATTTCTTAGTAGAACTTGAATTAAAGGAAAATGTAGATCAAAACCCAGTATGCTTGCAGTACTAGAAACACCAACCCATGCAAAATATTGCATAGTAATTGACAAGAATAACGATTCATTATTTATTAAAAATAAAGATCTTCCATTTAGAAACCTAAGCTTTTAATTTAGAGATGAAAAAGAACACATTCAAATATGAAAGATACTCATTTGACATTGCAAGGCAATTGATTTTCTGAGACTAACATGAATTAAATTCAACAAAAATTAATTGAGCAAAAACTATCAGTTAGCCAACATGCTAGGATTAGGATTCCAACAAAATGAATCAGATAAGGCTTTCCTCAAGTTTTCTTCCCCTGTTATTTGATCTTCAGCTCTTTCAACAAACACAAAGTTCCTCACTTTTCTCTGACACTATTAAACATTTCAAAATATATCACATCTGACAAATGCAACACAAATTTACAAACTCCTATAGTTTTGTGTTTTATTAATTTTTAAAATAAACTCCACCAAGACATAGATTATGTGTATTAAAATTACACATTATAGCTGTACAGGTTGATGATTTTAACAAATAACAGTATCTGCAGACCTTTTCCACCATCGCCAGGAGTTCCTGCCTGCCCTTTCTAACCTACCCACTCCATCTCCCACCCCAGTCAATGCCTATTCCCATTGTATAGATCCGTTTCCATGTTCTAGAGTAAATGAAATCATAGGGTGCGTGCACTTTTTATGCTGGCCCTTTTGCTGAGCACAATCTTTTCGAGAGCAACCATATCTGTGTGTTTCTTCCTTTATGCTGCTGAGAGGTATTCCGTGATATGGATATACCACCGTTTTGTTTTGTTTTCAAATCTGCTTTATTTCCTCTACTGGCTCTTTTGCTACATATCTTTCCATTCTTATTTTGTCGTTGTTCTGTTTGCATCCTTTTAATTACTTCCCATACTTAATCCATCTTGGCAATCTACTTAGAGCCAATATTACACTCCTCGCACTTCGCGCTTTGAACTTCACAGTTCCTCCTTCCTTGTCCCTCTTAGCACTCAACACAAACTTCTCACATCCTACTTCCCATCCCTGCTTCCCGCTTTCCAAACGTAGTTACTTTACAACAGAATCATTCTATCTGCTTGCCCCTGCTCTTTTTATCAACATCCTTTATCTTTTACTTCTACGTGTGTTATAAATCCGACCACAATGAACCTGTGAAGAGGTGAGCTTCTGCTTTGCTAGTGTCGGTTTGCATAGAACCCAGGGTATCCCCTCAATCTCTGAAACTTGGCAGCAATCAGTCTTCAAACTGTTGAACTGGCAGAGCTTTCTGAGCTTGATTCTGGGCTTTGTTAAGGCAGGATTTTTGTGGTATCTGGTGGGTGCTAGGAAGTTGGTCTCAGCTGGAAGCCAAGGGGATCACGGTGGGAAATATTGAGATCCCATCAAATCACTGCTCTTCTCCAGCACTGCTTACCTCCCAGTGCTTCTGTTGTGCTTTTATTTATTCTTATTTTATTCTTATTTAAAAAATATTTTTATTGCTTTTTTACAGAGAGAAAGGGAGAGAGATAGAGAGTTAGAAACATCAGTGAGGGATAAACACTGATTAGTTGCCTCCTGCACGCCCATACAGGGGATCAAGCCCACAACCAACATATGTGCCTTTGACTGGAATCAAACCCAGGACCTTTAGTCTGTGACCGACGCTCTATCCACTGAGCCAAACCGATATGGATTTCTTTTTTTTTAATTTTACTTATTTCAGAGAAGAAGGGAGAGGAAGAAAGAGATAGAAACATCCATGGTGAGAGAGAATCTTTGGTCCACTGCCTCCTGCACGCCCCACACTGTGGATGGAGCCTATAAACCAGGCAGGTGCTCTGAATGGGAATTGTTTCTGGTTCCTAGGTTGATGCTCAACCACTAATTTACACCAGCAAAGTGTTCTTCTTTTTAAATTTGGCAGCACCAGGTGATCTTTCTGTGTGTACACAACACATCTCTCACTCGTCATAGGCTAGCAGTGTTACTCCACATAACCTCTGGGAATTGCCTCTTCATCCTATCTCCCATGCCTCACTCCATGAATGCCCTGAACTCTAATCCCTGCTCCCTCACTGCATCTGAGGACCATCCTTCTCTCCTCGGTCTTGAGGATTGGGAAAATAGCCAGGAAATTTCCTCTCAGATGGGAGTTGGGAAATCATGGGCTTTCCCTCTGTTAACATATTTTTCCAATTTTAGAGTTGTTTATAGTAGAAGTACTGGTCTGATACCAGTTACTCCATCCATCATAGTTTTATTCATTCACATTTAGGTACTGAATTTGTCTAACCCATTTTTGATATGTGCATGCTAAATAACTTGCTTTATTATTACTAAAACAATAATAGCAAGTACAGAAAACTTTTATATTGCCTATAGGGTTCTTGAAAAAAATTTTCAATCACTAATATGTATAGAGTTCCTGAGAACATGATAGTTCAACCATTTCTAAAGGTTCTTTTCCTTTGCGTTGTGCTCTTATTAAAGGTTAATTTCTTCTAAGGTTATTGAGTACCCACCATAAAAACAGTGGTACAGGAGTTCTAAAGATAAACCAGATTCTTCTATTATGGAATTGATAGGCAGATAAAAATTTATTTAAAATGTTGTGATACAACGTAGAAAGTAACGGGGACACTGAGACGTCAGATAAAATACTAAGAGTATATAGAAGGAAGAGAGGCTACTTCAGAGTGGGAGAAAGTAAAATAATTTTTAAGAAGCTGACCTTTGAGATAGGCCTTGACTAACCATATTTGTTTATGTACAAACTAAAATCTTGGTGCACGAAAATCCATGCACTGGGGGTGGGGTTCCCTCAGCCTGGCCTGCCCCCTCTTTCAGTCAGGGAGCCCTCAGGGGATGTCCTACTGATGGCTGCAATATGGCCTTTTTCTGCTGGAGGCAACCAGGCCAATCAGGGGAAGGTACTGCACCATCACTCCACTGCTGTTGCCACTGCCAGCCAACGCACCCACCTGCCCTCAGCCCTCGCAACTGCTCCAGCTCTGTCTGGAAGGACATCCAGAAGAAGTCCAGTCTATCTGGTCTAATTAGCATATTACCCTTTTATTACTTTAGACTAGGAGCCCAGTGCACAAAATTCATGCACTGGGGGTGGGTGGTCCCTCAACCCAACCTTCCCCCTCTCACATACTGGGAGCCCTCAGGGGATGTCCAACTGATGGCTCACCCCCCAGCCTGCCCAAGGTCTAAAGCCTCTAGCAAGACTTTAGGCCTTGGCCACCCAGCCATTACCCTGCTCAGCTCAGCCCCAGCTGCCTGCGACCACCCGGCCCTGGGGGCTGGGCGCTAGCTGACACTTCTGCTCACAGCACCCGGGGGCCAGGGCTCCCTGCCACTGCCACCACCACTGTTGCTGCTACCGCTTCCCTGCACAGCACCCGGGGGCTGGGCACTCTCCACCACCACTGTTTCATCTCCACTCCCAGGGCCCAGGGCTCGCACCACTTGGTCCCACCCCCACTCCTGATTGGCTGGTAGCATAGCCAATCAGAAGCAAAGATACAGTCAAATTTGCATGTTTCTCTTTTATTATATAGGATGAGAAATGAATGTTCATGTCCACAGTAAAGATAGATGAGTTAACAAAAGCAACAAGATTGTTAAACTAAGAGTGTCTACAAGAAACAAGGAGTAACTCAATTTGTTTGGAGCTTAAGGTAAGCTAAGGAGAAGCAAAAACTTGAAGTAGACTAGAGGCAAAATCTTGAATTAAGAATACCAAGAATGGGTTTATATTTTAGTCTCCAGATAGTAGGACTCATTGAACAGTTTTTAGGTGGAAATGCTTCAATCTGAATGAATGTTAACATATGCTGAATGAATATATGCTTTTTTTAATGATCAAAAACATTATCTAATGTACCATGGAAGCTTAGGACATCCCATGGCTGTTTAATCTTAGAAGAGTTTAATCACAGTGTTTTGCAACTACCAGCTCTATCTTGTTCTCAACCAATCAGGCATATTCCTCTGTAACATTGAGCAAAGTTGCTTACCAGGTTTGGAACTAGAATAATAAGCCAACCAGCATGTCCTAGAAAGGTCTGTGATTGTCCTGGCCTGCATCATATGCCTATTCCTGAACCAATCACAGTTTTCAGGAACATGAGGTCATCCTCTGAGGCCATGACATCATCCTCTGAAGTCCTCATCCATGTGTCCTCACTGCATGACGACACTGATTTCAAAGAGGGACTGGCATGGATTTCCCACAGGAGACAGGCTTTTGTTTCTTTGAACTGGGGAAACCCATCAGGGGGCAAAAACAATATATTTTCTGTCTGTCGCAATAATAGAAAAGTTCTATGATAGAGAACTGTTTAGGGCATCCTTATTTAAAATGGCTAAAATCTTAAAACACACTAAAATACTAATAACGAAAAAACTAATTAATGAAGCTCTCTTCATACAAACATTAAATTATCTATACAAATAATTATGCGAACTATGTGAACATGGGGAAATGTGTTAGAATCTGTGTATATGAAGAGATAATATGGACACACATGGTGTCAAAATAAACCAAAGGAAAATCATTTGGGCAAAAATAAAAAGAATCCCAAGTCTAATTTGCAGAGAGGATCCCTTTGTTAACTTTTGGTCAAGAATGTGTTTGTCTGTTTTCAGAAGACAACTCCAAGACCACGTGGGTTCCTGCAACAGTGAGGAACTGACGGGTCTGTTCCAGTCACGAGGACGGTCCAGAGATGAGGGACACTGACGACACCTTGCCATGCTAGCAGTCAGCAACTGTGCGTGGCTGTAGGCGGCCCAGGACCAAACCAGAGAGGATGGAACTTGCATTGCCACCATGTGTCCATCATCTGGACACCACTGCTGACATGGACACGTAAAGAACTATTTGACATTGGAACTGGGACTCAGAACAGTTGGACATTGAAACTGAGACTCAAACATTTTTTGTTCTTATACATTTATTTCTAGTATGCAGAGGCAAGATATTTTTGAAGAAAAGAAACGGGACAATGATTGATATAGAGGCAGGGAGGCATTGAACAGGCTGTCAAGCTATAGGGGGAAGGCTGGGGAAGGTGGGGGGCGGGTGCTGGAGGAGATCAACCGAAGGACTTGTATGCATGCATATATATGAGCATAACCAATGAATGAAAGACACTGGGGAAGGGAGGGGGGCAGGTGGGGACATGTGCTAGGCGGTAGGGGAAGTTGGGGGGAGGACACAGGAGGGGGAGAAAAACATATGTACTACTATTAAATCTAAGTTATACTGCAAAAATAAAGTAAAAAATATTTTTAAAAAAGAGATAATATGCCAGCTAGGCTGGGACACTGTAACGGGTCACGACTGGACAGGATGAGGCCTGGAGTAGAGACAGAGACAGAGCTGGGGGGCCTGCCCGAGACAGTGCGGGGGCTCAGGTGCCCTGGAGCAGACTCGGGCAGGGGGGCTGTGGACGCTGCAGGTCAGGCTCGGGGTGCCTCCTCACATGGCGGGAGTCGGGGCACCTCCTCGCGTGATTTCCATCGCGCACTGGGCCTCTAGTATTAAATAACAACATGAGGACCCAACTC
This sequence comes from Antrozous pallidus, assembly GCA_027563665.1. Lineage (NCBI taxonomy): Eukaryota > Metazoa > Chordata > Mammalia > Chiroptera > Vespertilionidae > Antrozous > Antrozous pallidus. The sequence continues at coordinate 94,675,281 of CM050519.1, forward strand.
CATAGGATTCCATCTAGCAGATCATATCTGTATACTATATTATAGAACATCTATTGTAGGAGAACGTGAAAAATATTCCAATTCGAAGGGTAGATATGCTTGGGTGTGAAAATAAATTTTCCTACTTCTTTTTATTCTCCCATTTTTCGGTCGTACCTACGGATTCCACATTCAGAAAACAATCAACGTTTCGCTGGAAATGGGGATCACACATACTTTGTCGCGTTCGCCCGCATTGCCATGTGGCATCGGCCTCGCCACAAGGACGCGGGCATCGCAGGAGGAGTTACGGGCAGAATAAACCTAAAAGCGGAGGTGCGGACAGGGAAACTGCGCTTGAACGCGGTGCATGGAGTTGTCCTTTATTCTGGAAATGAGAAGGCTGCCTCCCAGACATTCGGGGGCTTGGCACGGCTTCGACACAGGACACGAGGTGCCTCTCTTCCTCTTCTCTGCGAGGGGCGCCGGGCACAGCGGCCCCTGGGAGTGGTGTTCGCAGCAGCAGAAGGGATGCTTCTGCTCGTGGCCTCCGCAGGGCTCCCCTTGGGCCCAGAGCTTCCATAAAAGCCAAGAACTAAACGAGACTCTGAAGCCGCATGAACACAGGAGAGATCTCTGCCGATGATGCAGCAACTAAAGCAGAATCCCTCCCTCCACACCTGCTCCCAAGTTCAGTGAGGACGATGCCCCTCGGGGTGTGAGGAAGAGAGAGTCGTTTTAGCACACGCCGCTCATCTGCATCCTTGCTGTTGCCGGTCTTGCTATTTTAATGAAAAGTTTTCTATCTATTGTTTCACTTATCATAGTTAGCGATTACATCTCGGACTTCATTTTGAATGCCTTACTTACTCTAGGGTGAGCCCACTGCCTCCCGCCCTCCCTCTGCTCTGCAGGGCCGAGCGTGCCGGCGGCTGCCTCGGACAGGCGTGTCTCCCTGCACGGAGCCACGGAGGCAAGAGAGAGGCAAATGATGGCCAAACTCACCGAGTAACTTGGTGAAGGGTTAGAATTCACAGTGGTGGACACCGAACTTGGACTGTTTCTTGAAGTTCCGATTTATTTACAGAAGTGCTTTTTCTCTTTTGTGTTTATTTTTTATTTTTTTTTAAAAACACACTTTATTGATCTTTTACAAAGAGGAAGGGAGTGGACCAGAAAGTCAGAAACATCAATGAGAGAGAAACATCGATCGGCTGCCTTCTGCACACCCCCTCCTGGGGATGTGCCCACAACCAAGGTACATGCCCCTGACCGGAATCAGACTTGTGACCCCTCAGTCTGCAGGCTGATGCTCTATCCACTGAGCCACACCGGTTTCGGCTGTGTTTATTTTTAAATATGCTTTTATTGATTTCAGAGAGGAAGAGAGAAGGATAAAGAGACAGAAATACCCACGATGAGAGAGAATCATAGATCAGCTGCCTCCTGCAGGCCCCCTACTGAGGACTGACCTGCTCCCCAGGCATATGCCCTGACCGGGAATCAAACCGTGACCTCCTGGTTCATAGGCGGACACTCAACCACTGAGCCACACTGGCCGGGCCAGAGGTGCTTTCTGAGCAGCTGCCACTCGGGTGCTGGCTGCTCTGAGTGGCCCAGAGAATTAAGTTAGAAGCGGAGTGGACAATAAGGGGAGAGCCTGCTCACTGAGCAGAAAGGAAGGGCATTTCGGTTCACACAGGAAGCATGCCTGGCATAGAGGGTTTCAGGCTGCGGGTTTTCTCTTTTTTAGGGAACTCATGGGTTTACACAGTTCTCTCCAAACAGGATGGGTCAAAGGGGCTGAGTCTGTGTGTGAGGGACCCACACTGTAAGCGGGTTGCAGAGTGCCGGGTGCCCAGTGAGCACTGAACGGGGCCCTGCAGAACTGGTGCGTTCTGTGAAGCTAGAGACCCTGGTGTCATTGCTTTTGAATGACAAGGCAGCTGAGTTTCACATGTGTTTCCAGTACATCTGAGGTTCTGTCTCTGAATGCTCGGCAGGATTCTGTGAGCAGCAACAGACCAGCAATCAACTGCCCCCATTTATCCTCCTTCAGGGTCAAGGAAAAGACTGTCCTCAGGCTCACACAGATACATCCCAAAGAGACACAGCAGGGGTCCCAAGGAGACACTGGTACTGTAGGGGGCCTTCGCGTGGTTCCACTCTGTTCTGGGGGAGGCTGGCTGAGAAAATTGCAGAATCCATGAGCATCAGAGAGACAGTGTCCTGAGGAGCACCTGGCGGAGAACGTGGCTTCCCCACAGTGCCAGGGGCACAGGTTCACAGTATTTCCATGTTAGGAAAATGTCACAGATGTTTTTCTGGTTGAAAGAAACACAGGAACAAGATGAAAACCATCCCTGAGAACCATCTTCTTGGGCCTAAGCAATGTCATCACAAGAGCAAGGTGCTAACCACGGTGGCACAGGATTGGAAACATCTTTCCACAAAATGTACGGTGGCTACGTGGCCACATGCAGCCCATGGTCCCACTGCACTGAAGTGGAAACGGGGAGTGAGGAGCTTCGTGTGGGCAGATTTCTCTCCCCAAAGTGGGAGGCGCATTGTCCCTAAACCCTTTTGCTGGAGACTTACCCCTGCTCAATTGGAGTTAACAAGCCATGGATCATCCTTAATGTGTATCCACTGGCCAGTGGCCTTTTGACCACAATAAAAATTAAGAATTTGGTTTTTTTCATCACCTTTTGGGGGGAGCTAGTCCCCAAGATGGCACCCAAAGCTTCCTGCCTCCTCGTATTGAAATCCTTGGGAAATTCTCTCTGTTGAAGGGATTAGTGACTGGTTTCTAAGAAATAGAAGACACATGGTGTATGACTCAGAAACGAGGACATAAATGCCAGTGTGGTGTCATGCGTTTGCTTTCTCTCAGGTCATGTGTCTCAGAGAGGCTCACGTGATGTTTGGCCATTGGCCAGTGAGAAGCTGTAGGCTGTCTACTACCATATGAGTGAGCTTGGAAGTGATTCTTCAATGTTCAGAAACGATGATGACAGCCCTGGACCGTAGCTGGCCTGTACTCTCATGAGCGACTGAGCCAGAACCAACCAGAAAGAGTCCAGATTCCGGGACCACAGGAATTGTGAGATAATACAACCCTTTACTCTTCCTCTTATTTCTCAGTTTGCACCTGGACAAGGAGGAAGGAGGTTGTGTCCCCATCAGAAGAACCAACAGTCTGTCAAAGTTCAAGCAACTGAAAGCATTTAGCCTAGCGTGGCCAAAAGGGATGGTTACAAAATTGCCTTTTAATTGTAAGCTTTTTTCACCATCAAGCTAATATATGATTCAACCATTCCTGGGATCTCCCCTTGGAATACAGGTAACCACAAATAACGTGGGAAAGGTAGACCTCATAGCCGTACCTAGCCTTTGCACCAAAGTTGAGTTTGGAGCCAGGCACATATCACGTCTAAACCCAGGTCTGGCAAGTCATATGCCCTCCTGAGGCCAGTTTCTGTCCTGGATCTTCATCAGCGTCTGTAGAGTAAGGAGGAGCAGCTTCTCTGGTGGATTTATTCGCAGACTTAAGTGAGATGTGCATGCAGGTCCAGTGCTTCACTGTGTCTACATGGGGTGGACAGCCAGGAGGTGAGCCATGGCTGCCAGATCCTCGAGTCTGGCTTGTTTTACTGCATATAATCCATTACATGCAGAATCCAACACCAATCTTTTCCCAGAGGATTTTCACCATCTAAGGAACTTTTCTGAAATTGTAATTTCCTTCAGATATTTTTATTCTCACCAGCAATTTTTTGGTTAAGTTTGTAATTGGTGAATGTGTTACTTCAGGCAAAAGCTAGGTCATCTTCTCTCCTCCTACTTTAAATTCCTAATGTGTCATCTTAAGGTAATTCAAGCATTTTGTCAGCTTTCACCACGTAATGTATATGAATTTTGGGTCTAGGGGCAAAGCGAGGGCAAGGAATAAAAGTCCCTGTGGAGATTGCAGTGAAAAATCATTTAATACCTTTAATATTAGATTTGCTTGTAGGATGTCCATGGTACAAGTTAATAAGTTCTGGTTTTGTTGCTTTAGGAAAAAGTTCCTTATATCCGTCCTTAAGGGATTTCTCTGGGTAAATTCTTTTCTTGGTTAAATTATCCCATTAGCTGAACTGTCCGCTGCTATGAGACTCAGTTGTGAAAATGAGACTTTAATCATGCTAAGTGCCTAAAGTTGATCTCCTTCCCAGCACAGAGTTACTGCTGCCAAGTTGTTAAAAGGGGCCTTCCTTCCTATCCTGTGCCCCTGGGACTTGCAGGATCAACTGTCCAAACTGGCCCCTGGATCTCTTGTAAGATACTTGACTTGGGCTCCTGTGTTTGCACCTCTGATTTACAGACTTGGTTTTCAGACGTATCCTAGCTCCCAGCTTACGCCCCTGCGTCCCTCCATCTCCGTGCCCTTTGTGCTGTGCCCCAAATTCTCCAGCAGCACAAGCCAACCCAGCACAAGCCAACGCCTTTTACCCAGCTCCTCGGGACCAGCCTCCAGGTGGAGAAACTGCTTGTGGAAACCAGTTATTTCCTGGAAGAAGACTGTTGCCAACTGTGTGATCTCAATAGAGTGCTCTAGAAATGACAATATTATCACCCAACCTAGACTCTGCTCTACTGGAGTAGCATAGTTGTGTTTATGATTTTTTTTTAAATTTCACAAACTATTCTGACATGGAATATAACAACAGTTAAGTTTACTAAGCTTAGGAAATGAACATTCCCCCCTTTTACAGAAGGAAAAATCAAAGGAGGACTTCCGCATTAAACATTAAAAAGAATATTTGAAAGGAAACACACTTGAGTCCTATTATCTTAATGCAATTCTTAAACTCTGTCACTCACTGTAACACAGAACAGATTTTATAATTCCCTTGCCAGATGAACATGAACCTTTCAAACACTGAGAACAAATCCTTGCCAGAGATAAGCTTACACATTGGCGGGAACTGGCTACACAATTATGTCCAATGTGTAAAAGAAGCTTATCTTACAGATCCTGAGAACACTGGCACTTTAGTTTACCCTTTAATTTAGGAACTAGACTAAGATATAGTCATGAATATTCATATTAAGGGTATGTCAATCTTTTAAGTTCTTTTTTTTTTTTTTTAAGAAACACCTGTTGAATCCAGACATCAAGGATAATGCTTGAAAGGTTGGCTAAAGGTAAAAAATAATCCAGGGCCCCATCTTACTTCTCTGCTTAATCTGTGGAACCATAGAAAGACTGCTCCTCAGTTTCCTTATTACTAAAAGAAAATAAGTGATTTTCTACCTTGTTAGTTTGCTGTGAAAATTCAATACAAAAATATGTAATGAGTACAGTAACTGAAATACACTAAATGCCTAATAAAGATTAGCTCTCAGCACCAGGGAGAGGAAATGTATACTTACTTAATCAGAGTTCATAATATTGACTCAGAAAAAGAGGTTTGGTAGACCACCTGATTTAGTCGTGGACTGGCTACATCGGAATAGAATTTTCATCTCCTTTTACTTTTCTTTGAACACAGTGATTCTACAAGCTGAGACATGTACATTGAATTCTTCCTGACATTTCACTTGTTATTACATTCCTTCGGCTAACAGCAGGTTTTTAATCTCAGACAGATTTCCATGCCTCAATCGCCTTAAAATATTTGCGGAAATGAGTGCTATAAGAAACTAATGTAGCAACACTAACATGCTTTAGATAGAGGTTTTTATTCCCTATTGTATGGGGGATGTTTTTCTGATGGGACCATTTTCAACCCAAGGAGAATCTGAAACCATAGTGATTTATTTGGGCCTCTTAACAGCCTCCTTGATAACAAATTCAATGTGTCCTCAGCCTTTAAAGTTAATCGGAAGCAGTCTCCTTTCCCCACCGGCACTATTTGTACTGTTCAAGTCGTTGGGCTCCACAAGGGGGAAAATTGCTTCCATTTCAAACCACTGCTCTTTATTCCCTGTGGACTACACATCTAGTTTTAATTCCCATCTTTCTTTTCCCTGTTATCTTTATACTGGAATCTTTTAACTTCATAAAATAGGTCCTTTATGTAATTTCTTTTTATTAAATATATTTTATTGATTTTTTTTTTTTTTTTACAGAGAGGAAGGGAGAGGAATAGAGAGTTAGAAACATAGATGAGAGAGAAACATTGATCAGCTGCCTCCTGCACACCCCCTACTGGGGATGTGGCCGCAACCAAGGTACATGCCCTTGACCAGAATCGAGCCTGAGACCCTTCAGTCCACAGGCGGATGCTCTATCCACTGAGCCAAACTGGTTAGGGCTATGTAATTTCTTTTTAATTGTTAAATAACTAAACTACTCTGTTTTTCCAAATATGTAGGAATTACTTTGTGAAGTGTTGTCACCATCATTTTAACCTTAACCACTGCAGAAATCAATTCTTCCCTCTTAAATTCTATTGTCCCTGTGTTCTTCTTCAAACTTTCAGTTAGTGCTCCAATGAATTTCCAGTGGAAAATAATTGCCATTGCTTTCTATTTTTGAATACTTTATTTAAATCTCTAATGATGCTCCTAACACATAGGACTTGGTGTGACAGTGGGTTGGAATCAAGTTCACCTGTCCATCAGTGTAGGGACATTGTCAGAACCATTCTATTTCTTATAGCCCCTACTACATAATTTGAACACAATGGGCACTTCTTCAATGTTAATCAAATTGAAAGCCTTCTTTGAAAGAAATATTACTGATTCAGCCACTTATATGTCTTGTCTTTTACTAGGTACCAACCACCCTGCCATATAACAGTGGTCTATAGAGCTAGTGCAGACAAAGCAGGTATGGTTACAGAGCTCCTGGGAGTGGGCATCTACTCTGTGTCCACCTTTATCCAAAAGATTACTGCAATTTTGATACGTAGCTTGAAGGTAGCTAAAAAGTAATCCAACAAGGGCCTCTGCAAGGTCATAGTACTTCTGCTAAAGATGATTCCTCTATTTCCCAGCCTCCTTTGCAGCTAGGATTGGTCATATAGTACAATTCTGCACAGGAAACGTAAGTTGATAGTTGTGAGAAAATACTTATTCATTTATTAAAGAGACTGGCCACAATTATGTCATCCTCTACCCTATAATAAGCCCTGAACAAAGACATGATATTTGGAAGGAGAGTGTCAGCCACCTTGTAGCAGTGAGGACAGGAGACAAGACTCTCAGGCCAACTAGCCCTGCCATCACTCACACGCTGAATCATTTTTGCCCATGGATGCGACACCTCTGACTTCTACTTGTCAGAAAGCTAAACCCTTAAATGGTAATGTGACAGCAACCAAGGTACATGCTCTTTCCTGCACCCGATCCTCATTACACAGGAAGGCATTGTCATCCTTTTCTCTCAGAAAAGGAAAAGGTGACTCAGAGAGGCTAAGGTGTCCAATGTATGCATTTGTCGTGGGCCCTAGTGGCCCTTTAATCATGAAGGCAAACCTCTAGGCAAGTGTCCTAGGCAGTAAGTCTGGCAACCTGAACACTATGTACACATTTGTACTAGTTGTCACATTCTGTAGCCAATGGGTTTCAAGTCATTCATCTCCCCACCTCAACTCTGAATCTTCCATTGTGATTTTATTATAAGTTGTTTCCTAATAATTCTTGAATAATGTGTCTAAGCAAGAAGTGTCATAAATACATTTCTTCCACTTTAAATGTTGTTCCTCTTTTTAATTAATTAATTATTGTTTAAAGTAGTACACATGTCTCCTTACCCCCCCCCCCATTGACCTCCCTTTGGCCTCCCCTACCCTCCAGCACATGCCTTCACCTGCCCACCCCCCAGGGTCTTGTATCCATTAGTTATGCTTATATGCATTCACATAAAACCTTAGGTTGATCTCTTATAGCCATCCCCCCCCCCCGCCTCCAACCTCCCCTGCCTCCCTGCTGTAGTTTGACAGTCTATTCAATGCTTCTTTGCCTCTGTATCTATTTTTTCCCCATTTCTTTTCTTTAAAAAATCTTGCATCTGCAGACTGGAAATAAACATATAATAACAAAAAATGTTTGAGTCCTAATATCAATGTCCAAAGTTCTGACTACCAGTTTCAATGTCAAACAGTTCCTTATGTGCACATGTCAGCAATGGTGTCTGGATGGTGGACACATGGTAGCAATGCAGGTCCGACTCTCTCTGGTTTGGTCCTGGGCAACCTGCAGCGACACACAGCTGCTGGCTGCTAGCATGGCAAGGCATCATCAGCATCTTCTGTCTCTGGACTGTTTCTATGTTATTTTTCTTACTTTAAGTTAAATTATATTGAAATCTTGACCCATGAATGCAAAATCAGGATGCCTGGCCTGGGAAGTTCCCTTCAAAATGGCAGCAACCAAGGTCACAAAACTGAGTGGACATGACTCTCATAGACAAGGTCCTGCTAAACAAAAGGCTGTGTATTCAATTATCTACAATCAAAACGTTGGTTTCCCCTCACCAAGATATGGCCTCCGAATTCCAGTCATTCTTAAAAACAATTAACCTGTCAAGTTTAAAGCTTCATTCATAATTTGGACTGCATCCTGCCATTGATATTTATTTTAATCTTCTATTGATTTCTGTGGGAATTCTTTTTTGCAGAATTAAGACAGGATATAGCCCCAAAGGAATTTCTGTAAAGAAGGTGACCACTTTCATCCTTTACGTTTCATTTTTATTAAGTGTAGGCTATGGTGCTGTATATCTAAAAATAGGTCTACAGGTTAAATTGATGATAAAGTCTTCTATTTTGAACTCAGGCTGAAAGATCAGTAAGAATGCTAACATCTCAGAAAAAAGAATTACACTATAAATTATTTTCACTATATTTTTTGTGTGGTTTCTGAAAAGTTGAAACTTTGGTCATTTATTTTATTTATTACTTATTATTTATTTATAATACTTATTTATTAAAATATTATTTTTAAATGCTCTTTTTACTTTATATACCCAAAATGTCTACCTCCCATTAAATTAACTTTGAAAATGCCTTTTCAAACTCTGTTTAATACATCTCAAAACACTAGATGTAATATTAGACAGTCATTTAAAATTATAACAGCAATCACTATGGAATTATGGATCTTGGAAATTCTTTAGAATGGTGTGAAGTTTTGAAAAGGCAAATTAGAAAATGACATGTTATGTCTATTTACAGTAATATAAAAAGTATACTTAAAGAATGGAAGAGAATAGAAAATTAAAATTTGGGCTATAAATTGGTGAATTTGATGCTTTATCAAATGTTCTTATGTTTAATATTTTCTATGTGGATGTTAACATTTAAATGCAAACAAATAATATAAGTTACCTTTAAACTCATCAATTCATATGAACTTAAAGTCATGACAGAAACAGAAATCAAAGAGAATCATGTGCTAGGCTGGTTTGACTCAGTGGATAGAGCATCGGCCTGCCGACAGAAGGCTCCCAGGTTTGATTCTGGTCAAGAGCCTGGGTTGCGGGCTCCATCCCTAGTAGGGGGTATACACAGGCAGCTGATCCATGATTCTCTCTCATCATTGATGTTTCTGTTTCCTTCTCCCTCTCTGAAAGAGAAAGAGAGAGAGAGAGAAATAATGTCATTCAAAATGCAGGTATTAACATTTTTAAAGGAATGGGTTCTTAAATCACTTCCATGGTCACGTGGTAATCTTATTCATTTTCTGGTGTCATGAAAATACCTTTAGAAGTTATGAAATAATGATAAAAATGTATCGAGAGAATGTTTGCTGCTGCTCAGCCCTCCGGATAGGGTCATGCTGTGGATCTAATAAGACAGTGTGTATATAGCATTTTTTAAAGTACATGTGAAAAACAACATAATAATTTTCAATAGTGGTGCAAATACCTTTGAGATTAGGCCTGCAAATTGATCTCAATTGTATAACCAAGAAATGTCATTAAGTGAAACAAGTATCTGAAGTTTCCCTGTGACAGGGGCTCACATTGTTCTCTGTCCCTCAAGAAGGAACTGATTCTAAAATGAGCTCTTCTGCTGAAGCCACAGTCTTGGGAGCTCTCCTGCAGGTGGAAATGTCCTGTCTCCATCCTAAATCAGCAGATCAGACTCATCACCATGAAACCTCAAAAGCCTGGTGAGCATGTGTGGACGTGGGCTGAGTCCCCCAGACCCTTTCCAAGATGGAGTGCGGTTCACTGATGACTTTTGAGTCGAGGTCACACTCTTTTCAGGATGATCCCAGAAGATGATGGGGCACGGCTGAGGTCACAAGGCCTGGCCAGGTCTACTCTACTCCTATAGGTGGAGCTACCTCTGCAGCTGAGCCGCGGGCCTAGATATTGTCAGATCTTCACTGTGGCCTGACACTCTTCACTCACAACCCTGCTTCTTCCCCGTTCCTTCCACAAAAGTCTTTTGCAGCCAGCCAGTCCCAGTGTCTGCTTCCCAGAGAGCCCAGCTGACTCCAAGTGTAGCCCAAGCAAGTCTGCAGGGAAGATGCAGGCCAGGACTGGCTCACCGCTATCCATTGGGTAATAAGGGCCCCTCCGAAGGGTCTGTGAGCCCTGAATAGTCCGTGCCTGGCGCCGGGAGGCAGCCCAACTGGGAAAGAGTCAGTGGTGGTGGCTGGGAGACTGCTATAGAAAGAAATGCCAGGGCTGGGGCATCTGAAATGTTCTGAAAAATACACAGAAGGACAGAGGAATGGGCCAGTTGTCATTAAGGCATGGTAACATCCTACTGAATGGCATTAAACAAATGCTTGGAAATCAGGTGTGAATACTACAGTGCCTCCTTGGTAGTCTTCAAGGGGCCAATTCTCTCTTGGAAGAGCAGAAAAAGCTTCAGACCAAACTGAGAACTTAGATAATAGCCATCGGACACCCTGAGCCAACAGGGCTGGAGTTGCTTGTGTTGCTGCTTGCACCAATGGGAGAGCATTCTTGTTCTTTGGGTCAAACTGGCAATTATTGAAAGCTGCTATATGTGGGTCAGTGCCGCACACAGATATATAATTTATTTTTCTTTCCAAACCAAAGAGATCCCTTTTGAACATTATTTTGGAGAGGAGATACCTTAGAACAAGGACTCTCACAAAGGTGGGAGGTCCCTGCGCTTCTGGGCCATTTCTCTTCCAGGTTGTGCATTCATGTGTCTTACCAGGGCAATAGGAGCCCTGTTGTTTTCCACCTGCGTGATGTCTGATGTCAGTAGGGGGGTGGCCAGTGACGTTCAGAGCACAGCTGAGGTCATTACTTGTCGCTGCAGAATGACTTGGCACACAGAAATGAAAAGGTGACTTAACCCCGCGCCCAGACTCTGAAGATGTATGGTTTTCTCTGTCACCTGAAAACAAACTTCTGTGTTTGGAGATAGGGGAAAAGCATTTGTTAACTCAGTGGGTGCTTAGGGAGAACGACATCTTTTACAAAATTGCAATATTAAATCCCTACTTGATTAAACACTGGATCATCTATTTTCATTATCTGTGATCAGTTTATCTTTTTCAGTAGCCAAACTGGACATTGAACTGTGGAAGTGATGTGGTTCTCCACTCCCACATCTTCCAATCCTTTAATAATGAAGTAGGTTTTTGTCATTTTACCAGATGCGTAGTATTGCCTTTGATTTATTCCTATTGTAGGTAGGAACAACTCCACTTAGTCATTCCTAATGCTGATAATAACAAAAATTGCATGTGCTTTTCACTACTGTGCAGATACTGTTCTGAGAACTTAATATAGATTAATTCATCTCACCTCAGAACAACCCTAGGCACATGGTCTTATCATTTAACTTTGCAGTAGACACTATACCAGGTCACCAAGGTGGTTTCTATCTGTTGATGAAAATATCTACCATCAGTTCTTGTTAGTCATGGTAGTTATGTGCTAGCCAATACTGAACTAATGAATATTGAACCACTGTTACTAGAGGAAATTATATAGATAGATAGATGATTGATGATAGGTAGATAGATAGATAGATAGATAGATAGATAGATAAGAGATTGCAATCTTAAATCCTAAAAACAGTTCATCCTGATAGAGTCCATAGTCTTTATTTTATGAAAGTGAAAATACATTTCAAAGTTGCTAAGTGACCTGCATGAGGATGTCCTACTACATGCTGCAGATCTAGTTTCAAACCCTATCCCACTAGGCTCAGAGCTGGAGCTCTGGCAACACCCCTGCTATCTCCTTCCTCTGGTCATTCCTGTGTGAGAGCTGAACCCAGAGGAAAGCGCATTGCCTTGATGGGTCTCAGTTGGTAATACGTGCAATGGGTAACTCTTGGGTACATTTTTACTGCTCTGAATGTCCATGGATGGTGGCAAAAACTCTTCCAGTATCAATTTTGGGTTACAAATAAATTTTAGTGAATAGGTAAATTCACATATATGAATCTGTGGATAAGGAGGACTGACTGTATTTTAATTTTGCATTCAGTAATTGGGGAAATAACCATGGACTGGCTTGGTTTTAACTCCCCTGGTTAAAATCTTATTATCATCTGAGCTCGTTAGTTCAACTCTTGATCTGTTGTGTTCACTGGTCTCAGGAATTAATTCAGGACAATTGCTGGATCATACCATTCCAAACCAATTAGGGGGAAGGGGTGAAGGATCTAACACTGTTCACACCAGACCTTCTGAGGTGGCATTCACTGGAGAAGCCCACAGAGATAAAAGCCTTAGTGAGTGTATGATTCTCCATGGTCCTCTGAATTCTGGAAGCACAGATGGATCTTACAAGACCCAGAATTTGATGCTGAGAGAGGTACCCCAGTTTTTGGGCTTGGGACTTTTAAGCTCCATCATCAGAGAAGTATCAGCCCCTCTCCTGGCGTGATCAAAAGCTGGTGTTCAAGACTTATAGTTATGGGGGTATAGCAAGGCAGCTCCTTGGCCTCCAAGGTCCTCTGCTGGTGTGACCAAAGGTCTTGGAGTCTAGAATCCATTACGTCAGTACTCTGCCCACCTTGATTGCTACAAGCATGGGGTTAGAGCAATTTCCAGGAATGTTGCAGGAGGCTAGTCTGCAAGGAACCAGTGTTAGGCAGGTTCAAGCTTAAGACCTACCTCCACAAAGATCTGTGTATTTATCTTTTCCTTTTATGGTTATTCTTAAAATAACATAGATTCCTTGGAGGAATGTTAATAGAGAGATTCAAAGGATATTATTGGGTTGCTCTTGCACAACTTTTCTTATTAATTCCTGGCTTCCCCTTCAAGGCTCAGAGTGTGGGAATGAAATGAGAGGTTGCAATTATCACTGTGACCAAGGCAGACCTTGCTCACCTGACCTGTCCTCACTCAGATACACAATGGGCCCCCCATCTGTTTTCATCCTAAGAAGCCCAAGTCATCTGACTACCACCATGGATCTTGCAGACCAGACCAGTTTTCACACAGTGCCTGATGACTAGTATAGGGATCACATCCACCTTGCTTTGAGGGATTAAATGAGACCATATGGCATCTGTCACTCCAGGAATTTCCTTTATCCATTGAAATCAGGATGTCATTGCGATCACAGCATCTTCCTCCAGCGGCTCTAGCCCCGTGATCGACAAACTGCGGATCGCGAGCCACCTGCAGCTCTTTGGCCCCTGGAGTGTGGCTCTTCCACAAAATACCATGGCCTGGCCAAGTCTATTTTGAAGAAGTGGCATTAGAAGAAGTTAAGTTTTAAAAATTTGGTGCTCAAAAGAAATTTCAATTGTTGCACTGTTGATATTTGGCTCTGTTGGCTAATGAGTTTGCCGATCTCTCACACCTGGGACCCTTCGCAGCAGACAGCTGTGGAGGCACTGAGGAATGTTGTGTCGGCAGAGCCCTCTCTGGGTCAGAGGAAGGTGGAGAGAAGTCAGACACATGCGTACAATTTACTCCAATAGAGTTATCTCCCAAATCCTTGGATTTCTTCACTGATATTATTCTAAATATGTTCTGCCCTCTCAGTTTGATTTAGCAAGAGCCACCCGAGACTTCACTGTAGTCACCCAAGCAAACAATGATCTCTGTTTCTAGCTGTTGAAGTCACCCTGAAGCCGGAATACTGGCTCATGTAGATAAATTTAGTCTAGTCTAAAGTTATGTTCCCTGCTTTGCTCAAGCAAGCACAGACATCATCCCCAGATTTTTCCTGCTATGAACTAGAAAATTGTTTCAATCCTTTTGGTGGCTAAGTCACATCCTAGTAGTCTTGAGTGTGTAATACCCGCCTCTTTCCATATTTTGGGATCTAATTTAATTACAGATTAAATTTTTAAAATGTGATCATGAGGTTAACTGACTTCTCTTTGAAATAGAAGAAACTTTCTCCAGCCAGTGAGTTTCTGAGTCTTTGAACGAGGCTGGAACAAGCTCTTGGAAAGTGGAAAGGGGTTATTTCACCTGATATGAAAAGTTGATCAGAGCTCAACACCTGGGTTCCTGGACTCCTTCTAAGTCATCTTATACAGCCCTGTTCCCATACTAGGAGTGCCATTAGTATCAGCTATTATCCTCATGGTTTCCTAAGATTTCTGCTAAGGTTGATAAGTCTATTGGTGTGGAAATCCATAGCCAGTAAGCTGCTGAGATATTATCCATACTCTGCTTCAAGAATTTTTAAAAATTGAGCCCATTATTTTCTTTATTTAATCCTTAATCTTTTCCATGCCAATAGTGGCATGGCAGAGGAGCCACTCCTTGGCAGAGGTAGCTCAGCCCTTCTCTCCCTTGCCTTTAAGTGGGTAAGTCGGATGGTGCTCAACTCAGCTATTCCCACTGCGCGCCATGGACAGCACATTCCGTACCTCCTTACAACCTCAGATGATGAAATAACCCATTTCAAACACCTTCCATTTCCCCAGGGCCTCTGGTTGCAACCATCCCCACCATCAATGTCTAAGTCCATTAAAATGAGAAAGGCAGAAACCCCCACAGTGTCAGAGCAACTGCAGAGGATCTCGCATGAAGGGGCTCCATGAGGAGGATAGGCTCTAGAACCATGTAAGCCCAGAGAGCAGAAAGTCAACCAGGTCTCGGATTACTGGTTTCTTCTCTCTTCTGTGACCAGTGTGGGATTCAGCCTGAGACTATGTGACCACAATGCTCAGGTCACAGGGGAGAAAGTGGGTATCTCCTGGGCTCTATAGTACAGACTAAGGTGAACTTAAGCAAAAGCCTCTGATGGACTTCCCTTACCTCATTTTACCCTGTGACAGTGTTAATGTGCCTTCATTATCATAGATTCTTCTTCTAGGCTGTGCGTTGTATGTGAGACAACATCCTGGGGCAGGGATCTCTCTCCCTCTTTCCCCTCCCAATCTCTTTGGTTACCACCATGCAGCTCACTTAAGTTCTAGTGAGACAGGTACTGTCTTTCATAATTTTTTCACTATGATATTTCTGGTGTTTAGTCGATGATCAATAAATATAAGTGGACTAAATGATAAAGACTACTCTGAGAAATTTTTTCTTGGGTAGCACTCAGAAATGCCTGGGGGTGGACCATCCTAGCTGTCACATGTTATGCCCTGGATTTGGAGGGTATAAAGTTATCTCTTTCCAATGTGTAATTTTTCTTGGGCTTATTTTCCTTTGCATCTGGTGATCTGAGTGGCCTGTTAGTGGCCAAGGTTTGAATGTAGATGGAAAGGGAGGAGAAAATAAAGCCTATTTTTTAGCCTAGATTCCTTTAGTCTGTTTAGCCCATACCAATGAAGTCACCTTGGCTCCTACGTTTCCAGCAAAAGAGGGGTTGATCTAAGACAGTGGGTGGTTGCATTAAGATAGGATTCCAGGAATATTTAAATCCCCCAATTCCCACCTTGGCTAACCACTTCCTTCTCAAAAGGCCCTGTCGACACAATTGTGGTAAAATAAGAAATACAGTGCTTTCTTATTAGCTAGGATTTCCTGCCAAAGGAGAACTCCAGTGGGTTAGGTTAACCACGAGGACATATTTTATTTTCCCTGCACCAGTTAGATATTTCTGAGTCAAGGAGGCTAAAGTGCTCGCTCTTTTTCTCCCAACACTCCAAGCAGAGTCTGAGAACTCACAACAACAAGGAGATGCAGAGGCCACCTGCCTAACGCAGAAATGGACAGACCATATTTCCTTCACCAAAAGTCACTGCCTCCAGCAAAAGTGGCCTCAATGGGCACCCTGCATCTGAACCATTCAAGACCTTAGGAGAAAGATGAGAGTGGAGGGAAAGAAAGGTTTCCTGCTCTCAGAAGTCACATGGCTCAGTCACAAGAAGCAAGTTTTGAGGCTGAAGACTTAACCTAATGAGCAGTACAATATTTCGGGCGGTGTCTCTCCTCCATCTCTTCTTTGTACGCAGGAACTACAGGGGGCAGCTGATGGAGAATCAAGACTTCAGGATTCCAGCCAAGCATTTATGTCTTTCTCCTTGGAATCTTATTTAACAGGAGAGTCAAATCCCATTAAATGTGTGTCAAAGCAGTGTCCAATGTTTGGAAATTGGATGACATGGCTCCAGGTAAAGTCTGAATGCCCCGCAGTCCGTCTTCTTGCTGAGAGAGAAGGAGCCTCCAGTCATTTAGAAAACATTGTTATGTATAATTTTGTTGGTGCTCTTGACAGTAAAGAGAGTTGGGATTTGGGTGTGCTAGAAACAGAGGCTGAGATGAGGATTGAAGGGCGGGTTTTTAGCTTGGGAGGTGATCTCAGGCTCAGATAAGCAAAAGGAAAAAGAGAAAGATGTTAGTACAGGGTGTGTTTGTGGGCAGAAGAACTGCTTAGGCCTCCTGGGACACACACCAATGCTTCTACCACGAAAGGGGAAGCTGGGATATTTACCTCCTCCCCATTCCTATTCAAGAGGCTGCTCCAAGGACATCAACTTGCCACCAATAGTCAAGCCAGAAAAGACCTTGGGTAGAGATTCCCATGGGGCCCTGATAGAAAAGCTCAGCCCAAGGTGGGATGCAAGTGCTGGTACTGTGGACGGACCACCCGTAGAGTCTGCTACAACACGGAAACCACCTGTTGGCAATATTATCTCAGATTCGCACTCTTAATCCGACAGCTCCCTAAATCTCACTTGAGTCCTTCTTTATATTTTGGTCAGATTATGACATAAACCATATTTTCCAATCTCTACCAATAGAAAGAGTTGCAATTCTTTATGTGCAATTCTCTCATCATTCTTCATGAAACATATTTATAAAATGGTAACAAAAGCCCCCTCGGTCATAAACTTATACTTTATTATTTTCGGTAATGTGCCATGTTTCTAGTCCCTGTCCTGAAAAAGAGGTATTATATAATATTTTTAAAAGTTTATTATGTTCCAGAAATTATGTTCATTGCATTCATGATTCCATCACTCAGTCCTCACAGCAAACCTGTGAAGGGGGCACTAGTATTGTGCCCAATTTACAGATGAGGGAACGAAGGAACTGAGGGGTAAGAGAAGTCACCGCCCCAGGTCCTAAGGCATCAGGAGAAGAACCATCCAGGGGCTGCTCCGGAGCCTGAATGTGGTCCTAGCTTCTGGGCTATATGCCAGCAGAAGTAGAGCCCAACAGGTTTTCATAGCAAACGTCCCAGTGTATTCTTACATTTCCGTGAGCTCCAGTGCTGTCAGCTTTGCCATGTGGAAGAGCCGGTGCCCTGCATCTCTGTCACCCATTGCATGTGGACAGCTCCACGCCTAGTAAGGGAATTGCCAATGGGTCTCTGTCTAACCTCTGTTTACATTTGCCAAGGTTGTCAACATCCAATCTCTTTTATCTGTTTTGGTTGGTTTTCGTTTATTTTCTTTCTTTAATAAGTTACATATGAGGTCTTTCTGTTCTGTGATAATAAAAACTTAAGGAGAAGATTAATGAGTCCTCTCTCCTTCTAAGAAGAGCTCTTAGGATGCAAGTGCTGCTACCTCCATCCATTTCGGTTTAGTTGATAAGAGGGCGGAACATTCACCAAATTGCTCTTTAGTCCTCCTGGCTAAATCTCTGGGATTAGGAGTGGATTAAAAGATTTATGGGAAATGGTAAGCATTCTCAATTCAAAGGAAGATAATTGATGCCAGAAGTAATTGCATGACATAGAAAGTTTTTGAACTATTGCACATAAAAATCAGAGTATCACCAACAAAGTACATGAGGAATGGGATGTTCATTATATTTCATAAAATGTATTAATAATTGTCCCTTGATTACATTGCTCTCATTCTATTGGAAAGCAGAGTTGGATATTGGGTGCTTGAGAAATCCAACTTGATTTGAAGTGTATGCGACTTTATTCAGTGATGACAAAATGTTTACATATTTTGGAAGGTGCCAGGATTTTCAAGTTTCAAATCTTTTTCAGAAGTGTATTGAAGTATTTTAAAATGACAAATACTATCAGTATTCTTTTGGTTCCAAATGTAAAAACATTGATCTATTGCCACTATTAGACCAAATAAGCGTATTAAAACTTGGCAATACTTTTGCTTTTTTTAAACAAAATGGTAAGTTTCCATAGTTCTAGAAAAGAGCAGTAATATGGTATTTCACCTTTTGTGGCCATTTTGTAAGTATAACCAGAACAAGAGTTTCCTTATGACAGAGAAGATAAGGTGTCAAAAATGGTTGTTTACCTTTGGAAAAAATGGCAAGTACTAATGCTTAAAATATGGCAGTGGTGGTATTTTCCTAAGGAACAGTCCAATTTCTGGTCAACTTCATTCATAAATCTTCCAGGAAACTTTCTGGCACTTTCTTCTACTTTGATGAAGCAAGGGAGAGAAAGTGTGGTTCTATGGCAAGGCAAGTGACTCTCCAGTTCGCAACCTCCTGGGACCGTGGTTAGCAAACTACGGCTCAGGAACTACATGCGGCTCTTTGGCCCCTTGAATGTGGCTCTTCCACAAAATACCACAGCCTGGGCAAGTCTATTTTGAAGAAGTGGCATTAGAAGAAGTTTATGTTTAAAAATTTGGCTCTCCAAAGAAATTTCAATAGTTGTACTCTTGATATTTGGCTCTGTGGACTGATGAGTTTGCCGACCGCTGTCCTGGGAGATCAGGTTACACACCATGTTTGTTTCTGAACAACTTTCTTCTATGCAGTTCACATTCTTTATATGACCAGCAATTCTTCACCTGTTCACCAACTAGCAGTATACCATCCATATCATTCATGACATTGCAAGTGTGATTTGTTCCATTTCTGAGAAATAGTTTCACTAATTTTTATATTCACTTGCATAATTTGTAGTGTTTAAATAACAAAAACCATTTGAAAATACATGTGTTGACAGTTATTTCTATAAGGCAGGTGAAGTCTGGAAGAAAATTTTGGACAATCAGGAATGACGATCCAAATTCCAAGCAGATCGGGAAGACAAGGAGTATATTCACTAACACATCAGGGTGGACAGGAAGGGTCCTGGGTGAATGGAACGGCCCTCAGACCCAAAGGACGCTGCTGGGGTCAGTGTGAAATCTGACGACATCGAAGATATTATGCTCCTAATAAGAGAGGAACTTGAGAAGACAGAAAAGGAAGTCAAACAGGATCAAGGATCCCTCCTTTCACCATATTGATCATTATGTTAAGATTTTGGTCTCATTTTCATATTTTGTTTAGTTTCTTTCCATACCCAGAGGACAAGGAGACATTTTGCAATATTAGATCTTGTTCATGGCAAACATTGAAACTTTCATTATTGATTTAGGATCTAATGACATAGAGAAACTTCTTACTCTTGGTAATCCTTCTCAATAAAATTAAATTGACTCATCTATCTAACTGTCTGCATTGTTTAGCACTTTATTGCCGTATTACTGTTAAGATTTATTTCCAACCTACTGACATTTTTTCCCCAGTTAGTTTTAGATTTTCTTGGGGGTGGGAAATAGGTTCATTTGTTTGTATATTTTGGGATTTATTATTATGTAAGACATTGCATCGTTACAAAGTCAAAGTAAAAAATAAAACCATTCACAGAAGTTCAGCTTCCATCCCTGCCTCCACCTCCCTCTACCCTCCCTCTCTATATAAGTGAATATTTTTATTCAATTTTGAATTCACCTTGTATTGTTTCTTTCTGAAAGTATAAGCAAGTGTGCATGTGTGTGTGCGTGTGTGTGTGTGCGCGCGCGCGCACACACACACACACTTTGATTTTATTGTAAACACTCTTCCAAACCTCTTTTCACTTAGTGATACGCTCCGGGGTACAAGCAGCAGAGAATATAAAGATGGTCCTTGTTCTACTTTACAGCAGCATCCACACCACAGTGCAGCTGAGCCCTCTTCAACCATCCTCATTGCGATGGACGTCTGCGTTGCTTTCTGTGCTTTGCTGTTACAAATAATGCTGACATCCCTGCATGCACTTCATTTTCTGTTCATTTTCTGCCAATTCTCATTAACTTATTTAAAAGAGAAAACCCACACTTAACCCATGGGATTTGCCATCTAGCCACTAGATGACCCACACAAACCTAGCGGGACTTTCAGAATTTGAGGCAGAGATTCCCACCAAGCTTCAGAGAGTCTATCCTGCAGGAGAAAGTCCAAAAAGTGAGCCAGGTGAGCAAAGCAACCAGGACTTTCCTTGTGGGAAAGAAAAACCCTGTGAAGGATGGGTCACCCTAGCAGGCTGAACAGCCCAGGGGTCAACTGAGCATCTTACCTAATAATAGACAAACATGTAAATTGACCGTACCTCCACTATGCCACCAGCCAATCAGGATTGATAAGCAAATTAACCAAACAAAGATGGCAGTTAATTTGTATACACAGGCACCGAGTGACGGGGGCAGGACACTTGCGTCATTGCCATGGCAACAATGCAGGCGTTCTGCCCCACCCCTGGTCTCTCAGGGCCTCTGGGCAGCATGGGAAGGTGGGGCTGGAGCTGAATGAGGTGGCTCCCAGAATGGAAAGAGGCGGCTCTGGGGCCTGAGTGGAAAGGGGCTGGGTTGGAGTGGAAAGGTGGTGCCAGCAGCCAGGGAAAGGAAACCCCATTCTGGCACGAATCTTCGTGCATCAGGCTTCTGGTTAAGTAATAATTACGATAACACAGACATCAAAAAGCTGGACCGCACTGTGGTCCTTCCTTGTTCTCCCCACAGCAACAACTGGTGAATCAAACTGTGCTTTCTCTGATGAAATAGAAACTGGACTGAGAGGATGTGTCCGGGGACAGTTTGGGCGGTTTCAGAACAGATTTTATTTCATTTTTACTTGCTACTATGTAAAACAGTATTCAAGTAAAATAGCATGAACCTAAATGCAGCAGATGGTCCTGTGATTGCTGCTCTCTAAGAATAAATATTTTGAATTAATTTCAGGCCTTATCGATGTAAAAGGGACTGAGATTTAAAAATGTTCCACCAGACCTTGCTAGATTGGCTCAGTGAATAGAGTGTCAGCCATCAGACTGAAGGGTCCCAGGTTCGATTCTGGTTGGGGACAGGCTTGCAGGCTTGATCCCTGGCCCTGGTCGGGGCACATGCAATAGGCAACTAATCAAAGAGTCTCTCTCTCTCATTGATGTTTCTCTCTTTCTGTCTCTCCCCACCCTTCCACTCTCTCTAAAAATCAATGCGAAAATATCCTCTGGTGAGGATTAACCAAAAAAAAAAATTAGTAAATAAAGATGTTCAACCATACATGATAACATACTGTGAAAAGCAGTCAAAAGCCCTGTAAGTGGTCCCCTCCGCTTCATTTCCTTGCTT
This sequence comes from Antrozous pallidus, assembly GCA_027563665.1. NCBI lineage: Eukaryota > Metazoa > Chordata > Mammalia > Chiroptera > Vespertilionidae > Antrozous > Antrozous pallidus. The sequence continues at coordinate 94,696,928 of CM050519.1, forward strand.
CCAGAACTTTAATGTCAGAAGCTGTCATGCCCTCACTTTCTCCACATCTTCTCAGCCTGCAGAGCCTATGCCATTGTAGCAAGGTGATGCATTTCCATTTCCCGACAAGCCAGCCTGCCCCAACCACAGAACCACAGAGGAAGCAAGCCCAGGCACTTGAGGGGGGGTCCATTGATCTCTGTCTGCCATGCCTGTTAATACCCCCTTGCTCAAAACAAGTCACACAGAACTGAGTCGGGGAGAAGGACACCCCATCCCATTGGGGATGTATAGCTCAGTCATGTGGTAAAGTGATGAAGTAGAACCATGTAGCAGAGATTCTATCAGAGCAGAAGTCAAATCATCAAAGAAAGAAGAGGACAAATTCTGAATTACCAGAAATGAAATAAAATTCTGCCAACAAGAAAAATGGAATACAAGTGAGAAATGTAATTTGGATATAGACAAATGAAAAAAACTAATTTCTTGGACACTTTGATATGAATATTGAGAACAACAGAACTGTTCTGTTGAGTATGCACAGCTGTGTCTACAAAGTACATCAGTTAGGAGTGTGGGCTATAAGATCAGATGCCCAGTTTCAAGTCCAAGGTCAGCCACTTATTTCTTGTGTAACACTGAGATCTTAAACTTTAAGCTACAGTCTTATTAACTACAAAATGTGGATAATATGATAGGTACCTCAAGTGCACAATCGTGAGTTAAACTGTGATATGCCAACAAAGTGTTTTCCATGCATGTGACATCATAAGCCAGAGTTCAGCATACCTTTTCCGTAAAGAAGCAGAGAGTAAATATTTTAGACTTTGACGGCCATGTCTTTGTTGCAACTATTTAATCCTCTTGTTAGAGAGTGAAAGCAGCCATGGAGAACATATAAGCGACGGGGCATAGCTGTTTTCCAATAAAACTTTATTTATAAAAATAAGCAGCGGGCCTGATTTGGCCCTGGGCCATCATTTCCCAACCCACTGTAAACCACAATTAGTGAATCCACCATCGCCAACACCACTTTGAAATCCTGAAGTTCGGAAACCATATCTTAAATTTCTTTTGTATATTTATGTCTTATAGACAATGTGTTGCGTAAAATCGATGCTTACTCGGTGACTTTTTTAAAAGAATAATTATTTATTGAATCCTTACCCAGAGCCTAAACACTAGTAAAATGCCTGCTCCTATCCTGAGGTCATCTCTGCCTTCTCCTGCTTTTCAAGATGGAAAAGCCCCCCAAAGCCTTGGAAAGGCAGGGCCTGTCCCACCTAAACAAGTAGGAAGCCTGCTTGTTTCCAGCATGTGGCTCGTCTTTGCTTCCTCGGCACCGTGCAGCCCTTCTCCAACCTACTCGCAGGCCAGCTGCCGCTGGTACCCTCTTTATCTGGGCGCGTTCTCCAGACAGGACGTGACACGCTTCCTTGGGCGGTCACTTCACTTTGAACCTGATGGAAGGGCGGGTTCAGTTTGGTGCTGAGTGTTTGGAGCAGGACAATGTGTGTAATCTGCCCCGTTCGCGATGAGGGCAGCAGCGTGGGCTTGATGAGGAGGATATCCTGTCTTGGCCTGTCCCCACCCTACCCCCACAGCCTATCACACCCTCTGCTTACCTCAGGGTGCGGGCCTGCTGGGGCTCACATCCTGAGGTCCATCGTGGTCCTAGGGGCCTGTTCGCTTCCGCACCTAGTGCTTCACAGGGCAGAGTAGACGGTCATTCCCACCTTTAACTCTCTTTACAGGTAAAATGAGATGGTTATTATATTACAAAGTGGTCATGGTTACCCAAGTTAAGAGGAAAAGGGATTCATTGCAAAGCATCACTTTGATTCCATTGCTCTCCTTGCCTGCAAATTAATAATATTTAAACCTTTATCAATGTTTTGTGCTTGTTTCTTTGGGGGTTAAAACGGATGGCCACATCACAAACACTGAAAAGCCCACGCTGGTGTCTTGACGTGTAGGTGTGTCTGTTTGTGTGTGTGTGTGTGTGTGTGTGTGTGTGTGTGTGTGTGTATGTGTGTGTGTGTTCACGCGTGCGCACACGCTTGTGCAAGAGAGGAGAGAGAGGCTATGATATAAACACACTTCAAAACCACTACATCTCATTTGAGGTGGGGTTGGCATTTCTTAAGTGGCCTGATCCTGTGGTCAAATGATTACTTAGCCTTGTTTGAAATCACAGTTTCCTATGTTGGCTGTGGATACAGCTTCCACCTCGAGAGGCCAAAACAATGACCTGACAGCTGAGACATTAGGGATGGGTGTTGATGCAAAGATTTCCTTGTATTATTTTCATTAGGTTTCCTGCTTGCCTCATCAATGCTTGATAGACTTGAGTGCCAACAAGTAGAGATTGCTTTCATGGAGCATCTTGTGGATTTGTTTCCTCTACAGCTTGATGACATCCACCTTAGAGGTTCACTGCAATTAGGAACAAATGGGCCGGGATGTGCGTAATCAGCAGACGCCCAGGGAAACTGGCCTGAGGCACACAGCAGATAAGCTCCTGTCCATCTGTGGTCATTGTCTTTCAAGTTCACACTTGATGCCACCCAGGGCTGTGTTGATATTCCTGTCATCAGTGTTCCTGAAGATAGTCATCTTTATTCCAGTATGTGACTAGGACATGTTTCCACGTGTTATATCAGTAGCCCATCTTCAAGTTCTCTGTTTTTTTTTTTTCCTGTGCTTTTCTCCTTTGATCTCATCCAAACACCTAAGCAGACCTGTTTGCTCTCTGCCAGTGTTTCTTAACTGCAGCATTTATATGCTTATTGATTTCAGAGAGGAAGGAAGAGGGAGGGATAGATAGAAACATCAATGATGAGACATAATCATTGATCAGCTACCTCCTGCATGCCTCCCACTGGAGATCGGGCATGTGCCCTGACTGGGAATAGAACCATGACCTTCTGGTTCATAGGTCGATCCAACCACTGAGCCAAATGGGCTGGGCTCATCTGCAGCATGTCTGATGTTTTGAGCCAGCTAGTTCTTTGTTGGGGGCAGTTCATTGTCTTGTGCATTGTGAGGTATTTAGCAGCAGCCTTGACCTCTACCCACTCAATTCCAATAGCTCATCCCCAACGCCCCAGTTGTGACAAGTAAAAATATCTCCAGATATTGCCAAAGGTCCCCTGGGGCTAGAGTTGCAAAATCACCCCCAGTTGAGAACTCAGTGCTATATACAAAGTTCATTTCTACCAGTGGTATTCATAACCACACCGACTCTGACATTTTATCATTTATTTTGACCCTACAGAAGCATTTCTTCCAAGACATCATTTTAAAGGTAAGAAAGTGGAGATCCAAAGTGATGCATTCAATGAACAAAGATGACACAGCTCACCCATGACAAAGCCAGGCCAGGCCTCATGCAGCACATGCTGCTCTGACCTGTGTCCGCTCCCATTTGCGCCTCCATAGGAAGTGGTCAGGAAAGACGGACCACACCCGCTCTGTGCGTCTCAGAAAACCCACCCTTAGCAGCTGAGTGAAGTGGTCCCCACTCTCTCACACGTTCAACAAATACTCGAATGGCTTCTCTGTGGTGGGTTCGGGAGAGGTAGTAACGAGCCAGCCAGACTGTGTCTCTGCCATCTTGAGGACCTACAAAATAGCTCCGGTGGCCATCAGCGCTGACGAGACTTTACATCTATGAAGTGAGACTGGAAGTCACGCAGGTCAGTGACTCTGGATTCCACCTGGGAATCTCAGAGAAGAGCATTGCAGGCACAGGGAATGGCAGGGGACACAGGCCCTGGGATGGGCGTGTGCTGGGTGTGCCAAAGAGCCAGCAAAGAGACCACAGTGCTGGACCAGTGAGGCAGGAAGGAACGGAGGAGGCAGCACTGGAGAAGGGCAGATCATGCAGCCCCCGGAGGCCAGTGGGGTGGTTCTAGCTCCGAGATGGCCAGACAGACTCCGGTTCAAACCCCAGCTCTGCCGGTGCCAGTTAGAACCGGGGGAAGTTCATGTCTAAACTGGTTACCTCATCTGTGACCTGAGGACATCAATCGATGCCTCTTGACAGGGCTGTGTGATGTCTTACAAAGTCAGCATATTTAAAGTCCTTAGCACAGTACCTGTGAGGGAAAAGTTACCAGCTATACCATTAGTTTGTAAAACATATATTTTTATTGATTTCAGAGAAGAAGGGAGAGTTAGAAACATCAATGATGAGAGAGAATCACTGATCAGCTGCCTCCTGTACACCCCACCGTGGGAATTGAGCCTGAGACTGGGCATGTGCCCTGATCCAGAATCAAACTGTAATCTCCTGGTTCATAGGTCAATGCTCAACTGCTGAGCCACACTGCCTGGGCTATATCCCATTGATTTCTGAAGTGACCATTGTCGCTGCTGAGTGTGGAGTAGATGGAGGGAGTGGGGGAGAATGTGATGTGGAAATAAGAAAAAGAAGAATTCCATATAATTAAAGCTTAATACGCAAATCGACGGAATGGCAGAACTGCTGATGGAACGGCTGGTGGCTATGATGTGCAATGACCACCAGGGGCCAGATGCTCAATGCAGGAGCCACTCCCTGGTGGTCAATGTGCTCAGCGAGAAGCCGGGATCACAGCTGGTGAGTGCAGCAGTGATGGCGGGAGTTGTTCTGCTTCCACGGCAGCACGAAGAAGCAGTGAGCCCAGTGGTAAGGAGTGAGGTTTCTGGACTGTGAGAGGGTGCAGGCTGGGCTAAGGGACCCTCCCCTCCCAGAGCACAAATATTGTGCACTGGGCCTCTAGTCCTATATAATAAAAGAGAAACATGTAAATTTGACTGTACCTTCCCTCCTACTGGCTATGCTACCAGCCAATCAGGAGCGAGGGCAGGGCCAAGTGGCATGAGCACTGGGCCCTGGGGGTGGAGATGAAACAGTGGTGGTGTTGAGCGCCCGGCCCCCGAGTACTGTGAGCAGAAGTGGTGGCAAGCGCCCAGCCCCCGGGGCCGGGTGGTCGCAGGCAGCCAGGGCTGAACTGAGCAGGAGGATGGCTGGGTGCCCAAGGCCTAAAGCCTTGCCAGAGGCTTTAGGCTTTGGGCAGGCTGGGGGTGAGCCATCAGTTGGACATCCCCTGAGGGCCCCCAGTATGTGAGAGGGAGCAGGTTGGGTTGAGGGACCACCCACCCCCAGTGCACAAATTTTGTGCACTAGGCCCTTAGTTTGTTATAAGAACCCAGAATGTTAAAACAGCTGGTTTTGGAAACAGCCTGAGAATTCTGGATACAGTTGGAAGGTAATACCAATTTGGTTGCTGATGTTTGGAATGAGCAGTCAGGGCCTGAGTAGGAACTCCCGTCAGGGTTCACCTTAGGTGCCACGCTTTCTGAGACATTGACTTACAACCACATCCCACAAAACTGAGCTGAGACTTCAGATCGGAGTGGAAACACATTGCTAGCGCTGCACTTAGGTTGCTTTTTCACAATGAATGGCTTTCCACAAGTGGGAAGTTCTTTGAGGACATGGAGTTATTAATCCATCACTCCTGCTGTCCCACTGCCACTCTATCCATCTGTGGATTCATTTAATCCCCAAGTGAATGAGTATCCAGATGAATTAATAACTATGCCTCCTATTTGGGCAGAAACCAACCTAAGGATTTAGCCTTGAGACTGCAATTAGACAGACACAGTGTTTATTTAGAACATTGTCAGTAATTGACGATGGCTAAGATCTGGAAACAGCCCAAGTGCCCTTCAGGAGATGAGTGGATAAAATGTACATTTATACTGTGGAATATTATGCAGCTGTCAAAAAGAAGGATCTCTTACCCTTTGAGACAAAATGGAGGGACCTGGGGAGTATTATGCTCAGCAAAATAAGCCAATCAAAGAAAGACAAGTACCACTTGATCTCACTCATGTGGAATCTAAAGAACTGAAGAGCAAAATAGATCCAGAGACATAGAAGCAGGGAACAGACTGACAAATCTCAGATGGAAGACAGGGATGGGTGGGGTGGGTAGAAGAGATCAACAGAGGAATGTGTATGCATATATGCAGAACCCATGGACACGGTTAATAAGGTGTGAAGGCCTGGGTGGGCTAGAAAGGGAGAAAAGGGGGCCTATGTAATACTTTCAACAATAAAGATGAATTTTACAAAAGAATATAGTAAGTAATATGTTAGTAACAGTGCTCAATGAATGCATTTAGCAACTTATGGGTGAATTCCAAAAAGTGAGTTACCATTCAAGTTAGAGAAGAAACTAGAAGATGGTTTCAGGGTAGATTCTTTTTATGTAAATGCCAGTCACTCCTGAAAGCTTTGCCAATAAGTTGACCATTTAACACTTCGGCTAACTTCCCCCGAAACTTAAAATGGCTATATTATAATCTCAGATGTTTATAGAAAAGAGGTAATGAATGTTTGGCAAGACACTGGAAACAAAGACGCTGGACTATGCCTTTAAATTCTATTAAACATCTTTGGTTTCTATGTTCATCTGTTTATGGGTATCCGGGTAGTTATTTAATTAGCTACCTGTTTAATGGAGCCATTTGTTACTTCCCAGATCGCCATAATCAAGGGCACAATACAAATCAAAGATGGAAAAGATTAAAATCAATTCATCAGCCAAATAGGAGATTTAATTACTGCAGGTCTGGTCCTGAGATCAGCCTGATTGACGCTCTGGCTTTGGCTCAGCAATCTATTCTCTCATTTTGAGATAAAATCTGGCAAGGAACCGTCTTATCATTTGTTTTGCAACCACCCTCAAGGGTAGTTATACTCATTTACCTGCCACCGCGCCTGGCAAACAGATTATCACCGCGAGAGAGGGTGCCCGGCCTTCGCTCACGGAGCTGCAGTCCGCACGGTCCTCTGTGCTGCTTCGGGTTTTAGGGAAACCAGGCATATGCGCTCTTTGTGTAATTTATTTATTTTTAAATAAATCTCTAGTGTTCAGATTATTACAGATGTTCCTCTTTTTTTTCCCCCATAGCTCCCCTCCACCTGATCCCCCACCTCCATGCCCAGGCCGCCCCAGCTTGGAGGTGGCTGGGGCGCGGGGCGGGCGGGGCAAGCACAGGAGCACTGCAGGCCGAGCTTGGAGAGGAGTGCAGGAGGTGGCCAGGGGGAGGGGCAAGCGGCTGGGATGCAGGAGCAGAGGTGAGCGCCCAGCCCCTGGGGCCAGGAGGTCACAGGCAGCTGGAGCTGAGCTGAGCTGAGCAGGGAGATGGCTGAGTGCCCAAGGCCTAAAGCCTCACCAGAGGCTTTAGGCATTGGGCAGGCTGGGGGTGAGCCATCAGTTGGACATCCCCTAAGGGCTCCCAGTATGTGAGAGGGGGCAGGGTGGGCTGAGGGATCCCTCCTGCATGAATTTCATGCACTGGGCCACTAGTATTTCTATATCAGCAGTTAAAATGATGGGGACAGAAAAGTCACATATTATTGATCTGGAGAAGGGCAAATCTAAAAAAAAAAAAAAAAGATCTTAGAGAAAAGAAAACACGGGGCTGCATTATTTTAACCATCCTAGGACCCACTCTCATAAAAGACCCTGAAAATGTCTGGTTTCTCCAAAAGAACCCCATTGTTTCTCACGAGTAAGATCATATTTCAGCAACTTAACTGAAATAGCAGCTATAAGCTTTTGTCCTATAAATGGTCTCTTTCAGGAGAAAAGCTGAAAGAAAACCCAGAGATTCTAATCTTTCTGAGAATTCAAAAGGTGTCATAGAGAAGACAGGAACCTATGGCCAAATGCAGATTGATTAAGTTAGAGAGTTCAGGTTTTCAATGTGGACTCTAGGAAGTAGTAGTAGTAGTAATTAATAATAATAATAATAATAATAATAATAATAAATCACACATTATTCTTATGTGTATATTAGATTCTAATATATATTAGTACATATCTGTAATATCTATTATATTCTAACTAGGGGCCCGGTGCACGAAATTCATGTACTGGGGATGGGAGGTCCCTCAGCCCAACCTGCCCCCTCTTACATACTGGAAGCCCTCAGGGGATGTCCTAATGATGGATCACCCCTGGCCTGCCCAAGGCCGAAAGCCTCTGGTGAGGCTTTCATCCTGGGGCAGGGGACCTCAGCCAGAGGATCCCAGCCAGCGGTCGCCCTGTGATCCAGCTGATCGAAGGTTGGCTCCACCCCAGCCCCGGCCCAAGCCTGCCCCAAGGCTGGAGAAAAAAGCCTCTTGGAAGAGATCGTTTCCCCCGGCCTTGGGAACCCTGCCATGGACAGCAGCCATCTTGGTTGGGTGTTAATTTGCATATTGTTCCTGATTGGTTTGTGGGCATGGCTTCTAGGCATGGTTCATTTGGGTGTAGCGAATGTACAGTCAATTTGCATATTGCTCTTTTATTAGCTAGGATATATTACTATAATGTGTAATAGGACTTACCTCCTGAAGTAATTTTAAGGATTGAATGAATTAGTGTATATACCTAATCCTTATTATTATATACACATTACATATTAATGTATTTCTTTAGTTCATTTATAATATAATCAATGGTTTTATATATATATACTAGAGGTCCGGTGCATGAAAATCATGCATGAGGATGGGAGGTCCCTCAGCCCAGCCTGTACCCTCTCCAATTGGGGACACCTCAAAGGATGTCCAACTGCTGGTTTAGGCCCAATACCACAAAGGCCTGATTGCCCCTAACTGCTCACCCCTGCCAGTCTTATCACCCCTAACTGCCTCTGCATTGGTCCCCATCACCGTGGCTTTGTTCAGAAGGATGTCCAGAAGATGTCAGGTCTAATTAGCATATTACCCTTTTATTAGTATAGATTTAATCCTTAAAGTAAGGTAAGTGCTATGAATGTCCCTATTTAAAGAGGAAAATGAGGCCAAGATATCATAAGCAACAGGCTTAAGGTAACACAGCTGGGAGGTGGTGAAGTTGGATTGTGAATATAAGTAAAATGGCTCCTGAGTATGTTTTAACAACTATATTCTACCTCTCTCCACAAAAAAATTATCTCTTAAAAATTAGTATTCTCACTGGTTTGCACCATGGACTCACCAGTATTTGTCCCGTGCCCTACACCTGCAATGTGTCTCCCACTCACCTTTATCACTAGTCAACACCTACCCATATGCTACATTTCAGGTCAAGTTTCAGGTCAAGCACTCCCCAAACTCCTAGTCTAAGTCTGTTTCCCCTGTAAGAGCTCATGTGGCTAATTTCCTCTGAATTCTTATATCAATTCATAGTAAGTAATGTGAGAGTTTGCTTAAAATCTATCTCCACCACAAGATCCCATAATCCATTAGGGTTGTACCATAACTGGTACATAGTAGAAATTCTGAAATAGTTCTTCAATAAATGAATGAAAGAAGGAAGGAAAGAAGGAAAGAAGGAAGGAAGGAAGGAAAGAAGGAAGGGAAGAAGAAAGGAAAGAAGGAAGGAAGGAAGGAAGGAAAGAAGGAAGGAAGGAAAGTGAGAGGAAGGGAAGGGATGGGGAAGGAAAGGAGTGAAGGAAGTATGGAAAAGAGAGGGAGCAATGAAAACAAAAGGCACAGAAAGGAAGGGAAACATTTACTTTCATCGTTCTTTAAAAGTTGCATACCTTCTCCAGAAGCCTCATACAGTTTCTCTTGGAGTTGATCCAGTCTTCCCCCTGTGAGGTCATCTCCCTTGAAGCTCCATTTCCGTTGTTATCAGGTCTGCTTGTGGTTATCTTTCACTCACCCTTCCACCTCCCCACCACTATGTGAACCCACTGGAGCTCAGGAGTGGTGCCCTAATTGCCTCTCCATGTCCCACAGTGTCTACCAAGCATACTGAGCACCATAAGTTTTTTACTGAACTAAATGAGACAAGATGATGATAGACTCCATGTGTAATCCATCCTTTTTCAGACCTAAAACTTGGAAGGATGCATGCTGGAGGGCCTGGAGGAATTCACACTCCATTACAGCTAATTCAGAGGAATGAATCTCCCTATGTACCTCGCCAGCACGTGCTGCTCTACCATCACAAACGTCCCATTGAACAGGGAGATATCTCTGAGGAAAAAGCTTTCAAATACGCAGACCAACTACAGTGTCTTCTGTCTTTAAAATATGAACCATATGCTTTCCACGTGTTAACAGACTCTGGACTCCATCAGTAACCTTGAATGTGGTGAACTCAGAGTACCCCCGGCTTTGGAATGTCAGACACACAGTGGGTCGTAGCCTGACCCATCCTGGGAATTCTGACTGCTTTCCCAGGAGTGGTGACGGGGCGGCACGATGAAGCCACGCTTTCTCACCTCGTTCCGCTGTGGGCCGAGCATTTGGGAGACCAGGGCTGAGCTGGGTCTGCAGCCTGTGGCTGTGCAACAGAAGCCCCGCCTCCTGCCCCAGGTGGAGGCACCAACTGGGTCTCATTAGCACCATGTCCTCTCTGACTGGGCCCGCCCGCCCACAGCGTATTGGTCAGTCCTCCACAGGAAGTGCCTCATTAGAAAATCGGCTCATCAAAATCCCAAAGAGGACTCAAAATTGGGGGTACGTTTGGCTGCCTCTAACTTAAAACTAGAACTTGAAATGATGGAATTAAGATAGCGAGCTACACTTGATGCTGTGAGCAGTGGTGTTTTTAAAAGACAACTTCTGTATTTTATTACCATGGAATTTCCTAAAGGTCAGAAGCAAGAGATCCGGGCATGGTCATGGAGGTCTAAGGAACCAAGGACAAGAGTGGTTGGTCCGCAGCCTGAACCTGTCCTTAGTTGTTTCAGAACCTCTGGCAATGGGGGGATTGCTCCTCAAGACTGAGAAAATGTCACCCCTTCATTTTGTTGCGATCCTATACTATCATCTCCATCCCAAGGCAGAGAGAGGGAAGTCAACTGAGCCAGGGGATAAAGTTCATCTCAGAACAATGTAATCCACCACCACACTCAGCCACTATCTGAGGTGCCCCCACAAGAGGCCCTGCCTTATCTAAAGGCTATTCGAACATCACCTGTACTCCAATCCTGCTTCTACTCCAAAAATAAATGTCTGGCTTCCTGGTAATGGACCTAAATAGAAACTTTTCAAAAGAAGACAGAAGGAAGGCTAAGAGGCATATGAAAACATGCTCAAAGTCACTAATCATCCGAGAGATGCAATTCAAAACGACGATGAGGTACCATTTCCCACCTGTCAGAATGGCTATCACCAGCAAATCAGCAAACGACAAGTGCTGGCGAGGATGCAGAGAAAAAGGAACCCTCATGCACTGCTGGTAGGAATGCAGACTGATGCAGCCACTATGGAGAACAGTATGGAGTTTCCTCAAAAAGCTAGAAATGGAACTCCCAGTTGAACCAGTAATACTTCTAGGAATATATCCCAAGAAACTAGAAACACCAATTAGAAAGAACATATGCACCCCTATGTTCATAGCAGCACAATTTACAATATCTAAGATTTGGAAACAGCCTAAGTGCCCATCAGTAGATGAGTGGATTAAAAAACTGTGGTACATCTACACAATGGAATAGTACTCTGCAGTAAAAAATGAGTTCTTACCATTTGCAACAGCATGGATGGAATTGGAGAGCATTATGATAAGTGAATAAGCCAGGCAGAGAAAAACAAATACCACATGATCTCATTTATGGAATATAGTGAACAACATAAACTGATGAACAAAAATAGATCCAGAAACAGAGAAACATCAATCAGATCATTAAATCTCAGAGGGAAGGTAAGGGAGGCCGTGGGTAAGGGGGACCAACCAAATGACTTGTATGCATGGACACAGACACCAGAAGGTTAGGGCATGAGGAGGGGTGGTGGGGGGTAATTGGAGAATAAGGACACATATCTAACACCGTAATCAATAAAGAAATTAAAAATAAATAAAGGTATAAAAAAATAAGGTTAAAGGACCCTGTCATAGTTCTAATGAGCACAATGTGTGTGCCAATGGAAGAAATGTATAAGCGGGGGCTGGAAATTTAGAAAAAGAGGAGGACTCATAGATTCCAGCCATCTAACCTCTTCATTCTGCAGGTTAAGAACTTGAGACCTTGAGAAATGAGGTTCATAGTTGCATAGCTAGGTGTAGGACATGGACTGGAGTCCCCGCGAGAGATAGCCAGCCCCCACGTCTGCCCACAGTCCTGCACTCCAGATTCTGTAACAGCCTCTGAAGGGGGCATAGTGGCTCCGTCCCAGGGCAGGCACAACATGAGGTCTCAGGAAATGGGAGACAGAGGGAGAGACGAACCAAGTGACATGCGCAATGCAGAAAAGTCATCTGTGGCGTGGCTAGGACCGGGATCCAAACCTACTCATTCCTGTTAGCCTTAGGAGGTGCAAAGTTAAAGCCCGGCGGGCGTGGCTCAGCGGGTGAGCATCAGCCTGTAAACCAGGAGGTCCCAGGTTCGATTCCCGGTCAGGGCACATGCCTGGGTTGTGGGCTTAATCCCCAGTGTGGGGCGTGCAGGCAGCAGCTGATCAATGATTCTCTCTCATCATTGATGTTTCTCTCACTCCCTCTCCTTTCGAATATCAATAAAAATATATTGTTTGAAATGAAGGTACTGAGAAAAAGAACCCCTTCTAATAGACTTGAAGATATATACCTGAGTGCTAACTGCAAAGTATAATCAGACTTCTAAACCCAGAGTGGACAGCCAGGCAGGCGGGCAGCCAGCTGAACACAGTGAGGTTTGGAAAGGCTTATTACTGCCGGGTGGAACAGGTGCTCCCCCAGCTCCCGGTCATTCCAGGGGACCTTAGAACCTGGAGCCTGATGCCCCGCAGAAGAAATGCTCTCCTAGGATGCACAGTGCATGACCCCAGCTCTGATTCATAGGCAGATAGCCATGAAAGTGCCTATTACTTCCTCGCCCCTCACATTGAGAGCCCTCCCCAGCAAGCTGCTAGAACTACTGGAGGAGGGGAAGGTATAATCCTATTTAATAAAAGAGAAGCATGCAAATTGACCATACCTCCCATACGCCCACAAGCCATGCCCACCAACCAATCAGTAGTGGATATGCAAATTAACCCAACCAAGATGGCATGTTAATTTGCATATCCAGGCACAGAGTGAAGACTGAAGACAGTATAGAAGGAAGCCAGGCACTGCACCAGGGAGCGAAGCTGCAGAGAAGCAAGCAAGTGGAATGGTGGAGGAGAGAGGGAAGCAGGCGGGGCAGCAGAGACCTCAGCAGGAAGCCCTATCGCAGGAATCTTCCCGCAATGGGCCTCTAGTGTTGTTATAAGAAATGAGAAGGAACAGTGCCTGGAGGGGGGTGAGGATGAGGGGAGGGGTCACATCTCTCTCCCCAACAAAATATGAGAACCTTGGTTCCAACATCAATAATATCTAAAGCCCAAATGAGCAGCTTCGTTTTCTGGTCCTCTGAGTGCTGACTAAACTGCAGTGTGATTTATCTACATTTAATGCCATAAATAAGATTTTGTCGATGAAAAAAATAGAATAATTGAGCAAAATGGCCATCCCTCTCATGTGGCAAAGGTTTAATTTATGATAAATGTTCCAGGAGGAACTCCAGAGAACACAGGCTGGAAAACAGAGTGAAAAATCAAAGGCGTGCTTTCTCTTTCCCACTTTGATGCACAGTGAAGAACATGCTAAACTCTTAACGCAAAAGTACTATGAAATGTCTTACTACTCACGGTAAAGCCATTGCCTCCCAGGAAGTGGGGATGATAACAGGCTGTGGTGAGAGTGAAGTAAGATCGAGCAGGTCGGGTGCATTGAGAATACCTGGCATTCAATACAATGATGTGAGAGAAAACTAATTGGAATTATTTCAAGTCCAGGAACCAAGATAACCATATATGTGAATGAAGCATTCTGGAAAGTTACTCCATGGTACAAACTATTTAAATCACTTTAGAATTTTTGAGGTGTGCTTTTGAATACTAAAGACCTTGAAAAACATTTTTTCTAATATTTCTGACATACTTTCTCCAGAATGCGCATCATTTTAATCCGCAAACTTGTAAAATGTCAAGTTTTAAATGATTGTGCCATCAGTATTTGGGGGAAATGTTTATCTTTAGGATTTTTTCATCAGCGTGGTTAGCCCTGACATGAACTGAATAAGAGTTCCTGATATTGCTTGCAGGGAAAAAAAGCATTGCAACTATATCTACTTTTAAACTTTAAAAATATTGGTGGCGTTTGATTTTACTTAATACTAGCTATATTTATCTTCCTTGCACGGAAGGATTATCATCAATAAGTCCTGGGGTTGCACACAAAATAAATAAAAGTTACATTTGTTAAAATTCCCATATTTACCAGTCATTTCCTGTAAGGAAAACTGTCTGTAACCCATGAGCGCTCTTGGGCAACCACATGTTACTGTGTGACTGGCGATGACTGTGAGTAACGACCGTATGGGTTGCTTCCTCGCTTTGCTTTACATGGCGCCTGCAGAAGCCAGTTTCCTGTTGGGGATCAGGACTGACGTGTAACCCTCCTGTCCATGGAAAGACTGTGTGGGACATTAAAACAATATAAACCAAAGGCAACGAGTAAAAACAATGACTATCTCTTAGAGCTCCTAAAACATATATATTTGATTTTTTACAAGAAGAAGGGAGAAGGTTTAAGAGTTAGAAACACTGATGAGAGAGAAACATCAATTAGCTGCCTCCTTCACACCCTCTACTGGGGATGTGCCTGCAGCCAAGGTACATGCCCTTGACCGGAATCCAACCCGGGACCTTTCAGTCCACAGGCTGATGCTCTATCCACTGAGCCAAATCAGGGCAAATGTTCACCTTTTAGGCCGGTTAACGTGAGGCAGTGGCCAGTGCTCACACCCAGGGAAAGTCATTACCTTCCAGGAAGTGGGGATAATGACAGACCCGCTACTTCATGTGGCCATGGTGAGAGTTAAGTGAGATCGAGCAGGTGAGGCGCAGAGAGAACGCCCGGCACACAGAGTGCTGAAGAAATGAGCATTACAGCAATCGTTTCCGTTACTTTTCATTGTTTCTAACAATCCACAGCAGAGACCTCTGCTGGAATCACCAGCAGGGGCTAGTGAGGAGAAGACAGAGTAGTCTGCCGGAGACTAGTACTTCACTGTTACTCTTGGGCAGTAAGCTTGTCCCCTTTGTTTCCCTCCTTTTTTTAATTAAATTCCTATCTCACTGGACTTGACAAGCACCATGATTTACGCACCAAGCCACAAAACTTCACAGCCACTTTGACCCTGGGAAATTCCGTGGTGAGTGCTAAACAAGAAGGAACAGTTTAGAAAACTTAAAGTTACAGTGAGGTAACTAGAACTTTTGTTGAACAAAAGCAACCCCCTCTCTTTTAATGGAGCCTCTTTGTTGTCCAAGCTGGTGCTCAAACGTGTCTTCTTGAGTCTGATCCCGCTAACGCCCTGTGAGATCCGCAGGCCTGGCCGTCCCGTCTGCTTCCCACTGGGACCCGCGGGTCCCGGTTGGCGTCTGGACTCCCCCACGTCTAACAGACGCCCCAGAGGACAGCCCCAGCGACAGAACCTCGACGGCCCCAGTGTTGGACTTTGCACCCCTGACTCCATGGCGAGTGAGGGCTGACCAGGCCTCTGAGCACGTGCAGAGGGGAGGGCAGGTGCCTGCTCCCACAGGCTCTGGCACCCAGGCACCCACTGCCGTCGCTCACTGCGGGGTTCAGCACCCCACCCCAGCTCCGGAAGGACGTCCACTGAGGCCGCTGTCCTGTGAGTCTGGAGGTTATAAAAGGGCAATGAGGGAACAAAGAAGCTCCTGAGAAAATGTGGAGAGAAACTCAGGAAGGTGGAAATTCCTTTCTAATGTCCTCCACTTCTTCCTCTCTTTCTTCCAAGGGTCTTGGGTACACCTTTTTATCTTTGTTGCTTTTTCATAATATTCATGAAACAAGGAAAACTAAAAAAGAAAGGGAGAAGGACTTTAAAAAGAGGGAGAATTTTCATTTATTTATTTATTTATTTATTTATTTATTTATTTATTTTTCCTTAATTCCTTCATCTTTTTCACCCAGCCCCCTTCCCCTCTGGCATCTGTCAGTCTGTTCTCTGTTTCTATTATCTGTTTCTTCTTCTTTTTTTTAGTTTATTTGTTCATTATATTCTACAGATAAGTAGGGTAGTTGCCAGAGAAAGGCGGGGGGGATAGAAGAGGCAGAAGGGGAGAGACTGGACTTGGGTGGTGAGCACACAATACAATATACAGAGAACATGTTATAGAATCATACCCCTGAAACCTGTGTGATTTCACTAACCAATGTCACCACAATAAATTCATTTAAAAAAAAAAAGAGGAATGAAACGAAGTATAATGTGTGGATTTATTTGGGCCCATTTTCTTTTTAATTAAGCATGATTATGAGAGGTACTTGTTTTTCACAATATTAGCACAACTTATTGAAAATAAATGTTTCTGTCATGTTACTTATATAATGCAAAGAACTGCCATGTTATTTATAACTAACTAGCCAGAGAATTTGCTTGTGTTCCCCATATAGTTCTCTAGGTCATCAGATACATGATAAGCTATCACAACTTTAAAATATTGAATTGCTTTGTTCGTTATATTATTTGCTGGGTTTCCTATACCTTTGCTTATCTACATAATTTCTCTCTTCCTGTTTAAATTTCAATAATAACAAGGTATTATAATAACATTATTTATAATAAATAGAAGGAATTCTATTTGACATAATTTACTATGGTCAAATCAGTCAAAAACATTTCTGTTTCTACATGACTGTGTCAATCTGTGATGTCTGCCTGTGATCCATCCTGAAGAGAAAACCGCATTATTAAGAGGAAACCGTTAGATATTATCATTTCAGAATAAAAGTCGCCCAACCAAGAAATTGCTTCTCTGTTATCACACTTTCTTAGACCTTTTAATTCCGTTCATTACAAGAAAATACCCCACTTATAAAACATGCAGCATAGGAACGTACTTTTCCTTTTGAGTCTTAAGAAAGGCTAAAGTAATCAAGTTGCTTTGAATTTTAAAAACATAAGAAAAAAAAGGTAAACCATGTCAGAGAGCCCAGCTAGGGAGAGGAGTTAGTCCCAAGTTGTAACTCTGCAGCGAGGCGTGCAGACGAGGCCAGAGGTGGACTTTGTCGGCACTCCCTGGGCAGGCTGCTGAGAGGGAGTCGGCCCTGCCTGCCGGTCACACCCCTGTTTACACTCCAGGAGTCCTTAGCAGGGTATCAGAGGACTGGCACATCCAAAAAGACAATTCTTTTTAACACCAAGTCCTCCTTATTTTCAAATAAAGGTAATCGTGACAATTTCTCATTAAGCAGTGGGAGAGGGATAACACCGGAAATCTTTTCCAAAGACATGAGGTTCCCTCTCCTGTGATGGTGAAACAATGACACCACAAGTTGGGGGAGTCTCAGTCACACGGTTGTTTCTGGGGATAGGTGTGCCTTCTATGGCGGATGACATCCACAGACACTGGGGGTGCAAGACGAGGACGTCCCTACACAGTTCCTAGACACAGGACAATATGGATTTCAGAACCGAAGTTGGGTCCTTGTTGCTGAAAAGCTGTTTGTGAAAGAGGAAGTCACATTTACTAGGACTCCTGGCTACTCACAACCATCATAGAAAAGTAAGGAAATCAAATAAACATGAGCCTTACAATCCTCACTGCCTGCCCCCCCTCCACCCCATCCCTGGCATGAAGATGTTCCGGTCACATCTAGAACTTCTCAGGAACTCATCACAGGGACCTGGCAGATGTCTGACTAATGAACCTTCCTTCTGGAAAGTGCACTTGGAAATGCTGTCACTGTAACAGGCACGAGGATGCCCCATGTGACCTCATAAGCCGAAGGTTATGGCTGTGTGGCCAGTAGCAGGCACGTAGCCTCTCTGTGTGGCCGAGGGCAGCCAGCCCGGGGTAGAATTCTCTTCCGGGACCCATCACAGCATAGAGTAACTCCAACCGGAAGCATCTGTCATTAAAGACAGAAAACAGCCCCTTCCACCCAATGTGGCCACAGTGCTGATGAGCGCCCTACACTCACTCCAGCGCCGAGAACATCCAGCAGTGTGCCAACAGCGATGGTGAGGAGCAAGGAGCATTACCCACGGTCCCCCTTGCCAGGCACGGACTTGCCTGCTGCACAGATTGCGCTGACTCACAGTTTAAAGACTAGCCTTCGCGAGTGCAGTCATTCTTAACACACTTCATACCGCTCACGGGTTTGCTCGTGTTTCGTGCGCCATCTGCTAAGGACCGCTCACGAGTTCTCTCGTTTGTCACGCGCCATCTGTTGTGGACCTTAGATGTCAACACACCGTCTTGTCCGCATCGAATGACGCGATCTCATTGGTGGAAGCCATGCAGGTCAGTCTACGAAAGAAAACATTTCCTACGGGAGCCTGCAGAGTGTGTGCCGCCCATGGAAAAAGGAGCGAATCTAGATACTCACGTAAATGTTGTTCGATCCCTCTTCACAGAGGAACATGTTTTACGCAGGACTATACGTTAAAAAAAGTACTAGGGACTTTAATTGTGTAATTGCTGAATTGCTGAATTGTTTAATTGCTTTTGTAAATAAAAATGTTATAATTATTGAAAAACAACACCTGAAGTGCATTGCGATCTGTAGTGACGATGATTTCAATAACGTGCAGTTTGCCCAGAAACGTGCGGTCCCTGGCGTGTGACTGAGACCTGCTAACCGTAGACTGCCATTCACTGAGCACACTGGTGCTCACCTGGCCTCTCTAAAGGTTCCGTGAGCTGTCACCTAGCTGGGACACTGAGTTCTCGGGTCTCCCATGGGCAGAGTCACCAGGTTAACAAACATATGTTCACAGGAGGCATGAGCCACAACATCGTTAAGCCAAGAGGATAATGCTCTTAGAGGGCTCACAAGTGGGTAATGACTACCAGGAAAGTTCTGGAACCAGATTCCCTGATTGCAGATTCTAGATCAGATACTCCCTTGCTGTGTGCTCTCTTAAAAGAGTTATGTTTTTTTTTCCCCTGCATTTGAAAACACTACTAATCTCATAAGGCTATTGAGAAAAAAAGCTACAACAAAATTAATAAATGCTTGATTGGATGTCTATAAAGGTTACATACTAAAATTGTTAATTTTTTATTTATAAAACTAGAGGCCCGATGCACTGAGATTCATGCAAGAATAGGCCTTCCTTCCCCTGACTGCCAGCACCACCTTCACTCTAGCTGGAGGCACCTTTCTACCTTTGCTCCCGCCTGGAGCTGCCTTTCTGTCTTCACTCAGGCCTGGAGCCACTGGGACGGAGCGGCTGGGGTGATGTGGAATGCCTGGAGGACTCAAGCTTCCTGGCAGCCCCATGTATGCAAATTAACCCACCATCTTTGTTGGATTAATTTGCATGTGCACTCCTGATTGGCTGGTTGGTGTCACAAAGGTATGGTCAGTTTGGACCTTTCTCTTTTATTAGTAGAGATAGATAAACTATCATTAAATTTAAAAACCATTGGAGACTTAGATTCTTCTCACTTTTAAGAAGTCCTATGCATGTGATAATTTCTAATAAATATCCATGAATTTTCTCAAAATCTCAACTGGTTATATATTAAAGAAAATTTATCATCAGCCCTGGCCAGAGTGGCTCAGTTGATTGAACATCATCCCATGCACCAAAAGGTCTCTGGTTTGGGTTCCATCCCCAGCGGGAGGCGTGCAGGAGGCATCTGATCAATGTTTCTCTCTTTCTTTCTCCGCCTCCCTTCCTCTCTCTCTAAAAAAAATCAATTAAAAGCCTTTTTAAAATAATAAATGTTATTAATTTTTCTTAAAAGCTACTAAATTCCTTTTATTTTTGTATATAAAAACATAACTCAGGTCCCCAAGCTAGGAATAACCAAAAAAAAAAAAAACCCACAAACATACAAGGTCACTCTTTTGCTTTCCTGTGAATATCTTCAAGTAGTGAATAATGAATTCCAAAGACGGTATCTTCCATATATGCTCAGTTTGTAAAAGTTGCCTCAAGAGTTCATTCCAGAACATTAACAATACAATTTGTAACTTGCCTTTTCTCACATTCATCCTAACACCAAACAGCACATGCTTTTTCAGATGTGATTGAAGAGCCGACCTGCCCAGATACCGGACTAATTACAAGGTCCTAGCAAGGCAGAGCAGGCCACTCTTCAAATAATAATAATAATAATAATAATAATAATAATAATAATAATGCAAAGACTTAGCTTCATCTACTCATGCAAGGGAGCAAGCCAGCAATCAGATCTGAGGTTGGAGGTGTCTCTCGTGCGCTGTTATCTGAATACATTCAGCAGTAAGACCGCCAGACGAGAAATCACTTTTTAATTCTGTACCACTGTGTCCAGGCTGAGTAGATGGTACTGGTGAGAGATGAAGAAGGACCCGTAGGTGAGCCTTAAATGAATGTGACTTTTATTAAAGAACATCATGGGGCAATATCAAATCTCCAACTGCTCTTTGTCGTCTCTGGTAGATGAAGAGGAGCCCGTGTGTGTCTGCCCCACTGTTTACAGGAGGAAGGTCGTGCGGCTGGCCGGTCCCTCTGTCGCGGCGGCTCAGTATTTGATGTCGCCATCACGCTTCCTCCCGGGAGCCTCCGCAAGATGAAAGTGGGCTCTCGCTGAGACTCTCACACAAATGGATTAATTTGTGTCGCCATTTTTGGCACGTCGCCATGGATACGGCCATCCGAAGGCCTCAGGGCAGCTGTGAGTTGATTGACGGCCCATTCACAGCGCTGGGCTTCACAGGCCCAGAGCATGAAAGCACTCTCATTAGCGGACAAAGCCCTCACTTACACTTTGGGGTGATGCTTCAAAGACTAAATGTCACCCCTCGGTGAATCTGACCTTCACACAAATGTCACCAAGGAGAGCCGAACTAGACCATGAGAGCATATATTCAAGAACGCAGAGTGAATGGATTTAGTCGATACCTTGCTTTATTTTGCTTTCCTTCAGCTCTAGCTGCCTAACAGTGGAAGGGAAACACAACCAGAAAAAAAAGGTTTGTGTTGGAAATCCTATTCCCCCCAAAAACCGGAGAGCAAAAGCCACTTTTCATTGTAGCTTCAGAGAGGTGTGCACTCAGCTGGACAAGGGAAGACTTCCTGTCCCTGACCGTGGAATGGGAAGCCTGCCTCTGCATGGGCAGCACCCCAGGAAGCGTGACATTGACGTCTGGCGTTGTCACCTGCCCACCTGTACAAAGGTGTAGCTGTTTCTCTGTAATTACACTTAGCTCCCGAGGCTCCCGAGCTGTGTGGTGGGGAAACGCCTTGCTTTTCCCGTTCAAGGTCATTATATCAAGTCAGGTGGAGGAAGCTGCCATCCTCCGACCTCAGATTCTCTGCTCCCTGCACATGAGCTGGGTTCCCGAGGTGGCTTCTCCATCCCCTGTTATCAAAGGAGAGGAGACTGCCCCGTGCTCACCGACCTCACTGGACCCTGAGGGCTGTCCCTCTGACCTTGGGTGCTGACCCTGTCTCACTGCCACTTCTGCTGATATTGATGTGCCCACGTGGCATCCAAGTGTTAGGTCCAGGTGCTTCTCAATCTATATGCCAGCCTCCCATCTATCTGCCCCCGTCTGTCTCCCTCCCTCTGTCTGCCCCCTGTCTGTCTGTCTGCCCTCCATCTGTCTGCCCCCTGTCTGTCTGTCTGCCCTCCATCTGTCTGCCCCCTGTCTGTCTGTCTGCCCTCCATCTGTCTGCCCCCTGTCTGTCTGTCTGCCCTCCATCTGTCTGCCCTCTGTCTGTCTGCCCTCCATCTGTCTGTCCCCTGTCTGTCTGTCTGCCCTCCATCTATCTGCCCCCTGTCTGTCTGTCTGCTCCCTGTCTGTCTGTCCTCCATCTGTCTGCCCCCTGTCTGTCTCCCTCTGTCTGCCCCCTCTATGTCTGCCCCCTGTGTGTCTGCCCCCTGTCTGTCTGCCCTCCATCTGTCTGCCCCCTGTCTGTCTCCCTGTTTGCCTCCCTCTGTCTGTCTGCCCCCTGTCTGTCTCCCTCTGTCTGTCTGCCCCTTGTCTGTCTGCCCCCTGTGTGTCTGTGGCCTATAGACTGACCCTGTCTGTCTACTTAGCCACTTGTGTGTGCTCTCAGGGGTCAAGGTTGCCTGCTGGCTTTCCAGTGCTCCTGGAGGTGTGTGGGCCTCTCCGCCTGATCACAGAGCTGAGGGCGCACATTCCCAGCACCTGAGACACAAGGGACAGAGCCTTTCAGCAAACGGAGCAAATAAACTTTGTCAAGCTCCACTGAATCCCACCCCGCTCTAACTCTTCACACGCCTCTTTTCAGGTAAGTAAAGCACACATGTAGCTGCTTTTGACCCTGACATACAAGATCTTTAGTTAGGAGTCTCCCTTGATCTAGCAAAGGGCCGGGAGTAAGAACTTCTCCAGGACCAGCAGTGCTCAGGATTCGGCTGTTTTCCTCGGAACCAGGATCTAAAGACACCATTCGGCACATGACCCACAGTGAACATGAGCCTGTCCGTTAACACGGCGGCATGGAGAGCCCATGTCCTGTCCACTGCCCCCAGGTTCAGCATCACTTCCCATTCCACCCTCTCTTTTTCTGGAAATTGGGCAGAACCACAGATCAAAGTCAACACGTTGGCACTGCTTACCTAGACATAGCTCCCAAGAACAAAAACTCCTGCCCCCAAATGCATCAGAGTCCTGGTCAGCCATGGCCTGTGGGCATCAGCACACACCCAGGCAGGTGCGCCTGAGCTGAAAGTCTTTAACAGATGGAGAGCCTCTTGGGCAGCAGAGGAACCGGGTAAAAATAACAGGAATCACACATGAGAATGGGTCGTGTAGGTAAAATGTAAAAGAGTTTCATCTGATGGGTTTTTCTTCCTATGCAGCTGCTATCTATAACTTTCCCAAGTTCATTTCTCTGCAGTGCAGAAAGACCCTGGGAGAGTGGGGGAAGCAGCTGGGAATCTAACCCATGTGAGCAATTAAAGAGGAAAAATGAATTCTTCAGAGAGAAACCCTCAGATGGTAAAATAAAAAAGTATAAGGTATATTTCCAAAAGGGAGTGAGTAGTAGGCAGTCCAGAGAAATAGAGAACTTGCTTCTTAATTGTCTGGATTGTATCTGTAGGAAAGGCTTCCTACTTCCTTTTAGACAATAATATGAGGTCTGTTCCTTTCTTCTTTATTTGTGTTTGAACATCCATGGTGGTTAGCTCCCCGACGATTCTCCGATCACGGCTAAGAGGGGAGCCTTTGTATTCAGCTTTCTGGGAAGTTTCAATCCCAAGCCTTTGAAAAGGGAAAGTGGCCAGAAGAAGGTCAGAAGTCCCAGGCCTTAACATTATTACATGACAATAAATGAAAGAATGAATGAACAATCATCCATCTGGAAAGACAGTCATTGTTCAAGATGGAGAGGGAACCCACAGCGTTTGTCTTGGGCCTGCCTTCTCAGATGTACACAATTAGAGAACCGTGAGCGGGCCAACAGTGCTTAAAGGAGAAAAGCAGTCTTTCATCTTCGTAATTTGTAATTTTTAAATCTATTTGTCCTGATGAAAGTTATGAAATTTATCCTTTCTAAGACCTTGCATGTCATTTATCAAAGTAAAACATATTGGTATCTGGCAGCCTTATCAATATCGATTCCCTAATGTCATTATTTTCTGAAGAATGAATATGACCATATTATTGGGAATAATTACGAGAAACATTAGCATTGGTTGATGGCAACACATTCTATATTCAGCTAAACCTAAAAATTATATGTGTCAAGACTAAAATGTATACTTAATAAAATACAAATAATGCAACTTGATAGTGACCTATATTTATAAAAATCTAAGTTAAAAGAATTAAAAATAGAGACTTTTAAAATGCTTTGCCAATATGGAAGACGTATTGGAATGGGGCTTGTTTATAACCTCAGCAATAACAGTGATGAAGTAAAGAAGGAGGAATTTAGAATGCATGGTCCAGCATCAACTGCCACTTCAGAAGACAGTGTAGGAACGACCATTTGAGTCCTTAACTGTAACCGTCATCCGTGGGCCTCATTCCCTTTTGCTATAAAAAATTAGGAGCAAGAGCTCTGGTCAGTGTGGCTCAGTTGGTTGAGCAGCCGATGCACCAAAGGGTCACTGGTTCAATTCCCAGTCAAGGCACATGCCTGGGTTGCAGGCCCCATCCTTGGTAGGGGTCATACAGGAGGCAGTTGATCCATGCTTCTCTCTCACATTGATGTTTTTCTTTCTCTCTCTTCCTCTCCCCTCCTCTCTGTCTCTAAAAATCAACTAAAAAAACATATTTGTAAAAAAATTAAGAGCAAGAAAACTTCTCAGAAATGCCAAATTTATATTTCAGAGTATAGAAATACATACACGATCCATTTGAGTGGAAATTTTGACACTAATTATTTAAATGTAATTATCCGTAAATAATTTGAAGCCATATACTAGAGTTTATATTCTCCATACAATCTTATCCTCTGCCCATTGTTTACTCTTAAATACTTGGCTTTATTATTACTTTGAATTTCAAAGTATATTTTTGTCTCTTTCAGTCCCATTTACTTTATGTACTTTGAGGCAGCCAATCAATGGTTCTCTCTCATCAATGTTTCTCCCTCTCCCTTCCTCTCTCTCCCTGAAATCAATAAAATCATTGTTTTAAAAAAATGGTGAATTAGTTAGATTTCACATGTTATGCTAATACAATTCCCCATTACATAACCCAAGAGGCTCCCAAATAGATTCAATGGCCAAAATCTTAGATATGATACAGTCCAAATAAATTGCAACACTAGAAATATCCCATCTAAGTTCTAGTTCGAGGGACTGTTCCTTAGAACAGTAATTATCAGGTGGCATGAAGGAGTCGATTAGATGTTTCCATGAGCAACTAGAAGCCAAGGCATTGTGGCTTGCCCCAGTGGAATGTCCATCCAATCCGTTCTGAGAAGAGTCTACTAGGTTTTCCAGGACACTTGTGTACTCCATCAAAGGAAGTGCTACTCAACATGCAATAGCTTTTATCTCAACATTCAATGCTCATAAAGGGTCAGCCCTGGTAGCTCTCCCAAATAATCTCCAGGCCCGGAAAGAGAAGCCAGAATAAGCAGTGCAAGCCTATTGCCCCACCTATGACCTCTAGCTTGAGCTAGAGTTACTTTCCGATGTAGATGTTGGAGACAGTTCGTTTTGTAGATGACTTCAATCCAAACCGGCTCCCTAGAATGAGGTTAAAAATGACACTTGAGTTCCCAAAGAAGCCAAAGAGGGTAAAATATGACCGTGCTATTGCTCAATGCTGCTCACTAAGTACCTTTCGCAGGAATTTTGTTTTCTCATCTTGTACAACATGGCTTAAGTAGATAAAAAAAAAAAGACCATGTGACATTTATATCTCGATTCAGGCAGATGTGGCCAGTAAAACAAATTCACATTTGCACTTAACGAGCTGAACGTGGACTATCTAATTTAAGAGGATTATTCAAGAGGCAAGGTAGAGTTTTGTAATGAGATACTCACAGCCAGCAGTTATCCTTTAAGTTCTGGGACAAAATGTCATAAAAAGCCTTGTGCCAGCCCAGGGGGGCGTGGCTAAGTGGTTGAGCGTCAACCTATGAACCAGGAAGTCATGGTTTGATTCCCAGTCAAGGGCAAATGCCCAGGTAGTGGGCTCGATCCCCAGTGGGTGCGTGCAGGAGGCAGCCGATCAATTCATTAATGTTTCTCTCTCTCTCTCTCTCTCTCTCTCCCTCTCAAAATTCCTATGCCAAATAGCATAGGGAAAAACTGCCAGTGAAATGATATCATGAGCATAGGAAACCTCGCTGAGGGGCTGTTATTAAGCACATTGGCATCTTAGGTTTAACCTATCAAATAGGAGCCAGCGTGCTTGCACTAACTGGTTTCTTGAACTGTCCTGACTTACTGCCTGTCCCTCATCTGCCTGGAGCCTTTTGGAGAACCAGGAAACGCCACACCAAGCTGTCAACCACAGAGTTTCTGTAGGGTGTGAATGTGGCCATCACTTCATAGCTGTGTGTTCGGTAAATTTGGGCCCAGGGTGAGCTCATTTTATTTTTTATTTCCTCAAAGATTTGATGGGAGGAAATAGCAATAGGAAAAAATCTCTCTAAGGGTATTATTCATTTTAATAATCAAAAGTAAAGAGTGGAGAAAAATTATAAATATAACTCAATCTCATTTTATCAGAAAAGGAAAGACTCTTCTGAGTTGATTCAAAGAAACTAGCTTCTCAGAGGTGCCACAGTTTCTCTCCCCATCATATAGAAATGGAGACTGAGACTTTGGAAGCTGGGAGAGGGGCTGACACACAGAAGGTGGGTGCTTTCAAGAGGGAGTCAATGTGCAGACTTTGCAAGAAGGTTAGACAAAATGTGGACAAGAGTGGATCCCTGGATTCTTTCTCGGGATTGCTCACCTGCCAGGAAACCTCCTCTGCCGCCCCACTTCCTCCTGGGTGTTCTCTTGGCCTGATGACCCACACTCACCCCTGCTTTCAAAGACCTGGTCCGGAACCTGGAGCAGCCCTCTTTCCACGCTTACCCCAATCACTGCACTCACCACTCCACAGCTCCATGTCTCCTAACATCTCTGTTTATTCTTCTTAGCCATGAGTTTCTTGAGGAAGAACTGTGTCCTTTTCACCATTTTCATGATGGAGTCTCATTCAGTGTCCAGGACATAGGAAACGTTTCAGACATCTTATTGTTGAAAAAGTCTGTGGTATTAAAGATAAATGCCAAGACACGTACTCAAAGGGTATTATCAACGTAAGAAGCCAGACCAGACTTGGAAGAGTGAGGAGCTCATGGAGCTCAAGGTGGCCTTGTCCTTTCACGGGGAATGGAGGAGCAGAAGGACCACTACTCCTCCGTTTTAGGGGAGTGCTTGGTGGCAGAGTGAGCAGAGGGAGCTTTTGAAAGACTGACAAGGTGTGCCTTATTCTGAAGAAACTTTGCATAACACTGGGAGGGAAATTTGAGTTTACCCTCCCTACTGAGCCTGTGGGAGCTGGCCCCTGCCTATCTCTTGAGCCTCCCTATTTTTCTTCCTCTCATTCCCTGTGCTTCAAATCCTGTGCTCTTCCAGCTACTTCTGGACCTGGACCTTGCTAAGTTGTTGCTGCCTCAGGTCTTGACAGGGCTGACTCCATGCTAACACAAGTTATCACCTCTCCCAGGAGGACTTCAACAAGAAAATACCTGAACTTCCCCCTACCCCCCTGACTATCCCCTCCCCCACCCCAAGCTGTGTCCTTAGCTCTCAGTGCTTGCTGATGTCTGAATTGGTATCATCAGTCTCTGTGCTGGATGGTTGGCTCGTTTTTCTTTCATCTCAGCACTAGCATCTCCATCTCCAGGGGAGCAGGGGGTTGTTCTTTTCACTTTTGAATTCCCAATGCTCATCACACAGTAAGTGCTGAATAAATATCTGGAAATAAATGATTGATCAACCACCTGCTTTTGCAATGTGGCATTGTCAGTAAGAATGGACAACCATGAAGATCTAGTTGTAATAATTAATATACATTGGCGACTGTACTCTGAGCATTGTTCAAAGGGCTTATGTGTATTAATGCAGTGAATCTTTAGGAAAAAAAAAAAAAAACAACTACCGTTAGCCCCATTTTGCACATGACAAACCTGTGTTTTAGTTCAGCCCAGAGTACAAGTAGGTGGGAGGTCTTGGGCTATACATACATGACAGCCTCTAATGTGTCACCTGACATAGGGTAGAGTTCCTAAGAGTTATCGCCTCCCAGTCTTTGACCCCTTTCCTGCAGCGAACTTTCTTACTTTACCTTCAGCCCACCGCAGAGCTCTCTGAGTAACCGTGTTAAAACTTGAAGAATAGTTACCCAGACAATGTGTTATTTACCGACTGTCTATCTGATGAGACAGGCTTGTTTGAGGACAAGGGACCTTGTGTCTTGCTGGCTTCTGGCATCAGTGCCTGTCACAGCCCCCAGGACAGAGCAGATTCTCAGAAAAGTGTTCATTGAATTCTTTGCTTCCATTGGCCATAAACCGAGAAATTTTAAAAATTACTCTTCAAACGTAAGAATCCAAGTTTTCATTCATTAAATACGTTTTTGTAAATAATTCATCCCCAAAATGACTAGAGTTTGATAAACATATTTTCCCTTTTATTGTGGAATAATCAGATTAAGTCGTGTCTATAATTCATTTTTAATCATGTCAGAGTTGGGCATCTTGTCAAATATGCTTGGGCCTCAACAATCACACAGACACGACTTTGCTCAGCCATGTCACCAACAGCACACCCGGGGGCCTAGGTTCCCTTCGTCTGCAAGTCGCTGCTCCTTCGGCTGTGCCCCAGGTCTTGTGGTAGCAGGCAGTTAGTTCACTCTGGGGAAGGACACCTCTGGCAGTGCGGCCTCGGGATTTGGTTACACGGACCGTCTGAAAAGGGTCATTTTTCTAAGGCCTTTCTGAACAACCCGAACCTCCGGAGCCTACTCTATTGGGTTAGTAGGAGAGGCGTTCTCATAATATTTTTCAACACCATTTGTTTCTGGTTTGAGCCAAAAATAACGTAGAAGAGATTTGTGGACACATTAAGGTTCACACTTAGATTAAAAAAAAAAAACACTTGGAGAGAAGAAAAAGTGCAAAGGGCAGTGGACACTCAGCCTTTATTTCAGACAAGCGCAGGGTCCATCCAGTCTTCCCTGGCTCTGGCGAATGCATCTCCCCTCAAAGGAGGAGGAGGTGATGGGAAGATCAGAGCTCCAAGGAGGGCAGCCTATTAAAAGAAACAATCACGGGAAATGGGTGGTGGTCACACAAGCATTACATGTGCCTTAAGTGTGAACTCGGGGGGGGGGGGGGGGGGGAGGGAAAACAAAGCCATGGCCCAGCCCGGGAGGCAGCGCCATCCTCTGCCCTCGGAGGAAAGCTTTGCCTGCACGTCTACACTAGGTGGACTTGTCGCGATGAAGCACCAGTCACTGAACCCCCGTTCTAGGAGAGATCCCAACCTGCCGGCACTAGAATCTAGTTTGCACCCCTACAGGTAACGTCACGTTTCCACAAGCACTTTCCGTGTCAGTGTGTCTGTAGGAGCCAGTTTGCTTAGCAGAAGCACAAGTCCAGTTGGTAGAGGAAATGTGTCTGAAGGGAACTGGGATTGCCGGAAGCCGAGAGGCCAGCCCAGCTGCATTGTTTGGGCCCATAATTCCCCGCAAACAGGAGCATAAACAAAACCACAGAACAAGCATGAGAAGAAGAAGGAAAAAGAAATAGACCATATACAGTCAGCCTCTTAATAGAGGTGTTTTGTAAGGTTACGATATTAGCTCGCAGATGCTGAAGTATAAAAAAAAAGTCACAGGGAGTATCTTTACAAGGGGAAGGCTAGGGAAGGGGAGGGGTGAGTGCTGGGGGAGATCAACCAAAGGACTTGTATGCATGCATGTGAGCATAGCCAGTGGATGCAAGACACTGGGGGGGTGGGGAGGGCAGGTGGGGACATGTGATGGGGGGTAGGAGAGGCTGGGGGGAGGATAAAGGGGAGGAATAAAAAATAATTAATAATAATAAATTTTTCTAAGCAGAAAAAAAAATAAAAATAAATAAAATAAAATAAAAAACACCCACACAGACAAAAAAAAAAAAAAAAGAAAGAAAGTCATAGGGAGAACTCTTTTCCATTTTCCGTTATTTTTAAATGAAATTGGCACCACCCACTATGGTCACCCACCTCATTCATTGGACCAGTTCCATGCTGTGGAAAGTCCACGAAGTCAAACTCGATCCCCAAAGAACAAATTTCTGGCACCACAGAAAAGATCCCCAGGCGATTTTCAAGTGGAGCTCAACACCACCTGCCCGGAGCAGAGTGCATCACCTTCCCAGGCAGGGAGAGGGGCGGAAGTCCCCGCCGGGCAGCCGGTGGTGATGCTTCTATCTTAATTTTCCTCGGTCCCCCGCGTTCACATCACCATGGTGAGGTTTGTATCTACCCCTAGTTTCTAAAGAAACGATTCCTTTTCCAAAGCTCCTAAAAATATTTCAAAGGAAACCAAACACGGAATGTGCACGGGCCCGGTTGTGGAAGGAGGTGGTGGAGATGGGGGGCACCTGAAGCCCATTCGGAAGCATTAGGGATTATCTCAGGGGGAAGGAAAGGCTCCAGGCGAGGCTGCCGTCTGTGCTTCTCAGGGAGCTCCGGGTCCAGCCCAGCTGGTGGAGAGGGCGCGTTCTCCCCTCCTGGTGGGGCCCTGGGGGAGGGACCCCGAAGAGAGCACTCTGTTCCCCAGCTCCAGCCTCTCTCCACCAGGAGCACAGAGACGGCCCTGCCGACACACAGCAACTGCAGGGCAGCTGTGCGCCCACAGGAAGGGTAAGTACAATTGTCTTTTCTATTCTTCTGTGTTTTTTTTAAAATATGTTTTCATTAATTCCAGAGAGGAAGGGAGAGGGAGAGAGTTTTTAGAAATACCAGTGATGAGAATTATTCATCAGCTGCCTCCTGCAGGCCACCTACTGGTGATGGGGCCCACAACCCAGGCCTGTGCTCTGACCAGGAATCGAACCGTGACCTCCTGGTTCAGAGGTTGATGCTCAACCGCAGAGCCCCGCCGGCCGGTCTTTGCTCTTCTTTGGACCCTGGTGTTATCGGTGGGGCATCCTCTGCATGCCCACCAGCTGCTGGTGGCAGGGCAGCTCTGGGGGTGCCTTGGGAATAGGATTGTCCTGAGGCCCCCAGGGGAGGGTGAGGTACCGTGGGAAGGTGTACTGATGAGGCCTCATAAAAGGAGCTCCATTCCAGGGTTCCATCTCTCTCCACCCCACTGTGGGAAAGGTCCCATTTTATTTATCTCTAGCAGAACAGGCTTACAGCCACTGCCCAGAGTTTCTGTTCCATCTCAAAACCCAGCTCAGTCCAGCATTTGGCCGGCTTAGCCTGTGTCCCCAGCGGCAGTCCATTGCACGTAGGGTCTGCATGGCCCATGGTGGGCCAGTGCGGGTCACAGAGCAAACGAGAAACAGGAGTGCAAGTGGCAAGAGAGAGAGCGTTCTTTGTCTTGGGGTTTGTAACCGTCCAAGATTTCATGGGATTGCAGAGGCTCTGCCCCTTCTAGCCAATACTCTTTCCCGAGGCGAGACTGACAGGTAAGCACCTCCCTTACATGGCCTGGACTTCTATGTGCATGCACCTATCTTCCTCTTTGGTGCCCCCTCTTCCTGGGGATCTGCAGGGAATGGACCATGGTTCCCGTGGGGAGTGTGAAGTTGCAACTTCCCGGTGAAGCTGCTGGAAGACTATGCTTCTTATGCCTCACCTCCCCCCATTTGCTTCCTTCCTGTTTTCAATATTAATAAGTAATGAGTCACAATGGAAACAGTAGGAGAATTGAAGCAGGAGAGAAGACAGAGAACTCTGACGCTGAAAGCAGAGGGACAGCATTACATGGAGCTGCTTCTAAAATGTAAACAACAATGACAACAAGGGCTTGGGGGCAGCCTGGGAGTCCAGGCCACCATCCTCCACACCCTGGACACTGGCCATGTGTCTGTGGAGAACTTAGTCTGGGCCTCACAGGACCAGGCCAAGCCAGATAGATACCTCGGCAGTCTGTCCAAGACACAAGGGAATATGGGGCATCCCTTACTTCCTGGCTCTAGCAGTAACTCGGGGATTCCCAGACGAAGAAAGATGTCATTACAATCTTGTGGTATAGACACAGGGGAGAGTGACATGACCGATCCATAACAAGCTTTAGACTTTTCCTCTGCTAATGTGCAGTTCCTGGAAGTTTCCCGATGGCCGTGGCTGGTGATTGAGAGCCATTCTGGGTCCGTGGTGCTCCCCTGGGAACACACCAGGAAACAAAATGCACCAATGGGACAGAAAAAGGGAAAGAGAACGAAAATAATGTGAAGACACGATGTTGAACAGATGATTTCCAAACACCTACTCTCGTGACAGCTGTGGTGAAGGTGATGAAACGCAGGACACGGGGAAAGTGTAGCCCTCGTGTTCTCTCACTAACTCATGATCTAGTATTCAACACGTCCACTGTCCTCCATGTCAGCTTTTCTGACAGGTCATCCTGACCTTCCCGGGTTGACTGTAAGCCCATGAAAGGCAGGTAGTGGACCCGAGTACACAGTCTTAACAGATACCCTTGTCATAGTGACTCAGAAACACATGATGGGTTTATTTTGGATGAAATGAATTGTGTTAAAAGACACCCTTGTGCAACAGAGAGGAAAAGATTATCACAAAGAGGCATGCATACCAGAGTTGCCGCCTGGGTTGAGTGGAATTGGTGAGGAAGGAAAATTCCTTTAGGGATACCGTCTCAAGACCCTCTCAGCAGCCACCTGAAACGTGTGGAAGAAAAGTAGAAACACTGAACTTCCAGATCCCCCACCCTCTCTGCCTGGATGGCAGGCCCGATAGGTGACAGCCCGTTGTGCAAGAGGCCATCCCTGAGCCCTCAGACATGCAGGAGAGTGCAAGCAAGTTGGGGGTGGAAAGTTACATTTTCCTGTGAAATAAAAGGAGGAAAATTAAACTAGTTGAAGGAATGCTGGGGATGTAGAGAAAGAAGACAGCACCCCAACTCTGGGCTACAGGTTGGATGTGAGCCATGGATGCTTTGAAGGGGAATCAAGGGAAACAGGACGTGTTTAACATCCGGGGTGTCTTCACAGACTGAAGCCCCCGATGGCAGGGTGGCTTCATACACTCATTGCCGCATTGGGAGCCCGAACTGAATCAGAGCCCAGTCATCCTTCTGTGCTCCCTGTCCCCTCCCAGTGCCTGGGGCACTAGTTCTACTGTTCTCTGGGCCCCGCTCTGTTCTCTCAGCTCAAATTGACCTCTGTGCATCCCTTTCATTCAGGTCCCCTGTTCTGCCGGTTTATCGGATGAGTGATTGATTATTGCAAAGGTAGCAGGGACAACATGCCTCCCAGATAACCTATCTTCCTTTCAGTGCAGGCCCCAGTGATCTTCTCTCAGGGGATGACTCTGGTGTGGGGGGCCACGGACATGAGGGATGCGACCATGAAGACCTCCCCACACTCCTCACATCATCTCACACAGGCCAACACCTGTTGCATGTGTAGCACTGGCTCTGACCACCTTGCTCAGTGCAGCTCTGCACTTTCCTGCTTCATGCCAAGCATATGGCAGAGTCCCCGGTATGCCCTTCAACCCCGGAGCCACCTTCCAGCTGTGAGAAATGATACTTCCCTTCTACAGCATCCGGAAGAGTCCATTCAGAACTCACTGTCACTGAGTATTCAAACTTCATGAAAATCAACCACATCTATTTCACACTTTGCTCCTTCATGAGAAACCACGACAGCCCAGATGGCATGGCTCAGTGATTGAGCATCAACCTATGAACCAGGAGGTCATGGTTTGAGTCCAGGTCAGGGCACAGGCCCAGGTTACAGGATCAATCTCCAGTGTGGAGAGTACAGGAGGCACCAATCAATGATATTCTTTCATCACTAATATTTCTGTCTCCCTCTCCCTTCCTCTCTGAAATAAACTACATACATACATATATATGTGTGTGTGTGTGCATATATATATTTATGCACACACACACATACATATATATGTATGTATGTATGTATGTAGAGAGTCCCCAGGGAAGACACCCGAGTATTCTTTAAATCATTGTCAGCTGAATCCATAGCGCCAGGCAGAGCCGCATCTTGGAAACACATCCAGCAAGAAGGCTGGATGCGTTATCTTAACTTGCTGACTCTTAACTTGCTCCAGGTGTCAGAGAGAGGGCCTTGAAATGTGGATTTAGCCCTGGGAATGAGGGAATGAGTAGGGCCTAGGTCTTCTCAAGTTCCTTTGGTCCTGGGTTTATTCAGGTGAAACCCCTTTTTTATTTTTATATAAATAAAAATGATGCTGTTGGGTTTGGATTTCTGTCTCTCCATCAGAGAGAACAGCGATTCCATCCAGCCCCAGATTTTTATTTCTATTTCTGTGTTCTCTATTCTTTTATTTCTCAGTCCCCAGCTCATCTACTCAGAAACTGGACCTATTCTCTTTCCATGCTGGATGTGGAAAAAAGAGAGAGAGAGAGAATATATACATATAATGACAAACAAGAATTTTCCATGATTCTGGCTATAAGAAAGACAGTATCTATCAAGCTGGCTTTGAGAATGTAATATTGAAAAGATCAAGTCTTTTTAAAAATAAAGGTGTGGATGGGTACATCAGGGCAGAACTCCAGATACCCATTGGGCTGGGTCCTCCTCTCCTGCTGCAGCATCAGCTGTTTCCCCCTCCCACAGGGCTCCTAACCACTCAGCCCTTCCCCAAGCACGCACTGTTTATTGTGTTTCTCCCCCACTGCTGTTCATGATTGAAATGGCTCGAGAAGGCAGGTGTGGGAAGTTAAATATTATTGAAGTGTAAGGTGACGATAACCATTGGATTGAAAACTGAATATTCTAACCAGAACCTAACTCATTTAAACTTCATATAAATTCATGGACTATCTTTTTCTTCTTAAGAGAAAAACAAAAATACCTGGTACATTATTTGGCGGATTAAAATAAATGGAATCAGAGGAACTTATTTTTGGCTGGCAGCAAAGAGAAGTAGGTATATATTTTAACTGGCAACTGTCCCTATTCCTTCTAAATTTTGAATGACAACTGCTCCTTCTCCTCTCCCCCATCCCCATTCCCTCATGTGTAGATGAAAACAGATGAAAAATTAGAACATATTTCAGTTCATGCTTAACTTGCTCAAGTGTCAAATAGACTGTGCAAAATCTTGACACAGCACCCTTACTTACTAACTGAAACTGCAACAAATGGCTGAGTGGTCCTTCACTGGTTGTGCAAAATACAGGTGGATCTTGGGCCATCAACACCCTCTCCAGGGAAATAAAAATAAAACCAAGAATCCTGGGTTTGCTCTAAGGAATCTTTGCCACCAAAACCGAGAAAGGCAAAGATCCTTAGAATAAACCCAGGATTCATTTGCCCTTTCTTCCTGGAATGGGGTGTTGTGTGGAAAGCAGGTAAATGTCTGTTGTGATAGGATGGTCCTGCACCCTGAGGTCCTGGCCATAAGAGTCCTGGATACCTACGTTTTGGCAAGGACATTGGCAAATTCCTGTGTTCCCTGGGCCTGTGAGAGAATGGGCTATTGAGAAGATGAGGAGATCCCTGTGTCCTTCAGAGGGTGCTCGAGTAAAGCAAGGCCTCCTGGGAGAATTGTCCGGGCTCTGCCAGGCTCAGGGCAGTCTGAGAAGACAGGGCCCTGCTCCTCAGCTCTGTCTACGTTGATCTCCTTCATGTGTCAGGCATCAGCCCTCTGAACAGTGCCCAGCACATAGCTGGCACTCAATACATATTTGTTGACTGACAGAATAAAGAAGTGTTTGTTGAAGTTGACCTTCTGCTTATGATGACGAGCGTAAAGGACCACTGCTTAAAAAAAGAAGAAAGAAAGATGAGAAAAAAGAAAGAGTTTGAAGTACCGTGAATGGAGTTGAGCACCCTGAGTGGTGAAGTAACTCGCTGAGGTACATAAGAAGTGACTGTCTACCCCCAGGCCCACCTCCCAGTCTTCTGTTCTTCATAGCACATGCATCCGACCTTCATCTTCTCTTCCCAGGTGTATAGCTCATGTAAATATGACACTGTGTCACCTCTGCTCTGCCAATGGAGCTTCAGATCTGCGTCCATCTAAATCTTCCCAACCTTGACGCAAGCAAGGAAATCACAGCTCAGCGGTGCATTAAGTTAGTGGGCAAAGGATCTGCATACAGTATTAAATATAATGGCTGGATGAGGGGCCATAATCCATAAATCTTTCAACCTAAATGAAACAGGAGGTTCTGAAAAATCAAAGGCAGGGTTTGGCTGCTTTTCTCTTGTTTCTGCTTCTTTCATCTCTTGGTTCTCTTAGTTGTGGAAGCAAAGGGCTAAATCCTCTAAAACAGAGTCTGTTCGGGATATTTCCATTATGACTCAAATAGGAAATACCAGAAAGACCACAAAAGCTGATTCCCTGGAGATTACTAGCCCAGGTTACACACACCATAAATTGCAATGTGTTGGATAATATTAAGAAGAAAAAAAATTAAAATATGGGGGTTTACCCAAATAAACCCCTTTCAAAATAGTCTGTTGCTAATATTTAGATTTCAGTTAAAAACTATTTACTGTAAATCCTGTACCTTTCATCCTCTTTTTGTGCAATTTTCCCTTTGAAGATATCCTCATCTGATTAGGAGGCAGTTCTTACTGAATGATCTGAAAGTGGCTACTATTTCACCCATGTGACATGAGCCATTGATCCGACTAAGCTGCTGATAGTGTCTTAGTAATCCATCTAGAACATTCTTTCCCTCCATGGCACCTCAGGCTACTACAGTGCCGATGCAGTGATTACCTAACAGCTGACTTGTCGGACTCTCAGAGAGACTGTAAGTGAGAGGAAAAAATAAGGTTGTCGCCACTTTCTTAAAACTACAACTTAATCATGCTTTTCAGATGTCAGAAGCTTTAAATGCACCCATATTTCTTCCCAACCAAATGCAATATTTTAAAAAGTCTATTCAAATAAGAAATGCTAGTTTTAAATAGTGCATCCCAGATTTCTAAATACTCTAAGTCCGTGATGGCGAACTTATGACACGCGTGTAGCCACTTTTGATGACACGCGGCCGCATGTGATCACATACTGAGAAGTACGGGGCCGCATGCCAAGAAGGACATTTCATCCTCGGCTACTGCACGGCCAGGTGCAGTGGCCGAGGATGAAACATTTGCTGTAGTGTAGTGTATTAGCCAATGAAATTCAGTAACAAAAAAGTCACTAACAGGCAGGTTAGTTAAAGAATTCCCCCTCCCCCTCACTTATCTTAGTTCACGGCACCCCACACAACTTAAATGATATCAAGACCAACAAAAGAAACCGACTGACAGATGAACCAAGAAGTCACTAAGCAGGTAAGTTACATAATTAGTTTTTGGTTTATGAGATACAGTTATATATTACAATTATACGTTTTTGTTATTTAAATTATAAATATTGCAAAATTATGTTTGTTTTTTTCTCGAAGTGACACACCACCCGAGTTATCAGTTTTTTGGTGAATTTGGACACACCAAGCTCCAAAGGTTGCTCGAAGTGCGCTGAAGAGCTTAGTTCTGCAGTCCAAACTTCATGAAAATAATGTGACGTGGAAATCACAGGAGATGTAAGAGGGAACCTGACGGGACGTGAGCCTTGGTGAGCTGGAACGTGGGAAAACAAGCTGGTCCCCAGGTAGACCCTTCACCAGTGCTCCCAGCACATTGCTCGTGTTCGCAGCCTGTGTCTCTTGGCCGGACAGCTTTTGAGAAAAGGAAACTCCCCTTTCCCTCTGGATCCAATTTCCCAGCACGATGCGCTGGCACAAAGCACGCCGTGTGGACCTCGCCGAGTGCCAAGAAGTTAGAATTATGCCACGGAGGGTCCAGCAGAAGCCTTTGAAATGGCTTAGCAGAGGACACACATTTTTCTCCTTGTTTCTCAGCAGGCGGGAGCACTGCCTTTTGCAGGGTGCACTCTGTATTCTTATTAAATATCAAGGAATGTGCAGCAACAGGAGATAGACCTTCAAACATCATCACTGCTGTGAGCAAGAGTAAGGAGAACCGCCCAGGAGCCACACAGGGTTCCTGTGTCAGGTGCCACAGCCCCTCGATGCCCAGCTGACTGCATGGGGGTGGACAGCAGCCTCCCTAAAATCCATAGACTTGACTTCTACGCCCCGCCCCCCCCCCACACACACACACTCTTTGCTTGGTTTGAATAGGTTACGTGCACTGAGGGATTCTAAATCCATGCGCCGAGAGAAGTTTCTGACATGGATGAACTGACCATGCATCAAACAGGACGTAACAGGGGTGAGCACGCATCGCAGCTTTTTATCCGCTCGTGGACTGATGGGCACTGGGGCTGTGACAGATCTTAGCTGTTGGAAATAGCCCTGTGATGAGCAGAAAGGTGCACATATTCTTTCTGATTGGTGTTTCAGTTGAATAGACTCCTCAGAGTTTAATGAAATCATGTGACTGAAGAGCTTCGTAAATTGTAAATAAAGGTTTGTTTTAGTTATCTTTAATATTCCTCTAAGTTCTAAAGGTAAATTTGTGTATCAAGATATATAAATCTAAAGCAGGAAACCTGTTTATAGTATACTATAATCTCAAGTGATGTTTTAGAAACTAATTCATTAAAGACATGATATAGTCCAACTACAATGAATAACAGTTCATCACGATTTGCCTTTGGAAAAAAAAATACGATATGTAAGTCAACTAATATATTGGTGATTGGTTATTTTACTTAAGAATATATCCCAGCCTTAACTGGTTTGTCTCGGTGGATAGAGAGCATCAGCCTGTGGAATGAAAGGTCCCAGGTTTGATTCCTGTCAAGGACATGTACCTTGGTTGCGGACACATCCTCAGTAGAAGGTATGCAGGAGGCAGCTGATCCATGTTTCTCTCATTGATGTTTCTAACTCTCTATTCCTCTCCGTAAAAAAAAAAATCAATAAAATATATATTTTTTAAAAGAACATATTTCAGTGGCAACTGTATTCACATCATTCAGGCTGATGATGGTGCAAACGGAAACACATTGAGTGAATTGAGTTGGTGAGTGGGCTGGATGTGTATATGCGGGGAAAGTGAAAGCGCGTCTCATGGGTAAAGAAGGAGACTTTCTCTTCCCAAATAATGACCTGGGCTCCATGTCAACAGACCGGAGTGAGTGACCACAGCTTAACCCGCAAGATGTGTCACAACATAGGAGAACAAACAGCAGAGAGAAACCTGGAAATTACACTATTTCCCTCAAAGCCACAGTTAGTGGAAACGAAGCAAATGCTAGAGCTCCCTGCCTCCCTTTCTTTCCTCCGAAGGGATACAGGGCCAGGACGGAGAGGCAGGCTGGTAGAGGTGTGCAGAGCTTTCTGCCAGGACAGTGTGCCAACTGGGACCGAGTCTGCGAATCTCACAGGGACCTGGTCACAGGCAGAATGGAGTGGAGTGGAAGTGAGGCTGGCTCTCAAATCACCCAGATGTCCTGGTCATCTGTGAAGGGACAGGTTCTGGGCAAAGAAAAGAGGAAGTTCTCTTTTGTCGTCTTTTATGGGTTTCCATCAATTCCTCAGCTCCATCCCCTCAGAGCAGCAGGTCTCAGAGCCACCTCTTCTCAACAGGAAAGCCTTCGAAAGAGCAATGAGGTTGACTTCAGAGGGATCACCCCAAATGAAAAACAAAAACCAAACAGCCAGCCTAGCTGGTGTGGCTCTGCGGTTGAGCACCGACCTAGGAACCAGAAGGTCATGGTTTGATTGCTGGTCAGGGCACATGCCTAGGTTGTGGGCTAGATCCCCAGTGTGGGGTGTGCAGGAGACAGCCAATCAGTGGTTCTCTCTCATCGTTGATGTTTCTCTCTCTCCCTCGCCCTTCCTCTCTGAAATCAATAAAAACACATTAAAAACAGTCACACTCATTGGGACTAAAAGAAAGGGAATAGCCAAACTTTTTAGTTGAACTGTCTACCTGGCAAAAAATAACCATCAAATCTTTGAGAAGGAAAGCAAGACTGCATCTCAGGCTTGGACTCAATCTTCTTCCGTTTCTAAATGGCCTGTTTGCGAAGAATATTATGAAGAAAGTTTGAGCCTGAGCACTCCTGTACCCCCTTCCCTAAGTGTCTAAGATTTGCATTATCTCCAAAAGGAATTGTTCTATCCTGTAACCTGTCAAGATAAAAACTGACTCGGGTGTGGAACTTGCTGAGGTGATCGTAGTGATAACGGAACAAATCTTCCTGCGTAGCTGTTTCCAATAAGGGCTGAGTCTCAGAAATGTTTATTTCACACATTTCCCATTAGACAGCCGTTTAGATTCTCACTGATTTAAGTACCCAAAAAAATCCATTAAGCTACATCATTTTCTAATTTTGTTATTAAAATCAGTTGTCAAACTCTCTTCCAGCTTCTATCTGCTGATGTTGGGGCCTGGAATCTAAGCAGCTCTATAGAAAGCACTAAGGCAAATAATTTAATTTTATTTTAATAAAACATGAGTTTTTCCTCAAACAAGATAAAAATCTGATGTTCTGTTAATAGCCATATGGAAATACTTTCATTGAAATTATAGCCAAACTAACTTGTATTCAGTATAAAAAGAAATTACAGATTTGACTCTTGTGAACACATTTTTATGAAAAAGTATTGTTGTTCCATTTATCTTACAAGTCTATATTTTTAAAAGAGTGAATATCACAAATGTTTGTATATCTTGGCCTTTTCAATTTACAAGAACAGTATTAAAAATTCAGAAGAGTAGCAGGAAATACTAACAGATTTAGCATTTGGTGTCTAGAAAACCAGACACACTTGGTAATCACTCCTGTGTACTTAATGTCTGAGCAAACAGTAGAAAGTGTTTACTTTTTTAGTTAAGTCATTAAGAATCTGTTATATTAGAGTGTTGTAGAAATGGCAAATTAAGAATCATTTTATTTGTAAGTGGTAATAAAAGGCAAATAGTCAATTGTTGATTAAAGAATCCACAGTGAAAAGCATTTTCTGCTTCTTTCAAAAGGTAGCCTTCATCTCAAATTCATTCATCTCAAAGGTAGGCAACAAGAACAAAGAATGTCACTGGACTTCAACTTGGGACATGAACCTGACACATTTATAGCCAAGAGCTTTAAAAGTCACCTGCAACCCCGTAAAAACAATACCAATTCCACTAACTCTGACCTAAATGTCCAACTCAATAAGCACAAATTTAACAAAACTGTATAAAAATATACAAAAGCTATATATCTACACCAAAGATGTATCAGAAAGCCTATACTTTCTTTATAAGATATGTCCAAGGAATTTGAAGTTGACTAAAAATGACTCAGTGTTTGTTTTAAGAAGATAGGTTCAGAGATTAACTGTTTATAGAGAAAATGTAAAATGAATGTAATGTATTATCTCAGTTTTCAACTGTTACATAATTAACTAACACAAATTAAGTGGCTTCAAACAACTTTAATAACACAGCCATACTCATACACACACAAGCACATGCACACACATTACACTGAGCTTTTGAAAGACTTGAAGTGAGAAGATGCTACTGAATGCTATGGGTTAACTCCCATCCATCACATATCTCCTCCCTTTTCTATCTTAACGGCTATTAACTTTTCTTTTTTTTCTCACATATTAAAAGTAGGAATGAAGCAATAGCCAAATAAAGAGAAAAGAAAATTTCCTCAAAAATGCAACTATAAAGCTAGATGAAAATGACAAAAGTAAACATTTTACCTCTCTAAAAATTTACCAAAGCACAACAATCAGACACATTTTTGCTTGCAAAACTCCTGAACTTCAGCTAAAAATAGCAGAACTTTGTAGTATAAAACAATAACAAAACAAAACAAAACAAAAAAACACAGAACTTAGGCCCTTATTTCACATCATACATAAAAAATACCTCTAAATGAATCTGAGACCAAAATAGCGTTAAAACTACAAAACTTAAATAATAAAACACAAGAGATAGTCTCCATGGTCTCTGGTTGAGGAAGTAATTCTTAGATAGGATAACAAAAGCACAACCCATTAAAATTAAATTTTGGACTTCACCAAAATTTTTAAAAGGCTCAAAATAGTGTCAAAAGTCACCATTAAGAAAGGCAAGTCTCGCCGGGACCGGTTTGGCTCAGTGGATGGAGCGTCGGACTGCGGACTGAGGGGTCCCAGGTTCGATTCCAGCAGGGGCATGTACCTTGGCTGCGGGCACATCCCCAGTAGGGGGCGTGCAAGAGGCAGCTGATCGATGTCTCTCTCATCGATGTTTCTGACTTTCTATCCCTCTCCCTTCTGCTCTGTGGAAAGATCAATAAAATATATTAAAAAAAAAAAAAGAAAGAAAAGAAAGGCAAGTCTCAGACTAGGAAAAGTATTTGCAATTATATATCTTATCAAGGATTGGTATGTAAAATACATAAAATGCAAATAAATAATAAGACAGAAACAATAAAAAGTGGACAAAAAATTTGAAAAATCATTTCCTCAAACAACGTATACACACGACCTATTAGCACATGAAAAAATGCTCAGCAACATTAATCTTTAGAGAAATGCAAATTTAAACAACAGCCAAAACTGGTTTGGCTCAGTGGATAGAGCATCGGCCTGCGGACTGAAAGGTCCCAGGTTCGATTCCGGTCAAGGGCATGTACCTCGGCTGCGGGCACATCCACAGCAGGGGGTGTGCAAGAGGCAGCTGATCGATGTTTCTCTCTCATCGATGGTCCTGATTTTCTATCCCTCTCCTTCCTCTCTGTGGAAAATCAATAAAATATATTTAAATAAATAAACAAACAAACAAACAAACAAACAACAAAGAGATACCACTACTCACCCTGTAGACAGGCAATACCAAGCCTTGACCAGGACATGGAGAATTGGGAAACCTCACACATTGTTGGTGGGAATGTGCAGAGGTACAGCCACTTTGGAAAAGAGTTTGGCAGTTGCTCAAAAATGTTCCACCTACATCACATGACTCAGAAATTCCACTACAACTATTCAGGAAAATGCTAACGTATGTCCACATAACGACTCAACATGTGAATGTTGATTGGAGCATCCTATATAATAAAAGGTTAATGTGCAAATTGTCCCCTCGACCAGGAGTTCAACCAGCAGGCAGGCTGGCTAACCACCCATGTCCCCTCCCCCTGACCAGGTTGCCCGGACCCCACCCATGCACGAATTCATGCACGAGCCCTCTAATATATATATACACTGAGTGGCCAGAGATCATAATAATATGGCCACTCAGTATATATTCCATTCCCATGTGTTTTACCCAGCCTGCCCCCTCAAACTTTTGATTTCTCCTCTCATTTTCATCATTCCATGTGTTCTGTTAAGTAGCAGATTCTTTCCCAACTTTGCTCATAATCTCCTGTCCATGAAGCAAGAGCCTTCTCCTCTACAGTTTCCAAAATGTTCTTTGTGGGGTTCTTTTCAAATCCACTATCTTTTAAACAATACATTAGATATCAGACTTCTAAAAACAAGTTCTGTATAGCATGCATTTTATAGAATCAAATTTATTGTTTTATTTCATGCAGCTTAGGCATGGATACATATGACGTTTTTAAATTACCATGAAAATCATTCCTTAGTGCATCTTGACCGTGGTAAATAGAGGTAGAATTAAAATCGGGGATTTGTAATGATTAAGAACCATCTCAAGAGCATGTCACTGGTGGTGGAAGGAAGTTAAGGGAGAAACAAAACCCTCAGACATGCTTTGCTATCATATGGAGGGCGCTGTCCAACGTTGTGCTCAGGAAGGTTCCACAGTCCCCACCTGGGCCCTGTGCCAGTCCCAACTGGCTATGGGAGCCCTCAGTGAGTCACACAAGGAGCAGGAGAGTGGGGACATATGGGGAGGTAAGGACGATGCCTCCGGAGGTTTCCTGGATGATGGGTGTGAGGGAAGCATCTAGAAATTGTGTGGGTTAGACCTGAGCTAGAGAGACTTTTTCTCTTTCACCACAGAAACCCAGTCATGCTGCCGAGGCTGAAATGGGTGTGGGGGACAGGGCGGCCATCTTGTTCAAGGTTTAGCTGTGGGAAGAAGATGAAGCAGTGGCTGTTATTCCCATTTGAGTGTTGAAGATATAAGTCATCCGAAGATGAGTCAGGAGGCCAGGACTGGAATACGAAGCTTCTTCCTTCCAACATTTGGCTTGGCTTGGTTTGGTCTGTCTGTGATATATCGCCTCACTTTTAGTAGACAGTTGTTTGGAATGATTTGTTATTTTAATGGTTCTTTGGAACATAAACACTGAATGTGACCATCTTGACTAAAGAAGACCCAATCTAAGGCCCTGCTATGTACTCCTCCAACCTCAGTTAAATGCCATTCGGAATATTCTGTGCGTCCTATAAGAAATTGCCCAGTTATTCTATTCTGCTTCATTGATTTAGAAAAGAAGAACCTGAGAAAGGAAAACTACGTTTTTAATTATTAATTTTTCCAAATCTGAATTCTAAAAGACTTTCATCACTTAGACAACCCTCCCTTCCGGTTCTCCCTTCAGCTAAGTTGTGCCAATTTTTATACTACGGACAATCTATTCAAGCGCCATTCTTGAAAACATTGACATATTCCAGGAGGAGGAGCAGCCCATTCTTATCAGTACTTAAAGATGTCATTCAATACCCAAAGCCTCAAAGGACTGCTTCAAGAAGATAACTTAAAACCCAGGTTTGTTTTGAATATTATTTATCTACTGACAAGGAATTTTCAACAAACTGTTAAGATACTTACGTCTACAAGTATTTATCAACTGTGGTAACTGGACACCTGGTTCTGTTCGTGCCACTGGTGTTACTGACAGACTCCATGCTGACAACAGACTTCCCTGAGCTCTTTCTCTGCAGTTAAAAAGCACAGGATCTCTTCTAAAGACCTGAAATTTTGAATGACCCAGCCAGTATGGCTCAGTGGTTGAGCATCAATCTATGAACCAGGGAATCACTGTTCATTCCTGGTCAGGGCACATGCCC
This sequence comes from Antrozous pallidus, assembly GCA_027563665.1. Lineage (NCBI taxonomy): Eukaryota > Metazoa > Chordata > Mammalia > Chiroptera > Vespertilionidae > Antrozous > Antrozous pallidus. Next base: position 94,741,522 of record CM050519.1, read on the forward strand.
AGGTTGTGAGTTCAGTCCTCAATAGGGGGCATGCAGGAGGCAGCAGGTCAATAATTCTATCTCATTGTTGATATTTCTATCTCTCTCTTCCTCTCCCTTCCTTTTTGAAATCAACAAAAATATTTTTAAAAGACACTGAAATTCCCTCGGGAAATGGCTATCAGCAGACATGGTGGTTAAATTTAATTGTCAATTTGCCTGTCATTTACCCACAGAGATTATTTTAAGTCTCTTAATTTTCCAGACTGATAGAAAAAAAAAATGGCTAATGGAATCGATGTGGTCCCAGAGAAAATTCCTTCTGGAAAAACACTGGGCAAACTAATAGTGTAACTAGACCGCACAACTCTCCCCAGGAGGGAGAGACCCAGTGAGGCTTCTGATCTTGAAGAACTGATTCTCAAAATAAAAAATGGCTGAACAGCTAAATTTTACATCTTTTTTATTGAGTTTAAATTTCACTATCACATTAAATTATTTGGAAAATCACTTTTGTGAGTTAAAATAATAGTTGTAAGAAAAAAATGTAAGGTCTTGTATAACCAATCTTTTATAGCATGTTTATAGACCTTATACTCAAATACCTTTAACTACATCCTCTTTAAGGTTGCCAATAATCACAGAACTTTTAAACTGCTAGAAAATTCTTATAAACATTTACATGTGCCAGAAAAGATCTGGTGTTATTTCTATCCAAATAGATTGCTGTCCAAATGTCCAATCAAGTAAATGATCTGCCATCTAGTACATAAACCTTTCGCATATTTGACTTAATTTTGTTAAATAAAAACCAAGTAAAACTGTTTTGTGTACACAAGCCAATGTTTACCAAACTATTCTAATTACTAAACCAAAAGAACTAGCTTTGAATGAGGGAAACATGCAAGAGGCAACCAATCAATGCGTCTCTCTCACATTGACATTTCTCTCTCTCTCCCTCTGTCCCCCTCCTCCCTCCTCCTCTCTCTCTAAGATAAATCAATGAAAAAAAAATAACCTCAAGTGAGGATTAATAAAAATGTAATAATTATTTATCGCTAATAGACTATACAGAAAAAAAGCTACAGGCCCGGGGCAGGGCAAAGAATAGTAAGCAAGCCATATCACCCCGTGAGTGTGAGCTCTCCCCTCCTGCTCCTGAGAGATTCCTTTCCTGGGCTCGGCTTCCTCACCTATAAAATGAGAACGTTGAGAAGTCCCTTACAGTTTTAGCAGCTAAAGATTTTAGTGAGAAATATCCTATAGTTGATATTTTAGTAACTCTTCCTGATTAGATAAGTGATGGTGTTCTGTAGACTGCAAAGTGTATTTGTGTCTTATCCTATTTTATCCTCGAAAATTCCTGTGAGATAGTATAATTTTACCCATTTTTTAAATAAGGAAATTGAGAGTTTAAGGAATATTTCTAAAATCACACACCGACAATGACAAACTCTCATCTTGAATCCAGATCATCGGATCACATCCCGTTCCCACCACGTTTCTAATACTTTCAGAAAATCATCCTTACAAACCACTCTTTAAATGATGTTTTCAACATTTTAATCACCTTGGAAAGCTAACGGAAAAGCTTTCAATCAAAACAAGTACACTTGCCTTATCTTTCCTAAGATACAGGCTATAATCCTGAAAAGCAACTAATGATGTCGAAAGGAAGAGGGGGAAATTAACTAGAGTAGGCAATAGAACATCTGTGTCTCTTCTCCGTGTCTTGTAAAACTGAGACACTGGGAGCCGACACTTAACATCTCAAGGTAATAAGCACAACATTTACTTTTATACCCTCATAAATGCAATGTCTATTTTCAATTTGCCTGCCAACATAATGAGCTATATTCTTTATGTAAAGATAGTATCATCACTAAACACACATATCAAATCTCTAAGCATTTTGGTACTGGGTTGACTGAAGAAAATCTTTATTTTAGGTATTTCTCTAGCCTTGACCTTCCGAAGTTAGAAATATTCTGTGGGCCTTGTTTTAGCCACCAGATCTGAAGAATAAAATACATTTATTAAAAAGTGTCTATAATTATTTGGAATGAGAATTTAGAATACATTAAAAGAATATAAGCCAATAATATCTTAATTTTCTGATCTGAAGAGTGGATCACTTGACTTTTATGAACTGTGCACATTAATTCAGGATTTATTTTTGAAGGACTATTGTGTGTTCTAGGCCTTGGGGATTCAACAGCAAGCAAAGCACAACTTCTTTCCTTGGGAAGCTTATAGTTTGTTGAGAGAGACAGATAACCAATAAACAAATGAATACAGGGTTTTCCAGGTGTTAATAAGGGCTATGGCGAAAAACGATGTAGGATACAGAGTAAAGAACGGGTGGACAGAGCACTGGCCAGAGAGGTCAGGCGGGGAAAAAAAACAGCACATACAAAGGCCATGGAGCATCACATGTACAGTGGTTTAAGGCAAAGCTAAGGAGCTCACCTGGCAGAGTAAAGAGGCAAGTGATAGGAAATGAGCTCAGGCAGGTTCACTTTGATTGAGGACATCCTTTGAGTCCCCTTTGTGGAGTAGTGTCATGATCTGATTTGTATTTAATAAGGATCTTTCTGATCAGGTGTGAAGTTTCCTATATAATAAAGAGGTAATATGCAAATTGATCATCACTCCAATGCACAAGAGGGCTGTCCCCATTGGTTAAAAATCCTGCCCCCATGTGGACACAAGATGGCCACCACAAGATGACCAGCAGGGGAGGACAGTGGAAGGTTCCAGGCCTGTAACTGAGGGCAGTTGTGGGGGATCAGGCCAGCAGGGGAGGGCAGTTGGGGAGAACCATGCCTGTAGGGGAAGGCAGTTGGGAGGGACAAGTCCTGCAGGGGAGAGCAATTAGGGGTATCTGGGCCAGCAGAGGAGGGCAGTTGGGGGCAACCAGGACTGCAAATGAGGGCAGTTGGGGGCAATTGAGCCAGCAGGAGAACAGTTATCCTTCGATCAGGCTGGCAGGGAAGTGTTTAGGGGGTGATCAGGCTGGCAAGCAGAAGCAGTTAGAGGAAATCAGGCAGGCAGGCAGGTGAGCAGTTGGGAGCCAGTAGTCCTGGATTGTGAGAGGGATGTCCAACTGCCCAGATGTCCACTGGGATCAGGCCTAAATGGGCAGTCGGACATCCCTCGAGGAGTCCAAGATTAGAAAGGGTGCAGGCTGGGCTAAGGAACATACCCCCCAGGCACAAATTTCAAAACTCCAGTGAGAGCTAGGGTGAAATGCAGTGAAAAATGGGAAATGAACTGCTGAGTAAAAACTGTACTCTAAGCATTAAGGAATAGGGATGCAAAAAGTACCTCCTGATTTTAAGAGTACATAATTTTTTTTAAAAGGACATGTTGTATTGAGTGAGACAATGAATGCCATTAATTATATACTTCTTAGAAAGTGATAAGCTTATGGGAGAAAGAAAATACTAGAGCATATTTGGGTAAAGCACAAAGAAGGGACAAAGGCATGGTAATGCTGACAGAATTACTACATAGCAGTGTTGGGAAACCTCATCCATTCAGAGAGCTGACATTGACTCATTAGTTCAAAGTAGAACACCTGCCAAGGTCTGACCTTGCTGATATTTTCATTGATCTGAAGTCAGAAGAAGCATAGAGGGAGACTGTCACACCAGAATCAATTCCAACCACCAGGAAGAAGTACATTGCAATGGAAAAATTATCTTGAGGGGAAAAAATGGGTAATTCATTTCAGAGGAATGGAGAAAGCTTCCCTTGTGTAATTCTGGAGGCAAACCTCAAATACAAAGGAAAGAATCTGATTCCATGTTCTGGATCTTTCTTAGGAAAGATGGATTAAGAGAGTTTGAAAGATCCAAAAAAATGTAATTATCTAGGCATAACTAATTATTCCAATGAAGTAGAAAAGTGACAAGAAAATGAAAAAATAAATGAGTGAGTCCCACAGGCTGTTCTCAGTAAATTAAGATCATAATAGATATGGAAGACAGCAGGAAAATTAAGCACATAGCCAAGGACAAATGAAAGATTCTGGCATGGACAAATCAAGAAGGTGAAATCCTCAAGACAGCAGGGGAGTTTTAGATTTATATATACATATTGCTTTTTAATGGCTTTATTAACATTATGCTTTTCCATGCAAGTGGGTGAAATTACTGTTGACAGGAACAGAAGACTAAATGCCAAAGCAATCTCCACTTAGAAGCTGGTAACTTGGAACCCACTTGACACATGGAAATTACAGAAGGCTCACAGCAAACGGACCAGTAAACGCATATCAGGAAACAGAATGGGGGAAAAACACAGAGGAAATCAGTTTTAATCTTACAGAAAATGGCAGGAGTCAAGGCATAAGGCAAAATTCATCATGATGGGCATGGTGATCAGAGAGTTCCTTCTTGAGAACATGCTACTAATTCCTCAACTGCAGCTCCTAGATTTTCTCCTGATTTCTCTCATCTCCGGGAACATTTCCATATCTACTCTATCCCATCATCGACCTGCCTAAGGGAGGCAGCCCGTAAGAGGTAAAGGACCAGTCAGGAAACCTAGCCCCCTCAATCATTTCCTCCAAAGCACGGTCTTCCTCTTTATTCTGCATGAGCTGTTCCATTTCTTCATTTTCCTGCGGGATATCTGCCATGATGAGATTCTTTTCCGAGTTTTTTTTTTTTCCCCCCTAGGCCTATGCTTGCTGTGTGCTCCTCCTCCCTATTCTCTTTAAAAAAAAAATATTGATTTCAGAGATGAAGGGAGAAAGAGATTTAAAAAATGGAAACATCAATGATAAGAAAGAATCATTGATCAGCTGCCTCCTGCGCACTCCACACTGGGGATGGAGCCCACAACCCTGACTGGGAATCGAACTGTGACCTCCTGGTTCATAGGTCAACACTCAAACACTGGGTCACACCAGCAGGGCCTCCTTTCCTGAGCTCACTCGGGAGATGCCAACTCACCTGAGAATTCAGACTGTTACGTGCTAAGAAAAAAACAAAGAAGATAAGATAGACTCTTCTTGAGATGGTTGTTTGAATCTTGATGGATAACGGAAAGAAATAAAAACACCTCCTACATTTTTATTTTATTTGGCTGTTCTCTCAACTTGATAGACATTCAAAGAATAGAAGATTATTTAAAATAATCAATAATTTACTCAAACACTGAACGCTAAAACCATTAGTTTGAAGGATGTTGGCCAACAGAATATTTGCTCAGTGTTAGCCAGAGGTTACTTACTAATGGTCAAAATGTTTAATCTGAATATAAATAAGATTTTAAACCTAATTCCCAATTAACAGAAAATGCTAGGATAAGAAAAACCAATTATATGTACTTTAAATTTAGAATAGTCTACCATAAAAATATCCTGATAGTTTCCCAAAAACATTGTTATAATGGAATTTAATAATGAAGAGGAAATGTTTTAGAAAAAAAAACCCTAAAGTAACATATAAACTTTATTTAAATATGAGTTCAATTCTACCACAAGAAACTAGAAAAAGAAATGGAAACGAAACCCAAAATCAGCAAGAAGAAAAAAATAATAAAAATTAGAGCAGAAATAAAATTGAGACTAAAAAACAATAAAATACAATAAAACTAAAAATTGGTTTTACATAAAGATAAACAAAATTAACAAATGCTAGACTAACAGGGGCAGGGGGAGGAAGAAAACCCAAAGAAATGAGATAATAAATTAAAGAGGAAACATTACAACTAATATCAACCACAGAAATATAAAAAAAATCCTAAGAAACTACTATGAACAATTATATTCCAAAAAATTGAATAACTTAGAAGAAATGGAAAATTTCTAGAAACATACAAGCTACCAAAACTGAATAATGAAGAAATAGAATATCTGAACAAACTAATAATGAGCAAAGAGATTGAATCAGTAATTAAAATCGTCCCAGCAAAGGAAAGCCCACAGGACCAGTTGGCTTTATGGGTAAAGTCTGCAAAACATTTAAAGAATAAATAATCGTCCAAAAAATGTGAAGAGAAGGAAATACTGCCAAATTGATTTTACAAAGCCAATTTACCCTGATATCAAAGCTATTGAATGACACTACAAGAAGAGAAAACTACAGGCCAATATCCATGGTGAACATAGGTTCAAAAGTCTTCAACAAAATACCAGCAAACTGAATTCAACAGCACATTAAAAAGATCACAAACCAAGATTAAGTGGGATTTATTCCAGGGATGCAAGGATGGTTCAAGATATGCAAATAAATGAATATACATTTAAAGTATGAAAATCATATGATCATCTCAATTGATGTAGAAAATCTATTTGAAAAAAGTTATCATTCTCTCATAATTAAAAAAACGAGAGAGAGCAAAAACTTCTTAACAAATTGGGTGTAGAAGAATATACCTCAACATAATAAAGGCCATATAGGACAACCCCATAGCTAACATACTCATACTTTTCCTCTAAAGTCAGTAGCAGACAAGGGTACCACTTTTATCACTTCTATTCAACATAGTATTAGAAGTCCTAGCTGCCGGGGCTGACCAGCAGACCCAGAACAACACATGAATGATGACTCTGACACTTTTCTCTGGAAGAGAGGCTAAGGGACTACTTGGCTACAGCCACCAAGTAGCCTCATTTACCTGCCTCCTTTGGCCTTTATTGTAACAACAGCTTGAACTAAAATTAACTATTAGATACTCTCAGCAGGTAAGCAAACTTGAGAAAGCACATGCTTCTATCATGTCCTTTAAGCAAGGACGTGTCTAAGTAAACACCCAGGGGCTCGGACTTGTTTGGAAAAGTCAAGGCAGGGGCTGCCGCCTTCAGCAAGGTCCCCCATTGGCCCCCAAGCTTTCGGAGAATCCTCCTTACAGACATTCCAACCAACTCCTGGGCTTCCCCACACTAGCCAGAACAATTAGGGGGGCCGGGGGGGAGAGGAACAAACAAACAAACAAAAGCCATCCAAATTGGAGAGAAGGAAGTAAAAGTGTCTCTATTTGCAGGTGGTATGATCTTGTACATGAAAAACAAAAAAACACTCTACCAAAATAAACCTGTTAGGACTAATCAATGAATTCAGCTCCTGTACCCCTTGCTCCCAATAAAGTAGTTCTTGAGCTCCCATGCATGGCGTGAACCTCTTCAATGCTTTCCTGCTCTTTCAGAGGGTCAGTTCTAGTCTTCCCTCCCTTCTTTATTCGCCTAGAAACCGCGGTGCATTATTTCACATATACACACCAATAATTCTTGAATAAGCCATAGTCTTTTGATATGATATAAAAAGAATTTTATCGTATTATCTGCATAAATAAAATACCTTCTGTTGGCAAACACCACTCACATTATCCAGTTTATGGAAACTGTTATGTTACTATAAGGAGAGCATCTTTTAAAAAGCTTAGTTCTAACTAAAATTTCACAAGTGAATCTAAGATGTCAAAAGAGAAAGCTAAAATAAATTGTATGTTGTCTTTTTGCTTGTCTTTCTAGCTACGTTTTATGAATAACAGTATATTTGATATAAATGTAGTCTAAAATTCCCCATTCTTTTATATAAAGAAAGAGTTTATGAGAATAATCGCAGAACCAAAATCAGAGAAATTTTTTGGGCATAATAAGAAACTTTCCTTCCTGGATTGATGAGTTAATGTGGGTTATTAAAATTAAAACACCTCTGAGTGGACTTCATTTCAAAGCAAAAGTGTCAGCTTTTATCAATGCTTATTGAACTATCCAATCTTTATCTTGGCACTTTTGCAAGTTGTATCTTATGTTATTCATATAAATTAACGGCATCATTGGGCTTTTTGCCAGTGCGAGAAAGAAAAAGTGTATGAATATTACCTATCCCAGAGGGGACAGATTATACTGGAAATTAAAATAAAGGATTGAAGTTTCCCCTTTTGAGTCAGGATGCTGTGAATTAGATTATTCATACAAATCATGGGGTCATGTGAGCGAATTTAATTTAAAGATTACAGAAAACTAATACAACTCTGTCTCTGGTAGGCACACAAAAAACACTAAAACAAATTCTACTAAAAGGATTTGACAAATTAATTAAAGCCGATTTGAGGATTATAAAACCTCAAGACTCAATTTCATAAACAGCTTAAAACAAAATATAACCTAACCTTTAAAGCCTTAGCAATAATAGTTTTCAGCATGGTTTTGATCAAAATATCACATTATCATCTTCAATAATTTAAATAATCCAAATGAAGACACCATTCCCTGTGAGACAGGGACTGCCTTTTCTCTAGGCTTCACATAATCTGAGGTTGACCTATGGGTTTTGTGTTACAGCATCCAAAGTGGATGCGTAGGCCATTTTTGCTTTGTGGAGAGACTGTAAAATTCGATGTCTGGAATCATGACCAAACAACTGGCCTTCCCAGGGGCTTGGAAACAGCAGAGCATGAGGGCCTCCCACATGTGACTCTCTGGACATCAGCCACGTTAATTATCCTCCCTGGGTCTCAGTTTCCTTATATGTAAGATTGTGTCTAGATCATCCATTGTTGTAGGATTTGAGTTCATATGTTGTGGTGTGTTAAGTGCCTACCTGGCATATACAAAGTGTTTTTTAGAAGTGCTTCATAAATGTTTGCTAAAACAGAGGCACGAGGGGTAATCTAACAGATCTCAAATCTGGGATTGGAGCTTCATGGCTGGGAGCCATTGCACTTCAGTAAAAGGGTCTTAGATTCAAATATTGATCCCACCACTTACTGGATGCATGACCTTGAACGTGACCTTTAGTCCTTCTAGGCCTCATTTTCCCCACGGCACTTAGAACATAAGTTCTCAATATTAGTAGCAGTAGCATCATCATTATCACCAGAGCCTCAGTAAGATGTCATCAGCATGGTCAACTACCTCTCATTTGACAGCTGATGGTTATTTTCAAGCTCCACGCTGGTTACAGCTTCCTTAGGTCTTATTTAAGTGACATACCCATAAGTCTTAACTGTCCCTGAAAACAAGATCCTACAAAATTGGTGTTTCTGGGAAGTAAGGGACTGCTAAGACATGACCCCATATCATAATGAGATTGGGTCACAGCTGTAGCACTGACAAGGAGAAAGATACTGAGAGGCGGTCTGGCAGAAGGGAATTGTAAAGGTTAACAGAGCATAGATGTTGGGATGGTTGTAACAGAGCTTTCCTTGTTTCCACTCTGAACATGAAATGCACCTGTTCACTAGTATTCTCCACACTACAATATTGGTCAATAAAATCCATTCAGCCATGTAGAGTGGGCTTTCCAAAGGCGTCCGATCCAAATATCTAACAGGGCAATTCAGTCAAGATTGTTAAACCAACTTTTCCAACTCAAAACTATCGCATGTAAATGTGTTGTATACACGTGTTGAAATTGTGTAAGTTTAAAGCATGTAGACTTATAATTAAATTCATTACAGTGAGAATTCTAACATGTAGACATTTGTAAAGTTTATTCTATGATATACCAAGATTTCTGAAGTAGGGTATTCTAAAAAGTCAAAACGTGGTCTTTAAAAACAGTAGTGCTGCCCGCACTCTGCCCAAAACATTCATGTTGTGAGACAGATCCTCTGGGAACTCCTTGGACAGCCTGAGGCCGTGGTCCTAATCCCAACTCTACTACTAATTGTTAAGTAAACAATCTAGTTCTACATTTGACACGGGAGATGGGGAAGTAGCAGATACCTGGAAACACTGGGAAATTATTTTTCAGGATTAGTAAGACAAGAAAGAGTCTGAGCTAAGGAGACAATATGGTAAGCAGGACCCATTTGAATTACAAAAATCATGTAATTACATACAATGATTAGTTAACTTCCACAATACATAGCACACTCTCTTGGACTTACTGTCCCCTAAAAATATTGGAGAAAGATGTTGTGACAAGAATTTCATTCCTGTGTACTTAGAGTGAGTCCACTGGAAGAACTGCATGGAATTTATCTTAATTTGGGGAAAAGACAAAAATCCAGTCAGACACAAGCACGGGAGTGACCCTCAGAATGCCATCGGACGCAGGGGCTCTGATGAAAAGAGTGCATTCCTGGAGTCACATTCAGGCAGTAGAAAGGTGGCAAGCATTCTCCCCACCACCAGCGGAAAGAGGAAGAGCCTGCACGTGGTGGGTGTCTTCTTGCTCTTTTGTTTCTGCTACAGAAGGCCAGCTGCTGGCCTCATCCTCTGTTAACCTTTACAATTTCCTTCTGCCAGATAGCCTCTCTGTATCTTTCTCCTTGTCAGTGCTACAGCTGTGACCCAACTTTTAGATTCAGAGTATTGGTCTGTCATTATTCATGACAAGTTATATGAGTCAGGAAGCCACCTGACCATGTCATCTCCCCATCTCTACACAAGAAAGACCAAGTTCCTTCGTTTGGTGTGTACAGTTCCACAATCCAGCCCTGTCCCCATTCATCCCCCACACTCCCTCTGGCCCCGATAGGCTCTGTTTCCACCTGTTCTTTTCTGACCCTTCCCATTGAGTCTCTTCTGTTTGAAAGTACATGGGCTACCCAAGTCTCCTTCAAGTTCAACCTACCCGTTGCCTCTGATGTAAAAGCTTCCCTGCCGCCTTTGTCTCAGGACAGTAACAGCGGTCATAATACGGCGCACTGCGCCTGTCCCTGTGGCAGGAGACGCCCTCCGTAGAAGGAAGAGTAGGGGCATTACTCCTGCTCTTAGAGACTCGAGTCCAACTACTCGGTGGTCACTGTGGCTCCGTCACTTACTAGCTGTGTGACCTCGGGTGCCTAAGTGACCTCTGCAGGCGGCAGTTCCTTCCTCTGTAAAGTGATGCACGTGAAGTCCTTAGTGACACATCAGGGCTGTGTGTGTGAGCGGATTTGTGATTTCCCCGCAAGGTCAGGGTTAAGTCACGTATGATTAAGTAACTGGCAGAGACGGGGATGAAACAAAGGACTCTCTAACCCCAAAGCGATCCCCGTAGCCATTGTGTTATCGTGGCTCCAGGAATTGGTAAAATCCCTCCAGATACCCAAGTATCTTAAACATTTCCTTATTAGCACTCACCTGTTACAATCATAATTACCTGCTTACACACGAGCCCCCTGAGAACAGGGTATGAGTTTCCTTTCCTCTGTGCTGGTCTCGGCCTTGGATTTTCCTCACCCCAGCGCAACGTCCGCTCACTACAAAGTTGCAGCATCGGGTTAATCAAGCGACTAAATGGTTATTAAGGATGCAGAGGCCATCCCTATAATATGATTCCCTTCCTTGGATACCGAAGTCTCAAAAATAGCATCAGTTAGAAAGCTGAACGTGTCACAGAGGTGAGCTTGACATTTGGGACAGGATAGCTTGCAGTTATATGACATCATATGTTAGCGACTTACATACCTATTTCACCTAAATCCACAAATCGAAAGGAAATGTACGCAGTACCCTTGCCTTCTGGTTTGTCATTGTAGATCAACAAAATACAATCTGTCCAACAGAGATTCCAGTAACCGGTACTTTGTCCTGGACCCTGTGTTCCCCTGGCTGTGTCCTTGTAAGGACTGAGGGGTCATTACCTTCTCTGACTGAGCCCACCTCAACGCTGCAGGACAATGCTTCGGACACAGGACTTTCAGACTCCTTGACAGTAGCCCCAAGCCCACAGAGTCAAGGGGCCGTTAGCGCTTCCAATCCTACACCCCGTGGAGGAGCAAGTGGCATCTGTTTGTCGGATGCGTAGGTATGGATGACGCTTGGAAATGCTTCTGGGCTGAAATGCACACACCTGTGCCGGGGAGGCCTCTCGTGGTGAGAGACAGCGCTGAGGATGGGGAGGGAAAAGGCCGGCGCCAGCCCCCGCCGTCACTTTCCATCGCAGAGCGTGGAGTGGCCCGGGAAGTTTAAAGTCAAGCCTGCATGTGCAAGTCATGATGAAAGGTAGACTTGTCCAGGTGGGAAAACAGAACATATCTGAACGAATGTTCCATTGGATTCATTTGTTATTTCTAGATATGGAGCAAACACTATGTGGGCTTACCTCTGTAGCTTTGCCCCAGACACCGCTTGTGGTAGAGGCAGGCCTTTGAGCCATAGTATGCCTGCCCACAGCTGAAGAGGAAGAGTCGCATCTCCCTGCTTCTCAGAAGAATTAAGATGCGAAAGGATGAGAGAAAAGTGGTGACGCAGCACTAGGTAAACAAAGGGGTAAGATCTGATCCTTCTTTTTTTAAAATATGTTTTTATTGGTTTCAGAGAGAGGAAGGGAGAGGGAACGAGAGATAGAAAAACATCGATGATGAAAGAGAGGGTCATGGATCGGCTGCCTCCTGCACGCCCCAACCGGGGATCCAGCCTGCCCCCGGGCCTGTGTCCTGACCGGGAATCCAACCGTGACCTCCTGGTTCCCAGGTCAACGCTCAGCCCTGAGCCCCACCTGCCTGGCTTCTCCTGCTCAATGGGGACTGAGCCCATCCTGGAGGGCAGCCGTGCTCACAGGTCGTTCTAGTCGCGGTGACACGACCACGCCGGACAGACGTTTTCAAACTGTGCCCATTAGCCTGCCGGCTGCCGCAGTTCTTCCAGAACAATCCGGCAGAGAGAGCTTCCCCCGCACGGAAAAGGAGCTCTCTGCCAAGACCCAGGTTCCCAGGGAGGAGGCCCGATTTCAGGACCTGAGGTTTCCACCCGACACCCAGACCTGCTCCTGCGAAGGCCAGTCCTGGGTTCCCCTAGGGGGTCTGGGAGGGAGGTCAGCGGGTGTCCCCCGCAGCCAGGATGGGCCATTGTTCCCAGGGGCCTCTTATCAGAGCCTGCAGTTAGCACAGAGGCTGGGCGGGCCAGGGCCACCTCTGCTCCCCAGTCCCGGCCCTGTCAGCTGGGCTGGTGCCTGCGGACGGCCGTCATGATTTACGACCAATGGAAAGGGTGCCTTTCCTCTTTAGAAGGAGGAAAAGGGACTGTGGGACCGTGCGGGGGAGGAAGCGGCCCAGGAGTCCAATCTGCACGGAAATCAGATTCCCACGGCCAGAACCAAGGCATGCTTTTCGGAACTTGAACTTTCTCTGGGGCTGCAGGAATCCTTTTCAAAGCGGCTGAGGCTTTCCCGGCCCACAGCCCTCAGTAAGATGCTCACGTGGGAACCTGGGGCTACAGGCTCACACTCACACGGTGACTCATGGCCATTGTTCCTGGCAATTCTCATCGTCCCTCTGGGACCTCCCTTTCCTCAAGAATCCCACCCACATCAGCCCATTCTGCTCATCAGATTTTTCACTCACTTACTTTTATAGTCACTTGTTGGTAGGTATGTATTTGTTGTCATTTTGTTGTTCATAGTTTTTTTATCTTTACCTCTTTCTTCTTCTTCCTCTTGTTAAAGAATACCCTTCAGCATTTCCTATAATCCTGGTTTGGTGGCCATGACCTCTAGCGTTTTCTTGTCTGTGAAGCTCTTTATCTGACCTTCAATTCTGAAGGATAGCCTGATGAATAGAATAGAATCAGGGACATGGAAAGGGAGTGGACTGACAATTCTCAGGGGGAAGAGAGTGTGAGGGGTGCGGGAAGAGATTGGACAAAAATGTTACACCCGTGGATGAAGACAGTAGGTGGGGGGGCAAGGACATGGGGTGGGGGTGGGGGTCGGGTGGAGGGGAGCTATGGGGAAAAAAGGAAGAGGAACACCTGTAATAATCTGAACAATAAAGATTTATTTTTTTAAAAAGAAAAAGAATCCCACCACCACTGCGGGGAGAAACCCAGGCTTCCCTGCGCAGATGGACGTGGCGGAGAGGAACCCACTGCCTCTGCTCTGACCGTCCACCATCACGTGTTGGAAACCCACACACAGCTCATGGGCCAGCGCCAGTCCTGACTCCAAAACGGAACGATGCGTCCACTTCTATTCTTCCCCTCGCGTAGGGAAGGGATGTGGTGCTGCTTAATTTCACCTCTACTGACAGTGTAGCCTTGAGTCTTTTTGCAGAACTGCTATAGCAATAACATTTTCATGTATTTTATTTTATTTTAATGTTTTTGGTTAATCCTCACCCGAGGATATTTTTCCATTGCTTTTCAGAGAGAGTGGAAGAGAGAGGGAGAGAGAGAGGAACACCGACGTGAGAGAAACACATAGATTGGTTGCCTTCTGCACGGGCCCCAGGCCAGGGCCCAGGCCCGGGAGAAGCCTGCCAATAAGGTACGTTCCCTTGTCCAGATCGAACCCAGGACCCTTTGGTCCCAAGGCTGATGCTCTCTCCATTGAGCCATACCAACCAGGGCATTTTCGTATGTTTTAAAGAGCAGTGGCATCAACGCAGTGAAAACTTCATGCAGAACTCCAAGAGAAGGGAAACCCCCATAACTTACTCACCGGTCCACACACATTATAACAACTGTGACTCTAAGAATGAAAAATAAACAATGGTCAGGTTTACCTTTTACATATAAATACCAGTACTTTCATAGCGGCTTTTAAGAGAAATCTAGGGACAAAGATGGAGTGCCTTAAGTCATACTGCGGAAAAGAGGAGAAAATGAGTGTCATACTCCAGTGGTCTGACCCAACTCTCTGACCAAAGGCCGACAAGGTGGTGGGATGTAGACGTGCAGAGGTGACCCTGGGGAGTGAGGATTGGGAACCCCTTTTAAAACAAAGTCGGGCCCTAACTGGTCTGGCTCAGTGGATAGAGCGTCGGCCTGCGGACTGAAGGGTCCCAGGTTCGATTCCGGTCAAGGGCATGGACCTTGGTTGAGGGCGCATCCCCAGTGGGGGGTGTGCAGGAGGCGGCTAATCGATGTTTCTCTCTCGTTGATATTTCTAACTCTCTATCCTTCTCCCTTCTTCTCTGTGAAAAATCAATAAATATGTTTAAAAATAAATAAAACAAAGTCCGGGTGCAGTCCTGAAGAACAGCAGGGAATCCTACTCCTAGGGGCGCCTTCAGCGGTCAGGAACCTGGTCCTCTCAGACCACTGAGGAAGCCGGGCCCCACTGAGGAACCACTCCCGGGACCGGCCCGCAGGGGGCTACCCCCAAGGGCAGAGGCAGGGCAAGGCGCGGCTCGGATGGAACCCGGAGACCCTGGATTCCAAATGCAGCTGCGGTGACTTCGCCCACCTCAGGGTGCCCATTTTAAAGGGAAACCCCAGCCGGGAACCCGCATCGGTGGTGCGGACCGCTGCACGTGCTCGTGGGCAGGGAGTGGGACACCTATGCCAGGGCTGCGTCTCACTCACGCCCGGGCCCTCCCGGCTCCCGGGAGAGAGGCGGCGCCGGAGGGGCTGCCTCCACGCATCCCAATGACACCTGCTTCCTGAGACCCCTTCAGCCGCCTCTACGGGCATCATCAACGTCACGTGACCTGCACATCCCTTAAACACTGACATCCGAAGGCCTGGATGGGAACGCCAAGCACGTGGGGGCCCTCGGATGCACCCCCATACCATGCGGGGAGGCGGTGTCACAGGCTGGCCCTGGTCCCCCCCTGCTCCCCGGGGAGGAACTCCTGGGGAACACACACCTTACACCTGGCCTGTCTGCAGCAGAAAGCTGCCGAGCGTGGGAGCCAGACGAGCCCCAAAAGGAAAAGGAGGAGCCGTGGGCCTCTTTTGGGGGAGATGTGTGGATGGAGCTGTGGTCCCCTGGGAGCCCCCCCCCCCCCCCCCCGCCCGGTGGCATCCGGAAGAGCCACCAGGTGGGAGCACAGGCTGCTGTGTTCTCCTCATGCACCGAGTCCAGACTCAGCCGCTGCCTCAGCAAA
The DNA here is from genome assembly GCA_027563665.1 of Antrozous pallidus. Lineage (NCBI taxonomy): Eukaryota > Metazoa > Chordata > Mammalia > Chiroptera > Vespertilionidae > Antrozous > Antrozous pallidus. The sequence goes on from CM050519.1 coordinate 94,757,218, forward strand.
CCCCTCTGCAGGGCGAGGGGCGGGCCCCTCCCCGGGAGGAGCAGCGTCCAGGGCAGGCCGGGGTCGGCTGGACAACGGCCACAACCTCGCTCCTGCAACGGGCGCTCTCAGGGCTGAGCTGCTCCCCCAGCCTCACACACACTGAGCCGCTCTCGTCCCGGCTGGCGGCTCTGCTGGCGGCACATCCCCCCGTCCACCATAAGGTTGTGGGTCCGCTTCCTGGCCCGGCACATACCTGGGGTGCCGGTTTGACCCCCGGCTGGGGAGAGGGCAGGGCACAACCAACCAACGTTCCTCTCTCAGGCTTTCCCTGCCTCTCTCTCTCCAAGCAATAAGCATGTGCGTGGGTGAGGATGAGAAAGCAGTAGCAGTAGTAGTAGTAATAATAATAATAACAACAACAAAAGTAGCCTGGGCAGCTCTGGTTGTGCTCCTCGGCGCCGTGCCCGCGGTAGCCCCTCTGCGGTGGGGCTGTTGGCCGCAGCGGGAGGGACGGCGGGCACGCCTGCACACGCTCCCCGCGGCCCCCGGCTCTGATCCTGACTGCGGGGGGAACCCAGCCATCGCATCGGGGAGCGCGGTGCCCGCACTAAAATACAAATCGTTTCGCCTGAAGTGCAAACGGGACATCCCGGGAGTCTTCCCTGCTTTCTCCTTTACTTCCCAGTCACCCGTGTGGGCAACTGAGAGGAGATTGTTTTAATGTATTTATTTCTTAAATAAATATTGTTCGAATTATTACAGGTGTCCCTCTTTTTCTTTTCCCCCATAGCTCCCCTCCACCCGATCCCCCACCTCCATGCCCTTACCCCCCCCCCCCCGCCATTGCCTTCATCCACAGGTGTAAGATTTTTTAAAAACATATATTTTATTGATTTTTTACAGAGAGGAAGGGAGAGGGATAGAGAGTCAGAAACATCGATGAGAGAGAAACATCCATCAGCTGCCTCTTGCACAACCCCTACTGGGGATGTGCCCGCAGCCAAGGTACATGCCCTTGCCCGGAATCGAACCCGGGACCCTTCAGTCCGCAGTCCAACGCTCCATCCACTGAGCCACACCGGTCTCGGCAACAGGTGTAAGATTTTGTCCAATCTCTTCCCGCCCCCCTCACACCCTCTTCCCCCTGAGAACTGTCAGTCCACTCCCTTTCTGTGCCCCTGATTGTCTTACACTCATCCGTCCATTCTGTCCGTCAGATTTCTCATTCACTGGATTTTCAGATTCACTTGTTGGTAGGAAACTGAGAGGGAGATATTTGAAGAATGTAAATGAGAAAATAAAAATGTGTCATTGCCTGAACACAAGATGCCTGATAGGCGACCGGGAGGATGGTGGTTGTGACAGCCAGCAAGCATGCGACTTGGACGTGATAAGCAAAGGTGGTTCCCGAGGAGGGTCCTTGAAGGAGGAGAAACTCCGAGTGAAGAGAATCACTGACACCTGCTGGACGACAGGGGAAGTGACAAGAAGGCTTCAGGTGCCCTCCACACTGGGACCCACAACGTGTGCTGGTATACAGCCTCTGGAAGCGGGGCCGCGGGCGCCAGTGGAACTGGGTGCTGTTGCCTTCGGACCCCGGACCAGCCCCGGGGCAGTTATACAACCGCCATGAGCACCACGACTGTCTCCCTCACGGCTGACCTCTGAAATCTGTGGTCTCCGTCAGCCTGACTCTGGCCAGGGCTGCGCAGCCAGTCCATTGAGCTCTGCCAATCCAGCACCAAGAAACTCACCGGGCCGAAACCGGTGTGGCTCAGGGGACAGAGCGTCGGCCTGCGGACTGAAGGGTCCCGGGTTCCATTCCGGTCAAGGGCATGTATCCTGGTTGCGGGCACGTCCCCAGTGGGGGGTGTGCAGGAGGCGGCTGATCGATGTTTCTCTCCCATCGATGTTTCTGACTCTCTATCCCTCTCCCTTTGTCTCTGTAAAAAATCAATAAAATATATTAACAAAAGACCCGCAGATGGGGCAGCTGTAGCCCACAGCAATGGACACCCACTTTCCTCCCTCTCCCGGGTGCAGCCTGAAACGGGGCCTGGCCTCAGTTTCCTCGTTTCCACAGGATGGAGACAGAGAGGTCGCGCCCAGGATCACTTACTTCCAGCTGTGAATCCACAGGAAATAAGAGCCGACTGCGTCGTTGGGTTTGCTGGAACTCGGCCACAGCACACAGGATGGGTGTACACTGTACCCCTCATTCGGCAATGGAAATGTTACTTATTTACTAGCTTTTGTTTTTGTTTCTAATATTACACAGCAGTTGAAGTGCAACTATGTACTCAGAGGCAGGTGAGTTTTCCCCGAAAGCACAGCCACTCTGGATAAAAAGTTGGGGGGCTGGGGGCAGAAGCTTCTACTCTTTCAATAGCATGAAAATGAAATTATGTTGCCTGAAAAAGAAAACATCTGTGATCAAAACTTGCAACACATGTAAACATGACCAAGACACTGTGTTTTATAATAAAAAGATAACTTATATTAATTGCAATAAAAATAGCAGAGAATACCAAACCAGCTCCTTAAAAAACTTAATAGTGTTTTCAAATGTCCGGGTTATAGGTTTTGATTATTTTACTTTCAAAAAGAACAAAAGTGGTCTGAATATTGTTTTCAATATTAATGTAGAAGGGGAAAGTAACTCAATATAAATGTTTTCTATAATTGGTCCAACTCTTGCAATAAAATCTACAGCCAGTTGCATCTTGGACTCAATAGTGCCATCTAGTGGAAATCAGCCAGAAATGCTAGTTTTCTTTGGCTATTCCCTCCAGGGACAAACCAGTGTTCAAGGGACTGGTGGGCAACCACCCATGTAGGCGATTGTTTGTGTGAAATAAAAATGTTATTTGCTGAAGAATAACTTAAACTCACTTATGAAATATGCTGAGCAGCTTAACTGAATATTATCCTATAATAGTGGCCCCAGTGCACAAAATTTGTGCACATTAAAAGGGAATTAGAGGAAATAATATTGCTATTTGCCCTTTCTCTATAATAGAAGTGTCAAGAGATGAAAGAAAATTAGTAAAATGTATATGAAAACCTTTCTCCTGTCAGAGTCCGGGGCACACCACAGGACCCAGAATCAAGTCCCCGTCCACCCACATGCCTCAAAATCGTGAGACCCAGCCAGTTCCCATCCTTGTTAAGCCCCCTGGGCAGGGGACATAGCCTCAGGTCGCCTGGCCTGGTACCAGGATGGGGGCACAACCTCAGGTCCCCCGCCAAGCCCCACTGGCAGAGGGGTACAGCCTCAGGTCCCATGAATAAGCCACACTGGGTGGGGGGTGCAGCCTGAGTTCCCCTGACCCAGCACTGGGGGTGCACCTTCAAGTCCCTCGTCCAGCCCCATGAGGCAGGGGGGGTGCACAGCCTCAGGTCCCCTGGCCTGGCGCCTGGGCAGGGAGTAAAGCCTGAGGTCCCCATCAAGCCCCGCTGTGTGGGGGGTGCAGTCTGAGATCCCCTGACCTGGCACTGGGGTGGGGGAGAAGCCTGAGGTCCTCTAGCCCAGCACCAGGATGAGAAGTATACCTTGAGGTCTCCGTCAAGCCCCTCCAGGTGGGAGGGCATGGTCTGAGGTTCTCTGACAAGCCCTGCCAGGTGAGGGGCGTGGCCTGAGGTCCCCTGGGCTTGCACTGGGGTGGGGTGAGCAGCCTGAGGCCCCCTAGTCCAGCACTAGGATGGGAAGCACACCTTGATGTCCCCCATCAAGCCCCACCTGGTGATGGGTATGGCCTGAAGTCCCCCGTCAAGCCCCATCTGGTGGGGGGGCATGGCCTGAGGTCTCCCAGCCTGGCACTGGGGCAGGGGGAGCAGCCTGAGGTCCCCTAGCTCAGCACCAGGACGGGAAGCATACCTTGAGGTTCCTTGTTAAGCCCTGACAGGTAAGGGGTGTGGCCTGAGGTCCCCTGTCAAGCCCTGCCAGGTGGGGGACACAGCCTGAGGTGCCCAGTCAAGCCCCGCAGGGGCGGGGGCGGGTGTAGCTTCAGGTCCCTGCCAATTGCTCATTAAGCCTCCTTATGGGAACTTGGCCTCAGCTGTGGGTGCAGCCATCTTTGTGATGGAGTGATGGTCAATTAGCATATTCACTCTTGATTAGAGAGGATAATAAAAGCCTAATATGCTAAGTTTCCAGTCATCTGGTTGGCCGTTCAACCAATCAAAGTATAATATGCTAATGATATGTTAAGGCCACTCAACAGCTATGATGTGCACTGACCACCAGGGGGCAAACGCTCCAACTGATAGGTTAGCTTGCTGCTGGGGTCTGGTCAATCAGGACGGAGGGAGACGGGCTGAACATGCCCTGGAGCCCTCCTGTGGTCCCTCCACGGCTGGCCAACCTCCTGTGTCACTCCCCAGCCCTGATCATGCACCAGTGGGGTCCTTCGGCCCAGCCTGCACCCTCTCGCAATCCGGGACCCTCTGGGGGTTATCGGAGAACTGGTTTTGGCCCCATCCCACAGGCCACCCAGGGATGAACTGGTGCAGGAATTTGTGCCCTGGGCCTCTAGCGAAAACATAAATACCTAACTCTAAGCTTATTAACAACCAATCTCTCAACATGCAAGATGCTGATAAATGTTACTGTAAGGGGTTCAATGTTATGTATGTGTGTGTGTGTGTATGTCAACACAGACATATGTATAAAAATCACCCCTTAACCTGTTTATCGGCAATCGTTCTTAATTTACCAGACTCCGTTCCTGCCCCTTCTTTCGTCTGTCCTGCACCAGGCAGCATGGCGGTTTTTCACGCTCTGGGTCAGGCCGCTCACGGCACCCCTCACCCTCAGAATGAAATGCCCCTCAGAGTGGTGCACGAAGCCGGGCCTCGCCTGGTCCCTCCACCTCTCCCACCTCGTCTTCTACTCCCCCGTCACGGAGGGCTCCTCCAACAGCCACCTCTACCCTGGACACCCTGTGATCTGCACGTGGCTCCTTTCCTGCCTGGCTCACCTCCTCATCCTCCGAGACTCGGCTCAAACACTAGCCACCAGAGGGGGCCGCGGCCCGGCAACACTCTGCACAGGACAAACAAGGTGTTAAGTCTCCGTTGCGGGAAGTACAATGTGTGTCCCCGCTTCTCCCCCCACTGACCCCATACCCCGCCGCCAACCCAGGCCTCCACCACCCTATTGGCAGGCCCGTGGGTTATGCTTATGAGCATACAAGGTTCCCGGGGGATGTCCCCACCCACCCTCCCTCCCTTGCCCTCTGCCCCCTGCTTCCGTGTCTCCGGATCGATCCGTTCACCAGTTCGCTTTGTTCCTCAGGTTCCAGTCGGAGCGAGACCAGGTGATACTTGTCTTTCTCCGACCGGCTTCTCCCACGTGAGTTCTGGACGAGAGCTGCACACCACCCACCCCCATCGGGCCTCCGCCCGAGGCCTGCTGGGCAGAGGACCGCGAGAGAGGAACGGTGAGGCGAGAAAACGGAGAACACACAGGTCACCCCAGTGAAGATGTGTACGTGAAGCCACGCTTGCTATCAGATCCGTGAAAAGCTGAAGCCCGGGACCCCCGCAGCGTGGAGACCGCGGGCGGTGACCGCGGTGAATGTGCCGGGAGGGCCACGCGTCACCGGGCATCCAGGGGCCGGGAGCCCGGCCCGGTGAAGGCAGAAGGCCCGGTTCTCGCGGAGCTCACATGCTCAACACTTCCCACTCTGAAGAATTAACTGAGGAATCACTAACGTAACGTTCTGTTGCGGAAGCACGGTAATATTTCAAAGTTTACAAAATTAAAAACAGCAATACGTTGGAAACCACAGAAATAAATTAAAAGGCTCCAAAATTCAAAATAAAACAAGAGAAAAGCAAGCACAGAAGTAAAAGGTTGGAGATAAAATGCAAAGAGGAGAGGAGTAAGTCCAGACAAGTGGATACTCATGACCACACATCAGGACAGAGATGACTGGGCCGATGGGTTTAATTTGTTCCATTTCATGTAAGAGAGGTGTCCCTGCAACCTAGGGCAGAGAAAAGATGAAATCTAAATGATGGAGAACTGTATGCTCTAGCCCAGCGGTCGGCAAACTCATTAGGCAACAGAGCCGAATATCAGCAGTTCAATTATTGACATTTCTTTGGAGAGCCACATTTTTTAAAACTTAAACTTCTTCTATCGCCATTTCTTCAACATAGACTCACCCAGGCTGTGATATTTGGTGGAGGAGCCACCCTCAAGGGGCCAAAGAGCCGCATATGGCCCGTGAGCCAGTTTGCCGACCGCTGCTCTAGACCAGCCGTCGCCCATCTCTCAGTCCCCACAGCGGTCCGAGGCCCACCGGTTGGCAGTGGCCGCTCTACACACACCGTCCGCTTCGTCAGTCTGTAGTGCCAATGGCGCAGAGAATCCCGTCTTTCCCTTCTGTCGGGGGGCTTGTTTTCAACCGGATTCCCAGTGGCTTTCTAAAGTGTACTCGCACCGGTGAGAAGGGACTTGTGGGCAATGTGCACACAGACGGAATAAGACTGACTTTCTGCTCCCATTCTTAAAAGACATAATTTTTCCATGACACCGGCTTTCGAGACTCACCTCGGTTACGAGGTCGGCTTCTGCAGCCCTCGAAGCTGTGAGCAGCTTTCGTGAAGCACAACCGAACGAGCCAAGTGCAGTCTGCGAGTCGTTTCTTCCCGCTGCTCAGTGCGGTCATGTTGTCCTTCACTCAATCACTGGATGCGACACTATACCAAACAGCAGCTCCCAACCTTTCTCACCTCGTGGCGCACAGAAACTGATGGCTAAAGTCCCACCGTGCTCCAAAAAATAGATGAAATCTAAATGATGGAGAACTGTATAGTCTAGACCGGCGGTCCGCAAACTCATTCGTCCACAGAGCCAAATATCAACAGTATGACTGAAATTTCTTTGGAGAGCCACATTTTTTAAATGTAAACTTCTTCTAACGCCACTCCTTCAACATAGACTCACCCAGGCTGTGATATTTGGTGGAGGAGCCACACTCAAGGGGCCGAAGAGCCGGATGTCAAAATAGGTATAATGTTGATTAATTCACACCAGACAGCTACTGCTGTGCTGGCTGCTGTTATTTTTTATGGGACGATCTAAGGGGAGAAGGGTCAGTGTCTCTAACAGTCAGGTATTACCTCTTTTAAAAATCCAGGCCACACACGGGTTGAAATGGCTCAGCGGCAGGAAATCCGATTACTTGCCTTCCCTACGCACACCACCAGAGGGCGCCACAACACCGGTAATCACCAAAAGCCGCATTCACTTATGTAGAAATATTCTCCCAAGCCGTCTCACTACATCAGCGGTCGGCAAACTGCGGCTCGCGAGCCACAGGCGGCCGGCTCTGGGGCCCCTGGAGTGCGGCTCTTCCACAAAACACCACGGGTGTGGGGCCTGGGCGAGCGTGTTTTGAAGCGGCGTTAGAATGAGTTTAAGTTTAAAAACTGGCTCTCCAAAGACATTTCGATCCTCGTCCTGTTGATGTGTGGCTCTGCGGGCTAGTTCGCCGGTAAGACACTGGGAACCATTACATGCGTGCAGGTGGCTGAGGATGGAGGGAAGACATGTATGGCCTTGTCATGAGGACACGCTGGCCTCGAGTCCCTGGACCTGTGACTTCCGGCCAGACGCCCCGGGTCTGGCCCTAGAGCCCCACTCCCCGCGCCCTGTCCGGGGCTTGGCTGGCACAAAGGGCACTAGCGGGTCTGCCCCCCCCCCCACCCCCACCCCCCACCCCCCCCCACCCCCCCCCCCGGTGCCGGAAGGATGCATTCTCCGGTGAGGGAGGGGCGCTCCTCATTTGCTCCGTGTCCCTGGTTGGCTGTCCTAACGGGGTGCCCCTGTTTCCCTTTCCTGTCCACTCCGCCTGCCCGGAGGCCCCCAGCTGACGGTCCTGCCCCAAGAGGAGCGGGAGGCGGTGCGCAGGGCAGGCGCTGGCGCAGGGCCGCCCAGGTGTGGGGAAAACAAACCCAGAACCAGCACCTGGCTGACCTTTTATTTCCCACTCCCCCGGGGAACACACGGAGCTGGGAGGAAACACCTGCCCCCCTCCCCTGGTTTTCGTTTGAGGGCTGTTTCCGTGGTTTGGTCTGATTCACTGGTAGATGTTCTCCCTCTTCTGAGAAACCCGTCCCCCGAGAGAGGCCCTTTCCGGGCGTCCCGTGCCCGCCAGGGAGCAGGTGTGCCCGCATCAGCTGACCAGCACGGCTAGCACGCTGTGCCCGGGGCAGGCAGCCCCAGCTCCCGGCCCTCCCCCGGCGCCGGCTGGCACCGAGCCTCCTGCAGGCCGGCAACACCCCGGGCCCTCCGGCTGGGGCTGTGGGGGCCTCCTGCTGTCTAGGAGGGTCCCGTCTTGGAGGGTCCCGTCTCAGAGGGTCCCGTCTCAGAGGGTCCCATCTCGGAGGGTCCAGTCTCAGAGGGTCCCGTCTCAGAAGAACCTCCTACAGAGCAGCCTTCTTCCCGCCACTCCCTCCGGGCTCTCCGGCAAGGGCAGCGGGAGCCGGAGGAGCACCTGCCACACCGGCTCCAAGAAGGGCCGGGCGGGCAGGCCAACCTGGTGGCAGAGCAGGTGAAAAGGCGCCTCACAGAGCAGAGTGCCGTCCCAGGGGGCGGTCCCAGCGGAAAGACAGGACGCGCTCTCCCCCCGCATTTCCTGGGCGCCTGGTGCTGTGCCAGACGCCGGGGTAAGCTCTTCGGGAGCCAGCCGGCTGGCACAGGCACGGGCTCTGCAGAGTTTAGGTGTAACTCCCCTTCCGCCACCCACCCATCCACACCCACCTACTCCCCCTCCCCCCACACCCACCCCCACTCACCCACACAGACCCACTCAGTCCCCCCACACCCACTCCCCCCCACCCATCCACACACCCACTCAGTACCCCCACCCATCCACACACCCACTGTCCCCCCACACCCACTCCCCCCCACCCATACCCCCCCCACCGATCCACACACACCCACCTACTCACCCACCCATCCACACATCCCCACTCACCCATCCATACATACTCACACCCCACACACACCCATACACACACCCATACACACACACACACACACACACACACGGACACACACGGACACACACGTTCGCTGGACTTGCTCGCATCCCGTCTAGCGGAGCAGCCGCACACGGAGGGCACACATCAGAGGCCCGGCTGAAGTGCATGCTCACAGCCATACAACTCATGCCGTTGGAAAAGGCTCTTTATTGCAGTGAGGGAAACCTCAAGCCGGCTTTGCTTCCAGAACTTGTAATCCCCCGGCACCCGTGGACGAACAAAGCCAGCGCCGCCCCGACACGCCGGGCCCTCCCCACGCTGCCCCCGAAACGCACCTGCTCCCGAAGGCAGGGCGCTTCTGGCATGGACAGGGGGCCGTGTGCCCCAAGTGCACAGCCTATGCCCCCCCTAACCACATCACGCCCATTCAAAGTATTATCAGACAGCCCCTCCGTTACACCCCCCCCCCCCCCCCCCCCCCGCAGACCAAGCCTCAGGCGCTTGGTTGGAGCCGGACAACAGCTTCATTACCGCCTCGGGGCCTCTTGGCCAGACCCAGGCAGCGGGAGAGGGATTCCGAGAAGCCAACTTCTCAACAGCCCGCCTGGTGTTCCCCCGGGGACCTGGAGTGTTCGCTCCCCTGTAGGCATGCGGCAAGCAGAAGCGCGCACCGCACCGGGGGACAAAGCCCGCTGCTGCAGCCACTGTCCGGGCAGCGCGGCGGAAGGAAGGAAGGAAGGAAGGGGGTGTGCAAACACTCCATTAAAACCAGCCTGTCCCCACCAGCACTGGAGCGGTCTGCAGCTCCTCTCTGGCCAGAACCCCCCTGGGCTCTGCTCTCACAGGCCAGGCCCCCTGGGCGTTGGCAGACCCGGGTCTGCGGACACTCGGAAAGACTGCACCGACAGGGAGCCCCGGCCTCGTGAACGTTTCCCGCGGAACCTGGGACACTAACAGCTGTGCACCCCCAGGAGCTCCGGGATGGAGGCTTCTCCTGCCCGCCGTGGGGCAGTGCCCTGGCCCTGAGCAGCTCCTCTCGGGCAAGCGCACGCCAAAGCCGTGTGCTCACCATGCCCGCCCCTGCGGGCGCCCACACCCGCCGGCCCCGAGCCGCGGCGAGCACAGCCAGGCCTGCTGCCCGGTGGCCGCCCCGTGTGCGGGCACCGGCCACACGCACCTCTCCCGGGGGCAAGCCCAGCCGAGCCGGGCCCGCATGGCCTCCCCGTGTCCGGCGTCTGCCTGGCTGCACACGACTGGCGTGCCCTCTGACCTCCCTGCCGAGCGGACGTGTGAGCCGAGGGAGCCGCTAGTGAGGGTCGGTCACTAGTCCAACTGTCCCTTTGCGGGAAGGGACCGAGGCCCGGGGAAGGCGAACGGAGGGGCTGGGTGCCGAACCCCGTCTGGCGCTCACACTTCTGACTGCGCCAGCAACACAGGCCTCGGCGAGCTGCTCACACGCCGCCAGCACATGGCGGGGCTGTCCTGAGACGCGGGGACGGGGTCAGCCGGCACGGCGGAGGTGACGGGGTGGAGGCGAGCCATCACGGCGCACCATGCCGGGGAGCGCCGGTCCTCGGGCCGAGCCGGGAGGGGAACGGACAGCTGCCTGTCTGCGGACGGCATTGCCTGCTCCAGCGAAACCCGGGCTGAACACCAGCAGCCAGACCCGGGGTGCCATGTCTTTACCTCTACATCGTTTTTGTACATTTGGATTCTTTCACTTTTAACATAAAAGGACGCCCACGCGGGATGGAAAAGCCCGTCTGGGAGCGGGGCGGGGCGTCTGGGGCGATGTGACGTGGAAGGGGAGCTGCGTGTGCACTTGGATCAGTCTTACGAGGAAAGGTGCGGCTCCCGTCCCGTGAGCCAGGTCACGGCTCAGTGCGGGCCACCTCCGGGCTGACCCTCCACCTGCAGAGCCAACTGACCGGCCCCGGGCTGTCCCTCCACCTGCAGAGCCAACTGACCGGCCCCGGGCTGACCCTCCACCTGCAGAGCCAACTGACCGGCTCCGGGCTGTCCCTCCACCTGCAGAGCCAACTGACCGGCCCCGGGCTGTCCCTCCACCTGCAGAGCCAACTGACCGGCCCCGGGCTGTCCCTCCACCTGCAGAGCCAACTGACCAGCTCCGGCTGACCCTCCACCTGCAGAGCCAACTGACCGGCCCCGGGCTGTCCCTCCACCTGCAGAGGCAACTGACCGGCCCCGGGCTGACCCTCCACCTGCAGAGCCAACTGACCGGCTCCGGCTGACCCTCCACCTGCAGAGCCAACTGACCGGCCCCGGGCTGTCCCTCCACCTGCAGAGGCAACTGACCGGCCCCGGGCTGTCCCTCCACCTGCAGAGCCAACTGACCGGCCCCGGGCTGTCCCTCCACCTGCAGAGGCAACTGACCGGCCCCAGGCTCTCCCTCCACCTGCAGAGCCAACTGACCGGCTGACTCAGCAGCTCGCTGAACATAACCTGCAGGAAAACACGCGTGCCGGCACATGGGGAAGCAACCAACTCCGCCCCAATGGTCACTAAACGGGGACCCACACAACGGTTACTAACCAGCCCTCAGTGCACCAGGCGCGCTCACCAGAAACGTCACCCAGAGGGGCCAGGCAAACATGTCCACCCAACGGCAATGCTAAAACCGCGCACAGAACACGTGGAACGTTCCAGAGAAAGCACGGACAGACACACATCGGGCTGACAGGACTCTGCAGAAGGCGTTGGGATGACTTTCAACACAGATGGAGGGATTTAGTTTTCAGTGCAGAGAGGTGGGAGTCAGCTGTAGAAAAACAGGGGACAATCTCGCCACGCGGTCCAACTTGTATGGAAACCAGCTTCTCCCAAGTGCCTGTTTCCGGTCTCAGACACCCCGAGAGATAGGAGCGTCTCCTGCACCGCGGCCGGGGGCCCGGGCACGGCCAGGGGCCCAACAGGCCTCCCTGCCCCCGAGCGCCCGCTGAGAAGAGTGGGACCGCTATTTCCACCGTGTGCTCTCTCTCTTCTAACACCCATTTGATTGTGAAATTACGCTTAAGTAGCACTTTACCCTTCCCCTTCAAATAAAACCTTTGATGTTAGTTCTTATACAAAAAAATAATAAGTTAACAACCAAGAACAAAGGAAGATGCAAGGGAGGACATGAACAGAGGGTCCAGCGCGTATAAAAACATGCCGTTCGGGTTCAGAATAATTTAATAGCTCTTCATGATTTCGTATGTGTCTGGAAAGGGGACAGACACGTGTCCTGAGCCCGTCACGAGAGGTAGGATTCCGGCGTTCGGCACGACGTTCCAGGACAGGGTCAGCGTGACGTTCCTGTTGCCCCTGCAAAGACAGCCGTCAGACGTCAGCAGACACCTCCGGTCCAGTGGGGACACGTCACTAAATGCTGAGGCCGAAGGTTTGCTCACAACCAGCTCCTAAGTGGAACCCTGACCTACACACAGAGGCCAGTCTCTAACCCAGGAGCACGGACACCAGCGTCCTGCGCCCCACAATGCCCTGCGCTCACTGGGTGCCCAGAGCCAGCAGCCCGAGGCCGAGGTGAGCATCAGAGAAGAGGAGCCCAGACTTGGGGATCAGAGGACAATGCCCCAACTCTATGGCTGCCTGGCCGGCAAAGGAGAGCACCCCTGCTGGAGGGGAGCAGCCGCCCGACCCAGATCACTATTCTGGTCCCTCACGGGGCGCAGGAAGGAAGCTGAGGGTCAGAGAAGCGAGAACAACGCCGAAACCTCAGCGCCAGCTGCGCCACATGCTACTTCCTCTTCAAGTTCCCCTTCCGTCCGCAGAACCTGTGCGGGCGGTCCCCCCACAGCCGGCCTGTGCACCGGAGCAGACAGAGGTCTGGGACCCGGGCCCTGTGCACCGGAGCAGACAGAGGCCTGGGACCCGGGCCCTGTGCACCGGAGCAGACAGAGGCCTGGGACCCGGGCCCTGTGCACCGGGCAGACAGAGGCCTGGGACCCGGGCCCTGTGCACCGGAGCAGACAGAGGCCTGGGACCCGGGCTCTGTGCACCGGAGCAGACAGAGGTCTGGGACCCGGGCTCTGTGCACCGGAGCAGACAGAGGTCTGGGACCCGGGCTCTGTGCACCGGAGCAGACAGAGGCCTGGGACCCGGGCCCTGTGCACCGGGCAGACAGAGGCCTGGGACCCGGGCCCTGTGCACCGGAGCAGACAGAGGCCTGGGACCCGGGCCCTGTGCACCGGAGCAGACAGAGGCCTGGGACCCGGGCCCTGTGCACCGGAGCAGACAGAGGCCTGGGACCCGGGCCCTGTGCACCGGAGCAGACAGAGGCCTGGGACCCGGGCCCTGTGCACCGGAGCAGACAGAGGCCTGGGACCCGGGCCCTGTGCACCGGAGCAGACAGAGGCCTGGGACCCGGGCCCTGTGCACCGGAGCAGACAGAGGCCTGGGACCCGGGCCCTGTGCACCGGAGCAGACAGAGGCCTGGGACCCGGGCCCTGTGCACCGGAGCAGACAGAGGCCTGGGACCCGGGCCCTGTGCACCGGAGCAGACAGAGGTCTGGGACCCGGGCCCTGTGCACCGGAGCAGACAGATCCTGGGACCCGGGCCCTGTGCACCGGAGCAGACAGAGGTCTGGGACCCGGGCCCTGTGCACCAGAGCAGACAGAGGCCTGGGACCCGGGCCCTGTGCACCGGAGCAGACAGAGGCCTGGGACCCGGGCCCTGTGCACCGGAGCAGACAGAAGCCTGGGACCCGGGCTCTGTGCACCGGAGCAGACAGAAGCCTGGGACCCGGGCCCTGTGCACCGGAGCAGACAGAGGCCTGGGACCCGGGCCCTGTGCACCGGAGCAGACAGAGGCCTGGGACCCGGGCCCTGTGAACCAGAGCAGACAGAGGTCTGGGACCCGGGCCCTGTGCACCGGAGCAGACAGAGGCCTGGGACCCGGGCCCTGTGCACCGGAGCAGACAGAGGTCTGGGACCCGGGCCCTGTGCACCCGAAACAGACAGAGGCCTCAGACCGGGGAGCAGGGCTGTGCACCCGGAGCAGGAGCATGAGGCTGGGAGCAGGGCTGTGCACCCGCCAGGGCAGACAGTCCACACTGAGCCAGATCTTAGATCAGTTTTGCGCAGTGTTTCCACGCCACCTTCCTGGTCAGATCCATATAAATACTCCACTTCTCTCCCAATCTTCCTGTTTTACCCTCTGATATTTTTCTTTAAAAATACAAATACATCTTTCTCGCCCCTTCACATTTCAGTAAATGCACACACAAAAAAAGACAAAGAATTGCTCACTTGAGACCATTTCCATCGTCGAAGAAAAAGTACTTTGTTTTCATATCTTTCAGCAGCAGCTTCGGGTTGTCGCCCCTCAGCACAATCTTGTCCCAGAGGACCACCTGGTTCAGAGCCTACAGGAAAAGGAGTGGGTGCGTTAACTGGGCAGAAACAGCACCTCTGCCGACCCAGACTTAAACCACTGGTCAGCAGTCAGCTCATTACAGCGAGCCGACTCTGAGGGCACAGCACAGCACCCCCCCTCCAGCGAGTGTGGGCCCTGCCCAGGCCGTTCCTGCCGCCACCTACGTACTGCCCAGCGCTTTCAACTGCCAAGTATCACTCAAGAAATGAAGCCTTTAGTGTTTTTTCTTTAAAGTAAAACACAGCTACGTCATTGCTTTATTAAGGCAAAATTTTACAAGTCAGACAATCTTTCAAGCCACTATTCTGACGTATCAGAAACAAATTGTCAGGAGCCTGAAATGGAGTGAAAGCACATTTGTGATCACTACCGAATCCCAAGAACTGTGTTCTCATTAAGCTACCACTCACCAGCTTGTGAAGGCAACTGCTGAGCACACGATGTCCCACTCACAAGAATGTGGACTAGTTATTCCTAAAAGGGGTTCAAATCGCCACCCTAAGTCTCTTTCTAAGAGAAACCAGGAACGTCACAATGGAGGGACAGAGCCAAGCACATGCCAGAGAAAAGTGACTCTGTGTCACATTCCAGGCTGCACCGACTCACTAGTCACGCTGGGGAAACGAGGCTATGTACGCAAGGTAGGTACATCTGTCACCAAGAAAAGACCCGTTTGTTTGGATGATGTGCTGAGATTGAATAGCATGTTTCCATTTGCAACTCTCATCCTCCCGGCCTTTCCTGTTTTAACTCTTTGTTGACTCTCAAGGACAGGAGCACCTTACTCCCAGGCCTAGCAAAACACCTGGGACAAAAGATATGCTCAAAATAATGTGCTGTACCTTTAACTGACTGAAGTGCTAAAAATGACACTGAACTAAAAAACTAATCAGCCGAGACCGGTTTGGCTCAGTGGATAGAGCGTCGGACTGCGGACTGAAGGGTCCCGGGTTCGATTCCGGCAAGGGCATGTACTGTGGCTGCGGGCACATCCCCAGTAGGGGGCGTGCAAGAGGCAGCTGATCGATGTCTCTCATCGATGTTTCTGACTTTCTATCCCTCTCCCTTCTGCTCTGTAAAAAATCAATAAAATATATATAAAAAAATAAAAATAAATAAAAATAAAAAATAAAAAATAAAAATAAAAAACTAATCAACAGAAAAAGCTGGTTAATTTGTCATCTCTTAAAAATGAACACACCTCAAATGAAATACAGAAGTAGACTACTTCTAACTACAAACTCCTTCCAGTCTGTGCAGACAGCAAACCTAAGGGCACTTAGTACCAGCCACACAGCAGTTCATTTATATTCTACACACTTCACAGCTGTGCTTTCATTCACTTATCAGAATCATTTACTTTATACTTTAAACCTAAGATCTCTGTTTTAGTAACATTCTGTATTAATACCTCAACCCTTACTCTAGCTACAATAGCTTGAAATCAGACTGAACTATAAAACTTATAATAATTTAATAACTTCTAGTGACAAAATCTGATAAACTCTAATATATGATTTAAAAAGGCCACCTTAAGTACTCAAATTGGATCCTATACAACTGCAAAACAAAGAAAAATTCTCAAGACAGGTATTTGTTAATTGCATAGGTATGGCTTCATACACTACCAAAACAGCTCAAACCATGTATTTATTTCTATATATTTGAAGCATTTCTGAGGTTATTTTATAACCCAACAAATATTTATATAAATATTTGTTGGGTTATAAAATAACCTCAGAAATGCTTCAAGTATATTACCTTTACAGTTTTTTTATCACACGTCTGGATAACCAGTTATAGGCACAGATCACACATTTCATTGATTCCAGTGTCTTAGTGTGTATCTCTCTAATGATAGCTGTCCAGACAGAATATTTCAGCTCATGAATCCCACAGCTGGCCCTGGCCTGGGTGGCACAGTGGGTTGGGCATCATCCTGTGCACCAGAAGGTCACCCACAATTCCCTTCCCAGTAGGGGGCAGGCCGGAGGCAGCCAATCAGTGGTTCTAACTTACATCAATGTTTCTCCCCCGCCCCCCATTCCTCCCTAAAATCAGTAAAAACGTATTTAAAAAAACCCCACAGCTGGGTGTAATGCCCTCTCCATTTCCTAATACGCCCACGCTCAGCAGCATCCTTCCTGACTGTATCCCCACAAGTGGCCTCCATGGGTTTGCCATCACAAATGTTTTGAACAGGAGCCGCTAAGTATGCACCTCTCTTTACAAATCTGCTCCGCATCCGCTTACTGCTCCCCTCAATCGCGGCACCGAGGGCGGTGGGCCCTCACTAGCTCCTCTCCTCAGCCAGCTCTCACTAGCTCCAGGTTCCTTGTTTCTCATCCTCTGAGTAAGGTGGCTCAGCGGCTCACGAGGGCCCGGCATGGCCGCTGTGCCAGGCTCCTGTGGCATGTGCTGGACCACAGCATCCTCTTCACTCCGACAGCGCTGCAGGGTCTTCCGAAGCCATCTCCCCATCGTGTGCGGACTCGTGTCTCTAAAACTGGACAGCACACCCCCCTGCGCTTTGCACGGCGCCGAGTGCCAGTGAACGAATGAGTGCACTCGGACAGCGGCCCACCTCGTGCCTCGGAGTTCCCGCCACCTCCGGGGTAAGAGTTCACACACGTTTTAGGAAGCAGGGAGCCAGCCCGATTGGGGGCTGAGTGTTACTGTCAGTCCACGTACAGGGTGATGCAGGCTTTCCCTCTGCCGTCTGCATTGAGACGCATACGAATAGATCTGCCGCTCCCAGAAGGGCGTGTGCAACAGCTGAGAAGTGACCACTCCAACCTGTGTCCGGTGAGAAGGTGAAGGGATGGACACACTGAACGCCGCCCCGTCCGCAGGAGAGCCGGCAGCCCGCTCTCTCAGGCCCCCAGGGGTCCCTCGCACCCGAGCCCACAGCGCCTCAGGGCACGGCTGCCACCGGCTGGTGCTTTCCACTAAACTCTTCGGCTCAGGTATTTTGAATATTCAAAATGTACTTTTTTCATAACAAATAAGACGTTACATATCTAAGATATTATATACTTACGTTATTTTTTGTTGAATATTCTGCTGATAAATAAAGAAACAACTGCTTAACATTCCAATCAAATATATTCTCTAGATGTAAACAAGTTAAGGAATATATAAATCATAGAGCAGCACACAGCTTTAAAACAATCTTAGTTATGCTTCAGTATTCGGAGCAATACTAACACCAACATAGAGAAAAAGTGGCCCAGAAACACACTGAGCCACTAATTCAATGAAAATTTATACAAGAGACAAGAGGATTTCATTTTTCAAGCACATGATTCCACTGAAGTTCCAAAGGACAACCAATCATCACAATTTAAAGGTAACGGCCTGCAAACATCAACGACACGCAGTGATTAAACCAAGCACAATAAACGGTGTGTGTTGCTCCGGGACACACGCCAGTAGGGAGCAAACTTCTCAGTCCATGAGACGCTTTGGTAGAATACGCAGTGGTCGGCAATTTGGTTCCATCCGTTTACTGGAGTGGAAATCACCAGGATTAAGTGTAAGACGAGGAAACGGGCCGAGTGCATGTGTGGATTTGATTACATGTTCTGTCACATATCATGTGTTCACACACATAGACCACCACACTCGTGTGTGCACTAGTTTAGAGCACGACATCAGAGCGGGGAGTCTAGGCTAGCGACCCTCCTCCTTCCCCCGAGCCCCCTTTCCTCTGGCTATCTCCCCACTGCAGGCTCTGGCTATTCGATAATTACATGTGTTTGTGTGGTTTTTCACTTAACCTCTTCACCTTCTTTCCTTCAGCCCCCCTCCCCTGCCATCTCTGTGCCATGTGTCCGTGCCTCTGCTGCTCCTCACAGGAGTGAGGTCACGCGATGCCCGGCGATGAGCCAGGGCACTGACCCTTTCCCGCAGACCGGGGGCTGTCAGCCTCTCTAACGCCCAGGCCCTTTGATGCAGCTCCTCATGCGGTGCTGACCCCCAACCATAAGGTTATTTTCGTGGCTACGTCATAACCGTAATGTTTCTACTCTTACGAGTCGTATTGTAAATACCTGTGTTTTCGGACGGTCGTAGGCGACCCCCCGTAACAGTCGCAACCCACAGGTTGAGAGCCGAAACCGAAAAGTCATCAGTGAAACGCTGCTTCAATGGCAGGAAATAGTCTTTTGTGCACCAAACTGTGACTGGCAATGCAAAGTGGGTTTATTCTGAGAATCCCAAAATAATGGGTCCATCGGGTCAACCATGAACATGGACTGCAAGGCCAAATGGCTTCAGGAAGAAGACAGTGCTCTGCGTTTGGTGGGCTCAGGAAGGTGTGGTGTATGATGAGCTTCTAAAACCAGGCCAAACCATTACCACTGATCAATACCATCAACAGATAATCAATCTGAACTACGCTTTGATCATGAAATGACCAGAATGGGCCATGAGACACGGCAAAGTCATTTCGCTTCATGACGCACCATCACACACTTCAAAACCAGTTAAAGACCTGTTAAAAGGTCTTGCCTGGGAAGTATGAACCCACCCCCTTATTCACCAGACCTCGCTCCTTCAGATGACCACCTGTTCTGATCGATGGCACACGCACTTTCTGAGCAGCTCTTCAAAACACATGAAGACGTGGGAAATCAGGTCTCTGAATGGTTTGCCTCAAAACAAGAAAAGTTCTATTGGGACGGTACCCACAAATTCCCTGAAAGATGGGGGAAATGTGTAACTAGTGATGGACATTACTTTGAATAAAGCACTTTTGATGTTTCTCTTGAAATTATGTTTTCTTTAATTACAAAGTCCACATCATTAACCAATACACCTAATAAGTATAGGCACCTAGTTTTTTTTAAGTCATTTTGGAGCAAAAAGGGGTAGGTGATTACTACTACTACTACTATTATTGTAAAGCAATGAAAATTATGCCTATTTCTTTTGTCATATCAGCAAAAAATACAGGTTTTGGTGTGCTGCAGAATTCTAGTAATTTGTTTGTGTGCCATGAGATGAAAAGGTTGAAATCCCTGGTCCAGGCACAGTCACTACTTTCACGCTCGAACCAAAATGCCTCTTACCAGTCATGTTTGTAAACGATGTGAACACTTGAAAGCAGGCAGTTGAGCACGTACTATACTTCCTCATGGTGTACTCTAGATCCTCAAAAAGGCCTGTGTACAAAGAGCTAATTTCTAGACCACTTCCACACCAATAATCGATTCCTAAAAACCCGAGTTAGAGGAAGGCCCTGGGCCCTGGCTGGAGTAGCTCAGCTGGCTGAGTGACACCCCAAGCACCGAATGGTCACCGGTTCCACCCCCAGTCAGGGCACAACCCCGGTTGTGGGTCTCATCCCCCCGCGTTCTCACATCGGTATTTCCTACCGTCTCTCCCTTACTCTTCCTCTCTTTCTAGACTCGGTAAAAACAAACAAACAAACAAACAAACAAAACCACCACGGGAGCTGACACATCAGGTGACCCTGAGGCCACGGCCTGCGGCTGCTCCCGCTGTGGACGGCCGCTCTCCAGCTCTGACTGCGCAAGCTCCGCACCAGCTCTAACGGAGGTTTTCAAAAGGCCGAGAGGTCAGCACTGGCAGAGAACAGCGCCCAAACATCCACCCAACACCCTAACAGAACATAAGCTGGCCAAGAGTGGTCAAAATGTGGGAACTCAAGATCAAGAGGAAATATTTAAATCATCCCCGTTTTAAAGTAACTCAACTGTTATGATTTCTCTGTTATAAAAAATTATAATGGCAAAATGCTAATACGACTCACCAACATTCATTCGGACAATGACCTTCCAGCCCAGAACAGGTGCACGGCACCCTTTCACCTCCGTTTCCATCACAAAACAGGAAGCTATTCTCTGGGACTGCACAAGACAGTCATCCAGGTAGGATGAGCACTGGCAATATCCCTCCTTTTTTAAACCAAGTGCTCTCATTCTCCTTCCAAAATACAGACTCAGTCTCTTAAAGCTCTCGGTTTACTTAATGTTCCCACGAAGAATTTAGAGTATCTTCACACAGTGAGCCCTGGACCTACAGATAAATGTCCTCCAGAGAAGAACGAGGAGGAATGAACATGATTTTACTGATGAAAACAAAGGCCTAGAAATGTTCGCCCCGTCCCCCAAAACATGAAGCAACATGCACATCATTACAGCGCTATAGAAAAGGCAATGAACCTTTCTCAAAGGATATCTGCTGTTATGTCGAAGTTAATGAACCCCAGGTCACTTTTTTCTCTAGGTCCCGTGAAGTCTTCTACATTTTTCCTGGAAGAGAAAAACTTTACCATCCTGTGGACATGTCAACATACAAAACGCACATCATTCCTCAGGATACAGTTGTGTGCACAGGGGAAACAGGTGAATATCAGGATCAACTTCCTAATGGATACTAGTAAAAGGGTGATATGCAAATTGGTCACAACGCCCTCACAGTAACGACCAAACAGCAGGCTGCCTGGGGTGACCAGGCCAGCAGGGGAGGGGGGTTAGTGAGGAATGAGCAAACAACTGAACAGCAGGATAGTGGGGCCACCAGGTCAGCAGGGGTGGCAGTTAGGGGTGATCAGGTCAGCAGGCAGAGGTGGTTAGGGGTGATCAGGCTGGCGGGGGGTGGGGGGGGGCAGAATGGGGGACTAGCAGTCCCAGATTGTGAGAGGGATGTCCAACTGCTGGTTTAGATCGGGCCTAAACCGGCAGTGGGACATCCCCCAAGGGGTCCTGGATTGGAGAGGGTACAGGCTGGGCTGAGGAGACCCCCCATCCCCCCGCAGTGCACCAATTTCCTGCACCGGGCCTCTTGTTCGATATAAAAGCCCATCTTCATTTCCATGCACCTTCAGAGAACCCCTAACAAAACCCAGGGGGCGGTGAAGACTGCTCAAAGCAAAGTGTGGACACATGAGGCCAGTTTGGGAGAAGGCAGGAGAAGGGAGCTGTGCAGACTGTGTCAGTCCAGGGCGCATTTTCCACAGTTATCTCAGGGTGCAGGAGTGGGGGGTACTCCCACCCAGTTCAGACAAAAGGGGACTGAGGCCCAGAACTGTCGGACACTGGCGCACGATCAACTACAGTCACAGCTGTTTGCTGCTTGCTGTGCACCAAGCTCTTCAACACCCCCCAGCCCCACTGGCGGGGAGGGGGCAGAGGTCATGTCCGACCAAGATCTGAGTCTGGAACCAAAACACAGTCTCTAACAAACACCCCCTTAGCAAAGGGAGAAAAGACAAAAATAAGAAGTAAAACGGAAGTGCGGGGCGGGCGGTAGTTATCAGATGATGACCCGCTCGCTGGAGAAGCTGACAGATGAAACGAAGGCACACTTGTTAGATGGGACAGAGAGACACAGCTCCCACCAGGGAAGAGCCGGGGGTAAAAGCCCGGGCCGGGATGCCCACGTCGTCCCCAAAGTCTGTGTCTGGCGTTTTCACGACCTATTCAGGCGGCTGGTCCTCACGGAACGGAAACCCCGCCGCCCTGGGCACGCTGATGGCCGGTTCGGAGCCATCCTCGCCCACTTCCGAGCAGCGGGAGCCGCAGCTGCACCGCGGAGGGAGCCCCACCGGCACACGGGTCCACGGCCCCGCAGGCTGCGCGGGAACCCGCCAGGGGACCCAGCCGGGAACCGGGGCCTGGAGGGCGGACCGGGGACCGGGGACCAGAGACCCAGCCGGGAACTGGGAGGACGGGCCGGGGGCGCGGGAGACTCAGCCAGGAACCAGGGACCAGGGCATCCAGCCGGGAACCGGAACCGGAGGGCCCAGGAGACCCAGCCGGGGACGGGGGACCAAGGCCTGGAGCGCGAGGACCCAGCCGGGGACCGGGGTCGGGAGGGCGGGGGATCCAGCCGGGAACCCAGGGTCCAGGAGACCCAGCCGGAGACGGGGGACGGGGAGCCGGAGGACCCATCAGGGGACCGGGACCGGGACCCGGACCAGGACCGGGACCGGGGTCGGGAGGGCGGGGGGCGGGCCGGCGCCGGCGGCTGGTGTGTTGCTCGCTCATTGGCCGGCGGAGGGAAGTGAGGCACAGGAAGGAAGCCGAGCGCTCGCCGGGCAGCCTCGAAACCCCCATTTGAGAGCAAAGCCCGGGAACCCGCGGCGGAGGGCGGGCGGGAGGGGGAGCCCGCGTGGTGCCCCGGGACCAGTGCCCTGGGGTCGGGGGCCGCCAGCCCGGGGCCCCGCCGCCCGGCTCGGCCCGGCCCCGCCCCGCCCCGCGCGGCCCGGCCGCACTCACAGCATGATCCGCGAGACGTGCAGCCGCACCGGCACGCTCCGGTCCTTGAAGGCGGTGGTGAGGAAGCAGCCGAAGGTGAGCGCCGCCATCACGCTCAGCGAGAAGGCGAACAGCGAGTTCGCCCGCGACAGCACCGTGTTCATGGCGGCCGTGTGCCCCGAGCCCCGTTCCGCACGCACAGCCGGGACCCCGTTCCGGTGGCGGACCGGCTGCCAGCGATCCGCGCCGCCTGCGCCGCGCTTTCCGGGCGCGCGCCGCCGCCGCCCCGCCTCCCTTCCGGTCCGCGCCTAAGGGAGCGCGCGCGCCTCGCCCCGCCCCCAGGGACACGCCCACTGGCTGGGACTGGCCCGCCGCGGCTCCGCCTTCTTCCCAACCCCGCCCCCGGAACACGCCCACTGGCTGGGATTGGGCCGCAGCGGCCCTCCCCCTCTTTTCCGGTCTGCCGACGGGAGCGCGCGCGCCTCGCCCCGCCCCCCCGGGACACACCCGCTGGCTGGGAGTGGGCCGCGCGCGGGCCCTCCTACTTCCGGTCTACCGCCTCCACCAATCAGCGACGCTCAGGGGAGGGCGGGGCTTCGCGGCGCAGACCCGCCTCCTCCGGCCTGGCCGGCCCACCGGGTCTCCTGGCGGGTTGCTGGCTCTTCCCTGGTTGCCCCAGGTGGCCAGGGCGGGCTGGGGGGTTTCCCTGGGCCTCGCTTCTGGGCGCTGAAATCCAGGGAGACAGTTTGGGGTGTGCCCTGGCGTGTCACCACTGGGAGCAGCACGTGACCGCACGCGGGGTCCTGCCCTTGTCCCTTGGGTCCAAGAACTGATGCCAGTAGGAGGGAGGGGGGCAGAGGGCCTGGGACCGAAAATGTCACACCCTCCCACCCCCACCCCCGCTCAGCCGCCCCGTGCACCTTCCACTTTCGACCGCGTCCGCTTCCTGTGACCCCTAAAGCGGTTTTAGACGTTAACGGTCGATGCTGCAGATTCTAGCAGATGCATTTCACTTGGCGTTTCCTGTAACTGACTTCTCCGGGTTCTGAAAGTCAAAGGCGATAAGTGGCCTTGAAACTGCTGTGCAGCGCATTGTGTGAGAGTAAGATCAGCACGGCATCGGTGCTTTTTTTAAAGAAAAAATATTTTTATGGATTTTTAGACAAGGGGAATGGGATAGAAATGTCCACAAAAGGATAATAAAGAACATTATAAACGGACGAACAAAAAGATAGATGCGGAAGCAGTAAAGCATCAGACTGTAAATGACAGCGGGAAGGTTAGGGAGAGGTGGGGGAGATAAGAGATCAACCCAAGGACTCGTATGCATGCGTATAAGCATAACCAATGGACACAAGACACTGGGGGTGTGGGCATATATGGGAGTGGGGTGGAGGGGAGTAATGATAAGATATGTACACATATAATACCTTAATTTTAGAAAAGAAAAAAAATGTCCACAAAAGAGGAACATCATCATTTGGCTGCCACCTGCACACTCCCTGCTGGGGATGGAGCCTGCAACTGGCATATGCTATGGCCCATCTTTAAAGTCCTTCCTTCTCTCATGGCTATGGGTTTGGGTCGTTATAAAAGAATCGAGAGGCTCCAGGAATCTGTACAGATTTTAAATGTTAATAAACCAGAAGAGGTTGGTTAAGCACCCCTGGCCTAGAACATGATAGATACAAACTGGGAAATGATGGTTTGACCCTGGTGCCGGCTTAGGCCGTCTGCTAATGAGCCTAATGAGCCCTTGTGTCTCCGCATTGTTCATGATGCAATTTTGTACAGCCTTGCAGTTGGGATTATTACTGAGCGCCTACTGTGTGCCAGCTCTAGCTCTGAGAGCACAGCACTAATAAGGGAACAACGTGTCAAATTGGAGTAGAGCCAGGAATGAAAAATGGAGAGACCCTTAGTTGAGTTTAAAGTTTGTTGTTTCTGTTTTTTTGTCTTCCAGATAGCCAGAGCTTATTCAATAAGACAACTGTTTATTGAATGCCTACCATGTTGCTAACAATACAGAGATGTAGGACAATCACTTTCTACCCTCATGGAGCTTATAATCTACTAGAGTTGATAAAACACACAAATCTGAAACAAAGCGTAAATATCACGGAGGTTACAGAGTGCTGTGGGCTTCAGAGGAAGAATTTATGTTTGCGGCGATGTGGGACCAAGCAGTATCTGTGGACTATTTAACACAGAGCACGAACTATGTGGATTAGGTATTCTTACGGGGTGAGGTAAAGGATGCTCATTGTGACAGATGTTGATGTCCAGCGACAGTATTCCAAAAGAGGCAGTATGGGTATGTGAGAGATACGCAGTAGTGTGGTCCAGCTAAACTGTATCTTCCTATCTAATAAAAGAGTAATATGCAAATTGACCATCACTCCAACACACAACACGGCTGCTCCCATGTGGACACAAGATGGCCACCATAAGATGGTCAGTAGGGAGGGCAGTTGGGAGGGACTGGGCCTGCAAGGAAGAGCAGTTGTGGATGATCAGGCCAGCAGGGGAGGGCAATTGGGAGGGACTAGGCCTGCAAGAGAGGGCAGTTGGGGGTGATCCAGCTGCAGGGGAGGGCAGTTGAGAGGGACCAGGCCTGCAAGGGAGGGCAGTTGGGGGCAATCAAGCCTACAGGGGAGGGCAGTAAGGAGTGGCCAAGCCAGCAGAGGAGGGAAGTTGGAGGCGATCAGGCCTGCAGGGAAGGGCAGTTGGGGGTGACCAGACCTGCAGGGGAGGTCAGTTAGGGGTGATCAGGCTGGCAGGGGAGCAGTTAGACATCAATCAGGCTGGCAGGAGAGTGGTTAGGGGTGATCAGGCTGGCAGGCAGAAGTGGTTAGGGGCACTCAGGAAGGCAGGCAGATGAGCAGTTGGGAGCCAGCAGACCCGGATTGTGAGAGGGATGTCTGACTGCCTGTTTAGACCCAATCCTGGCAATCGGACATCCCTCAAGTGGTCCTGGATTTCATGCACCAGTCCTCTAGTTGTATATAAAAGCCAAGTGACTAAAACAACCAGAATGACCAGCTGCTGTAATGTGCACTGCCAACTACCCGATTGGGACCCCAATCGCCTCCCCCCAACCTCCCACAACCCCTTCTGGCCTGGCCCCGATCGGCACCCCCCCTCCCCAAATTCCATCGGGAACGGGGATGGCTGACCCATTACCCACAGCCTCTCCTCCCCTTGGCCTGGCCCTGATCGGCCCCCATGGGGCAGGCCAGCCAGACCCCACCTGTGCACGAATTTGTGCACCAGGCCTCCAGTGTAACTATAAAGGATTAGGCAGAAATGAGGCTGGAAAGGTAATGTAAGGGCCTACTGTAGAAATGTCAGCCAAGGAGCCTGGACTTTATGTCACAGGAAATTACAGAGTAAACAGACTGGCCAGTATTTATAAGTTACATCTAGTGGCTCAGTGAAAAAGGAAGACTGATCCAACATTTCAGAGACAAAATCTCTGTGATTTAAAGACTGCTTAGATAAGGGTAGGGTCTTCAAAATAAGGAGGAATGTGGATTGTGAAAGCACAAATAAAATCAATATTGCTGTGACACCATGATTTTTTTTTAACTTTACCAAAAAACATAGTGCTTGAATTGCTTGGAAGGCAAGTAGGGCTGGGTGTGGGGTGGTAGGAGGGCAGTCTCAGGAGTCTCTTTCTACTCCATCACACTGAGTTTTAGCACATTTGGAAGTCTCTCCTTCTATTGTATTTCTCCAATTTTTATTTGGATTTTTTAGATGTTAACCATATAATGTATGTTAGAGGAGATTTACCTTTTTCTTTCCAGTGCTTATATTTGTTTTATTTTGTTCATTGCAGTGGCCAGCATTTCTAACACAATGCTCAGTAATCTCCTATACATATAAAACCCTAATATGGAAACAGACTGAAAGGTGGAACAACGGAAAAACAGGTCACTATGATGTGCGCTGACCACCACGGGGCGCTAGCGGAACATGGCAGGTGTTGGCAGCAGCAGGATGGTGGAGCAGGTGAGCAGGGGGCGCCAGACAAAGGTAGGGCACCAGTTGCTGTCATCAGGGAAAGCCTCTGGTGGTTACTGAACATTCTTTGCTTTCCTGCGTCAGGGTCCCACCTGCTGCCAACCTCGGCCCTGCTTGCACCCACTGTGAGTGCCGGAGCCGCCACTTGCACCTGCTGCTGGCCCCCAGTGCTGGCCCCCATCACTCAGCACCATCAGTGGGTGTGAGCAGCGGCTGTCGGCCCTGATCACCCTTGAGGGCTTCTCCACCTCCCCCTGCTCCTGAGGCAGCAGCCGCTGCTCACACCCACTGACAGCACCAGCCCTGCTTGCACCCCCTGCTGGCGCCAACCCCAATTGCTCTGCACTGTGAGCGGTGTGAATGGGGCCAGCGCCATCAGCATGTGGGAGCGGTGCTGGGATCAAGGCTGGCAGCAGACGGGACCGGGAGGTGCCAAGCAGAGGCACAGAGGATGGGCCGAGACCCGCCTCTATGCCCACCACAGCCTTGCAGCCCACAGTTCCTTTCAAGATGCATGAATTCGTGCACTGGGCTCCTAGTAATGTAGATATGTGGCATCCTTTTATTCCTGAATTTAATAGGAAAGTCCCTTTTATTTCCCCATCGAGTAAGATGCTGGTTTTGAGGTGTGTGTGTGTGTGTGCATGTGTGTGTGTCACACCGATATTAAGGAAGTATCCATCAATGCCTATTGTATTGAGAGGTGAGACACTGATCTGCTACCTCCTGCACACCCCCAACCAGGGATGGAGTCTAAACCCAGGTATGTGTTCTGACCTGGAATCAAACAGGCGACTTCTTGGTGCATGGGTCAACACTTAACCACTGAACCACACAGGTCAGATGCGTGCTAAGGTCTTTCCAAACGCATTTTCTGTGTCTTTGGCGTGATTTTTCCCTCTAGCTCCATGCGATAGACTGATAGTCCCCAAAACTCATACGGTGGGATCCTAACTCCCAACGTGGTAGCAGCAAGAGCTGGGTCTTTGGTGAGTGATGAGGCCACGAGGGTGGAGCCCTCCTGTAGTAGGAGGGAGCGCCCTCTTAAAGGGACCTTGGAGAACTCCCTTGACGCTTACCAGTCCTGGGAGGAGACAGTGAGGAACTGGCTGTCTTCGAACCAGGAAGCCAGCTCTTGCCAGCCGTCCATCACCTTGGTCTTGGACTTTGGTGCCTCCAGAGCTCTGAGAAATAAGTTTCTGTTGCTTTTAAGTCGCCCCGTCTATCGCTGTTTGTGATCGCAGCTGGAAGGGAGTAGGACACTCTGGTAACGAGCTGGATTAGAAGAATGGATTTTCTCATATTGAACCACTGTGCCTTCCTGGAATAAACTCCGCTTGGTCTGGATGAATTCATTGTTAATATGCTCTTGGGCTTTCTTTGCTAATTGTTCTTCTACGTTTTTGTCATAAATATTAGTAAGTGAAATTGATATTTCTCCTTTTTTTTGGCTGTAATACACTCAAATTAGAAAATGAATGTCTAAGTTTTCCTTTTTTCCTATATACTGGACTATTTTAAGTGGCATTTGGATTATCTGATCTTTAAAAATTGGGTAGAAATTCCATGAGGTACTATTTTTCTATTTTGATGGTTATTAATTATTAATTCTAATTACACATATTTGTGTTTTCTCCCTTTTTTCCTTTATTGATTCGTATTTGTTGTTGATTTTTTTCAAAGAACTATTTTTTAGCCAAAACCGGTTTGGCTCAGTGGACAGAGCATAGGCCTGCAGACTGAAGGGTCCCGGGTTTGGTTCCGGTCAAGGGCATGTACCTTGGTTGGGGGCACATCCCCAATCAAAGGTGTATAGGAGGCAGCTGATCGATGTTTCTCATCACTGTTTCTAGCTTTCTGACCCTCTCCCTTCCTCTCTGTAAAAAAATCAATAAAATATATATTCAAAAAAGAACTATCTTTTTACATTTGTTTTATTTTATTGTTTAAAGTATTACAAATAATAGTACATATGTCTCCTTTTTTCCCCATTGACTTTCCCCCGCTTCCCCGACACATGCCCACAACCTCCTCCCCCAAGTGTCTTAATACCACTGTTCTTTGTATGCTTTATTAACACTTAATGTTATCAATTTTTTTTTTATTTCACCTTTCCTTGGTTTACTAGTTTCAGCAATTAGATATTTAATGTCTTCATTTTTATTGTCATGATAAGTGCTTTATATCTTAACTTTCCTGAAATGTTGTTTTCAAATCTTATATTACTTCTTTGATAGAGAAGTAATTTAAGGGTGAAAACCATGGGCGGGGACTCTCCTGCTTCCCTACTCTCAGCCCCAGCCCCATACTGGAGCAGGTCCCTGTGACTCCCCCAGAGAGGACCCCGTGCTGGGGGGATGGAGCAGGTCCCTGTGACTCCCCCAGAGAGGATCCCGTGCTGGGGGGATGGAGCAGGTCCCTGTGACTCCCCCAGAGAGGACCCTGTGCTGGGGGGATGGAGCAGGTCCCTGTGACTCCCCTGGGAGAGAGCCCCGGGCTGGGGGCTGGAGCAGGTCTCTTTGCTGGCTGCTCTGTATGCTGTCCCTGTCATAAACGGACAGTATAACTAGATTGAGTGTGGATAGGCCTAGGGAGCCAGGGCACCTTGGTGGTCTTGGGGACCCCTGATGCAGGAGTTCTCCTCAAAACCAGGGAGTCTCAGGCCCGAGGTTCTGCCAGGGGAGGCGGGGGAGGCTTCATCCTCAGTCCTGTGGGCGAACTCAGTCTTCTGTGGGTCCTAGGGGCTGCTGCTCAGGAACTCGGCCCCCCTGCGCCTTCCGTCATTCTGACTGGCCTTCTGG
Organism: Antrozous pallidus; assembly: GCA_027563665.1. Lineage (NCBI taxonomy): Eukaryota > Metazoa > Chordata > Mammalia > Chiroptera > Vespertilionidae > Antrozous > Antrozous pallidus. The sequence continues at coordinate 94,786,644 of CM050519.1, forward strand.
CGCCTGGCCTGCGCCCCTCTGTTCCCCAGGCTGCCTCAGGCCCTGCTTGTCCTTGCTCCTGTGGACACCTGTGCTGTCCTTGACCCTGTCTGCCCGGGGTTGGTTTTCACACCCTCTGCCTCTACACACACCCCTTTGGGTGGCAGGGGCCTTTGCAGCTTGTTCCTGACCTTGGAGCCCCACAGCAGTCAGCAGCTCTTTGACCCCCCAGGTAAGGGGAACAACCAGGTGAGACCACCATAAGGGGAACAGCCAGGCTAGACCCTCCATAAGGGAACAGCCAGGCAAAGTCTGTTATTTCCAGGACATTCTCTGAGGCTGTTCACACTCCCGCACTCCGTGTTGATATCTGTGAAACGGAAAAGGGAGGCACTCTGTGACAGAGAAGGTGGAAACTCTAATCCCCAGCGCTACTACTTTTTTCTGAGAAATTGTTTAAACTTCTGGGAACACCTAAGACGTTAAAACCCACACGCACCGAAAGAAGGAGACATCTGAATTCTTTACAGCCTGACTTTGAAAGGTCTATTCTGAAGGGGGAAATTCTAGAGGCTCAGAGATGTCAGCTCCTGGATTCTCAGAGATGTCAGCTCCTGGAGGCTCAGAGATGTCAGCTCCTGGATTCTCAGAGATGTCAGCTCCTGGAGGCTCAGAGATCTCAGCTCCTGGAGGCTCAGAGATCTCAGCTCCTGGAGGCTCAGAGATGTCAGCTCCTGGAGGCTCAGAGCTCTCAGCTCCTGGAGGCTCAGAGATGTCAGCTCCTGGAGGCTCAGAGATGTCAGCTTCCGGATGCTCAGAGATGTCAGCTCCTGGAGGCTCAGAGATGTCAGCTCCTGGAGGCTCAGAGATCTCAGCTCCTGGATGCTCAGAGATGTCAGCGTCTGGAGGCTCAGAGATGTCAGCTTCCGGATGCTGAGAGATGTCAGCTCCTGGAGGCTCAGAGATGTCAGCTCCTGGAGGCTCAGAGATGTCAGCTCCTGGATGCTCAGAGATGTCAGCTCCTGGAGGCTCAGAGATGTCAGCTCCTGGAGGCTCAGAGATGTCAGCTCCTGGAGGCTCTGAGATGTCAGCTCCTGGATGCTCAGAGATGTCAGCTTCTGGAGGCTCAGAGATGTCAGCTTCTGGAAGCTCAGAGATGTCAGCTCCTGGAGGCTCAGAGAAGTCAGCTCCTGGAGGCTCGGAGATGTCAGCTTCTGGAAGCTCGGAGATGTCAGCTCCTGGAGGCTCGGAGATGTCAGCTTCTGGAAGCTCAGAGATGTCAGCTCCTGGAGGCTCTGAGATGTCAGCTTCCGGATGCTCAGAGATGTCAGCTCCTGGAGGCTCGGAGATGTCAGCTTCCGGATGCTCAGAGATGTCAGCTCCTGGAGGCTCAGAGATGTCAGCTCCTGGAGGCTCAGAGATGTCAGCTTCCGGATGCTCAGAGATGTCAGCTCCTGGAGGCTCAGAGATGTCAGCTCCTGGAGGCTCAGAGATGTCAGCTCCTGGAGGCTCAGAGATGTCAGCTTCCGGATGCTCAGAGATGTCAGCTCCTGGAGGCTCAGAGATGTCAGCTTCCAGATGCTCAGAGATGTCAGCTCCTGGAGGCTCAGAGATGTCAGCTCCTGGAGGCTCTGAGATGTCAGCTCCTGGAGGCTCAGAGATGTCAGCTCCTGGAGGCTCAGAGATCTCAGCTCCTGGATGCTCAGAGATGTCAGCTCCTGGAGGCTCTGAGATGTCAGCTCCTGGAGGCTCAGAGATGTCAGCTCCTGGAGGCTCAGAGATCTCAGCTCCTGGATGCTCAGAGATGTCAGCTCCTGGAGGCTCAGAGATGTCAGCTCCTGGAGGCTCAGAGATGTCAGCTCCTGGATGCTCAGAGATGTCAGCTCCTGGAGGCTCAGAGATGTCAGCTCCTGGATGCTCAGAGATGTCAGCTCCTGGAGGCTCAGAGATGTCAGCTCCTGGATGCTCAGAGATGTCAGCTCCTGGAGGCTCTGAGATGTCAGCTCCTGGATGCCCAGTGATGTCATCTCCTGGATGCTGGATATGCTCACAGGTGCTCGCACTGCCATGCGGTGCGTGGGAGGGAGTGGAAAGCCCGCTCAGGTGACTGGAATATGCCACGAAACCTGAAACTCTCCAGGCCCGGATCCCGCTTCCTGTTCCCATCATGCATCATCCTGCGGGAGTCAGTCATCGCTGTGTCCCCGACATTGCAGCAGCAGGTGGAGAAGTGAGGGGCTTGTGACTTGGCAGGAGCTCCGTGACAGATGCCAGGGAGATGGCCTGGCTCTGCGCACCGTCTTTACCGTAAGGGCTGCCATTGTGGTTCCCTGATTGTCCCAGGGCCCGGTGAGTCAGGCAGCAGTCAGCCCGTGAGACTGGCCTGACTCCGGCCACAGGCGCCTCTCTGATCCACCTCGTCATTCACGGAGGGCAGGGCTCGCTGTAAGCTGCCGTATTTAGCAGCTGGTGAAGGCTGCAACTTCGCAGGGAAAGATCCCGAGAAGAAAGCAGGGAGCAGACCACACGTTCCTCCTCTGGAACGAAATGAAGACCAAGGGAGAGCAAACCCGAGTCAGCCTGCAGCCCGCATCGCTCCCTTTCCGGCCCCACAGGGCACAGAGGAGCACACAGAGGGGTGGATCCGCATTGCCTTGGCTTCCCAGAGCGAACTTGACATTCTCCTACCTGGCCCGGGGTCCGTGTTTTTGAGAAAGGAATTGCTGCTTCTGTGGGTAGCATCTGTTAAAAGTTACTTAAAATGTATTTATTAGAGAATTCCTGGAATAAAGTATGTAGGTGATGGCGATGTAGGATGTTTTTGATGTTTGCATCAGTTCTGAGAGAAATAACTCTTGGCAAACTTTGTCTCTAAGGTCGGCTCTTCCAGCCACACGACCTTGACAGTTTCCCGGTTCTCAGGGGGAACCACGTCGGGGAACCACAGTAGCGACACGCCCCGGGCACGGAGCAGGGCGAGGTGTCCACGTAGGCCCAGGCCCCCGGGTATCGGGCTAGAGGGTGCTGTGCTGGGTCAAGAGGCTGAACGCAGAGGCGGAGACCACGGCGGACTTGCAGTCCTGTCTGAGGTGGGGATGGGAATGGGGTGGGAATGCTGCGATGTGGAGGCACACGTGGCTCCTCAGAAGTCACTAAGGATGCTGCTCCCAGATCCCACTGAGGGATCTTTGACGAGCTGCTGGTCTCCAGAGCCCAGGGGTATGGGTGCTGCTATCAGTCTTCCTTACCGGAGCCAGGGCTGATTGATGGACCAGCTGCAGAACTGGATCTGCATGGGGAGGGGGGAGGAGGAAGGAGAAGGGGGGAGGGGGGAGGGGCGGGTGCCAGGTGTCATAGCCACAGGGCCTCAGGGAGAGGTGTGGAGAGTGGGGGGACTGCCATTAAATGCCCATTTCTTTTCTATTTAAAACAAAATACCCATGGTTTTGTGACGTGAATGGACCCTTTCTTTAACAGAAGGATCACAAACTAAAACATCCTTTCATACCAATAAAAACCGAGTTGTTTTTAACCCTCCAATTCTGTGGACTTTATCAAGACTTTAAATTTCCCTTCAGGCTATTTGTGTGTATAATAATTAAGTTATATTCATTAAGAATGCTATCTAAATGCAAATGATAATTTAAAAAATTTCAAATTTAAAGAATTTTCTGGCCCAAACTAGTGTGGCTCAGTGGATTAGAGTGTTGGCCTGCGGACTGAAGGGTCGCAGGTTCGATTCCGGTCAAGGGCAGGTACCTTGGTTGTGGGCACATTCCCAGGGCGGGGGGGTGGGGGTACAGGAGGCAGCTGATGGATGTTTCTCTCTCATCAGTGTTCCGGACTTTCTATCCCTCTCCCTTCCTCTCTGTAAAAAATTAATAAAATATATTTTAAAAAAAAAGAATTTTCTGTTTCTGAGCCATTCCGACAGCTCACTCTTTAGAACAGCGATTTTCAACCTTTTTCAGCTCACGGCACACACACTAATTCCTAAAATTCTGCTACACACCGAGAATATATATAATTCTCACCAATCTGACAAGAAACAGCGGCATAATTTTGATTCATTCACAGTGGGCCGCTGTCATTTTCTTATCTGTCTCAGGAGAAGGAGACCAGGGCCTGACAACACGGGTGCTGCGTGTTTTATCAGTTCTTTTAAAAAAAATATTTTAATCTTTGTTGTTCAGTTTATTGATTACATGGTTCCCGGATGTAATCTAAGTAAGTGACACCACGGTGCGATTTGCCTTTCTTGCGGATTGTCGTTACGCTGGCGGTGTTGCCCTCTTGTTCCGTTACCCCGAAAGCACAGCCAGATGCCAGCAGCTGTTGGCAGGTACGGTCAAGTTGGTAGGTACGGTCAAGCAGAATGGACTCGCCCTTGCCCCGGCTGCCCTTGCGGAGAAGAACTGTCGCGACGATGACTGATGGTCTCCGATGACAACTGTCTCCGTGGGCATGCCTTCCTCATCCACCAGGAAGGACACCTCGCAGGACCCGAGGTACCAGCACCTGAGCCCTGGGTGAGCCCGTTGTCAGGGAGCGCGACCTCACGGCGCCCCGGCCACGTCAGGAGCCACGACCAGGCGCTCTGCCGTCTGTTTCCATGACACAGCTTCTGAGAGAGCGAAGAGACGCTAATTAAACAGGACCTGCAGCCTCTGCTGAATGGAATAAGGCACATTTGGCTAATTCCCTGCAAGGGTTGCAAGGTGCAGGGTACACATTTCTGTTTTCATTCCAAATCCCTAGGCAGCCCGAGCTTGGAAGGCTCCAGGGTGTTCAAACCAGAGCCTCGTCTGCCTTTCTGTTTTTCTCATGAGATTGTACAAAATGGCAAAGAGTGAGGGTTACTATAGCACAGCAGAGAACACTCATCCTACGAAAACAACCCGCATAATGTTTCCGTTTTCATTTTGTTAGCTGTCACCGACCTTCAGCAGCACCAGTCAATAGCCCTTAGTGTGCGCGGCCTGCATTTAGGCCTGCCTTTACGTTCCCTCGAACCCCTGCCGGGGGCTGGGCGGATGGCTGCCATTGCACTGAACACAGCAACCTCGCTGTTCCAAGTGTAGCCCTGTAGTTCAGAGGGTGTTGTGTTGTGTTTTTTTAAAATCATTGGAATAAAAATGTCAACTAGAGCCTTTAGATTTCTACCAGAAAATAAAGAATCATATTGTAAAAAAATAAAAAGGAAGTGGTCATTTCAATGGAATGATTATATTTCCTCTACATAAAACTATGTACTTATGCTGGCCCTGGCCAGTGTGGCTGAGTTGGTTCGGCATTGTCCCATGCACCAAAAGGTTTCGGGTTCAATTCCCAGTCAGGGGACATGCCCAGGTCGTGGGTTTGATCTCCAGTTTTGGGAGGTGGGGGAGGGGGGGAGGTAGAAGGCTGCTGATCATTGTTCCTTTCTCTCTTATTGATGTTTTTCTCTCTCTCCCTCTCCCTTCCCCTCTCTCTAAAAGTCAATACAATTAATTTTTAAAAATACGCTAAGACTTATCCACTGGAAAGCATTATGTCCCATTGACATTTTCAGTCTAATGACTTGGATCTATATTGTAGCTCAGGCAGAGCAGGTGTGCCCCGTAATCTCTGGAAATGAGGTGCTCTCTTCTGTGAGAATGTAAAGATGAATATGGTCACATTTGAAAGTCATTATCATATTCAGCGTCTGAATGACATGAAATGACGTCTCTGAAGCACAAACACACAATGCCAATTTCTGCGGGACAGTGACCTGGGTGCTGAAGGAAGGTGGGCGAGCACTGTGGACGGAGAATGGTGGGAGGGGCCTCGGAGCCCCCCTCGGACACCCATGTGGGGAGAGGAGCAGAGCCCATACTTAGGAAAGCGTCAGTAGGAGGAAGCCAAGGGAGCTTTTCTATTTGGGAGCCACTTTTAGGATCGCCCTTCACACTGCTGTTATGGCTGCCATGGGACCAGATGGGGTCTGGGCCCAGAGCTGGTCTGTCTTGGGCTGGCCAGTAGTGCGTGAGTTCGTGACACTGTGCAGGAAAGATTCCACAGCACATGTTTTCAGAGTGTGGTTATTACAGCTGGGGACAGTGAACCGGAGGAAGGGCTTACGGTAGAAGACCCAACAGGAGAGAGAAAGTCAGAGAAAAGGGGGGCCTTGGAGACAGGCTCAAGGGGTGAGCCCAGGATGAGCTGGTGCTGCCTGCTGCTCCCCTGGTTGAAAGTCTAGTGGGGCCCTTCGAGTTTAGGAGAGAGAGAGCGGAGATACAAGGCGTGGATGTGCTCCAGGGAGAGCTACCGTGAGTCCTTTGTCTTGAGACTTTCTGTCTTTCTTTGGCTGCTGGGGATCCTAAAGGCGGTCTCAGGAAAGAGTCATAACAGAACAGTCATTAGCTTCAGAATGCTGGTTCATCAGAATGTGCCTACAGAGGGGCCAGGGGTTACTTCCCCAATAGTTTCATTTTTAAAGCATGTCATCCAGAACGTCAGGGAGGAGGGACTGGTGCTGAGGCCTTCACGCCCTGGCCGGTCTGCAGTGCGCAGACTATCCGCCCTTAGTGTCCTAGTTGGGGAAGACCAAACCTGTGATTCATTAGCTGGCTGTAAATTGTTGAAACTGTGTGGCCGTGTTTAATTTTTTTTTAGGAATTTTCCTAGCTTCTTACTATCCTGCCTCACCCACTCCATCATCTTATTAGAATACTTAGTTGGAAGTTACCTGTGGACTACTGTGACCAGATCTAATATTCTATTTTTCGTCCTCATTCTTCTTCTTCTTACTCCATCATTTGGTCGTGGTTTGAAGACTCGTTGTTTTCAATGTACTAACTCTCGCCCACCCTGTATTTTGACCCTTCTGTCTCCTTCCTGTCTGTTGTTTCTATGGGAGTCACTCACCAACTCTTAGCTTTGAAGAATCTAAAAGTATTAGCCCAGCCACGGCACATCCCCTTTCCTTTTTGTCTCTTTCTGGAGCACACACAAGATTCCATCTCACGGAATCATCACGTATAGCCTGCCCTATGACTTTAGGTACCCATTTAGGGGCCCAATTAAATACAGCCTCAGGCTGATCCCTCAGAGAGAGAGAGAGAGAGAGAGAGAGAGAGAGAGAGAGAGAGAGAAGGGGTGAGAATCTGGGTGGCTGTCTTACTCTCGATTCTCGAAGCATGTACTCATTCACATTGTAAGTGCTTACGAGTAGAAAAGATGAGCAGTGACTTGAGCATGTATTTCAGAGCCAGACTGTGTTCCAATACTGCACTTGCTCATAGGAGCTCTGTAGGTCACAAAAGCTGTCTAAAGCCAACTTCTTCATCTTTAAAATTAGACAATGATACTCACCCCTCCCAACAGAGCTAGCAAGTAAGATTTATGTGAAATGAGCAGCATGGTAGCACAGGAGATTCAACCTTAATTTCTCCCTTTGCTTGTCACCTCCCTCTCATCATTCATTCCAGTAACACAATTGTTGAGCTCCGTTTTGGTTTCACTGATGATTGACTAATTGGCAGATTCGAACAGTTGGGATAGTCTGGCTAATCAACCAAATCCCCCCCACCATGCCCTCTCAATAATGTAAAGTTTTATCTCAATAAGTCTACTAACCACAATTTTATTTTTTTTAAGAAAATGCTAATGTCGAGAAGAGAGGGGCACAATATGTTTCAGGTGACTCTGACATATTGATAAAGTCATTTGGGAGGGTCTATCATGTGAAAAATACAGCATCTAGTTTATATTTGATGAGTTTACTTACTGTGATTTTATTTAGTCTCCGTTTCTATTGATTAGTAGAATCAGATATAGAAAGAATTGCTCGAGGAGTGTGTGAAACACAGAAAATGCAGGCATCTTGACCTCACATCCTAAATATCATAGTCTTTTCTCCCTCATAGTAAAGCTATCAGGATTTAAAGGTGATGCCCTTTTATTTCTTGTCTGATCGCAGTGGCTGGTACGTCCGCACTCTATTGAACAAGAGTGGTGAGAGGGGGCATCCCTGTATTGTTTCTGTCCTCAGGGAAAATGGTTTTAGTTTTTCCCCACTGAGCATGATGTTAAACTACAGCGGGAAGGCAGAGGAGGTTGGGGGGTGGGAGCTGAAAGAGATCAACCGAAGGACTTGTACGCATGCATATGAGCATAATCAATGGATACATGACACTGGGGGGGGGGGGAGGTGAGCAAAAGTACTGGGGGGTAGGGGAGGCCAGGGGGAGGTCAATGGGGGAAAAAAAGGAGACATGTGCACTACTATTTGTAATACTTTAAACAATAAAGAAATAATTATAAGAAATAAATAAAAATAAAGTGATGCCCAAGGCCAACAGCCTATTGAAGTAAAAGTGTCCCTCCGTCCCGAAGAATCCCATCCCCGAGCGCTGATGTGGGGACAGTTATAATGGCACTTCTGGTAAAGAGGAAGGCGTGAAACCCTAGACGTGACCGAGGCAGGGTTTGCGGGTAATCCTGGGGCGCCTCGGTGGAAGTCAGCGCGGTGATTCAGAGCTCGTTACAGGCCAGCTGTCCTGGCCCAGGGCTCCCCGTGCCTGTGGTCCCCATAACCCCCCTTCCCCGGGGAGCCTAACTGGAGGTGCCCGCCATGCAGCTGCTTCCCTGGCAGGAGGGGGAGCATTTTGTTACTTTATCTTAAGTGCTTTGAAGTCAGTGGCACTGGGCCCAGTGAGTGGCCACTGAGTCTAGTTCTCTGCCTGTGAAAAGGAGACCTTTGCAGAAAGAGCTCAGCGATTTCTTCCTAATCCACTGGCCAGCCTATTTGTTCTGGGCGCCACTCCTTCATCCCAGGAATGTTTCATGGCAGTCAGAGGAGATACGCAGCCTAGCAAGCAAATACCAAGGTGGGGAAGCAGCCAACAGTGGCCCCCGTGACTGGTCACCGCTACCTTCCTTTATCCCAAGAAGAGCCACTGCTATGGGTCTTGACTCTTTTATTATTTGCCATTCTGTTTTGATTTTTTTTAATTGTGTTTTTTAGAGAGAGGAAGGGAGAAAGAGAAAGAGAGAGAGGGAGGGAGAAACATCTATATGTTCCACTTATTGATGCATTCGTTGGTTGTTTCTTGCCTGTGCCCTGACCGGAGATCAAACCCACAACCTTGGCATAGCGGGATGGTGCTGTAACCCACTGAGCTATCCAGCCAGGGCGGCTTATTTGTTATTATGGAGCTTCTCAGAAGAATTGGGAAATAGTTCAATTAACAGGCCATGAACCTGGTCATATAAATGCAACTACATTAACTCCCTGTGCGATAGCCATTTTTATATTTTGTCATATTATTTTTGGCTTATGTACAAAAAATATTGCCACGCTACCTTATTGTTCTTAATAATTTACTCCATTTCTCTTTTTAAAATACAGCTCGTCTAAGGATTCCCTGATAGTTGCATTTCACTCCTAAAAATACATCAAATTAGGGTTTACAGAAATTACAGGCTTTAAAGAGGATATTGTTTCGCTTGGTGTCGGACAGTCCAGCTCAAACACCTGTTTGGGGGCGAAGGGGGAGCTGCTCCTTCAGGTGGGCCCACCACACACTGTCCTCACCTGGATGTGTCCGATGTCTGTCTCCTCTAGACTCTGAGATCCTTGTGGCAAGGATATTACATTTTTCTTTCGTCTCCCCAGCATGCGGCGAAATGTTGGACACATAGTAGGTGCTTAGATTTCACTGAATGAAAACTAGAGTTATTTTTCTATGGCTTTCCAGTCAATGCACATATAAACACATATATATATATATATATATATATATATATATATATATATATATATTTTTTTTTCTGACAACACTCCAAGCTGCATCATGGGCCGATTGGATGAGTCCTGTTGAGATCACCGGCTGCTTGAGGCCTGAGCTCAGGCTCTGCAAATAGGACCATGCTCGAGGCTGGACTTCTGGGCTCAGTTTTACCCGTTCTTCCAAATATCATGGCCAGGAACCCATACACAAAGCCTTCTACGTGTCCATGCTAATTCCATACCAATAAAAATTAAAAAAAAAAAATAAATAAAAATAGGAGGCAAGCATCTGCATGTGGATTTCCACGCCCGGCTTTTGTAATCCACAGCAGAGAGGCGAGGTGCAGCGTGCGTTTATTTCCAGGATGGAAAGTCAGGAGCCTTAGGAGCCTTGCAGGGCCCCCTGGCCCGGGGCCGGCCAATGGGGCCGGGGCCTGCGGGCGGTATAAATAGGCCGGAAGGTATAAATAGCCCGGGATCGCCGGCGGGCCCAGCTGTCGCTCCGGACAGGGGCCAGTGGCCGGGCAGCGCGCACCGGAGCCGGGCCTCAGCTGCCCACATTCCTGCGCGGCCATGTCGGTGCTGGAGGAGGGCCGGCCGTTCGCGCAGCAGCTGTCCAACGTCTACTTCACCATCCTGTCCCTCTTCTGCTTCAAGCTCTTCGTGAAGATCAGCCTGGCCATCCTCAGCCACTTCTACATCGTCAAGGGCAACCGCAAGGAGGCGGCGCGCATCGCCGCCGAGTTCTACGGCGCGGCCCCCGGCCAAGGTGGGTGTCCCCTCTTCGGTCCGTGGAGCCCCAACAGGACAGCCTCTTCCTCTCCTGGAGGCTCCCCGGGGCCAGGGGCGGGTGGGGGTCTCATCCACTTCTCGTCGTGGGAAATATTTGCTAACACCGTGGTTTCTTAAAAAAAAAAAAAAGAAAGAAAGAAAAAGAAAAGAAATTGCTTTGCTGCGGAACTGTCTTTGGTATGTTTGCAAACTACCCTGTTTCCCCGAAAATAAGACAGTGTCTTACATTAATTTTTTGCTCCCAAACATGCGCTAGATCTTATTTTCCGGGGGGAGGGGGATGCCTTATATCACAGCAAGTAGGTCTTATTTTCGGAGGGGGGGTGCCTTATATTATAGCAAGTAGGTCTTATTGTCGGGAGATGTCTTACTTTCAGGGGAACAGGGTAGACTGGATGGGCACCTGCTTTTAAACGCTCATTGTTCTGGCAGGTGTGGCTCGGCTGGGGTGGAGCAGCGCCCCATACACCCACTAACCGTACACTGCCCTGTGCATAACTATTTTAAACCTCTGGCCCAGTGGTCGGCAAACTGCGGCTCGCGAGCCCCATGCGGCCCTTCGGCCCCTGGAGTGTGGCTCTTCCACAAAATGCCACGGCCTGGGCGAGGCTATGTTGAAGAAGTGGCGTTAGAAGAAGTTTGAGTTTTGAAAAAGTGGCTCTTCAAAGAAGTTTCGATCGTTGTGCTGCTGGTATTTGGCTCTGGTGGCTGATGAGTTTGCCGAGCGCAGCTCTAAACCCTTCCTTTGCCACAGTGTTACAGGCTTCGATCAACGACCCCAGCCGCGTATGGTCCATTAAGGGAAAGCCAAAGTTTTATGATTTTTAATTCAGATCTCTAGGCATAGGGGGAGCATTTATTCAGGAGAGAAGATTTGGAGATCTGATGTGTTTGTCACCACGTTTGTCTTACCGAGATTAACCACTCGGCGATAGAATAAAGCGCAGCGTGTCAAATTCCGACGGGCGGCGTGTGTGCTCCTGGTGGCTGGTGGCTGCTTTGCTCCATCTGTAAGAAAGGGGTGGTAAGAGGATAGAAACACGGATTAACAATGTGTGTGTGTGTGTGTGTGTGCGGCCACTACGTCCCGCACGCCTCCCAGAAGAAATCGAAGTGTGGGAACACAGGAGACGCAATGGTTTGAATCACAGACTTTAAAGGTTGTAAAGCCATTTGTGTTCTACCGGTCTGATACTCTGTACTATCAAAACAGTTCTCGGGGCGGGTTTCAAGGTGACATTTTAAGTTCTGATCTTCTCTTGGTTAATTTCTGGTTATGAAAATCAGCAGGCAAGCATACACATTTTAGATCCCCAGATTTCTCTACCATAACTGAAATGTTCAGCATCTCAGTATCCTACCACAGAATGATAGAATGTAATTTTTTCCCCCAGAGCACTTAGAGTGGGAAAGTTGACCTCTTAAAAATCTGATTGCTTCTGTTGTTCAATTTGTGAAGATAATTCATTTTAAACGCAGGTTACCCTGTGTGGACATGGAAAGCTGAGTAAAGGTCGGGAATCTTTTTGGGGTGTATGAGGTAGATCATGAGCACATTGTTCCCAAGGAAGCATTTTCTTTCGCAAAGCGAGGACTTGATGAGCTCATTAAAAGTGGGCGGGATCTACCCTCCAGGGGGCAGCCCCATGAGGGAGGTGGGCACAGGGCAGAGGCGGCATTTGGCCCTGCGCCCGCAGCCTGCTTCAGAGCAGAGGGAGCATGACGTGGCAGCGTCTCACTGGTGACCGAACATCTTGTTTAAAAACACCGAACATCGGAGACTCGGTTTTTAAACAAACCACATTTCCTGATACAGGACTAAATAGATGATATGATTATAGGTCCCAACATTTACTCTCAAGAGCAGCCTACAGCTCATTACCATGATTCATAGTCAAATCTTGTCTATGTGTTACGAGAATTGCCGTATGTGGAAACCTAAAATATGGGCTAAAATGCTATCATTGTGTGTGTGTGTGTGTGTGTGTGTGTGTGTGTGTGTGTGTCTGTGTGTGTGAGAGAGAGAGAGAGAGAACTGACAAGGGTTTTAGAGGAAGCTATGGAAGCTCATGTTTTACACATATTTTGGGGCAAATAAAAACCAACCATCGGCTTCTCTTCAGCCTGGTCCCAGTGTGATTAAGCTGGTGTGACAGGCATATATGAAATGGCTTCCTGCTTTTTACGAGTCTGTGTTAAGATGTATGAGAACTCTAGGATTATTTCCCAAAAAAGGGAAGAAGAAAATTAACACTCCCTAATAGAAAACCCTTTTCCTAGGAATATTAAGTTGGTTATAATTTTTGTTTTGTGTTGTTTGTAGCAGTAGATCTCGTTAACAACATTCTGCCTTCCAATATCTTGCATTAATCTATATGTTAAGTAACAGAATATATTATGATAATTTTACTCAGTGTAAGCATAATTAGTCTCCTTTTATTAAAAAAATTTCTTTTGTATTAGAAGGATAATCAGATGCCTTGCAAACATTTTATTGATCTACATGTAAGAATTCATTTTTTCTTGCCCAGGAAATTATTCTTTTCTTTATTGTAATGTAGCTTGTTCTCTTTTATTTACTACAAATAAGCTATTTTTATATCGATTATATTTTTATAATTAACTAATCAGGCTCAATTATCTTTGTTTAATCTGGCAATTTCCTCCTTCCTTGGAGAGATTATCACCTTTACTCCACTTCGAGTTAGGTTTCTTCTTCCTCCTTTCAAGACTCAGCCAGATGGCTCCCCAACATTTCTGGTGTGGGTGGGGGTGCCAAATTCCATGAAACAGGAGCTCATGTGTGTGTGTTTCCATGTCCTTCATAATCAGAGAAGACCCTGCTGACAGCCCTCTGGATGTCCTCCCCAGGAGCAGTGCTTGGCAGGAAATGAAAGAACTGTGTCTTAGACTCACCTGCAAATCAGCCCTCTGTGCTCCACAGGTGTCAGGTGGTCTTAACGTGCTTTCCCAACAGATTGAGACCCAGGAATGGTTACCCAGCAAGAATGAAATGCAGCACAGCTAAATGGTAGCTGACGTAGCTTAAGACTATTTCCTTCTTGACCCCGTTGTTATTCCAATAAAACTAAAATCTGCCTTTTCATCTTCTGTACCCATGACTTTTATCAACACCTCCATCAAGTAGAAGGAACCTCCTTGCCACACTTTGTTATGTAACTACCGCCTCTACCATTGCTGCTGTTTAAGGTCCTGGTAACAAGCTCTATGTACCAGAGGTCTAGTCCATTTTTAAAGCCAGCCCTGGGCTTTGAGACTGACCGTGAGACTAACCGTAGTTGAAAGGTGTTTTCCACTGGAGCAAAAGAGGCTGCAGGTAGCTCACCGATGTTCTGAAGTCACTCCAAGGTTTCCGGAGAAGCCACGAGCTGCTAATATTCCAAGAACAACACAGGAGTTAGCTGGCTCCTCTCCTCAGTGAAGGTCAATATTGCCAAGTTCTGTCTTAGGCTCTGAAGGAAATCCAGTAGGTTTACCCTCAAATGGACAGGGCCCATTCTAAACACTTGTGTTTTTTTTGTTGTTTGTTTGTTTTTGTTTTGAGCACCCCTGATAACAAGGAACTAAAGAAAAAGAACATAACAAAGACAAAAGTCCCATCCCCACCTAATTGAGGAGACAGTATATCAGTATGTACTAATGACTTTCCAGGGACGCTCTTACCAAAGGAATCTGGTGAATAGGAAGACCAGTCTCAAGTCAGGACTTTCAGAGATATTCACAGTGAGGCAGACCTTGAATTGACCGAGGAAAGAGCAGAAGCATGGATTTATGCCTAGACTATTAAGAGACGATGGATTTGACTGCAGTAGAAGGTTTATGAAGCGGAAAATGATGTTAATAACTTGGGCACAGATATGGAAAGAATTTGAATGGCAGGCTAAGCAATTTGAACTTAACTTTGAAAGCAGTAGGAGTCATTGAGAGTTTTTGGCATGGGTGTATGAGTGTGTGGGTGTGTGGGTGTGTGTGCACGCACGCGCAAGCAGGAGGTGGGGGTGAATGGGAAAATACATGCATAAAATCTTAACTCAAGATAGATTTATATATTCGTGATCTTTGGAGTTGGGCAATGGTACAGGCTTGAGATAGGGAGCTGAGGAGCTCCCTGCCATAAAGAGATGAGACCAAGGCTTGTTTGTTGGTGCTGGTGCAGATAGAAAAGAAAGAATGACAAGAAATATAGATTAAAGAAAGAAGAAAAGAAGAATGGATGAACCCGACGATTCCTTTCAATAACATTGGCAGAGAGAGCAAATGTCACCTTAGGGAGCTGTCTCCCAGAATTCGGTTTAACATATCTAAAGACAAATACGTCAGGCACAAGTTTTCATTGATACACAGGCAGATCTGTAGTTCCCAGCCACCCCAGAGAGGTGGGTCCTTTGCTGCTTAGCCACCACCTCTCTGGTGTGAAACATCAGGGTAAATCAACTAGAATCTGAATTCTGTTCTTGCATTTGATTTATTTAATGTATTCCTTTTGTCCCACCTTTTCATCGCCAAGCCACCTCTGATTATTATTTGAATCTCCCTCCAGACCTGTCCACAAAGGAGAATGTGCTGGTTTGACCCAGCACCGTGTCAGTCCATCTGACACTAGCCGTCCTCCTCGTAAACGCATGTACTTGAGTCTTGATACCGCTCCATAGCGTTGGTGTTCTGTGAGTTGTAAGTGCACCTCTGAGATGTGAGTTTGCTCCAGCTTTGCTGCCACATGGGGTTTCCAAGTCTGTGAGGCCATGGACACATCCAAGACTGGAAAACTCATCAAGTTACTAAATCTGCAAAGCTGCTTGAAAGACAATCTGGTGACTCCCAACCTCTTCGGCCCTCTTCTCATCCCTGAGACAGGGCCTGTTCTAAATACTTGTTTGTTTGTTTTTTGGAGCACCCCTGATAACAAGGAACTAAAGAAAAAGAATATAACAAAGACAAAAATACCAACCCACCTAATTGAGGAGACAGTATATCAGCATGTACTAATGAATTTCCAGGGACGCCCTTACCAAAGGAATCTGAGACTTCCCGTGGAATATAGGAGAGATGTAGCATCATCGCATGCAATATCCATGTTTGTGATTTGATTAACTTTGGACCTAGGGTTGCCAGAAAGCATGCAGTGGTTTTTCTCGAGCTGTCTGCTGTTGATACTTGGAAATGGCTACTGTGTAAACACGTTACCACAAGTCAAAGTAAATGTCATTTGGAGAACAGTGTGAACTGGGTGGGAAAAGCAATTGGAATCTTACCTAGTCTTATCTAATAATAGACAAAAATATAAATTGACCGTACCTCTGCTACATCTGCAGCCAATCAAAGTGAGTATGCAAATTAACACAACAAAGATGGTGGATTAATTTGCATATGCAGGCACAGAGCGGTGTGAGGGAACGCCTGCTATGAGGGAGAGGGAATGGTGGAGGGAGCTACAGGAGTGGATTTCTGAACAGAAAATGGGACTTGCTGGCTCCCAGGTGGCAGGGAGTGAGGCCAGGGAAAGAAAGCCTATTCTTGCACAAATATCGTGCAATGGGCCTCTAGTTTTATATAATGTCATGTCATTTTTTTCTCCATCAGTAAAGTCTATCCCAGGTCTTAAAGCTACGCCAGTAATTTAATTTTACAGCAGATGCTGGTGACGGCACACAGGGGTATTTCCCACACCTGCTTCCCAGGAACTCTGTTCAGGTGGTTTTCAGGGTTGCTGTGTTGATTAGATATGAGGTTAGTTATGTTAGAAACATTGCCCAGAGCCTCAGCAGTGGGCCATTTCAAGAGACAAATCTGTAGGATGGCTTCTTTCCTGGTGTCCATTATAGAAAGGTGTTAAAGAAGTGAGAGCATGGGGCACATAGTCTACACTTAGGTGGAACACTGCCTAGAATAACTTGGATCAATGGAACTGCTTTTCTATGATAAAAGCATAACATTATAATCTAAAGTGCTAAAAACATGTTTTTGAAGAGATTTTCATTTTCCCCACTACTAATGTTCAGGTATGCCAGGCCACTTTTTGGGAGGAAACTATTATTATCGCATGAGTATAAAATGGAATCTGGGGACAAAGGCTGTCATTTTCATGTATTAATATCTTCCTTCTTCCTCCATATTTGGAGAATTGCATGAACTTGTGGAATTAAGGAACTTGGCATAGTTAATGATAGCTGAGGAGGGATCCGTGTTTCTGGGAATAACCTTCTCATGCCCTTTGGCTTTCTCTTTCTTCCTTTGGTTGTTCAATTATTTGCTCATTTATTACAGCATTTTCTTGTGTATCTTTTATTTCAAAGGCACTGTGCTGGGCATTAAGGATAAAATATACAAACACACCTCTGTCCCTTTCCTACAGGCATGTATAGTCTAGTGGGAGAGACAGACAGATAACCAAGTCATTTAAAAGCATCAGAAGTGCTATTGTGCATGGTTAAGGATGGGGCTGTGGAAGCACAGAGGACAGAGTACAGATAAGAATGCTTCTGCCTGGGATATGGCTCTTAAATAAAGACTGTGCCAATAACAAGCATGCTCTCTCCCATAAGCATGCACGGTCCTTAGTCACAATGTTTCCCCATCCCCCACTCTCACTCCTGTGTACTTTTCCCCTCTCAACCTACTGGTACTATTATTTCTAACTCACACCTCCTGCCTAAATCTTTACTTAAAGCCTCAGAGATTTATTGTTAAAAGAATTTATTTTGGGGGAAGAACAGGTATGCTCATTGCTTATCTATCCGCTAAGCTTTTGGGAAATTAAAAGCATTTCAGTGATATTTTTCAGAATGAATTTTGTATATATTGATAGATGCCCTATCAACTCCGAAATTTTTATATAAAAATGACAGTTAAAGGGGAGCAATTTTATCCTTTTCCATATACTATCTCTTTTAGAAATGGGAAATTATTAAATTAAGCAATTTTTTTCTTATTAATGGATCTAACTGACGGTTTTATATTTAATTCAGTTCAATAAATACTTGAATACCTACTCTATTCCTGGCACAATATTATGTGACACATGTTCATAGTTGGATGCCTGTGGATCTGTACATATGTGGCTGTGCATATACATGTTTACTTTTTTATGACATATGACTTTGCTTTTTGAGAAAAAGAAGACTTGGGTAAGTGGAGCCAAACCATGTACATGTCAAACACCCCAACAGCAAGCAAGTAGAAATTTGTAAGGTGCTAGGTAAGCAGTTTAGCTCTGGAAAGAATGTTCCCTAACGATGTCCATTGAGAGCATCAGGAACTTCATGCAGAAGACAGAACTTAATTAAACTTCTAAGACAGATCCTATCTAGTTCCGTGCGCGTGGAGATGAAACCAAGCAGAACGTGAAGAAAAATGGGAAGTGTAGGATGTGGAGCTAAACAAGCCCGGCTCGTGTGCGATGAAGATTGAAGATGAACCTTGGATAAGGACGCATGGTCGGGCGGCTGGTGTCAGCGTGAAAAGTGAGCACACATCTTCTCAGAGCGCACATCCCAAGGGAATAGTTCTAGTAAGAGCTTCCTCACGCCTCTCCTGGATTTAACCTACAGAAAAGGGTCATGAACTAATAATGATGGTAATGCTTACCACCGTGAGCATCTTACCGAGCCCTCGGTGTGACCTCATGAACCATATCTTAGAGATGACAGGATGCCTACGTGACATGGACCCCACAGAGCACACACTCAGAGGATTCCTGCAACTGTGTCAGTGCGCTACACTCGTTTCCTGGGCTGGAGGAGGGAGGAAGGCTTAGCTTCGGTAACTGACAACTCGCGTCCTTTGGAAGCTGGTGGAGTGTTTGGAATGCCTCTTCCTCTAAAACTAACTTAGAAAGTTTGGGAAGGAAGAAAGGGAGGAGGAAAGGCAGAGGGAGGGAGGGACAGAGGGAGGGAGGAGAGAAAGGAGAGAGGGAAGGAGGGAGACTTGCCAGCTAAGAGCCATGTGGATGACTTTTGGCTTCTTCTTTACCAGCTGCACAAATCCTCCATTCTTCCCCGCCTCCTCTCAGCAATGCTGCACAGCAGGCCATTGGCTTTTAGCCTGAAAATGCCCAAAGAATGCCGACCCCAGAGTAGGAGGCTGGAGGAGCTCAGACATCGCCGGCACTCCCAGGGGGCCTGTGATTGAACAGGTGCACTCGGCCAAGTGGAGGGTAAACATAGCGAAGTGATCTTTTTTCTCAGTCTCATAATTCCCCATGGGTGACTGTGAGACAGAGTTTAGAAACCTGCCCTCTGAGGAGATTTAAGAGTTTTTTAGATGCTCCTAGGGACCAAGAGGCTGGGATTCTGTGAGGGGACAAGTTTCCACGCGCCCCCTCCCCTCTCTGACAGGACAACTTGGCTTGGATGGATCTCCAGAAGCTGGGCTTTAGGAGGAATTTTTCTTTGAAGAAAAAGATAAAAATAAGGTTTTAAACAAGACTGTCCCAGTTGATGTCAAGGATAATGTAACTTACATGCATCTTTCCAGAAGCTGACCCCCTGCGAAATGAGTCACAGCTGAATGTCCTCTCAACGCTCTGTCTGGGAGGGTTAGGGATACATGTGAGAGGCCAGGACACTGCCTTCTCCCCCTTACTCCCAGGGGCAGCTATGTCCTTGTCACCACTGCCCCCCTGAGGGGACAGAGATCCCAGAATGCAGACCCTCCACTGCCTCCTGAGGGGACAGAAAAGTCCAGAACACAGGCCCTCTCCGGAGGCTGGGTCTCCCTGCAGGCAGGCGACAAACAAACTGAAAGGTGAAACCCAAAACCACCCGTGGTCTTAAATAGAAGCCCTGGCTCCTCCGGCCTCACCGAGTGCTCAGCTGGGTTTCGATGAGGACGGAGGCCCCGACAGTGCAGTGGAGGCCAGTGGGTGGGAAACCTGCCCTTGGCCGTCAGGACCTTGCCCAGTTCCAGGCTGGCGGGCTGAGTCAGGGAGGCAGCTGCACAGGCTAATGGAAGCCCTCCCTCCTCCTCCTCCTCCTCCTCCTCCTCCTCCTCCTCCTCCTCCTCCTCCTCCTCTTCCTCCTCCTCCTCTCCTGAAGAGGCCTCCCCGGGACAGCAGTGCAATGGGAGTGGTGAGTGACACCTCTGAGCACTGCCCGCCTGGCCACACCACAAGGGCATTGAGCTTGGAGACACAGCGAGTTCCGTTTCCAGACTCTCCCTCCGTCACTGGAGAGATGAGGAGTCCTGTGGCCCATCCAGCAGAGTAACAGGCCGTTTTTAGAATGAAATGGCCCACCAAACACATTTCGGAATGCGGGAGCTTTGTGTCTTCCCGCCTCAGCCATAGTCCAGAATGGAGAGTTAGGAAAAGGAAAAAAGGGCAGTTCCCTTAGAATTCAAGCGCCCAACATCGCAGACCCACTGAGTCTGAGAAAAACGTGTTGTGGAGCAAATGCGAGCGAAAGACCACCGGAGCCCAGACCAAATTAAAATTTGGGGAGCTTTTATCAGCCCGCCGGCGACTGCTGTGCCTTTCTCTGCGCAGGGTCCTGTGTGCAGGACCGCTTTTAAGCACATTAACCACATCCTGTTTTTTTTTGCAGAGCAAGCAATCTAAGACAAAACAGTTTTTCCCAAGCAACGTCAGGGTCATGCCATTGACGACCACGTTATTTACAGGGTCTCCCTGTCCTTCAGGAAGCTGTCAGTGTTCTATCTTGCAAGGCAATTTTGTGAGGTGCAGCTGGGATTCACGCATGCTCAAAAATTTCTACTCTCTAATAGAAGGACCGCTTCTCCATAGAACTGAAAAACCTCCTCCCTCCAAGAACTGAAAAACCAAGGGGCCCAACGAAAATGCGAGCAAGGTCTCTCCCTGCAGTCATGATGAAGTAGCCCATCTAGTAAAACCCAGGGGAGGAGCTAGATTGTGTGGCTCCTTGTCATGCGTTACTCAAGCCCACAGAACAAGAGTGGTCTGAGGTTGAGAGACTATGTCCTGTGCAAGGAATGCTAAAGCAACACTTGCATATCTAATTGGGGTGATAGCACAAGAATGCGAAAGAAAGGGAATCTGTTTGGATACGCTCAATGTTTAGGGTCTTCTGGAAGCAATGTAATACTTGTTTTGAAGAATTTTTATTTGTGAAAGCTCATTCGAGTCAATGTCTGAGGTTTTTTAAAATTATTTAGAGCTAGATTTTTAAAAGCACACCCGAAAGGCCGCAAACCCGGTTCTTCAGCGTCAGGACGAATATTTTGATTAGTGACATAAGTCAGCTTTGAGGAAGACAAAGAATTTAATTGGGAGGGGGAAAAAGATGTCTGTAATTAATCTGAGGCTCACGAGGCAAACGTGATTCTTGCTAACTACTCGGATCCTGAATCGTAACCCGACTACAGGGGAAAACGGCTGTTATTCTGGGAAAGGAAATGACAATTGACTGAGCGAGTCACTTGGTCCTTGAAATCATCCCTAACGGCAAAGAGGAAAAACCGTGCCTTGGGTATCGAATAACCTCAGCAATAACAAAAGACCTCAAATTAGCGGGGAAACAGAGTTTTAAAATCAACTTGCAGGCAACATAGTGGTTTAGCCACCTAGTGTTTTTCTGTTATGGTTCTAGAGGTGTCTGTGCTCATAGGAAAGCTGTTGAAGGTCTGTCGCCCTCAGTGTCTTCATCTGTAAAATGGGGATAGTGATGTTATCTTAGAGGGTCCTTGTCAAGTTTAAATGAGATATAACTTATGATCTAAACCATTTGCCCCTGTGTCTGGCAGGGAACTAACACGCCACACATGCTATATTGTCCTGTAATCATGTTTAAAAAACCGTGTCCCATGTTTAAAACCATGGTAGTAACACGGAGAAGCGTCAGTGCAAGAATGCCGCCGTGTAGCAACACGGAGAGGCGTCAGTGAGGGGGGGGGGGGGAGTAGAACTCGCTGTGTGCTGACCAGTCGCTGAATCACAGGCTGACAGTGGGACGCAGCTACCAGCAGGCAGGCATTCTGCCCGAGCTCAGGTTAGCTCTTCAGGGGGAGGTTTTCGGGACTCGAGTGGTTGCTTTTACGTTTATGTCGATTTAAGAATGAACTGAAGCTCAGAGAGGCGAGTAAGTTGTCAGCTTGTTCGGTCAGGAACCAGAAGAAGTAGAGCTTTGACCACCAGCCCCACCCCCTGGGTCTCTCTTCTCAAGCCAATGCCTGTCCCTCTACCAGGGCTGGGGGACCTTTTGTCTGCCGAGGGCCACTGGATACTGATATCATCATTCACTTCACTAATTCTCTTAATATAAATGTACTAGAGGCCCAGGGCACTAAATTCATGCATGGGAGGGGTCCCCTCAGCCCAGCCTGAACCCTCTCTGCCCCTCCAAGCTTGCCTGGTCACCCCCAACTGCCCCCCCTGCCAGCTTGGTTGCCCCTCACTGCCCCCCTCTGCTGGCCTGGTTGCCCCTCACTGCCCCCCTCTGCTGGCCTGGTTGCCCCTCACTGCCCCCCTCTGCTGGCCTGGTCGCCCCAAACAGCCTGCTGTCCGGTTGTTACTGTGAGGGCGTCGTGACCAGTTTGCATATCACCCTTTCATTAGTGTGGATGCTGCTCTGAAAACAACTCCTAGATTTCTTGAATTTCGAGTCCCCCCTGCAGTTGGCTTGGCAGGGCCAGACCCAATAATCCGCAGGCCTCACACGAACCGTGGGCCAGGTGTTGCCCACCCCCGCCTCTGTCACACCAGGTGACCCGGGCGATGGCACCAGGGGGCCTCGCGCTCCTAAAGTTCCTGTGCCGTCACGTGCTGTCCGCCGGCCCTTTTCATGCCGAATGTTAACTATTTAAAAAGGATTGAAAAGGCAACAGCTTCCAAAAACTCAAGCAAAAAGAAGCAGTGGGTCCTGTGCCTCTAAGACACAGCTGTTCTTTCCTCACGAATGTTTCCTTGGACCCGCGTCAGGCACGGAATAAGCAGGGACACCAGCCGTGTGTGGCGCGAGCCGCAGCCAGGCGCCAGCCCTGTGCCATCCAGCCGAACCCTCACCCTAACCCAACCCCTTCCCAGGCTGTGAAGTTACGTGCAGGGATTTCCCCCACGATCTCCTCTTTCCAGAACACTCCTCTGGCCGGGACTCCTCGGACAGGAAGGTGTGTCTGGGCAGAGCCGGTCAGGCACTGGCCGTGGCTCTCCCCGGGGACACCTGACAGGCCTGTCAGTGGCTGTCCCGCTCAGTTAGGGTGGGGCCCGGATGCTTCCCCTCCAGCAGGCCACGCCCCACTCTGCCTCCGGCCAAACTGCTTTCTTGCGCTCCCCTCCCCGCCCCTCCCCTCCACTCCTCTCCCATCCCCTTCCCTCCTCTTCCCTCCCTTCCCCTTCCCTCCCCTGCTCCCCTCCTCTCTCCTCCTCTCCCCTCCCCTCCTCTCCTCTCCCCTCTCCTCCTCTCCCCTCCTCTCTTCCCCTCCTTTCCTCTTCTCCCCTCCCCTCCCCTCCTCTCCTCCTCCCCTCCTCTCCTTCCCTCCTCTCCTTTTTTCCTCCCCTCCTCCTCTCCCCTCCCCTCCTCTCCCCTCCCCTCCCCTCCCCTCCTCTCCCCCCTTCCCCTCCCCTCCTCTCTCCTCTCTTCCTCTCCTCTCCTCTCTTCCCCTCCTTTCCTCTTCTCCCCTCCCCTCCCCTCCTCTCCTCTTCTCCTCCCCTCCTCTCCTTCCCTCCTCTCCTCTTTTCCTCCCCTCCTCCTCTCCCCTCCCCTCCTCCTCTCCCCTCCTCCCCTCTCCTCTTCTCCCCTCCCCTCCCTCTCATCCTGTCTTTTCTCTTCCTCAGTGGCAGCTGAAAAGCAGAGACAGGAAAAACAAACAAAAGCCTGTAATGGCAGCACTAGCCCTGAAGAGCCAAGTTTGGGGATTTGGCATTTCTCCCTTGATTTCCTCCGCTCCTGTCTGCCAGCTGGCCGCTCCAGGGAGCAAGCCAAACACAGCTTTCCCTGGAGGCATCTCCAGAAAGCTTTTCCTCCTGTGGAGGAGAAACATAAACCTTCTGGAATAAGCAAGTGTATATCCGGAAATAAGGGTGCAGACTGATTTCATAGGATCCCGGACAACTTCGGATTCTATTGCCGGTTTAAACCTCCTGGGACCCTGGGCTGGGTCTGCAGGGCCTCCCCACAGCTCGGAGGCCCCCCCCCCCCCCCGCCGCCCCCTGTCACTCACAGAGGTGGCCATGGTTAGAGGAAGACACTCTGCACTGGAGTGAGGTCTTATCTGTGGAGGTTTTCTCTTTTTTCCATGTCCAGTGTGGAAAAAAGAGTGGGTCCAGTTTCTGAGTAGAGGAGCTGGGGATTGAGAAAATAAAAGAAAGAACAGAGGACACAGAAACAGAAATAAAAGGCTGGGGCTGGGTGGAATCTCTGTTCTCTCTGAAGGAGAGAGAACCCATCAGCAGCACATTTATTTATACCAAAATAAAAAGGGGTTTCGCATGAAAAAACTTTAAAACCAAGGGAGCTTAAGTGGGCCAAGGCTCTACTCATTCCCTCATTCCCAGGGCTCAGCTGAATCCACTTTTCAAGGCCCCATCCCCGACGTCTGAAACAAGTTAAGAGTCAGTACTGATAAGGCATCCAGTCTTCTTGGTGGATGTGTTTCCAAGACATGGCTCTGCCTGGCGCCTCGGATTCAGCTGACAATGATTTCTGTCGCTGTACTTGAAGGTGTCCTCCCTGGGGGCCCTCTACACTTATCTCCAGAGAAGGTTCCAGGCCTCAATTCTATAGGGTGCCTTAGAGCGACCATTGGAGAGAGTAAGTGGCAGATCTTGTATTCTGTGCTGTGGACAAAAGTAGGTGTGGACGCCAGTGTGGTTCACAAGCGACGTCCCGCACAGCAGCGAGTTTGTGCTGGGCGCCCAAGGCCCGTGTCAGTCCCAATTTATACCGGAGAGATTCCCCTTACGGAGACAAGACGACAGCTCCAATCTCATTTTAGCTCTCCTGAATGTCGAATCTGCATAAAAGTTTAGGCACAGACAGTGTTTAAAAACTAAAGATGATGTATGACTTTCAGAGAAGAGGAAGGGAAATGGAATTTAAAAATTAATCAAATCTCACTCATGAATATAGATGCAAACACTTTAAATAAAATATCAGCAAGCCAAATCTAGCAAGAAGAATTAGCTTTCTAAGAAATCTATTCACACAAAGTCTCCTTCTTAAACAACATCCTGGCCCATAAATTGAGCAGAAAGATAATGTCCTCTTGGGAGACACGACCTTGCCTTGGCCGAAGCACATGACTGAACTTGTGAAAGTTACTATGGGGATGATTGTGAAGCAAGTCCCAGACATATCACCTAGTTAATACAGAGAAAAGGGATTAGAGGATGGCCAGAATGGATGTTGAGAGAACAGTTAGTAATAGATGGGAGCTTGGTCCAGACCCCCGACTCAACATTGCTGCTGGTATTGGGCCTTAATGAACATGGATGTAAGAGAAATTTGGGAGGGAAAATGGGCATGATGAAGTCACGGCTTAGATTATGCCCACTTTCACATCAACACTGGAAAGCCCAGAGGTAGTGACCATTACATTTATCAAGGCATTTTCAGTGCAAGACAGGGGCATATTGCTCATCTAACGAATGCCATCAGTCCTGTGTCTGTTCAACCGGCATTTATTTACCCAGCAACAAACACTAAAATTCCACTTGGGTTGAATTCGATTCCACTCAGCAAAACTCACTCGAGAACTCTCCAAATCTTCTTCCTTCATCCCCACTGATGCAATCTTTCAGAACAGGGATGTCGATAAGAATAAAAACTATCTGAGACACTTTGTGCCTTCAATTAATTTGAAATCTGTGGCTTCTTTCCTTTTTTATTTTTCATTTCTAATGTTTTAAGTATTTTCTAAAATCTGACTTTTACCTGAAAATGGCTGGTTCATTATATATTATACTAGAGGCCTGGTGCATGAAATTCATGCATGGGGAGGGGGTGTCCTTTAGCTGGGCCTGCACCCTCTCCAATCTGGGACCCCTCGGGGGATGTCCGACTGCCCTCCCCTGCGGGCCTGATCACCCTTGCCTGCCTCTGCCTCGGCCCCCACCACCTTGGCTTTGTTTAGAAGGAAGTTGGACATCTGGAAGATGTCTTGGGGACACAGTCTAATTAGCATATTACCCTTTTATTAGTAAAGATACCAACTAGCATTTCTTTCTTTGCAACCAGTGGACTCACCATGAGCTAGGGGTGATGCATCATCTGAGTCTGTAACTCTTCTAGTCTGTGTTTTTTGTTGCTTTATCTTCACGGGCTGTTTTTGTTGGTCTGTTGTGTTTTGGTTACAAAGCAGTGAAGTTACAGGCTACCAGGGGCTGTTTTACATACACCATCGTCACCGAGCCGCTGATGAACCACGCAAAGGTGTGGTGTTTACAGGTAACTGAAGTACCTGAGAGTCATAAGTTTTTAGTTTGCTAAAAACTACTATACAGAGAGACAGGATTTGCTAAAGTTAGCATGAATAGCACATTTATATTTACATTATACACGAGTAAGAATAGTGCCGTAAACACTAATGTTAATTGAACACTGTGCACCAGATGTTGTTCTTATATGTGTAGTAATTCATTTAATTCTCACAGATATCCTATAAGGTAGGGTTGTTATCTCATTTTCCAGATAAGGAAATTGAGGCACCAAGAAATTAAGTGACTTTCCCAAAGTAACAAGTTTAGCAATTGGCTGACCTAGAATACAGACCCAGCTCTAATGGTTTGTGCCCGAGTTGACGCTCCTAATTGCACCCTTATTTTGCACGGAGTGGCTTTCCTGGGATTTGTTAAGTTAAAGGCAGATTAATTGCTAATGTGATTTTTAAAAGTCACATCTATGAGACTTTAACATATTTTATTTCTAGCTAAAAATAAAACTAGAATTTTTTTTTTTAATGCACTATATAAGCTCTTTTATATACATGCTGATCAGGAGTCTGGAGAGAGGTTTAGTCCTGTTTTCACAAACA
Organism: Antrozous pallidus; assembly: GCA_027563665.1. Classification (NCBI taxonomy): domain Eukaryota; kingdom Metazoa; phylum Chordata; class Mammalia; order Chiroptera; family Vespertilionidae; genus Antrozous; species Antrozous pallidus. The sequence goes on from CM050519.1 coordinate 94,813,132, forward strand.
GAACCAATGTCTTTGGGTAGGTCTTCCTTGTCATTTTTCTTTCACAATGGCACCTTTCATTTTGGTACCTTCTGTTCATTTCACACTTTACACGCTAGCTTAGCAATGTCAAAAAATACCATGGTTAGAAGAATGGCGAAAGCCAGGACGTTTTTGCCTACTTTTTGTTAATGGAAAAAAAAAAAAAAACACATTGAAACTGGTAAAGAATTTTGTGAGTTTATTTGAGCCAAACTGTCGACGTATGCCGGGAAGCAGAACCTCAATGGATTGAGATAATGCTCCAGAGACTGGAATGTTACATCTATATTTATACATTGCAATCAAAGGAAAGGGACGTAGGGGAGTTACATGAAATTCATTGGTGATGGATGAGGGAGATGGGATAAAGCAAAGCAAGGAAACCTCTTGGATGGGGTGAAAGGTGAAATGATGGACATGTGCTTTTTTTTTTTTTTTAACAGAGATGGATACAGGATACTTTAATATAATTAACAGTTGACAATTAACTTGCTAACAAGAACAAGAGGGAATGTCCTGGTGCCATTTGTTGTGCTCTGAGGAGTTCGGGGTAAAAAGGAAGTTTCAAGTTACCCAGCCATCTCACAGATATGTTATCTTAGAGGCAGAAAGGCAAACTGGCTCAGTAAAGATCTAAGCTGATCTTTGTCAGAAAACAATCTGGCCTAGGACATGACTACCCACTGCTTGTAGTTAAATATTTACTTTTCAAACCATCTTTTGTGGTTATTTTAGGTCTCTGAGTTTGCAAGACTGCCACACAGGCCTCCCCTGAGCTGGCCAGGTCAGCATGTGGCCCCTTCCGTCCACATTTCCCACAGAATGTTTTGGGCCTCACAAAAATCTTAGTAATGGAAAGGCACTGTCTCTGGCAAGGTTGTCCCCCCTCTCCTGAGGACCGCGGGTCACTGCTTCCCCTTTGCGCAGTGAAAGTGCGTGTACGTCAGGCGTTCTAGTAGTCATGGGGCCGTGGCTGTACCCCTGCGATGGCGATTTCTGAGTTTGTCATGACCGGAAGAACTTTTGATCCTCAGATGTACAAAGGTTACTTAGACAACGATCCAGGTCCACGCGATTCTAAAATGTTTCCATGGAGTCTCAACTTCAAGTGGGCAGCAATTCCCTTTTCATTTTTGTGCCCCCAGGAAATGTCACTTGGCACCTGATAAGGAATGAATGAATGAGTGAATGAACAAGTGAAGGAATGAATGAATGACTGACATCTGCCACCTTATTCTTTCATGACACAGTGAGAGATGAATATACCTTAGGAGTTAGAATTTATGCTAGTGTCTCATGATTTAAGCATTTGGGTACTTTGAATAAAAATCGCATTTTTATTATTTTCTTTCTGCATATAGGGATTAGTGTTTGTGTCTTAAAAAAACACATTTCAGTCATCTGGTATAGTTTAAAACATTCCAAATGCAAGGACATCGTTTCTTTTATAACATCATAGAAGATACTTTAAACATGTTGATAGGATGTTAGGCCTCGATGTTAACACACATTTGAGGAGGGCAGAAATCGGCTGTAAGCACCAGCGAAGGAGAATCACTCTTCATTGCGAAGTTTCCTGGACATGGGGGGCCGGTCCATTTCCCTCAATAGGAGCCCCTCCCCTTTTGGTTCAGGATCTACAATAAAAGCACAAGCTAATGAAATGTCCTTCACCACGGTGTTAGGCCCTGGTGTTCGATGTGGGGTTTTCTAGTGATCGCACATTTGTCTCCTCTAGTGATTTTCCAGATCCCCATGGCCTTTCCTAACCACACAGCTCCCACTCAGAGACCTCCCAGGGACCACACGCTGCCACTGTTGGTTTCCCAGCAACCTTTGTATAAGCCCTCAATGACCCTTGAAACAAGGGGTAACTGTGTGAGAGAACAATGGCTCCATCTCCCCAGGACACCGAGGTCAGAGGTCAGGCTTGCCCCCAGACCTCATCTGCCTCAGTCCCCATCGCTAGACCAACAGATCTAGGCACCCATGTTTAAGTAACATGGAATCAAAGATAAAATGGGACAAAAATGGGGCTCAGAAATGATTCTTGAGAGATACCCAGACGCGTGGCTTCCTAAGGAAACTCGCAGCAACGCTGACCCCCACGCTGAATGATGGCCAGCTCCAGATGGGACCCAGCAACCGCGGGAGTTTAGCACCCACAGGTAGCAAACATCTTTGCGATGATTCCAGGGGAAGGTTTTGTCTTGTACTGTGGGAGCTCTTGGTAATGGAGAAACACTAAATATTCATTTTTTTAGGGCTGAGTAGCTTATATTTTTTAAAAGACATTTTACAAAATGGATAGACACAGACTTTTGCTCCCAGATAAAAGATTTGAGGGTTATATCTGTTTAAGTATAATTACAGAAAGCAGTGGATGGATGGGGCTGCTCTTTGGGAAATAAAAATGGCCACCCTGTATTAGCTGATATATTAGAATTATGGTTTTCGTGTGATTATCATATTGTAGTTATGATTACAAAGAGTCCTAGTCTTTTAGAATACATACTGAACTGCTTATGGGTGAAACTATATCATGAGATTTGCTTCACAATAATCTAAGGAGTGGGGATGGGAGGGTAGGGGGTGGGCTGCCCATAAAGCCAGACTCCCTGTGAGCTGATAACTGTTAAGCTGGGTGGTGGGTAGCTTCTACGTTTGGGATATTCCCGAGTTTATAAGTGGGGGAAGATGGCCAATCCAGATCCAAGCAGGGGTCTGTTCATCTTGGTCTTGTGCTGACAGTGGAGGAGCATCAGGATCCAAGGCCCCAAATTCAGAAACGCGCCCTCAGGAACCTCTGTCCGTGGGCCACTCTCACGGGTTTAGCTGAACACCAGCTTCTGGAAGCCGTGAACTCCTGACGTGTGTGATTGGTTGTGTAAACCAGAAAAGAGTTTACATTTCACACCTGTGTCCCCAATGTACCTGTTAAAACCGTGGCTGGCGATGGGCCCGATGTTCTGGTTTTACAGAATTTCTTGAAAAAGTCCATTCACTCAGCGCAATTGCACGGTTCTGTGGATGGGCCTCACAATTCCTCGTTGACGCCAGCTTTCCGTTGGGAAGCATCTAAAAGCATCAGGATCTCTTTCCAGCAGATGAGCCTTCATCTCTCTGAGGATTCCCACTGCTGTTCTCTGACAGTCTTACCGTTACTCTCTCTCTCTCTTCGGAGTGGTAACCAGACCAGCACAGGTCCCCAAGTTCTCAGACACTCTGTGGGTTGGTTAAAATGGGAATAGAACAGTTGCGGGGAGCAAAATCACCCAGTTCCGTGTCCCATCACCTTCCCTCAAGCTTTACACTGCCACGTTAGCCTTTGTGGGTAGTAACAGTGTGCCACCTCCCATCTGTGGAATATCTCCTGCTTCTTCTCTGACATATAGTCCTTTATCACCTAAGCCAGTGGTCAGCAAACTCATTAGTCAACAGAGCCAAACGTCAACAGTACAACGATTGAAATCTCTTTTGAGAGCCACATTTTTTAAACTTCTTCTAATGCCACTTCTTCAAAATAGACTCACCCAGGCCGTGGTATTTTGTGGGAGAGCCGCACTCAAGGGGCCAAAGAGCCGCATGTGGCTCATGAGCTGCAGTTTGCCGACCACTGACTATGGCATATAAAGTTCCTTAGTTCCCCTGGTTGGCTTTGAAACCTCTTCCTACTCATAAGGCCCATCGATCTCTTGCAGCTTGTCCCATCTAATCTAATAAAGACAGAATACGCAAATTGTCACTTCATGACAAAAATGGAAGTGCCCACAGCCAATAAGGAGGGAATATACAAATTGATGCAACAAAGATGGTAGCAGCCAAGCCAGAGTGAAGGCAGAAGGTGCTGGCCAGAGCGAAGGTCCAGATTCCATGTGCCAGCAACCAGGGGATGGAAGGCCTATTCTTACAGGAATCTTCATGCATTGGGCCTCCAGTAAGATTATAATAGAGCTGAAAAAGTCCTGTTGCTTAATGAGGTCTAGCCATAGGTCATATGGATGGACCACAATTTCCGGGTTCCTGATTTTAGAGGAAAGGAAACTGAGCTGTGATTCAGATCCTGGCCCCTCCTGGGCCACAGAGTTTGGAGGATTAGAACTTAATTCAAAGTCATTCGGACCTTCGTTCCAGATAAGGAAGAGATATCCTTGCTATCACTGGGGACAACTTGGAGGTAAATATAGGCAATCCACGATGGCAGGAAGTGCATGGGAAATAATTTTATTCACACAATGTTTATTTCTCCTGCTTGTTCTCTGAAGACAATACCCCGTGATAGTTTTTCCCATATACCCCCACAGAAGGTGGCGTCTGAAAAACAGCGATCAACAACATAAAGATGGGTCCCAGGACCTGCGGCCGTTTCTCCTCAGGGCAGGTCCCGGCTGTGAGCGGCGTATAACGGGATCCGCAGCTCAGTTAATCCTCATAGCCCTGTCACGCTCCACTGGGCCGTGGACAGGGTCAAGTTCCCGTGCCAGCCAAGCACGCCAGGCACATGTGCGTTTTCCCTCCCCTCTCTCTGGCTGCTCTCCCCTCTGCCTTTTAGGGTGGGGAATCTCAGCTGCACTTCCACCGCCTGCTGACGTCTTCTGGTCTAGAAGTGACCTCCAGAAAAAAAAAAAAAAACACAATCGTGAGCTGTGCCTATGAATAATAATAATAAAAAAAGCCACTGTGATCTTGTAGGGCAGCCAGTTCTAAACTTAGACCCTCAGCAGGTGGAGCGGGAGCCAGCGGCCAGCTGACCCGGATCCCGGACACTTTATTCCCCGGGAGGAAGGAAGAAGGAGAAAGGAACTGGGTGCTGAGGGCTTCTGAGCTTTGCTGGCTGTGAAGCGCTGTCTGGAGCCATCGCCACGGGCCACTTTAGGCCGGACTGACCCGTCCATCATCCGCGTTTGAAAGACAGAGCGCTCCTTTCTGTTCAGTTTCCGACCAGGAAAGGCACAGGAACAGGTTTTTGCTTGCTGCCATCACAGAAATAGTTAAATACTTCCGGCTGCAGCTTTAAAAATAGAAAACGGTCCTGCATGTCTGGCCCTCCCCGCACCCCGCACCTCCCTGCCGTTCTGCACGGAGTTCAATGTCAGGACCTTCTCCAGTGACACGTAGGGCCCGGGACAGGCCCAGGGGAGGCAAAGGGAGCCAGCATCCGCCGCGGGGGGTTGCTCAGGGCCTGGGCACCTGCTCCGATGCCACTCGATGCCCGGGGATGCTGCCGGGGAAAGGGGCCGCCTCCAGCAGACACCCCCGAAAAGCAGGCCGGAGAGGGGAGAAGAAGGTGCCTGCAAACAGCACGCTAGCTGGGGCCTCCTGACCAGTCAAGGTTAGTGGCAGCCAGGGCGGGTTTGCTGGCTCCTGAAATAAACGCTGTGGAGCTATGTTTGCAGAACTAACTCCACCCCCCCGGGGATGCATTCCAGGGGCAGATGCTGAGACGCCAGGCGCAGCGCGCAGCGGGCGCACAGGGCCAGTGAGTGTGGGAGACGCACCTGCACGTGCATCTGCGTGTCAAACTCGCAGCCCTTGGGCGGCACGCCTTTCTGCTTCAAAGGTGTTTCTAGGCGGCGTGGAGACAAGGAAAGGTGCTTTAAGCAGGAAAAGACTGTTTACAAGCAATTAAACATGGAAACTTTGAGTCATTTAAATTGGATCGGAGACCAGCTGGCCTGGCTCAGTGGTTGAGCATCGACCCATGAATCAGGAGGTCAGGGTACATGCTGGCTGAGGTTGCAGGCTGGACCCCCAGTGGGGAGGGTGCAGGAGACAGCCGATCCATTATTCTCTCTCAGCATTGATGTTTATATATATCTCTCTCTTCCTCTCTGAAATTAACACAAATATTTATTTTTTTAAATAAATAGTAAATTGGACCAGAACATGCTAGGGTGATGTGGGCAAGAACATACGAATAGAACTTTTTAAGGTGCTCTAACATAACTTAATCGTCTTCATAAGAGAAAAGCATGAACGGTATCAAGGAGAATGGGCGCAGTGCCCAAGAGGAGCTCGGTGAGGACACTGACGTGGGAAAGGCCAACCTGAGTATTCATTTCAGTAGAAGGCCGGTGTGGTGGTCAATGGTAGACTTAAAGGTTGGAAATGAAGATTCAGAGGTAAAAATAACACTCTACTTTCCCCCCTGACTGGAAGAGCTATATTTACTGTGTAACGGTTGGAGTCTGAAAACGATTTATAAATTGTTATAAAACTAGACGCCTGGTGCACAAAATTCCTGCACTGTGGGGGCTGGGGTCCCTCAATCTGCCTGTGCCCTCTGGCAGTCCAGGACCCTTCAGCAGATGTCCGCCTGCCCGCAGTCAGACATCCCTCTCGCAGTCCAGGCCTCTGGCAGTCTGGAACCCCTCGCTCCTTACCACCCACCTGCCACGGAGGTGGGAGAGGCTTCCATCACTGCTGCTGCCATCTCCAGCCATGATCTCGGCTTCTGGCTGAGCAGCACTCCCCCTGCAGGAGCTGCCCCCTGGTGGTTAGTATGCATCATAGTGACCAGTCGTTCTTCTAGTCTTTCTGTCATTCGGTCAATTTGCAGACTAGGGTTTTATTATATAGAGTTTTAAAATATACGAACATGTTTTTAAATAGAATAAATACTATCATTTCTTTAAAAGACCAAGGAAACAGCTTGATTTTTTCCTCACCCCAAATTACATGTCCTTTTAATTACTTTTTTTTTTTAATGTCTTCATTGATTTTAGAGAGAAAGGAAGGGAGGGAGGAAGAGAAAATCATCTGAGAGAGAAACGGCAATCAATTGCCTCTCATATGCACCCTGACTCGGGATCAGGCCCACAACTTGCACTTGTGCTCTGTCTGAGAATTGAACCAGACAGGGCCTTTTAGTTACTTTTTAGTGATGCATTTCTCAGTAAAGATTAAGAACAAATTAGCTGAGGTAAAAGGTGGTTAACTACAGAGAAGACAATTTACCAATTAAGCAGGTGTGTATTGAGTACTCACTGTGTCCTGGGCACTGGGCTGGGTTCTGGAAATCAGTAATGAATTATCTCAAGATCCTTGAATCCAGAAGGAAGATGGGCAGTCAGCGTAGAAGAAAGAGCTCCCTGTCCTTTCTGAAATGGAGAGTCAATCACCTACATATGCACGTGACCATAGGTCTGAGCAACGTCACAGAGTTGGATGAGGTGATAAAAAAATTAAAATAGTAGTACATTAATTCACCTAGAGGAGTCTCACATATCTTCTAGGAAGATAGATTCCCGAGGAAGTTGAAAATAAACTATAACTTTATGTTAAAAATCTAATTTTGTGTAATGAGAATATAGTTTTACATGATCTTCTTTGATATGGTTTAAATATAGTGAAATTATTGTAAAAAAAAAAGTCTCATGCTTTGATTTAAAACTTAAAAAAGGAAAACTTTCTTTAGCTTTTGTTTCAAAATTTCCCAGCACTTTTAGTGAGAATGTAAATGGTAATGGTAAACCTATAGAATGAACTATCCTATATAATAAAAGCCTAATATGCTAAGTGTATGGTGATCTGCTCATCCATTCAACCAATCAAAATGTAATATGCTAATGATATTCTTAGGCTGCTCAACCACTTGCTATGATGTGCACTGACCACCAAAGGGCAGACACTCCTACTTGGTAGGCTAGCTTGCTGCTGGGCTCTGGCTGATCATGACTGAAGGACACAGGATGGACATGCACTGGAGCCCTCCCATGTTCCTCCCTGGCTGGCCAACCTCCCACATCCCTCCTGGGTTCCAATCTTGCACTGGTGGGTCCCTTGGCCTGGCCTATGCCCTCTTGAAATCTGGGACCCCTAGGGAAATGTTGGAGAGCCAGTTTTGGCCAATCCCACAGGCCAAGCTGAGGGACCCCACTGGTGCATGAATTCATGCATCGGGCTTCTAGTATATTATGTAGTAGCATTTCAAATGTTGTAGAATTGTATTTTGTGACAGGAAACAATGACCCTCTGATATCCACCACTGGAAAAAAATAGTTGAAAAGCAATCTGGGCAGTCACTACATCTCGCTGAAGATGACAGAGAGAGCCAGGGAGGACTTCACAGAAAGTGGTATTTCAGTGGAGGCCAGAAGTCATGTAGGAAGTGTGTGTGTGTGTGTGTGTGTGTGTGTGTGTGTGTGTGTGTGTGTGTTGGAGGGAATAGAAGAGTATGTGGTGTGTTTGTGGAAAAGCAGGGTGGCAGGTGGGGCTGAGCCTGGGAGATGGAGGGAGGGAGAGGTAGAACCTGGATGCAGGAGAGACCCCTGCTGGGCATGACAGGGGTAGATTTTACTCAGGATGAGTAGACAGGCCACTGCATTCTTTCTGGCTCCTGCACTCAGGACAGACTAATGGAAGGACCTGGGTGCAGACACATAGACAGCCAGGAGGCCTTCGCAGTAGGTCAGGAATGGGGGGAGGGGGTGGTAATGGTGGCTTGAGTGAAGGTAGCAGCAGTGGACGTCATGAGATGATCATCAAAGTCAGGGTCATGTGTGAATGGCAGAGGCAGAAAGATTCACTGGGGTATGGGAAGTGGGGAAATTAGGAATGACACAAGGTTTGGGCCTCAAAGCCCTTGGAGGAGTGGGGTGCCCTGTGTCGAGAGGAGGGAGCTTTAGGAGAGTCGCAGCAAGAGTTCAGCTTCAGTTCCTGTTTCCGTGTGGAAACACAAAGTTAGAGCTGGAAACACAAGTCTGGAATTCAGCGGGGAGAGCTGGTCTGGAGATGGAACTTGGAGTGATCAACAAGTGGATATTTTGAGCATCGACCTGCAGACTGAAAGGTCTCATCATTGATGTTTCTATCGCTCCCACTCCTTTCCTCTGTGAAGTCAATAAAAAAAAAAATATTTTTTAAAGAAAGATAACACGACCCAAACTGGTTTGGCTCAGTGGATAGAGCATTGGCCTTTAACTGAGAGGTCCCAGGTTTGATTCCAGTCCAAGGCATGTACCTTGGCTGCGGGCACATCCCCAATAGGAGGTGTGCAAGAGGCAGCTGATTGATGTTTCTCTCTCATCGATGTTTCTGGCTTTCTATCCCTCTCCCTTTGTCTCTGTGAAGAATCAATAACATGTATTTTAAAAAGGACAACACGAAATGATAGCGTCTTAGCAAGAGTCTGTGCAGTTGGGCTCCCACCACCATGATGGAGAAGATGGTCGATGTCCTATTCTGTAGCAGAGGGAGCTATCGCATGTACTTGGAGACTGCACTCTGCTCCTCACCTCTCCAGCATGTCTACACCCTCCCTCACCCCCCACTCTAGGGTGGGGCTCAGGTGTGGAGAAGTCAAGGCCCCTAAAACATGGGCCGGTTTCATCACAGCCAGGGCCAGAGATCTGAACACAACCCCTTTATTTCCTGCGGGGCGCACTCTCTGAGAAGAACCCGTAAGGCTAGGCCCAGCAGGTTCTCAAAGAGCAGTGGCCATGGGGAGCCAGTGGAAATAAGTCCGACTTCCCAAAGCTGTTAGGCTGTTTTGGAGGAGGAAGGTCATGTTACAAGGAGCTTAGCGTTCCTTAAAATGGCCGAATAGAACCAGCACCTGACGAGTCGCTTATTTTTTTATGCCGATGAGAGAGGAGCCATGAGTCGGATTTACCTGGAGAGTGGCTGGCTTGAGGTGCCCTGGGGAGATGGCGATTTAGGTGGGTGCAGGTCCCTCCCCCCCCCCCCCCCCCCCAGACTGCATGTGTCTCAGGCGGGGAATGTCGCTGCTCTGGCGCTGTGGTGTTTACCCATCAGGCCAGACTCTGCTCCCTGCAAATTAGGTACCAGATGTCTCCTTTCTAAATTTACTCTGCGTCACCTCCTGTGTGGGGACAGGGAGGCTTGTCACAGCAGGCACTGGATCGGAGGGCTGGAACTTACAGCTGGTCTGTATGTAAGAATGATTTTCACATTGAGTTATCCCAAAGAGTTCAATTGGACATTGGGGAAAAAAAACACTCAGATACCGAATTGAAGTCTGACAAGGCTGTAAAGTGATTCAAGGGCTGTGTGTGAAGATATTTTATTTCGTTGGGTCTTAAGAAAGCTTGCAAACCTTTCCAGTAGGAAGCACATTCGCATGGAAAGGTGAGATAGTATTGAGTTCACTTGACTAGGAAAGTGCTAAGTTTCAGGCTCTGGCGGGGGGGGGGGGGGGGGGGGGGTGAGGGGGTGGGGGAGGCAGGGAGGGATGAAGACCAAGTTTAAACCAGAAACTGAAACATGATATAGTCCCTTTGATTCTCATCTCTGTCCAGATTAGCTGCAGAAATTCTTCTAAGAACTTATAAGGAAGCAAATGAGGTGGGGTTGCTGGGGAGTTAAGTCAGCAGAAGTAAAACGAAAAAAAAAAATGTTGTGTTTTGTTTTTTCAGTGAACAGCATGTGTGTACTGTAAACTACTCCTTTAATTGATCAGTACGTTTTTATTACAGGAAAGAAAATGTAGCAGCCATGTTGTTTACTTAAATACCTTTATAAGCCATGCTATTGCTTAATATAGTGTATTTCATTAAGTCGATAACACTGAAAATCATTTCATTCAATAGATGCTGTCATTGTCCTAGCTGGTTTGGCTCAGTGGGTTGAGCGTTGGCCTGTGGACTGAAGGGTCCTGGGTTCAATTCCGGTCAAGGGCACATGCCCAGGTTGCATGCTCAATCCCAGGAAGGGACATGGGGGGCCTGCAGGAGGCAGCCAATCAATGATTCTCTCTCATCATTGACGTTTCTTTCTCTCTCTCTCCCTCTCCCTTTCCTCTCTGACATCACTAGAAATATATTTTAAAAATAGATGCTGTATTTATGGCGTGAGTTTCCTTCCTTTGGAAAAGGATCGCTCCCTGAAGCTCACATTGACATCGCCTGTTTGTCGGGTTTGTGTGGCCGGATGCTCAGCATTACTTACTTGCAGAGCAGGCCCTCGAAGCTCTTTCCTGACCCCCCCACCCAGCCCCCCAGGCAGTGGCTCCCATTTGGTGAAGACAGGAACCCTCTCATTAAAGGGCTGCAGAAGGCCACCCTCCCTGCCTGGCCATCCTTTTCCTCTGGGAGCTTCGGAGCCCTGCTCCCCACCTGGTTTCTCACTTCCTCCTGGTCTCCATTTCCATCTGTCCTCCTCCCTCTGTTGCTTGCCCCCTGCTGGAAGCAATCATAACAGACAGCAGGGGTCCCAGGCAGTGTGCAGAGCTGAGCTCAGCTGGAAAATTCTCACCTGGCAGTTATTTCTTCTAGGCTTGGTCCTTGGCTGCTGAGGGGTCCTCGTCCGACATGCTGTTTGTTTTTTGTGGGTTCTAGATAGATTTTTTTTATAATCAACTTTATTTTTATATTTTTCATATTTCGAAAGCAATTACTAACAATTTTATATGCATATATAACTATGAAGATTTTTCATATATAAAATACTTTCAAAATATAATTATTATTTCTCTTTTTTTGCAGTATAAATTAGATTTAATAGTAGAACATATGTTTTCTGTTCCCCCCCCATTGTCCTCCCCCAAGCATCCCCTACACCCAGAATATGTCCCCACCTGCCTCCCCGCCCAGTGTCTTGCCTCCATTGGTTATGCTCATATGCATACATACAAGTCCTTCAGTTGATCTCCCACAGCAACCACTCCCCACCCTCCCCAGCCTTCCCCCTGTAGCTTGACAGTCTATTCAATGCCTCCCTGCCTTTATATCAATCCCTCTCCCCTGTTTCTTTTCTTCAAAAATATCTTGCATCTGCACACTGGAAATTAATGTATAAGAACAAAAAATGTTTGAGTCCCAGTTTCAATGTCAAATAGTTCCTTATGTGTACATGACATGCTGTGTTTTCAATGGTTTTGTCCCTGACCACCTGCCTACACTTTCCAGCAGATTACTGTGACATTTACCTCCCGTGTCATGCCAACTGAGGTCATATTAATAGAAATAATAGCAAATACACATAAGATCTGGCACCAGCATTTTTTCCCTCTCCACCGTAATGGACTTAAAAAAATAACAAAGTGGAACAGAAAGGTATGTGACAGTCCTGAGAGGGGACCCTCGGCAGTGGAATATAGGTGGGACATTCAAATACTTCGTTCTCTTGGTTGGTCCTGATATAGCCAATTTTCTAAATGACCCTTTCCCTTCTTTTTCTTGTTTCTCTTGCGAACACCAACAAGCCCCCATTTTGTCACCTTGTGGTGTGTGCCCCGAGTCGCATTCAGTGGAGCTGTTCAGACCTCACTTAGGGGGCGGGAAGGTCTACTGTAGAACCATAACATGGAAGCACAGGTGGGTGTGGACTCTGCCGAAGACACGGGACGACGTGGTAGCATCTAAGGACAATGAATGTCTTACCGACTTTCCGGTAGTTTTCCTGATCCATTTGCTTGCAAGGCTGTAGGCATGCTTTGCCTACTATGTGTATCTGACTAGCAGCTAAGTGATTGTTCACATTGCTCTAGAATTGATTTTAACCTTATTTGTTGCATAAATAACATTATTTTGATTTGTTGCAGCCCCTCACCCTTCAAGGCAGGGAAAGCACAGGGTGGGGTGGGTGAGGGTTGGGGAGGGCATGGAGAGGTGGTTTGTCCAGCTGATTCTCTGTTGAAAGTGCCAAAAACAGGATTTGGGGGGTTCCGTCTGGACAACCATGAGACAGAGATGGTTTTGGTGCAAGTCCCGTGACCCTAATCCCCCTAGTCTTCGAAGGAGAGAATTCCAAAGGTGAGGGATTTGGGATCAGCCAGTCAGCATCTGGTAGAGAATCCAATTTCCTGGCCCCCGGGGGAACCCTGGAGCTGGGGTCCCTGTTCCTCCAGGATGGGTCCTGTGTGAGAAGGCTCGCCTGGACTCAGACCTGTGTCCCTTCTCTCCGCAGGTTCCTGGGCAGACCGCTCACCTCTCCACGAGGCCGCGAGCCAAGGCCGACTCCTGGCGCTGCAGACACTCCTCTCACAGGTGACGTGTCCCTTTTGCTTAAGCAGCCCCAGGCCCTGAGCAGAAAACAGGAGCCCCAGAGCCATCAGCTCGGAAATGCTCACACCGCTCCGTCGATTTGGTTAGCCTTTTCAGTTGGACTCACCAAGCGGTCACGTCTGTGGTTTCTCGTCTGTCTCTGAAAGCTCTTTATAAATATGTTGGTGGCTGGTCTGAAGTCTTAGCCTTTCCGATTTCCTGCACGGTGTATATTTATTGATAGACACACGTATGCAGAAAAATCATTAGAATAGTGTGTTATTTATCAAGCGCATGAAGTATCTTTCACTCTACAAAGTGTGCAGCTTATCCAGTTCAGCCTAAAATATCCAAAAAAAGACTGATCAGACCAGCCACCTAGACCAGTGGTCGGCAAACTGCAGCTTGCAAGCCACATGCGGCTCTTTGGCCCCTTGAGTGTGGCCGTTCCACAAAATATCACGGCCTGGTCGAGTCTATTTTGAAGAAGTGGCATTAGAAGAAGTTTAAGACTTAAAAAATTTGGCTCTCAAAAGAAATTTCAATCTGTGCTGTTGATATATGGCTCTGTTGACTAATGAATTTGCCGACCACTGCCCTAGAGCATCCACATGGCGGCTTGTGATGCATTGTGGGGAACTGCCTGTGGGAGGGATGGACCAGTCATTTCTTCACCTGCCTGCCCATCACTCACTAGAGGGAAGATGGAAACCACAGGGGTTTTGCTGAAATAGGAAGCGCTCTGGCTCGACCAGTGGGTTTTGTAAAGTTGCCGGAGTGCAGAAAAAAAGAGAAAACTATTTGCCAGCTTGATTCAGACACACACCCAGACCAGGCAGCCACTGCCCCGTGTCTCCAGGGATCACAGAGAGAGATGTTTTCTCCCAGGGCCACGAGGGAGGAGAGTAGTGTCTGTCGCCCAGGGTGAGGGCACCTGGGGCTGAGGACCTGATGTCAAGCTGGCACTGAAGGTGACCCCCAACCTCTCTGGCCCCCACTGTCTCTCATCTGTGAGGGGAAGATTTAGGGTGAGAAGCCCCTTTGGGCCTGGGCACGTCTCTGATAACCATGTGGCTCTTTTGCTTGCGCAATCACTTCGTGAAAAAAACCTGCAGAAAAGATCATTCATAGCTAAAGGGTCACACCGTTCTCAGAGAGGCGAGCCGTCTGAGGTTATTTCCTCCCACGTGTGTCATATCTACCGACAGCCCGGCCAGGCAGAGCCTCTGTGTGACAGGGAATCTCGCCTTCCAGAGGCTTCCATCATCTGGTCCCTGGTGTGTGGCAGTGGGCAAGTCCCTCCTCCAACTCTGACGCCTGGCCAGCCACCTTGAAATCTTTGAAAGGATCATTTAAGGGATCTTAAAAATTGCCACTTGCCCGGGACAGCGATTTAGGGTGATTGTTTTCTTGCCTCCGTTTTAAGATCCCTCATACCCCTCTGGCGTTGCAGACCGTGGTGGTCTGCCATCTGTCATGGGGATCTGGCCCAGACAAGCCTCGTCAGGATGGTGCTTAGAGTGATGGTCAACAGACAGCGAACTACCAACCACAGCAAGAAGGCAAAGGATCGCAGACCCTAGTCAAACGTAGTCTGATCTCTTTGGTTTAATTAGAATAACAGTTTTAAAAGTGCTTCATTGTGATTGAATTAGCAAATCAAACCTTTCCTCCGTGCTGGGCGCTGTAACAATAACTGCTCTCCCTGTTTGGTCTCCTTCTTTCGTGACAGCTGTAGAGATGACTCAACAGAACTTTCCCTCACCTTTCAAAATCATTCATGTCACCTTCAGGGTTATAACGTCAACGCGGTCACCATCGACCATGTCACCCCATTGCACGAGGCCTGCCTGGGCGATCACGTGGCCTGCGCCCGGACCCTTCTGGAAGCTGGAGCTAATGTAAGTCCCTGTTCAGCGTTCGCATCTACCGAGCACTCAAATCAGGAAAAGTTCTCATTCTGCCTCCCTTTCCTTCTTGGTGGTTTTCAAAGACAGCAGAATAGAAATAAAGCTCTCCAGCTGCCCAGCCTTCTCTCGTTTGCACTCGAAGGAACCCCAATCATTGCAAAAGCGAGGTAGCATGCCGCCTCCTAGGGAGGACTCCGTAGGCTGTGCCCTGCTTTCTGGTTCTCAGTAGGAATAGATGAACTTCTTGGTGCCCATAATGTTTGCCCATCTTTTGGATGATTTTCTTTTTTTTAATATTTTTAATTGATTTCAGAGATGAGGGGAGAGGGAGAGAGGGATAGAAACATCAGTGATGACAGAGAATCATTGATTGGCTGTCTCTTGCACACCCCAAACTGGGAATTGAGCCTGTAATCCGGCTTTATGCCCTGACTGGGAATCAAACACTGACCTCCTGGTTCATAGGCTGATGCTCAACCACTGAGCCTGCCTGCTGAGTTGGATGATTTCCTTTAGATAAAGCCTTAGAAATTTCATTTTCAATCTAAACTGCTCCCAGCAAAGTGGTTTTGTCATCATTGTCATCCATCACTGTGACACTTGTTGACTTTTTTACCTATTGAATAGTAACCTAACCATTAAATTCATTTTTTGTGTCTTTGATCCTTGAGTATGTAGTTTTTCATCATTTTTATTGTAGGCTCATTCCTATGAATTATCTGCCATATCCTCTTTCTATGTATCTCTTGAAGTTGTAAAGCTTCCCTTATCCATGTGTCTGAGCTCAATACCCTTCGTCCTATTTACCACACACACATGTTCCCAGTTATTTCCATGAGCAGGTCACCACACCTTTAAACGTGCCTGCGGGTCCATCACGTGTGATCCTCCGAATCTCACTCTCAGATTTCGGTTCGGTTCAGGTCAACGCAATCACAATAGACGGCGTGACGCCGCTCTTCAACGCCTGCTCCCAGGGCAGCCCGAGCTGCGCGGAACTGCTGCTGGAGTACGGGGCCAAGCCGCAGCTGGAGTCCTGCCTGCCTTCCCCCACACACGAGGCCGCCAGCAAAGGTCAGCTCCGGGGGAGGGACAAGGGCAGCCAGCGGTCCCTGCGGCCACAGGACCTTTTGGTGAATAACAGGCTGGGGCTATGGGCACAGGTGCTCGGGGGAAGGGGGGTGGGCCTCAAGGAAAACAGGTCTCTACTTTGTGTCCACAGGCCACCACGAATGTCTACAGATCCTGATATCCTGGGGCATAGATGTTGACCAAGACATTCCTCACTTGGGCACTCCGCTGTATGTCGCTTGCATGTCACAGCAATTCCACTGCATCCGGAAGCTTCTTTACGCCGGTAATGTCCTTTCAAACATCTTCCATGCCGTCCACACCCACAAGCAGTTATACGGCTCTGATTTCTTTTTCTTTTTTTAAAAAAAGTATTGATTGATTGATTTGAAAGAGAGGGAGATTTGTTGTTCTACCGATGTATGCGTTCATTGGTTGAATGTTGTGTGTGCCCTCATCAGGGATGGAGCCCTCAACCTTGGCATTTCGGGGCGATGCTCTAAGCAACGGGTGAGCTACTCGGCCAGGCTCCACTTGTTCCTCTACATAAGCTGCTTTAAAAATTATATCTCATTTAAAAATATTCTTCTTCTAAGTTTCTCACATATTAGTCTATAGCCTATAAATAAGAACCTCATTCTTTTTTCTAATCTTTACTGTTGAAAGTATTACATAGGTCCCCTTTTTTCCCCTCATTGACCCTGCCCCAGGCGGTCACCACCCCACTGTCTGTGTCCATGGGCTATGCATAAATGCATACAAGGTCTTTGGTTGATTACCTCCCACCCACCGCTCCCACCTTCCCTCTGAGATGCCACACACTGTTCCATGCAAGAACCTCATTCTTGATCACTCCACTTCACCTCAAAGCTCCAACCCCTCTACTTACAAAGGTCAAAGGTCATAACATTCAGATTTTCAAGTTTGAATGCAACGTTGCTAAATATGAATATATCTGGCAAGAAAATGATCAAAAGAAATTCTAGGGATAGTTAACTACTTCGCCGCCTTAGCCCCCACCAGTCCTAACTCCCACATGGTCCTAGACTGTCATCTGTCTCACTTACCTCCGTCTCATTTACCTGAAGAGACATCCTACCCACTTACTTGAAACAAACCTGGTCCTCAACGTTCAACTCCAGCCCCCGAGAGCCTTCTCCTGACCTTGGGACCAGGGCTCAGAGCTGGGTTAAGTATGGCTTCTCTCTTTTCCCATCGTCTCTTCTCTCCAGCACAGTGCTTCTCATGGGGGTGTTTAAATAGACTTAAATGAGTAAATAAGTTTCTATGCCTTTTATTGGCCCAGTGCACGGGATTCATGCACTCAGGGCAGGGAATGGGGGATCCCTCAGCCGGGCCTGTGCCCTCTTGCAGTCTAGGAGGAGGAAGTGGGCCTAAGCTGGCAGTCGAACATCCTTAGGGCTGCCACAGAGGCGGAAGAGGCTCCTGCCACCGCCGCTTGCCAGCTGTGAGCCTGGCTCAGGGCTTCTGGCTGAACAGCGCTCCCCCTGTGGGAGTGCACTGACCACCAGGAGCTGCTTCTGCATTGAGCATCTGTCCCCTGGTGGTCAGTGCGCATCATAGTGACCGGTCATTCCACCATTCAGTCAATTTATTATATAGGATGGCAATCCTATGTCCTCTGATACATCCTGATAGATCTTTGGTAACTCCTTACTGATCCTCACAATATCTTCACTAAATTACTCATTTCCAGCAAGCCGGCTCCATCTATTCCATGCCCTTTACTAATAAGACTCTTAACACAAGTTCTGCTAATAATCGTTGGCAGATTGTTATTTCTGGGCCGTGTCTACCGTAAGTTTCCATAACGAGGAGAGAGTTTTCTTCATTGCCTTTATTTACTTTGTTGGGAATATTTTCTTTCCACTGACTGTTTTATGGGTAGAAGAACACTGAAGAGTGCTGGTAGTTATTGGGACAGGCTGCCTGATTTCTCAGGCTCTGTTCTCTCATAACACTGACACACACAGCAACGTGTATGCTCCCCCGATGGAGATTTTGTTCTGCAATGTTCCCACTGAACATTTCCCATGAGGTTAAAATGTTGGAAGCAATTACATTGATTTGCAATTTGAGCACAGCAGGAGGGCCACTCCCTGCTTAGAGTGCACTGCTTCTTACAAACAGGAGTTGGACAGGCAGGACCAGGGGGCCGGGCCGAAAGGACTAATGAACACATTTCCACCCATCCATTTCTCGGTGCTGTAACCACTGAGGTGCTAGGAAATGGGATTCTTCTTCTTCGTTACCGCATTAAACAGGTTTTCTCTCTCAGTCAGGCATTCAGGGGCAGCCACTGAGAGACAGGGCGATGCAGTAGGTGATGTGACATGGGAGTGTTTTTAAATGTAAGCACTTAATTTGCATGCAGAAGCAGAAGGTGCCTCTCCATCGAACAGGCTCAGTGCCTGTGTGCTGTTATTGCCTTCAACCGCACGAGTGAGAAGCGACAGGAACATCTAAGTTTTACCCAAAGAGCATATGGCTCTGGAATCACGAGTTTTCTAAGAAACAGAAAACTCTGTTGCCTTACAATAAATGAAAAGAAGAAAAGCAATAAGCTCTTGAATTCTCCTGAGAGCTCATGATGAGCTCATGATCAGTCATGATGCAAATAAGCATGTGTCAACCTAATTGTGCCCTGTTTATAATACACTGAGGGCCGGGCGCTCCCCGCCGCCGCCACCACTGCTGCTTCTGCTCAGCCCCTGGGACTGGGCGCTCCCCACTGCCGCCACCACTTTGTCTCTGCCCCCGGGACCAGGCACTTGCACCACTTGGCCCCGCCCCCCCCACTCCTGATTGGCTGGTAGCGTAGCGAAGGTACAGTCAATTTGCATGTTTCTCTTTTATTAGATAGGATGTGATAGCTAATATGAATGTTGGAACTGTTTAAAATTACAAGTTCTTTTTGTTAGGTGATATTTTAACCATATAGGAGAAGAGTAGACAGTATAAAAAAAGATGTGCATTTTTCATCCAAATGTGCCAAGTTTTAAAATTATGTATATGTGTGTATGTATATGTAGCGACAGGAACATCTGACTGCGTGTATGTGTGTATCTATATATTTGTTTGTGTATGTGTAATGTTAACGTAAAAACATTCAAACCTCTAAAGAATTTTGTGAGTTTATTTGAGCTAAACTGTTGACAACTGCCAGGAAAGAGAATCTCAACCGACTGGGATAATGCTCCGGAGAATGGCAGTTTTTCATCTATTTTTACACATTATAGTCAAAGGAGGGGATATAGATGGGTTACATGAAATTCATTGGTGATGGATTAGGGAGGTGGGAGAAAGCAAAGCAGAAGCCTCTGGGATTGGATAAAGAGTAAAACGATGGACACATACTTAGGTGTGTGCAGGATAGTTAACAGTCAACAATTAGCATGATAACAACAACAATGAAGGACTTTGTGGTCTCTGTCCTGGTGCCCAGCACATTAGGTTGTGCCCCAAGGGGCCTGGGAAAAAGAAAGTCACATGCTACCCAGACATTTCAAGGGTATGTTATCCCAGATGCAAAAAGACAGGTAAGCTCAGTTAAGGTAAAGGTTGACCTTCTCAGTGAAGATTCCAGCCTAGGATGTAACTACCCACCACAACTGTGTTTAGTTCAAGTTTAATTTCAGACCATCCTTTGTGGTGGCTTTAGGTCTCTGAGTTTGCAAGACCGCCACGCAGACCTTCCCTGAGCTGTCAGGTCAGCCTGTGGCCCCTTTCATCTATAATATGTGTATGTATATGTGTGCAGGTGTGTATGTATATGGGAATGTGTTCATATATGTATGTGTGTATGTATGTACATGTACATGTGTATGTGTACTCGAGGCTCTCAGTGCCAATGGAGCCAAGGTCCTTTCTGCCACACCTTCCTCCCTGCACTGAGGTGACCCTTAGAACCATCTCTGCTTGTACCCATCACTGTCCGTGTTTCCCTGTAGGCGCTGACGTACAGAAAGGCAAGTACTGGGACACGCCGCTCCACGCTGCTGCCCAGCAGTCCAACACGGAGATTGTCCACCTGCTGCTGGAGTTCGGGGCGGATATCAGCGCCAAGAACACGGAGCTGCTGCGGCCGGTGGACGTGGCCACGTCCAGCAGCCTGGTGGAGAGAATGCTGCTTCAGCACGAAGGTACAGGGGCGGGGCGGGGGGGGGGGGCACGCATCAGACTGGGCAGTGCACCTGCGGGAATAGGGAGCAGGGGGACCTGAGCCTGCCCAGGGCATGTGAGACAATCATGCTGTGTGAGCTGCAGCATTTTTTGTGAAAGTAAATACTGTTTAACTTAGGTTCTATGTATGAAAAAGACAATCACAATGATCTCAATTTTCTTTCTTTTTTTCTTCATTCAACCTGAACTTTCTATTCCTTTGGCTAAGCTAAGTAGATTCGGCTTTGACCCTACATAACATATAATTTTGTATCATGTCTCCAAATAAGCCCTTCAAAGCTCACCTCACTTTATAGGGGGGCACCGTCTATGACGTGGGTAGAAACATGAGCAGGAAATACTTCCCCACGTGAGACTTTAGTTCCAAAATGGAATCTCCCAGGCCTGGCCCAGACGCAGTCATTCAACTGGCTTTGGCTTAAACGGCAAATCGAATTTTATAAAAAACAATTAAGAATTTCCTCCTCTAGTGCATGCCTTCCTTTGATCTGTAGCTCCTTCGAAAAGCAGAATTTGTTTCTGAGGTTTTGTTTTTTTTTAAAATATACTTTTATTGATTGCAGAAAGAGAGAGGGAGAGGGAGAGCAAGAGAGAGAAACATCAATGATGAAAGAGAATCATTGACCGGTTACCTCCTGCACGCCCCCTACTGGGGATCAAGCCCACAACCCGGGCCTGTGCCCTGACCTGAAGTCGAATAATGACCTCCTGGTTCATAAGCTGATGCTCAACCACCGGGCCACACCGTCTGAGCTGTTTCTAGCCCAAAGACTCCCATGTCTTAAAGACGGCGGGTGGAACAGCCTCAATTCTGACACAGTCTTATGAAGGCAGTGGACATGCCTGCAGGGTTTCCCTAGTTCAGGGGTCACGTTGCCAGTTTGCTACAAAGCACTGTACATTTTTCTGGTTTGACTCCATGCCTCTTGCAACGTATGACAATCCCTGTTCTGCGTTAAGGAACACACGCCCACTTGTCTCTTGCAGCCTCGCCCAGCTCCCTCTGCCAGCTGTGCCGCCTCAGCATCAGACGCCGCATCGGGCGAGCGCGCCTGCACCTCATCCCGCAGCTCCAGCTGCCCACGCTGCTGCAGAACTTCCTCCAGTACCGATAGAGAGTAAAGTCCGTCCCCGTGCTCAGACAATCCCAAGCTCTGCTTCGGCCGCACAGTGCATATTTCCTGTTAAATTGTGCTAACTAAGGATGGGGTAGAAGTGGGCGGGGCCCCCTCGGGGGAGCAGGGAGATGTGGGTTTCACCTTTAAGGGTACCAGAGGGCACTGTTGTTTAGGTAGGCATTGGTACTGTTTTTTGGACGTAGTATGTTTGAAATACCGATGTATTATGATTTCCACAGGCCCTTTTGTTGGCTTAGGGAGGAAAAAGAGTTCTCTGTTTCACGTTTTTTAGAGTGAAAAGGAAATATGTGAACCCTGGGCAAAATTCTTCTTTATATGGTGTATTTTAAAAGGTCTAGCGTCTCCAAATAATGCATTCGCCGTCCCCCTTTGGACTGCAATGATTCTCTGTGTTTTTTTTTTTTTATATTAAGACAAACCATGAGTCCGGTCTAGCAAACAGCAGGGAGCCTGGCCGATGTCACTCAGTGGTTGGGCATCGACCCAGGAGCCAAGAGGTTGCTGGTTCGGTTCCCAATCAGGGCACACATCCGGGTTTCAGGCTTGATCCCCAGTGGGGCCGCGCAGGAGGCAGCCAATCGATGACTTCCTCTCTCATCTTTGATGCTTCCATCTCTCTCTCCCTCTCCCTTCCTCTCTCGCTAAAAATCAATAAGAATATATTTTCAAAAAAGAGCAGCTAATGCCCGTTTGACACGAAGAGGACTCCTCAGGAAGCCACTGAGTGGCACCCGCACTGTCATCACCACGATCAGTTCACAGGGAGAGCAAGTCCCTCCCCTTGCAGAGTCTCCGGCCTCCTCCCCTGCGTGGGCCTGGTCCCCAGGCGACTGGGGCTGGAAGTTATGCTGCTGCACCCCCACCCTGAGGCTGAGGACACAGCGCACCTGCTGGGCTATTTTAAGGCCTCCCCGCCTCAAGGGCAGCCTTCGGAGGTCTCTCTCCAGCAACTTTCAGACACATCACTCCATCCCCCTCCCAGTTCAGGAATGGCCAGCAGCTGGTGCTCCCCGGATGAGGGAAATGGACTGGACTTGGTGTCTGCTTGACAAAGAGGCCCTGCTCTGGACACACCTCAGGGGACAGGGCAGCCCAAGGCCTTAGACAATGGAAGAGCAAAGGTCCTTAAACTGTGGGGTGCCACTTAGCAAACTTAGAGACCTTATAACACGTATCCCCGGGATAGACATTAGTAGGGTGTTTCTAATTCTCCTTAGTCAAGCCCAGGTTTCAGCACACGCTGGAGGGAAGGGAGTGTTGGGTCAAAGAGGATATTCCTGAGACACTGCCCTCTGCAGGGTGAATACCATGTTTACGCTCTTGCTTTAACTGTGCTTGTTGCCATGGAAAACATCATAAAAACAGTGTACGTCCCCTTCGTCATCTAGGCCAGAGTTCAGTCTATTACAGATTTAGAAATAAGATAATCAAGGTACTTACAACTCTGTTAAGTAGAAGAAAATATTTTTAAAATATATCTTATTGATTTTTTACAGAGAGGAAGGGAGAGGGATAGAAAGTCAGAAACATCAATGAGAGAGAAACATCAATCAGCTGCCTCCTGCACACCCCCCATTAGGGATGTGCCTGCAACCAAGGTACATGCCCTTGACCGGAATCGAACCCGGGACCTTTTAGCCCACAGGCCGACACTCTAGCCACTGAGCCAAACCGGTTTCGGCAAGTAGAAGAAAATATTTTGACGAGGTTTTAGAATTTATCAAATTTTGGTAAAATAATGTGACCCCTATTTTAATAATTCAGAGGCCCATTTCCCTGTCTTCTTAGTTCTCTTGCTGACGTCCAGAGACCTCTGGGGCATAAACCATTATTGTATACAATTCCAACTCACCACGTTGTTCTTGCATTAAAAATTCATTTGTTTAGAGTTTCAAAAATAGAAAGAAGGCTGCAGCAAGTTTGTTAAAACACGTTCCCTGTGTGGCTAGAGACCTTTACAACTTCTGTTTTACTGAAATAGGTCTGAAAGCATTTGTGATGTCCTCTAAGTGTTTTTGATTGTGGAGTAACCTCGTCAGATAGAATTAGGTACCAAAACTGTCTTTTGGTAAAAAAAGATTCCAGTTGTACTTCTCCTGAGTCGGAGGTTGCACTTGCCTTCCCGGGTCTTGCCTGGTGGAGGGTCGGCACCAGATGTGAACCTGAGCACAGCCTCTCCCGTCGCAGATGCCCGCACTGTGTCTCAGCTCGAGTGTGGCTGTCTCTTCAGAGACTGTCCGGATGTAAATATATCACGTGTCTGTTCATGTGTTCAAGTGTGCTGAGTGTCCCTGGAATAAACCCCTGTTTTCTTGGTTGTCAATGGTCTCTGATTTTGTCACGGGAGGTTCTGGAGACTGTGGTTCCGGGGCGTTGAGAGTCCTTACCCCTCCGTGACTGGAGAACAGCATATTCCCCTGACATGCAGACAGACACCTGGGGACATGTTTGGGGATGGGCGGTGGGGTGTGTTGGGACTCACAGCGACCAGAAAGAACAGCACAATGTGCCCCGCCCCCATGCCGCCAGACCAGTGGACTTGGCTTTCAGAGTCTGGTGAGGGTCATCGTCTCCCTGGAAATGTGAGGAGCACATATCCTTTTAGCTGCTCTCTATAATCCCTCTTCCCTCCTCACCCCCGCGCCCCCTCACACACACCCTGCAATACCCAAACACAAATTAATTCCGGGGACAGTGGCACCATCCAGCACACGAGGTGGGAAAGAAATGTCGCCCTCACATGGCCATTCATATGTCATCACCAGCACTGTTCAAACTGGACCATAATCTTTCTGTAGAACCACCTTGGAACGCCCACAGTCCAGTGGCAATTAGGAATAATATGTAGCTCTGGGGTGAGCCTCCAAACTTACAGACAGCGGAAGACAAAGGTAGGTAGTTGGGCACTACAGCCCAGGGATGAAATCAGATCTTTTTAAAAAATATATATATATTTTATTTATTTTTTACAGAGAGGTAGGGAGAGGGATAGAGACTTAGAAACCTCAATGAGAGAGAAACATCAATCAACTGCCTCCTACACAAGTCCTACTGGGGATGTGCCCACAACCAAGGTACGTGATCTTGACCGGAATCGAAAATGGGACCCTTCAGTCCGCAAGCTGACGCTCTATCCACTGAGCTAAAATGGTTAGGGCGTGAAACCAGATCTCAATGAATTTTAAATGGAGGTTACAGTGTAGAGCAATGTCACTTTTTCATACACAACCATATAGAAGCCTCAAGTTTTTGGGAAATTTGATTTATGTACTATTGATTTATAGATCACAAATAGACAAAATGTTTTGCATATACATATTGATTTCAGAGAGGGAAGTGGAGGGAGAGAGAGAAATCTCAGTGATGAGAATGATCCATTGGTTGCCTCCTGCATGCCCCACACTGCAGCCCGCCATGTGTCCTGACCAGGAATCAAACCGTGACCTCCTGGTTCATAGGTCGATGTGACCCTCAACCACTGAGCCACACCGGCTGGGCTAGACATAAAATACTTCTATCAATACTTCAATTAGTGAGTATTCACAATTTACCGGTATAAAAGTCCCACACTCCAATATCTAGGATGAGTAGTGAAAGTATCAGAATTCCTCATAAGCAGCAGGCTTAGATGTTAGAAGAAATGTGCATACTTTATTCCACATTCTCTAAATGCCTTCCTTTTATAGATTCTTTCTCATCTTTTTAAATAATGGAGTCTTGGAGGAACCCAATAATGAGCACTTGTGCTCTGGCCCAGACTGAAAGTCAAAGGCGGGAAGCCCAGCCGTCCCGCATGGCTGCTGTCTGGGCCAGCGCTCTGGTGCGGGCAGGTGAGGCCGAGGGGTCAGAAGGAAGGTTACGCCGACATTTCAACGGTGTGTTATCTTAGATACACAAAGACCATGGCAACTTCAAAACTATTAACCTTTGTCAGGCAGCTACAGGCCTGGGGTGTGATTGTCCAGCCCGACTCACTTTTAGTTAGGAATTTCCATGTGGAGACTGTGTGTGTGTGTGTGTGTGTGTGTGCGCGCGCGCACTTTGTGTGTGTGTGTGTGTGTGTGTGTGTGTGTGTGTGTGTGTGTGTGATTGTCCAGCATGACTCACTTTTATTAGGAATTTCCATGTGGAGACTCTGTGTGTGTGCGTGTGTGCGTGCGTGTGTGTATGTGTGTGTGTATGTATGTGTTTGTGTGTGTGTATGTGTGCATGTGGTTACTTTGGTCTCTGCATTTGTAAGGTGGGCCATGCAGGCCTCTTCTGACCCTCTTAGCATTAGTATGGGGCCCCTTCTCCACCCACAATTTTATCTTGCACAATAATATGTAGCTACACACCGCATTGAATTTTTCCCCCTTTGGTATAATAGGTTTTTAAAAATTGTTGGGTAAATATTAAATGCATAGTTGCCTATGCTGTGCTGCAATCATCTACCCCTATCCCCAGCTCCCGTATTGTTCACTGATAAATCCTAAGTGACAAGACCCGGGTCGGGCACACAGTAGGGACACAGTGAAGACTGAATGAATGAATTGCACCCACTGGGGCATCTTCAGGAAGTGGGAAAATCCAGCGTACAGACTGTCTCCAAATACCACGTAATTTTTAGGAACACTTCATGTAATAAGGAAACAGGTAGGCTACATTCAGACGGTAAAGATTTATTTAGACGTTAAGCCTTTTATTAAACATTTAGACATTGAACATTTACGTTTTAAGGCCTTTTTTCCCATTGGTGTTTAGGAGGGAAAACCGTGTCGTTTCCGATTCCCAAACGACACTGCCCTTGTCCTCTGGAGGAAGCAGGCCTCCAGCTGGGCTCACAAACCGCAGCACCTACAGGGAAACGCAGGCTCTGCCAGGCCGCCTGGCTCAGGGGCCGCAGGCTCCACTCCCGAGAGGGGGGGGGGGGGAGTGCCTGCAGGAGGCAGCCCATCAAGGATTCCCTCCCATCGTTGACATTTCCATCCCTTTCCCCTCTCCCTCCCTCTCTGGGAAATCAATAAAAATATAAGCCTAACCAATGGACACAGACAACAGGGGGGTGAGGGCATGAGTAGGGGGTGTGGGGGGAAGGGGGGGATAAGGGCACACATGTAACACCTTAATCAATAAAGAAATGTAAAAAAATAAAAACCCAATATATATGTGTGTGTGTGTGTGTGTGTGTGTGTGTGTGTGTGTGTGTATGTGTGTATTTAAAAAATAAAATAAAATGTAAACTTCAAGGGGGCCCTAAACTAGTGAAGACAGGAGCACAGCCTGAACCCCCCGCCCCCCATACTCCAACCGCCACCCCCAGGCTGAAGCCCCCCAGACCATGCCCACATCCGGTTCACGCTGGGATCAGGTCCCCCAACCCAGAGCCTCAGACCCCCACATCAGGAGGCCCAGGCAGCCCCCCCAAGGAGGTCCAGCTCCCAAGAGGCCCCGCCCCGCCCCTCGAGGCCCCGCCCCCGAGGCCCCGCCCCCGAGGCCCCGCCCCCGAGGCCCCGCCCCCGAGGCCCCGCCCCCGAGGCCCCGCCCCCGCGGTGCTGCCATGGAAACCCAGAACACTACATGGCAGCCATCCGCCCGATGGAAGACACTTTCCAATGGTCATGGGAAAGCCGCCCTAGGTTGCCTCCAGTCCCAGCACAGCCCTCGAAGCCGGCCCCGGGGCGCCCTAAGAAGCAGTGCCTGGTGTACCCGCACCCGCCCAGGAAGTGCCGCCTGTCCCCGTCGGTCCTGCGCTGGCTCCAGAGCCTGGACCTCACCTTCTTCCCCAGGAACATCAGCAGGTGGGCAGAGGCCGGCCAGGCGGGCCCGCACCTGCCTCCTCCAGGCCGCCCTCCAGCGCCCCCCCCCCCCACACACACACACCTGCCCCTTAGGGGGTGGGCCTGAGGACAATAGGATGGAGCATTTCATTCATTCACTCATTCATTCATTCAGTCCATCCATCATCATTACATTTTAGACCTTGGCTAGCAGAGGTAGAGTGCTTTGGTGACTAGGGGAGCATTAAAGTAGCCGAGGCTCCTCCAATTTTAGGGTCACTAGACCAGTTCCTGGCTGTCAGGACAGACTATGGGATTGGCCTTCGCTGGACCCCAGAGGGCATGAGTAACTGCGTGTCAATCTCATTTCCCTTCGGACCAGGGATTTCTCCAATGGCTTCCTGGTAGCAGAGATATTCGCTATCTACTACCCCTGGGACCTGAACCTGTCATCCTTTGAAAATGGCACTTCTTTGAAAGTCAAGTTGGATAACTGGGCACAGTTGGAAAAGGTAAATTCGCAAGCATTGGCAGCTTTTACTGTTCCGGGGGTGCTTTCAAAGGTCTGGGTTTCTATGCTGAAACCGGGGTGGCTCAGTGGATAGAGCGTCGGCCTGGGACTGAAGGGTCCCGGGTTTGATTCCCGTCAAGGGCATGTACCTTGGCTGCCGGCACATCTTCAGTGGGGGGTGTGCGGGAGGCAGCTGATGGATGTTTTTCTCTCTCATTGATGGTTCTGACTTTCTGTCCCTCTCCCCTTCTCTCTAAAAAATCAATAATATATATATATATATATATTTTTTTTTTTAAAAAAAAGAAAAGGTCTGGGTTTCTAGAAGGTGTGATAGGGTCGGAGGTGATACTGCCGAGTTGGCAGCTTCCTGAAGTAGAAAAGAAGGCCATTGACGCGCTCACTTCACACAGGAGCGGGATGTCACGGTTTTCTTGCCGAATAACATCCTTTAAATGATGAGCAGGTGACACAGACAATTCGTGGAGAAATAAGAGGGGGACTGACGTGAATCCATAGCGATCGAACGTTTGTATAGAGCTTCTCGCGATGCCAAGGGTTTCTTTCCGCTCTTAAAGTTCCTGGCCAAGAAGAAAATTCGGTTACCCAGAGAGCTGATCTACGGGACGATCCACTGCAAAGCCGGGGTGCCGGAGATCCTGATCCAGGAGGTGTACACCTTGCTGACACACCAAGAGTGAGTGAGTGGGGGTTTCTGGGAGATACACCTTCCTCTGAGACCCGGGGCGATACACATCTCATTCCCCAAATGTGGCTCGCAAGCGGCATTTTGTTGTTGGTTTTTGTTTTTTTTTTTTAATTTCCAGAACCAAAGGCATCCAGGACGACCTTGTGAACTTCACAGACTACAGCTACCAGATGCAGCTGCCTCTGGTGCCCAGGTCCACGGCCTCCAAGTTCATTAAAGACAATATCCGTCTGTCGGAACTCATGAGCAATCCCAGCACGCTCAGCAACCAACTGAAGATCGACTTCCTCATCCTTCTGCAAATGCTGCAAAGGAAACTGAGCAGGAAGCTGCACCCAAGTAAGTTTTCCTTGGAAATCCTCAAGGGAATTCCTCCTTGCCTTAAGGCCGCTCCTCTTGGGCACGAAGGAAGGACTCTCCCGTCCGCTGTGTCCCGGCACAGGTATTATGGGCAAATGCTTCTGTTGGGCAAGCCGAGGGATGAATAGTTTTCATCGGAGTGGTTTACGTTTTAATTCATTCATTTTGACGAAAGCATAGGTTACCAGTGTCTAGATACATTTCTTTTTAGGAAATCTTTTTTAAAAAAATACATTTTATTGATTTTTTTTTTTACAGAGAGGAAGGGAGAGAGATAGTTAGAAACATCAATGAGAGAGAAACATCGATCAGCTGCCTCCTGCTACTGGGAATGTGCCCACAACCAAGGAACATGCCCTTGACCGGAATCGAACCTGGGACCTTTCAGTCCGCAGGCCGACACTCTATCCACTGACCCAAACCAGTTAGGGCTAGAAAATCTTTTAAGTGAATCTGTTTGTGTGAAATATTGTGGGGATTCAGAGTGTCCATGTCAACTCATGAGGCCAAGGAGGACAGGATGTCTAAGCGCCCACCAGGTGTAAGTGCTTGCCCCCTGGCTGCTCTCTGGCAACCAAGTTACATGCCCTTGACCTGACTTGAACCTGGGAGCTTTCAGTTTGTAGGCCGACACTCTATCCACTGAGCCAAACGTTAGGGCTAGATCAGTGCAGTCTGTTCCGCAGTAGCTGTTGGTGTGTGGACGGCCAGGCCGACGGGTCAGCCCACAGCGTCTTGTTGTGGTGGTGGCCTTTCTAACACTTCTTCAGGACACCTCTCTGCCTGGGAACCTGACCTCCCTGACTGCAGACGCTGGGAGGCCTCGTCACTGCCTAGGCGCAGCCACGCCATTCCGGAGCAAGGCGGGCGCAGGTCATCAGGACTTCTGTCTCCCTTTTTTGAACCCCGTGCTCCGAAGAGCCATCTTACTCTAGTCTCCGGAAGGAGCGGAGAGCCGCAGTCGGGCCTACCTCCCTCATTAATTGTGAGACAGATATTTTGTCCTTCCTCCATCCTGTCCGTTCTTCCCCCTTCTGTCATTCTCTGTGTCTCTTTCTTTGTTCTACTTGCGCATTTGAGCAGAGACAGAACTGCAAATGATGTGTTCAGATTTTTGGCATGTTTTCAAACGCTGAAGTTTATTATACTTCCCTGTTTTAATGCATATACATTTGCGTGCCCCCTTGTACACAGACTACCACAAGTGCCTTCACATTCCCCTGTGTGTCCATTATGAGAGCATTCTCTATCCTTCCAGCCAAGAGGAGCCATTGTCCCCCTGCCTTATGATTTCCTTGTTGTTGTCTTTTTAAATATGTTTTTATTGATTTCAGAGAGGAAGGGAGAGGGAGAGATAGACACATCAATGATGAGATAGAATCATTGATGGGCTGCCTCCTGCACGCCCCACCCTGGGGAAGGAGCCCGCAACAACCCAGGCCTGTGCCCGGACCGGGAATCCATGGAACTGAGACCTCCCGCTTCCCAGGTCCATGCTTAACCCGTGAGCAGTGCTGGCTGGGCTTAAAATAACTCTTTAAAGTAACTCCTTTGTGCAGGAAGGAGGTAAGCAATACCGGGAGAGTGGTGTCAAGCTCTGTAGTCACAGCACTCTTAGGATTCTGGGAAAACGGGTAGTTATACAATTTGCTGAATTTCTAAATCGTGGGGCCTTATTTTGCCAACGGGCACAGTAAATTCCTAAGAAACAACGCGTGTCTATTTTACAGGCCGGTTTGAAGTCAAACCCACCGTGGGAGAACTCACTCTGGACCACTTCTCTGCCCAGGCCGCTCGTTACAAGCCCAAAGTAGAGATTTTAACAGAATGGGCCATGCCTGTTTTCCGTATGTGCTTTTGCTGCTGCTTCACTTTTAGCTTTTTATCTGTGACAAGGGATTTGTTTGTTTATTTTGCTTCGTTACTTGTATATTAGAGGCTCGGTGCATGAATTCGTGCATGGGTGGGGTCCAGTCAGCCTGGCCAGGGGGAGGGGTGGTTGGCCAACCTATCTGCTGGTCGAACTCCTGATAGAGGGGACAATTTTCATGTTAGCCTTTTATTATACAGGACAATGGTTGGCAAACTGTGGTTTGAGAGCCACATGTGGCTCTTTGGACCCTTGAATGTCACTCTTCCACAAAATACCATGGCTTGGGCGAGTCTATGTTGAAGAAGTGGCGTTAGAAGAAGTTTAAGTTTAAAAAATGTGGCTCTCAAGAGAAATGCCAATTGTTGTCCTGTTGATATTTGGCTCTGTTGACCAATGAGTATGCTGACCACTGACATGGGACATACAGAGTGGCCATATTATGCGTTCAGAGAACATAATAATCTGGCTACTCCGTGTGTAGCTACCATAAACACACAAGGGGCCAAAGAATGGAGATTTCTTAGTTGCGACAGGACCCTCCCTGGAGAAGTGAGTGACCTGCAGGGCCCGGGTGGCCGGCTGGGTGCTCACAGTTCCAGGAGCGGGCGTGCCCTGTGCGTGCCCTGTGCGTGCCAGAGCAAGGCGCTGGAGTCGTGCGCAGTGGCCTCAGCTGTTTCTGCAGCAACATTTAAAAACAGCTGAGTCATCCTCGGGGTCAGAATGAGCCGGGGGTATTTTTAGGCACTGCTGGCGACTCCTGGGGGTGGGTGACACGCGCTTGTGTATTTATGGCTCCTAGTCTCCGCCTGTGGCCCTTTGCTGTGCATACGTTTGACATACCAGAGACGGCGGTGGTTGCCTACATAGTTAATAACCACACATCGATTTTAACTTTGGTTTTTTAAAAAAATATTCCAGCAACCCTAGGCAACGCCGGCAATTAGGGGAACAATCGCCGGGAAGCAGCCCGGAACAGCTTCTCTCGCCCCTGGGAGGGAGCCTGTGGACCTGGACAAGTCACCATGGAAACACCTCGTGCATCTGGAGAAGGGCTGCCACCGCCTGCACCACGTTAAAGGGGCAGACTCGCCTCCGGCTTAGATTCCAATGAGAACTGAATTAAAGTGGTGTCGTATCCATCCTTGGGCTGTTTTTTCTCCTCAGTTCCATTCAACAGCCATTGGTTAAAACCACCTGTGCCACACCCTGTGGGAGACACAGAGTCCCGTTACTTGGTGCAGAGGGAGCGCAGATCACTGTCAAGGTGAGGCGACCATGGCTCACCACGAGCGATAGGGAGGGCTTCCTGGGACAGGTGGTGGGAATGGTGATCGTACTTTGTAATGTTTGCCTCGTGAGACATGAAAAGAGTTTCTAGGCAGCCTGTCAGCGTTTGTTCGCACATCACATCTCTGAATAAATCATGTATTCTGAAGATGAACCTTGTACACTGGCCCATGGACGATCTTGCCCGGGTCCACAGCAGCCTTTAGCGTTTCTTACAAACGGGCGTCTGATAACGGAAAAACCATTGAACCCTGTAAAGAATTTTAGTGAGTTTATTTTGAGCCAAAACCGTCGACATATGCCGGGAAGCAGAACATCAACGCATTGAGTTAATGCTCCGCAGAATGGCGGGTTACATCTGTATTTATACATCAAAACCGAAGGAGGGACAGAGGTGGGTTCCATGGAATTCATTGGTGATGGATTTAGGAGGAGGGATAAGCAACCCCACCTGGGATTGGATAAAAAGTAAAATGATGGACACATACTTAGGTGAATGCAGGAACAATTAACATGATAATGAAGGAATTTGTGGCATCCATCCTGGTGCCCACCTCACCTGGCTGTGCCCCAGGGGCTCCAGATAAAAGGGAAGCTACAAGTTTCCCAGACAATCTTATAGACATGTTATCTTAGAGGCAAAAAGGCAAATGGCTCAGTATAGATCTAAGCTGAACTCCTGTCAGGGAAAATACAGGCCTAGGACATGACTACTCATCATAACCTGTTTGTAGTTATTTAATTTTCAAACCATCTTTTGTGGTGACTTTAGGTCTCTGAGTTTGCAAGACCGCCACGCAGGCCTCCCCTGAGGTGGTCAGGTCAGCACGTGGCTCCTTCTGCCCACACGTCCTTCCTGTTGAGACTGAGCTGTGGAGACGGAAAGCGCTTTGCTTAGAAGCTGGCTCTGGGGTTTAGCAACTCATTTCTTCCATCTAAGTATACCCACTGCTGCTGCCAGCCCCCATTCTTTACTGAAGGGAAACAACAGCAGGCTTATATCCTGAAGGCGGGTTCTCTTTCATCTTTTGGTAATTTTATGTTCGTATTTGGGACATTTTCTTCAACTGAAATCACTCCTGTTAGACGCCATCTCATTCACCCCCTCTGGCTTCCCAGATGACAATGGTAAGTCTCCCCCCCTCCCCCCCACCCCCTGTATGTTGGTCAGCTATACTCTGCTGGGGTTCTTTCCCCAGCCTTTCAAAGGTTCAGCAATCTGGAGAAAGGGGTGTGTGTAGATAATTAAGAAGGAGTCCGTGGACCAAAGTTATTTTTGAAAGGTATTGGGGGTCAGAGGAACTTCAGCTGAAGGAGTGAGAAGACTCTCCTTGTCTCAGGACCCCGAGCTTTTATTAAACACAATTTGTCCCAAGGCAAGATGGAGATATACTCTTCAAAAGGTACTGAATCAAAGGGCATACAGAAGCGTTGTCAGTTTGGGGAATAGCCTACAGCTGTTCAGGTGTTTGGCCAACAGGAGGCAGTAAAATGCCCTGAGCTGTCTGGCAGTTAACAATCCCATTCAGGTTTGGGGGGAATGTCTATAGCCATTTCCAACAGGTGAACTACATGTGACTCAACCCTGTTGAGCTCCCCAAGCTTCACCAATCTTTTGGTGAAACTCTTGTAATTATGACACGCTGGGACTGGTTCTCCACAGCACTCGATCACTTTTCCTGCAGTGTGGAAGGCTCACACAGTTTTATTAGCATTTCTACCTCGGAGACTTCCTTGTTTGATTTTACATTCTTGGGGAGAGCATCCTATCTAATAAAAGAGAAACATGCAAAGTGACCGTACCTTCGCTACGCTATCAGCCAATCAGGAGCAGGAGGTGGGGCTGATCAGTGTGAGGTGAGGGGCAGGGTCACTGAGTGCATTCGGGGCAGGGGGGCAGGGGGGCAGGGTGGAGGCATGAGCGGTGTCTACAGCACACTCATGAGAGGCCACGAGTGCTGGGTGCCTCTGGGCCTGGGTGGTCACTGCTGGGGCTAAGGCCTGGACTGGGGGAGGTGGGCCGAGGCAGCTGGGCCAGAGCCAGCCATCAGCCCCATTGAGGGGGCAGGTTGAGCTGAGGGATCACCCACCCACAGTGCACGAATTTCGTGCACCAGGCCCCTAGTATTTAGTAAAAGAAGTTAAAGCAAGCCCTGATGAAAGGAAGGTGTTAGGAATCTGGTTTTATCTGAGGTCAAGGATTTAGTCCAAACGCACGTCTTCACCAGCTGTCGGCTCCCTGCCTGCTGCCTTGCCTTCTGACAGGACGCACCTCAAGTCGAAGCTGGTGGGGATCACCGCTCATCCACCCTAGTCGTTCCCCAGGGAAGGGTTTTAGAAAGAAGTCGCTGAAGATCCAGAGAAAAGGCCCAGATCAGGATAAACAGTCAAATACGCTGCTGCGTCCTCTGGACACTGCGTTCAGCTTCCTGAGAAAGCCAATGCCTCGTGGCCCGTGGCAGGTGCTCAGACCCTACGGGACCCACAGGGGGGTGGGAGAAACAGGAGGAAACGGTCTGGAGGCTTCGTCCCTGGAGAGTGAGTGAGGGCAGCGGGTACGGTGAGAGGGGGGAACGGTGAGTACTTCCAGGATGCCTGTGCCCCGGGACCCCAACACTGCGACAAATCTTAGGAAGGCCGTTAGCTCAGAGGCTCTGGGAGGGAAGGAAGCAAGGAACATTCGTTCCCGGGAGCTGGGCAGCCTCAGGAACAGAGTCCTGCCAATCAGGGGGCAGAATGCTCTTCAGGGCCATGGAAGACGGAAGACCCTGCTCCTCTCCCCTACTCTTGGCGGTTTACCGGTGGCGTGGTTTCCTGCGAGCGGAGGGTCTTCCCTCCGAATGTCCATGGAGTGACTTTTGCAGGTTTCCCCCCAGGGAGGGCAATCTCTGATGGACACTCAGCCCTTCATCCCTGCAGTGACTCTGGAGGTAGTGGAGCGTTAGGGACAAGACGGATGCTCATCCTACCGGGTAACCAGGTCACATCTGGCTTCCACGGGGCACTGATGGAAATGAGGGGCCCTGGCACACACACATACATAAACGTCTAGACAACTACATGCACAGTCACATGCTGCTTCAATTCAGCATGAAAGTGTTTTTTTTTTTTCAATTTAAGTACAAATGTTTCAAAGATACGGTACAATTAGCACTGACTAGGAGTGCACTACATAGGAAATTCCGAATTTTACAAACAATGTGTGACACGTTTACTCTATTCAGAATACCTTTGAAAAATTTTAAAAAAAAACAACAACGCCATTTTCCTATCACAGGGACAGCAAAACACAGTCATTGCAAATGCAACTGCGTTCCTGAGCACATCTGGATGGTCTTGTGGGAATACATGTATGTTTCCTTAACGGACTGACATAAAAGTCAGAGGTTTTCACACGATGTACATCATCTCGATATTGCAATTTTGTGAAACACCTGGTAATGTTAGCGAGAAAATCGTTTCCCAATGCTCTTAAAATTCGCTCTTATGAAACTTCTTTCATAAAGGCAGGTTTAAATTTGCAAAATTATTTGTCTCTGCTATGTTCATCTTCAAATAGTAAAATAAGCTCATATTATTTATTGGGTTTTCATGCATATAAAATCTAACAATGGAAAGTGCTTTTACAAATTTTAAAAATTACTTTTTTCATATTAAGGTACAATATATCAGATTGACATAGTCAAATGACATTTATAATTCTGCGAAGAATTAGTAGTTAAAATTAATATTAAGGTACAGAACATTGTAGATGTCAAAGCATAATGGAATTGCACTTGAATCAGCCCAGTTTAGATTTCAGATTCAACCTGGGTTACTCTTCATTGTGTTCATGTGCTACATGATTTTTTTCATATTTTATACATAAAAATGTTATTTTTCTGCATTCATTAAAATACAAAATGTCATTATTTATATATGTATAATTTAACCTCAATGATATCTTTTGAAGGAATTAAAGCAAAAGAGATAGGCTTCTTTATTTTAAAAGAAATAAAGAGAAATATAGTGGGACTTAGACTCATTTTGAAGTAAGGAAATTTTAGTACACATATGCCAATTAATAAACAATTCTGAGTTATGTTTATCACCAAGGGTTAAAAAATAGTCAGATACACTTTATATTATCTACTGCATCTCTGAGTTGGAAACATTCTTGTTTATAATATTATTTTTTTAATAAAATGAAATTTAATGATGAATTAGAAGGGGTCAATGTGATAGACAGGTATTATATTACATATTGTTTTCTGTTTTAAGAAGCTGTTTAAGAAAAATTTAAAATATTTTAAATGCAACAAATTTAAAGATAATAACCACGATTGTTAGACAAAAACATCTATATTACAAATTCCGCACAACGACTTGAGTATAAAAGCACTGTTCTTCCTGATATGCATTCATTTCATAAATTTCAAAGTCAGAATTCTAGAACAACTGAGCTACTTATGGCCATGCCTCAGGCTTTTCTTTCTCATAGCTTTACTCTTTTAATTCACAGTTTAAAAACCTGAATTTACATAATATATCCAAAATTTTAATATCCTGCTGACAGGAAATTTACCTCAAACTAAATTTCATCAAATAAATTCAGTTATAGTTAATATAAATAGATTAGAGATTATGTCAATATTACATGCATTAATGAAAATTAATATCTGTACAGACCCAGTCTCTTTAAAAAGTCAATTATCATAAAATGCAAATTCTCACACAGATACCGCTGCATTTTGGTTTTTACCCCCTCCAATTTTTTTCATAACCGATGAAAAACCGATTATAAAGGAATCGGTTTGTATAACCGATTCCTTTACAATTGGACAATTGAATTCAGATAGAATCCTTGGTAATGCTCTCTCCGTGTGGTTCCGCTGGTTGGGGCATCGTCTGTTCTGAACACCGAAAGACTGCAGGTTCCATCCCGGGTCAGGGGACAGACCCAGGTTGTGGGTTTGATCCCCAGGCAGGGGGTGTAAGGGTGGCAGTGGATGTATGTTTCTCTTACATCCATGTTTTTCTTTCTCTCTCCCTTCCTCTCTCTTTAAAAATCAACTTAAAAATATCCTTGGAGGAGGATTAATAAAGTATTTTGACTGGGTATCTATTTATTGACATATATTAAACTTATAACTGTAAATTTTTATTGAAGATGAGCTAAAACCAGTGGTTTAGTATTCATCAGATAGAAGACAAGGCAGGTGTCTGTGAATGGACGCTCAGCCCACACGCCTGGCGTACTGATACGTGGGAAGCCGGTCCTTCGGGTGTTCAGTGGGGTTGTGCTGCCTTCAAGCGCTGTTCCAGGGGTCGGCCCTTTCCTGTCTCAACAGGAACTACTTGGGTTCCTTCTGCACTTGGTGAATGTTCCATGTGCTCTTTTAGATGATTCATTCAGTCCTTTACAACTCGAATATTTCCTTCCTCCCAAACATGGCTATTCTATTTCATAAAGGAGACACCTACTTTTTCTCAAAAACATGTAAATATTTTACTTTTTGAAGTTAATGAATAAAATCAACTGTTATTCTGTACTTCCTCCTCTCCCCCTCCCAACTTTCAGCTCAGGGGCAACGGAGATTAAGACTAACCAGTACCAGGTCTTGTAGACACAGCGAGGCTGGAGTGCAGCCGCCATCAGAACGGGTTGAGTCGAATGCCAGTCCCTAGAGGTGAGAAGGGGTTCACCTTGGCCCACATCAGAGCATCGTTCAGGGAGATGGCGGATTTCCCATCTTCAAGGACATACACGGGGCCCTGCACACGGTGAGAGGTGAGGGAAGAAGAGGAGCATAAATGCGCAACATGTCTTTGAACAGAGACAACCCCTCCAGTAGAAAACCCATGGGAGATGTTTTCAGGAAATGAAAAACACAGACTGGACTTTGGGTGGCGAACCCACCATACCATATACAGTGATGCACTAAACACTGTTCCTCTGGAACCTGTATCGTTGCATTAATCAACGTCACCCCAATACATTCAATACAAACGTTAAAATGAAAGTATGAGAACATTAGTTTTTTGAACTGCTACCACTGTAGAAACATTTTAAAACATCTCAATGTTAAATATAGCCTGCTGTCTTTCAAAATAGGACTTAGTTCCATAATTTGAGGTCTTTCAATACAGCAGTGTTAACAGAGATAAGTGATGCAGTTACCATTTTATAAAGGCATATATGTCTCGTCATAGTCTTAAATGTAGTTTATTTTTAATCATACAGCTAGGAAATTATTCAAGCCAGAACCTCCGAATCTGCTGTGTGTGCGTGTATGTGTCTGTATAATTAAAATCGCGCCAAATCTGTGACTTGCCAGCACAGGTTAATTATATCAGTTAGTCCATATGGCAAGGGCAGTTCTAAAGAACAAAATGCAAAAATAACAACAAACCATGCCCTAACCGCTGGTCAGCAAACTCATTAGTCTGTGGAGCGGCAAACCGCGGCCTGTGAGCCGCGTGTGGCTCATGAGCCATAGTTTGCCGATCACTGCCCTGACCGGTTTGGCTCAGTGGATAGAGTGTCGGCCTGTGAACTGAAAGGTCCCAGGTTTGATTCCAGTCCAGGGCATGTACCTTGCCTGTGAGCCCATCCCCAGTAGAAGGTGTGCAGAAGGCAGCTGATTGATGTTTCTCTCTCATTGATGTTTCTAATTCTCTAACCCTCTCCCTTCCTCTCTGTAAAAAAAAAATCAATAAAATATATATTAAAAAATAATAACAACAAACAAAATAACCTCTTTCAATCTGTATTTCCCAGCTTTGAGAAGGAAAAGCATGACTTAAAAAACACAAAAACCTTATTTACGTTCTAAAGTTACCAGATTTCTGAGCATGAATTCAAATAATACAGATTGTCAACAAATTATTTCTAGACTAGAGGCCCGATGCACAAATTCCAGCTTTGTCAGGAAGGTCATCCAAAAGGTTGTTCGGCTCTCCGGTCTAGTTAGCATATTGTGCTTTTATTAGTACAGATCTTGGAAGATCCATCATAGAAAGTAGACAGCTTCCCGTCCACAGGTCCTCGAAACCTCACAGGTGTCACCAGGCCCCTTGATTTCCTGGGGAGGCAGCAATCTCCTGGGAGGTCAGCCTCCCTCCACCTTACCCACGAAGTGTGGGTGAGGCACTTCGGGGGTGGGGCAGAGGTGAGGCAGCCCACCCACTGCTCAACTGGTCTCTCGGGAGTGGAAAGGGGAAGAGTCAGAGGAGGATAAAGCAGCGTGCAGGCATCACGTGGTGGACACGGCATCCGCATGCAGAAGGCACTGGGGTACAGGCTGGCACTGTGTGTGTGCTCCTCAGTGTATGTTACCTGCTGACCTCTGTGCTTCTGATCCCTGAATGTCAGTCCTAACATGTGCACTGTGTCCAGCCTGTTGTGGGACACACTGTGTGCTCTGAAGACTTAGCCTGAGTGTTGAGGTCACAGGGGCTGGGCTTACATTTGCCGTGGCCATTTATTTGGAGCAGACATCTCCCCAAACACCTTTTCTGCTGGCCTGGAGGTGAGCATTAGAGATGTGAGTACCACCCTTCATCAGGATGTGAGAACTGACTCACACACCTGTGCCTGTGAGGAGGAGCCGTGATCTCCCAGAGCATTTCCCAGGGACTCAGCTTCACTTCTAGGGGCACCTACCCTGGTCCTGGCTCTGGAGCGATGAAGGCCTCTCTCTTTCCAGAGGTAACGGCGCTGGGGTGCATCTTCCTGGCAATCATTCCCCATCGCTACCCTACTGGACAGTAGGGACCATTCCTAGGAACTGAACCATCCCTCATCATTGACCCTAATCATTGTTAGTTGCTGAAAAGTTCAGTATGTCAATATAAGAGCATGTCTGCTGTGTCAATCATATCCATCTATGACTTTGTAATTGTTTTCTTTGTGTTTATAAGGTACAACTAGAGACTATGCAGCCGCATTTAATCAGCTATATCAATCTACACTAATAAAAGAGAAAGATGCAAATTGACCATACCTTTGCTACGCCTACCAGCCAATCAGGAGTGAGTAGGCAAATTAACCCAACAAAGCTGACAGGTTAATTTGCATACACAGGGGTCGAGTGGCAGGGGCGGGATACAGGCATCCCACACCACCCCAGCCAATCCGGGCCTCTGGGGCGCGCGGGAAGGCGGAAAGGTGGCTCTGGCCACAGTGAAGGTGGTGCCGGCAGCCAGGGGAAGAAAGGCCCATTCTTGCATGAATCTTCATGCATCAGGCCTTTAGTGTGTCATGATGAATGTGGACTGTCTCCCTTATGTAATGTCCCCGAGGACAGGATCTGTGTGTATTTTAAGACATTTGTCACTGAGTAGACACATCGTATGTCTGTTACGTGGGTTCCTGCTATGACAACAGCACCAGCAGGACTCCCTGAGATTATTTTAAGGAGAGAGAGACCATCCGCATAACCACGGAAGCCTGAGGGGGTCTTCTGGCTGGGCCTCAGGCCTCTGGATTGGCACCCACTCTTCATCAGATTACAGTTATTTTAGAATCACATTTCAAAAAAATGGCGACACCAATAAGAGGATGGAAATGCGTAATTCCTGCTGGCCATTAGATAGTACCTGGATTTTTAGCCCCGTAAGACAAGAGATGTGAGCATCAGAATGGCTGGGAAGGTGGGACCCCGTCACGTAGTCCGGCCCAACCATCCCTCTGAGGGGCTCGGCCTGCAGTCTCTGGAGTAGGGCTGCATGCACCCTTCTCTGTGACTCAGAAGCTGGCGGGCAGGGGGAGTCCTCTGAGGATCTGTAGGGTCAACACACATGGCATTTCCATTTTTGCAAAATCACAGAACAAGTCAGGCTTAGATTAGAAACAGTCCCGATGACTTTTTAGCCCCCCTTCATAGATGATGCCAAGTCAACTTTACACTCAATTTACAGCAACCATGACAGACTTTGAAAAAGGCAGCATTGTAAATGGTTGCTGAATATCTGCCAAACAAACCAAGAGTCCTTCTTTGGCTAGCGTGAATAACGACAACCCGCACTCTGAACGAGGCTGTCGATGGCCCTAAGCATCCCCGTTCTTATGTCAGATTCACTCACGGGTGCACGGGTTGCGTGCAGGCTCTCCACGCCTCCAGCTCCTCGGAGAGGCGCTCGATGGTCAAAGGCACGGACACCTCCCGACGTTTCAATAGCTGACTGCAACGGGAGAAAGAAATTAATGGCTGACATCGAAGACTGAGACACCAGAAAAGCAAATAAACAACTGCAATTTTAGATTTAACAGCTGCTGTTCAAAAATGTATGTGTAGACCTGAATGTGTATGTGTGTGTGTGTGTGTGTGTGTGTGTGTGTGTGTGTGTGCGCATGTGTGTGTGCCTGCTCCCTGTGCAGTTCACCTGTAAGTGCTGGCAAGTCATAGCTGGCCCACAGCGGTGGGCTGGGTGACAGTCGGAGGAGTGAGGGACGGATACATGAGCTGTATAATGTGTGGAGGAGGGTTTGAGAAGCCAAGCTCTGCTGCCCGATGGCCACGCCCAGCGACTGTATGGTTTGTGTCTGCACCAAAGTGAATGTTGGGAGTAAGGAAGCAAGCAGGAGAGCAGGCGGACAATGTCAGCTAGCCGGGAGGCTGGT
This sequence comes from Antrozous pallidus, assembly GCA_027563665.1. Classification (NCBI taxonomy): domain Eukaryota; kingdom Metazoa; phylum Chordata; class Mammalia; order Chiroptera; family Vespertilionidae; genus Antrozous; species Antrozous pallidus. The sequence continues at coordinate 94,854,523 of CM050519.1, forward strand.
GGGGAGGAGGGGGGGGACCCTGCATTCTCTGCAGACAGAGCTGTGCCAAGTGGCAGGGCCCGAGACTGCAGGACCCTCCGTCCTTGTGGAGTGATACCGCACAGGCCGAGTGGATAAACAGATGTGTGTGGCAGTGTTGGGGACACCCACCGGCCCAGGTAAGAAGCCTGCCCTCTCTCCCCCAGCAGGGCTGCTCACCTTGTGTATTCATAGAGCGCGGGGACGATGCTCCTGTACTGTCTCTGGATGGCCAGCAGCGCGCCTGCGTAGCCACTGAGGATGAGCAGCTCGTTCCGAGCTCTGCGGGGGAAGATGGTTCAGTTTAGGAAGTCCATACCTTGAAGTCTGGAATATCATTCTCATCTGTAGTGACTGTACTTGTGTCTCTCTGTTCTGATGGGTGACACTGACAGCAAACTCTGTTTATTTGTTTAAATATATGTTATTGATTCTTCACGGAGAAGAAGGGAGAGGGACAGAAAGTCAGAAACATCGATCAGCTGCCTCCTGCACACCCCCTACTGGGGATGTGCCCGCAACCAAGGCACATGCCCCTGACGGGAATCAAACCTGAGACCTCTCAGTCCACAGGCAGATGCTCTATCCATTGAGCCAAACCAGTCTTGGTGAACAAGACCTGTTTAGAAAATGTTATAAACTCGAGGATGTTGCCTTCATCAGGTAACTCAGCCAGACGTTGTGCTATGACAAATTCGGGTCAAAACACAGATCTTCAATGTCATCTCACTCTTGCCTTCTTGTTTTTCTCCGTTTCTCCACTGCTTTCTCATGTGCTGGCTCCGTCAGGAGCTCCTGGGTCAGGTCAGGGATCCCCACACGCAGACTGCTCACCCACCACCTTCTTGCCCGGGATCGGCCATGCGTGTAGCCACGGCTTCATCTTCCCCCACGGGCACCAAGCAAAAGGGGCCCAAAGCCTCTGTACAGATTATCCACAGTCTCCGGACCTCAGCCACTGGGAACAGTGACCTTAAACCGGGGGAGGGCTGGGGGGAGGGGGAGACCTTTGGCCCGTGGGCTGTGTGAGGCCCATAAAATCATTTGGTCTGGCCCTGCCAACGCATTAGGGGTGAGTTAATTAAATATTTGGCCAAACAGAGCAGGCTAATTTTAAAGTTGATAATTTTTTTAAAATATATTTTATTGATTTTTTTCAGAGAGGAAGGGAGAGGGATAGAGAGTTAGAAACATCAATGAGAGAGAAATATTGATCAGCAGCCTCTTGCACACACCCTACTGGGGATCTGCCCATAGCCAAGGCACATGCCCTTGACCGGAATCGAACCCAGGACCTTTCAGTCCGCAGGCTGACACACTATCCACTGAGCCAAACCGGTTTCAGCTAAAGTTGATAATTTTATGTGGCCCACGAATGAGGTTATGAAGAGCCAGCTGGCCCTGGCAGAGGAGGCTCCCCACCCCTGCCTAAATGACACCTGTTTCCGGGAGCACCATCACCTTTGCTGTCTTAGCCCTTTCACTTATTCCCCAACCCAGCATGCTTTGCACACATGGAGACTTAATAGATAAGATCATAAGTTTCTCAGGACTTTGAGGTCCAAAGCCACCAATAAGCTTTTAATTAGCCCTATTGGAACCTGGTGTGTATGTGTATGGGTGTTGTTCAGACATACACAAACATACAAACACTATTAGTAAAGGAGGGCATTAAGATTTGTGATTTCTGGTTCAAACGGACCTCTGCATTTTTTTCTTAAGATGACAACAGATAAAAACGTAATTTTTTCCTACATGTCCTTCTACCTGTCCAAGATTATCTTATTTCTTGATCCAAACACCAAAACTTGCAGAGCCCCCGTGGAGTACCACGTGGCTGCAGTGATGGATTCTGGGGAAAGGTACTCACTCGGTACACGTGGGCAGGAGTAACTTTTCAGTACAGATGTAACTCAGCAGGTCAAGAACGGGATGAATGGTATCCAGAGTCCAATCTGAACTACTGATGTGTTCTGGCAAAACAAACAAAGTCAAGGGTCTCTAAGTAAAGGCATTCCTGTTTGCTCACCCACGCTGAACCCATGTGATCAGCTCCCCTCTGGTGAATTCTCTCTGTCCCTGGGATCAGATCATAGGCATCCATTCACCCACAAACCCTCTCCCAGGCCCCACCCCATATGGTCAGCAGTGGCTTTTCTGTCTCCAGGTAGGCTGGCTAGTGCTTGATGTGAAAGCTTTGTAGCAGTATGAATGAACACATGACATAAATGAGTAGATTTTAAATGTCTCTACGAACTAAACACACACCTTTGACGAAGTCAATACCAACAGGAAGGGCTTTTTCGGGTTCTTGACTTAACAAGTAATACTTCACAGCTTCAAACACACGGCCATCTGCATGCGCTGTCTCTGCTAACTGCATACACTCTTCCACTGGGGGCAGCTTGCACTAGAAAATAATCAGGTTGAGGACAGTATCACCAAAACATGTAGGGATAGAAGTAATAGTGTAAGAACTAAACCAGTTTCATTTTTATTTCTTATGAGAGTTGCTCAAAATAGAGGTGAATAAAATAACTTGCACATATTCACACACTCTCACAAACACACACACACTCTCACACTCACAAACACACTCACAAATACCCACATTCACACACACACACTCTCATAGTCACATACACACTTTCACAAACACACACTCACAAACACAAATACAAACATCCACACACACACTCACAAACACATTCACACACACTCTCACACATACAAACACACTCTCACAAACACACACACAGTCACACACACACACACACACACACACACACACTTGGTTTACCTCTATGAACACAATACTCAGTAAGTACCCATTATTGAATGAATAGGGCCATTCACACTGGGGGAAAAATCAAGGTTCATAGAAGTAAAAAATCTTGGTTATTTTTAGAGTTGAAAATGAGAACGTTTTTTTACTTTTATCTTTTTCTCAAAAGAACTATCTTCTTAAATACTTTGTGCAGTCATTTTAAAAATGAAAATCATGTGGCATGTGCATACTGTCATAATCTTTTTACTTGTGTTACAGCCGAAGAATGTCAATAAAAACAGAACTTCAAGATCTGCTTAATGCATTAGTAGCACTAAAATACAGAAATGTCCTACAAGTTACATACACATATAACCTCCCTACTGTGGAGCATTTGAGTTGTTTTATATATACTCTTGGCACATAAATTCCTATATTCTGTAAAGGAGCGTTCTTTGGGAAGCCCTTAAGGAAAACGCACGCACATTTCATTATAGGTTATCAATTCTTTCAAAGACCTCAAGTGCTCTACTTTTAAAAGGTGGCACTCATGCACCTTGAATGCAAGGGAGGGCAGTGGGGAGGGCTGGGGCCGGGGCAGGCATGTTGAAGCTGGTGGTCTCACCCACCATTCACTCACGTAGGCAACAGCTTCCTTCCCTCTTCTGCACTCCCTTTCTTTATGCACTAGACCAGTGGTCAGCAAACTGCAGTTCGAGAGCCATATGCGGCTCTTTGGCCCCTTGAGTGTGGCTCTTCCACAAAATACCATGGCCTGGGCGAGTCTATTTTTGAAGAAGTAGCGTTAGAAGAAGTTTAAGTTTAAAAAAATGTGGCTCTACAAAGAAATTCCAATCGTTGTCCTGTTGATATTTGGCTCTGTGGACTGATGCGTTGCCGACCACTGGCCTAGAGACAACATCCCCTGCTTTGCAGGGTTCTGTGAGGATGGATTGAAACGCAAATACATGTGCACATTTAGAAGCGGTCCACCACAGAGCAGAGCGTGATAAATGTCACGTAGGACCCTGTTTGTTGGACATACAAGGGCCCTCGGGAGAGCAGACCTCAGCTTCCCTGCCTGCATCCACCCCTGAACCTGCCATGAGCTGTCGCATGCTGCGTCCCCACCTTCTCCCGGAGGTCCTTCGTCTCCTCCTCGCAGCCTGGGTAGAAGGCACAGAGCTTCACCAGCTGAAGTTCATTATCGGGAATCTTCAGGAGCAGATCGGCTGCCAAATTCCTGGTCGCATGACAAAAGGGGAAACGCCCATGAGCACAACACGCCACACACAACACGAGAACCGTGTGGGAGGAAGGAGACTCGGGATTCCTGCCACGCCATCCGAGCCACACACAGCACCGACCTCCTACTCAACTCTCAGCTCCTCGGCACAGATCCAGGGACCGAAGGGCGGGGAGGAAAAATGCGTGATGAAATGTCTAAACAGTTCTTTTTGAAAACACATTCTTACTGATTTCAGAGGGAGGCAGGGAAAGGGAGGGAGTCACAGATCGGCTGCCTCCTGCTGGGGACCAAGCTTGCCCCCTGGGCATATGCCTTGACCTGGGAATCAGACCCTGATCTCCTGGTTCAAGGGTCAACGCTCAACCCCTGAGCACCATCAGCCAGGCTCTCGCCTCCATGGTTTTGAAAGCTCTGAACGGAGTCCTCGCATGCTCACAATCGACTCTGTCTCTATGTAACGATGGCCTGATCACACCGAGTGGAATTAGGTCTGTGCTTTGGAATGAATGACAGGCTGAGAGGTGAACGCTTGCCAGCCCTGGACAAGGGTGCCCACTCATTGGAGCACTTAGGTTATGTTTGAAAGCTGGGCACTCGGCCTACCCGTGAAACATGAGGGGGAAGTCACACACGAATGCCGTTTTCTGATTTACATTTTACAAGATGTGATCAATGGAACAAATCACTTAAAACTAAGGTGCGTAAGAAACTGCATGAACAGCAGCTTTACATTAAAAATAGTGTTTCTATGCTCAGCTGGCACGGCTCAGTGGTTGAGCACTGACCTATGAACCAGGAGGTCATGGTTTGATTTCTGGTCAGGGCGCATGTCCAGGTTGTGGGCTTGATCCATACTAGGGGATGTGCAGGAGGCAGCTGTTCCATGATTCTCTTTCATCATCGATGTTTCTCTCTCTCTCTTCCTCTCCCTCTCTCTGAAATCAATAAAAATATATTAAAAAAATAAAAGAGTATCCTATCTAATAAAAGAGTAATATGCAGATTGACCATCACTACAACACACAAGAGGGCTGCCCCCATGTGGTCAAAGATTCTGTCCCCATGTGGACACAAGATGACCATCACAAGATGGCCAGCAGGGGAGGGCCGTTGGGCGGCTCCAGGCCTGCACGGGAGGGAAGTTGTGGGTGATAGGGCCAGCAGGGGATGGCAGTTGGGAGGGAGCAGGCCTGCAAGGAAGGGCAGTTGGGGGTGATCAAGCCTGCAGGGGAAGCAGTTAGGGGTGACCAGGCCAGAAGAGGAGGGAAGTTGGGGGCAAGCAGGCTGACAGGGGAGCAGTTAGACATCAATTAGGCTGGCAGGGTAGTGGTTAGGGCGTGATCAGGCTAGCAGGCAGAAGCAGTTAGGGGAAATCAGGGAGGCAGGCAGGTGAGCAGTTGGGAGCCAGCAGTCCTGGATTGTGAGAAGGATGTCCTACTGCCATCCCTCAAGAGGTCCCAGATTGGAGAGGGTGCAGCCTGGGCTGATGGACATTCTCCCCCCCCACCCCCCGGTACACGAATTTCGTGCACCAGATCACTAGTTTTTAATAAAATTCTTTTCTGAAATCACTAGATAAAGAGTTTTTGGTTGCATGGATCATAACTGAGGAAACATTAGTTTTCATAGTTTGAGATGTTGTTATTCAGCTTTTAAGAAACTGATCAACATTCAGCATGACCTTAGAAGAGATGGCACTTTAAGTGTGAATTAGGCTGAGACCAACCCTCCTTCCCTCCGTGTGAAGCCTTCAGGGAAATCTAGATCGGCCATCGATGTGAAGGAGCCATTTTTAAAACATCAGGAGATGTTTAATCAGGAATATAGTGAGCACAGAACAACAATAGAGGTAATTTGTTGTGTCTGACTTTCTGTTATCATTGCAGAGGTAACTCTTTGAATAAGTTTACAATTTCCAAATTAGAGTCATTCATCCGTTCTTGCTAAAATTATGAATGACTTTGTTTTCTGACACTAACATTTAATAGCAGTTTTCAATAATGTCCATAAGAATATAGAAATTACTTGCTTTTATAATGTATAAAATTGCCACCCTAAAATTCTACTCAAATTTCTATCAACTACAGACAAAAATCTGTATTGAATTGCATCCTGATAGCGATGTTATCTAATTTTATCCTCTCGTTAGGTGAAATCATTAGTTACTGAAAATTTAGTAAACCATTTTACAAGTAATGATATGGACCAACTAAATGAACTAACCTCTTAAATTGCACTACCAGAAGAGGCACTTATATTTGCTTAGCTGAATTAGCTATTATTTTATGTGGTAGAGAGCTACAGTTCACTTATTATGCACCTTTAGGTATAAAACCACAGTGCTTTTGTGCCTAGGCTATAGGAACTTTTGTCAGTCCTCTATAGTTAGGTTTTGTATGCTATAAATTGTGGAAGTAAGTTGGCATTCTGTAAGACAACGTGCAAATAGTTCATGATAATTTCTTAATGTAGAGTTGGTGTCCCAATAATGTAGCATATAAACATTTAATTAAGCAGTTTCTATAAAAGCAGATGATACCTGTATTCACCAGATGGAAAGCTAGAAAGAAAACAATCTTGGATATGAATACCATAGACAGGCAATGCAACGCCAGCAGGAGCAAACTGAACCCGCAAACAGACATGGGAAGGGTTCTTGGTTTAGGAAGTTACACACATTCTGTGGAGATGTGGCTGCTGTCTTAATTACTCTTTAAAATCTGCGAAGCTCTACTACTAATAGCCACTGGACTTACAGATCCCCCTCCCTGGAATAACCCGATCAGCATCACCTTATTTCAGAATTTGAACTTCACCCGGGATTTTGGCACACATACCTATGCATCGATGGGTACACACAGGAAGAACTCCTGGGGGAATTCCGGGGAAACAGGCGTTTGTTTTATATTAAAAGCACTAAAGATATATAGTCAGTTGAAAGATTTTAAAAACTTTTTAAAATTCAGTATCTATTTCTGTTTGTTTTGTTTTTTATTTCACCAACACACACACACACACACACACACACAGAGACACACACACACAGACACACACAGACACACACACACACACAGACACACACACACACACACACGCACGGACACACACACACATAGGCACACACACAGACACACAGACACACACACAGACGCGCGCGCACACACACACACACACACACACACACACACACACACACACGTTTCCTTAGCTTGGATGCTGCCTTTAGCATGAAGGCAGTCACCTCTCAGAACAGACCTCATGTCCGGGATGGGTCTGAGGGAAGCCACGGTGACTGGGTGACTGCCCACTGCAGTTCTCAGCCGAGGGAAACCTGAGACTCTTAAAGGGTTGGCATTACATACACTGGTAGCAGGGGAGGGGGGACAGGGACCATGGGGTGCTGGTTGGGGAAGAGGCTCTTCTACCCCTAAGCCATGTGGGTCCCTGGAGAGCTCCCACATGAGGGCCAAAAGGGAGGTGGGCAATGCTGCCTGAGTTGGCCCCCATAGGAGCCCCAGGATGATGGCTGCTACCGTCTGCATGTGTGTGTCCCCAAATTCACACGTGCAAACCAGCCCCCCAAGGAGATGGTACTTGGAGGTCAGGTCTTCGGAAGGTGCTCAGGTCAGCAGGGCAGAGCCGGCCTGAACAGACTGGTGTCCTCACAGACGAGGCCATAGAGAGTCTCCCCACCCCCCTCCCATACACAGTGGAAGATGCCAGCTGTTAACCAGGAGGCCGGCTCCATCGGACACCCAGTCCCCAAGCGCCTGGATCTAGAAGGTCTCAGCTTCCAGAACCGTGAGAAATGCATTTCTGTTGTTTAAAGCCACCGGGGTGTTTGTTATGCAGCCGTAACTGGCTGAGACCCTGGGAGAGCACACGCTCTGGAGACCGTTCACATGGCCTTGAATCCTGGCTCTTACCACGCACTGAGGCCGAGGCGAATCTGAGAGCTCATCTCAAGGTGGCGTGTGTGCAAGCCACCTTGAGATGAGCTCTCAGATTCATCAGGGAGAGGTCAAAGTCACAGCAAACAAGCTTATCCACACGTCTCGAGGTGCTAATTTGGCGAGAGAGAAGATTAAAGTCTAAAACCATCTTTATTCAACACATACCTTCCGAGTGACAGCATCAGCCTTATCTTTCCTAAAAGTCCTTCCCTAACGAAGGGGGGTCAGCCCTGAGGACAGGGCTCTGCAGAGGTGAGTGGAAGCCCATTGGACTGGGTGGGGAGAAGCCCAGGTCATCTCTCCCCTACACTTCCCCCCCCCCCCCCAGTTCCCAGGGTCTGTCTCTGAGAGTGGTGCCCAAGTTCAGGGCACTGGCCTGTGCCGAGCCCCCGGGAAATGATCTTTGTTATCACTCTCCACTGGAAAAGAGACTTTCTTTTCCAAACCTCAAACCAAGACACGGGGGTCTGACAAGGAGGAGCAGGGGTGCAGAATTTGACATGCGGCGGGAATGTGTAGTCCTGATAATCTTAAGACGCACACATGATTGTCTCCTGATGCCTTACGGGCTTGGAGTATATGGACTTACAGCTGAGCTACTTCAGGATGGGCCCTGATAGATTCCATTACACAACCTTTACTTCATTCTCACATACCCCTTTCCTCTCATAGCCTTCCCTTTCATTGAAAAAGGAGACCCTGCATTGTTTATCCCTGCTCTCAGAAAAGATGCTTCCTGTTATTGATCGATACAAACAACGTGTGTGGTAGGTTTTTATAAATATTCCTTACCAGGTTAAGTACATTTCTTTTTATCCCTAGTTTAAGAGATCTTAATATGATTATTATACACCAACTGGAGGCCCAGTGCACAAAATTTGTGCATGGGTAGGGTCCCTAGCAGCTGCTGGCTGCCAGAGAGGACCTCCCTTCCCCAGCTAAGGCTGGTGCCTTCCTTCGTTCCACACCACCCCTGGTGATCAGTGCACATCACAGTGAGCAATCAAATTCCTGGCAGGTTCAACTCCTGAGGGGATACTTTGCATATTAAGCTTTTATATATAGACTAGAAGCCCAGTGCTTAAAATTCATGCACAGGGTGTGTGTGTGTGTGTCCCTCAGCCAAGCCTGTACCCTCTCAAATATGGGGCCCCTCGAGGGATGTTACCTACTAGTCTGATTTCCCCTAACTGCCCTCCCCTGCTGGGCGTTTTGTGGTGGCCATCTTGTGTCAACATGGAGGCAGCCACCTTTGACCAACATGGGGGAAACCACTTATGTGTTGGAGTGATGGTCAATTTGCATATTACCCCTTTATTATAGAGGATACTGTTATGGAACGAATATCTGTATCTTTGGGACAATAATATGATTTTTCTATGCTATTCAATTAATGAGGTAAATTATATTAATTGTATTTATAAAGTTATCCAACTTTATTTCTCTGGTATAATGCAAGTTACGCTTGATTCTTTTTATGTAGGATCGACTGGCTAGCTAAATATTTGGTTCCAGATTTCTGCATCCATGTTCAGGAGTGAGATTCTCTGGCAGTTTTCCTTTCTGTGTTGTCCTAGTGCAGTTTAGGTATCAAATATACATTAGCTTCTGATAATAAGAAAAAAGATATTTCACCCTGTATACGCCCAACACGTGATCAAATGCAACTTGCAAGACAGAAAAGACACACGCCATCACCACAAAATTCTTCCTGGCATTTAGAAGCTCTTACCACATCGTGATCATCATGCATTTTCTGGCCAACAATTCCAGGGCGTAGTGGGTGGCGGGGGCCGCCGCCTCGCCCAGCACCGCGCCCACGCAGACCGCCAGCTCCAGCTCGTTCCCGCGGAGCAGGGAGGCCATGGCCAGCTTGCCGGGAGAAACAACGTCCTCGGGTCAGAGACGCACGCGGGGCAGGCGCCGCTCCCGCCACGCCCAGGAAGCACCAGGTGCATTAGCCGACAGTCATGCTTACAAAACACCGCGTGCACTGTTTCTGCACAGTACGGAGGGTGACTGCTACTTCCGGCGGAAAAGCTCGTAAAGGGACACACAGGACATGCTCTCTGAGGTCAGAATTCAGGAATTTAGAGCACTGGCTCCTATTTTTGTAATTAATAACAGTCTCGCTGCAATGTCCTCAATATGTCCTTCAGTTTCTATAACAGATGTAAACTATTTTTTAAAAATATTTTTTTATTGATTGCAGAGAGGAAGAGAGAGGGAGACAGAAACATCAATGATGAGAATCACTGGTCGGCTGCCTGCTGCACGCCCCACACTGGGGATCAAGCCCGCAGCCTGGGTGTGTGCCCCTGACTGGGAATCGAACCGTGACCTCCTGGTTCATGGGTCAATGCTCACTGAGCCACCTGGCAGGGCAAAGTGTTGGTGCTGACAAGCTTCATAAATATTGCATGATGAGTATGGACTATCCCCTGAAGCCAGTGTTCTAGGGAGCCAGGAACCCCTATGACCCTACTGCTTCCCACTTATGACCCTACTGCTTCCCCCCTGTGACCCTACTGCTTCTCCCCTGTGACCCTACTGCTTCCCCCCTGTGACCCTACTGCTTCCCCCCTGTGACCCTACTGCTTCTCCCCTGTGACCCCACTGCTTCTCCCCTGTGATGGACACTTCAGGCGGCTGTGGCCATAGGAGCTTGTGATGGAATGTAAAAATATGAGGGCAGATCTTGGGTCTGTGGCATGTGCCTTCGGGCCGGAAAGCATGCAGACCCGGATATGACCGAGAGGTCAGCCCGCTGTCCCTCAGACACCCGCCCTCTCCCTCACATGCCCCCTACTCTCCCACACGTCCCCCCCCCGCCCAATGCTGTACCTCCACGTCGTCCACGGCCAGGTGGCAGCAGGCTGCGCGCACCGCCCGGCCGCTCTGGAAGTGCCACTCCGCCAGCTGGGTGCTCGCCGTGTGCAGCAGCCTGGGAGAACAGGGGACATTCCGGATCAGCAGACGCCCCCGGAAGGGGCCCCATGCCCTGTGCCGCAGGCTGGTGAGAGGATCGAGGGACCCCGCTGGACACCAGAGACTTAGGGAAGAAGCCGGACGGGGGCAGAAACCAGAAAAGCCGTCTTTCTGGGCAGACGGGCTGACAAGCCCCCCACTCGTCAGAAAAAAGCCTGGTTTTCAAATTCGCCACCCCCTCGTGGAGTCAGGGACGGCTGGGGACAGGGGGCAGGCAACCTTGAAGCGCAGCAGGCGGGACTCAAACTTCTCAGGGTGGGAGTGTGTGTGAGGGCTCAAGGGGCAGGAGTGGGGTGGCAGAGGGCAGCACCCAGGGCCAGGAGGGCACCCTGGGTCCCAACACAGCGCTGCCCAGCACTTCTGGATGACCCTTCTACCGGGTAAGCGTCCTCAGTGCCCCAACACCCCATTTTCTAGGGCCGAACGGGAGCCACGAGGAGACGGGGAGGGCGGGCGACGAGGCCGGAGAAAGGGAAGAAGCAGGAGAACAACAATCCTCCTTGCTTTTGCAACCGTGACTCTTTGGACTTCTTGGCAAGAGGCTGCCGTGTCATTCTGGACACTCACGCGGCAACACGGGCCCTGGGTGGTGGCCAAGGTCACCGCGGCGCCGTCCGCACCGACTCCAGGGACACCGACGAGCCCACAGCCCCGCTCCCCACCCCCCGCACCGGCTCGGCTTTTGGACGTGAGGTGCTGGCCTTGCCGGAGCTCAGTGTGTCTGGGCTGTGCCCGTGTGCCTGGCATGTCCTGTGCCCCTGGGGCGGCTGCCACAGACTCCGCCTGGGGGGGGGGTGCAGGGAGGGCCTGAGCCCGCCCTGTCCTCTGGGGCTACAGCCCTGCAATACTCCCACAGGGGAGCCCGCCCTGTCCTCTGTGTGCAGAGAAGGTGGGGACAGCCCTGCCATGGGAACCCGCCGTCTACACATGGGCCCGGGCCCGGTGGCCGCTCACTCGGTGAAGTCCTCCCCGCGGGCGTCCTCAGGCCCCGCGGCCGCGGCCATGGCGGAGGCTCCGCAGGTCTGCATGCTTCCCTCACACGCAGCCTGGAGAGGAAGGAAATGTCCCGTGACTGTTTGTTTAAAAGAAAACTTTACTGTTGAAAGGATCACAGATGTCCCCTTCTCCCCCTCCTGCCTTGACCCCTCCCTCCTCTTACTCCCTACTCCTCCCCAGGCCTTCGCCGCATGGTTTCTGTTTTGTGTTGTTAATCCTCATCTGAGGGTATTTTCTTTCCCCGTGGATTTTGAGAGAGAGGGGGAGGAGGGAGATTGGGAGAGATGATAGATAGATAGATAGATAGATAGATAGATAGATAGATGATGGATGGATAGATAGACACACATAGATAGATACATCAATGTGAGAGAGACACACAGATTGGTCACCCCAGCTGGGGCCAGGGGTCCAGCCTGCATTAGATAGATAGATAGATAGATAGATAATAGATGGATGGATGGATGGATGGATAGATAGATGATAGATAGAGATAGAGACATCAATGTGAGAGACACACAGATTGGTCACCCCAGCTGGGGCTAGGGGTCCAGCCCCCAGGTCTGTGCCCTTGACCCAAGTGGAACCCATGACCCCCAGTCCCAGGGCCGATGCTCTCACCACCGGCTAGGGCACACACTGCCGCTTTTGTGAATCCTTGGCTAACTGTTGGTGAGTGACAAATGTCAGACTCATATTTTGAACAAAGGACACCCAAGTCATGTTTGAAATGTATACCGGAATTTGAAGCCACTTTAGAATTTGAAACACACACACACACACACACACACACATACACACACACATACACACACACACACATACACACACACACATATACACACACATACACACACACATACACACACATACACACATACACACACATACACACACATATACACACACATACACACACATACACACATATATACACACATACACACATACACACACACATACACACACATACACTCACACACACACATACACACACACACATACACACACAAACACACACACACAACAGGTGAGCTCTGCTGCATGAACATGAAGCCTCAGTGGTTGGGCACCAGGAAACGCTGGTTAAACTCATGCAACGTTCAGCAGCGAGCAAAGGCTCGGGGTTCCGAGAGGCGTGTGCATGTGAGGGCCTAAAGCGAGGTCAGTGTGGCCAAGGCAGAGGGCACAGACCCCGCGGCTGCATCACCAGACAGGAGGCTGGGCCGGCCCTGACTCTGTCGGTCCAGACGGCGCTCAGTCAACAGGACCCTGTCCCTTCCACGCCCGCCCTCTGACGTGTGCGTGTGACTCTGCGCCTGTACCTGGGCCACCAGCAGAGCCTCCTTCAGCTGACCCCGGGCCATGAAGAAATGCACCAGCTTCCTCACGTCGCCAACGGCTATGCAGTATGGGATGGCCTCGTCCTTGTCTTCCTGCATGAGCTGGTCGGCTCTCCTAGCCAAAGGACAATGATTTCTCTGTTTACAACACAACCATTTCAAGGTTCTCGGTGGACTGGGATTTTCTGAAACATCTAATAAACTTTGAGGCAGATGTCATAAAAGCTTTTCTGCATCTCACTTGTTGGAAAAAGACAGATTTTATGATCAAATCGTAGATAGGAGACAAAGGTTTTCCGAAATAATAGATACTAGAGGTACTTATTTTCCTTTAGACCACTACATATATTCATATTTTAAATGTACTGACCTGGCCAGGCAGCTTATGTATTTACATGTGCGATATATTTTTCTGAGATCTAGAAAAATAGACTGGATACGGTGTCATGGCACATCTGCTCTCGACTGGATTAATAAAAGTGTGGGCGTCTGCTTTGTTAAAGAGACTTTTCAATGGTGCCATGGACACAGTGAGGAATAATAGAGAGCTTCTAAATGCAACTTGCTCAAAAAATCGTTAAAAAGAATGATGCCAGCACATAAACATTGGTCATGAAAGGTGGGGGATTGTAAGTGACCCAGGAACGTTCCAGACAGGTGAAGGGGTAGGGGACCCTGCCGCTGGAGATTATGAAGGGTATCTGGGGGGTCCCTCTGTCTCCATTGTACCCACGTCTGTCTGTCTCTGCTTCTCTTTCCCTACCGTCGTCCCAGGTACTTTCCCAAAGAGCAGCCTCGCTCTTTCCACGCCTAATGCTTCGCCTGCTTTGTTGAGCACGAATCTGGTTTATCTAATTTGTGTTGGCATTTGCACTAAACTGCATTTCAATGGCCAGTCTTGGGGCAGGGGCCGTAGCTGCATTTCGTGTTGTTTTTCCAGCTCACCTTCCACCATCCCCAATGTACAGGGTCACTGAGGTTCCTCCCAACAGCTGTCTTGTTACCCTGTGACCCTGACGCCCTGACTCCCTGGTCAGAGCGGATTAGAAACACTGTTCTCCTCCTTGGCGTTGGGAACCAGGAAGAGAGACCGCCAATCAAACTCAATGGCCGGGTCTATAGAACGGAGACTTGGGAGCCTTGGGGAGAGAGATCATTGCCTGGCCACCATGTGAACCACGGAGCAGGGAAATCTGGTGTCAGTTTTCAAAGATAAATGGAAAAGAGCTTTTGCTGAGGTTCAGATAAAACTTGACCTCCTGAGGCTTCAACGGGAGGAGTAGCATTAAGGACCACAGCAAGGACCCGAGAATTGGAGCTGAGGGGAGGGAGCCTCCCGTGGAGGGTGGGGCCACCTGCTGCTGAGCTCACATCTGGGAAAGCAGGTGCTGGGGACCCTCCTCCATGGCCAGTTCGGTAATCCTTCGGTGCTCCGGGCTTCACGGACTGATTTTTATTGGTAAATGTGAGGTGCAGTTCAATTTTATTATAAACTAGAGGACTGGTGCATGAAATTCTTGCACAGGGAAGGGGGGTCCCCTCAGCCCAGCCTGTACCCTCTCCAATCCAGAACCCCTTGGGGGATGGTCAACTGTTGGTTTAAGCCTGATGGGAACAGGGATTGGGCCTAACAGGCAGCCGGACATCCCTCTCACAATCTGGGACCACTAGCTCCTAAATGCTCACCCCTAACTGCCCCCCCCCATGGCCTGGTCACCCCCAACTGGCCCCCTGCCAGACTGGTTGTCCCTTACTGCCCCCCCCGCACCAGCCTTGTTGCCTCCAATTGCCACCCTCCCCCCCCCCCTCCGCCAGCCTGGTCACCCCTCACTGACCCCCCTGCTGGCCTGGTCGCCCCACACAGACTGCTGTTCAGTCATGTGGTTGCCCCCCCCCCCCCCACTAACTCTCCTGCTGCCCTGGTCGCCCCATGCTGATTGCTGCTCAGTTTTTTGGTTGGACCTCACTAACCCCCTGCTGGCCTGGTCACCCCACACAGCCTGTTTTGTCTTCCATTTTGTTCTTTCAGTTGTGACAGTCACTTAGGCCTTTATATATATATAGATCATGTACCATGAAATAAAGATGATAAGTTTTCATTGTTAATGCCAGATATAAAGTAAATACTCATTAAATAGTAATCTAGTAGGCCTAGCACTGTGATTAACCCATAATAAGCACTAAATAAATACTTGTTGAATGAATGAATGAATGAATGAATAGAACTGAAAATAGTCTTATGTTGTGGGTTCAAATGTGCCCCCCAAAAAGATATGTTGACATTTTAACCCATGGAATCTGTGAATACTACCTTATTTGGAAATAGGGTCTTTGCCAATGTAATTAATTTAGATAGGGTTATACTGGGTCAAGAGTTAAGACAGACCCTAAATATGATATGGGTCTTATAAAAAGAGGGGAATTTGGGCACAGGGTCATTCAGGAATAATGCCATGTGAAGACAGACAGAAGTTGGAGTGATGTGTCTGAAAGCCAAGGACTGCTGGCCACCACAGGTGCTGGGAGGAGGGCGGATCTGATTCTTGCTCAGAGCCTTTTGCAAGAACCACCCCTGCTGACGACCTGATATCAGACCTCCGGCTCCGGAACCGGGATGGAATAAATTTCCCTTGTTCCAAACCACCTCGCTTGCGGCGCCTTGTTCTGGCATCCTTAGAAAGGGAATGCATCTTGGAAAAACAATCTTGTTTGTCACATTCTTAAGCAAGGACATCTAGTGAAGCCTGCTTGGTGTTGATGCTCTCCTCGACCCCCTACTCCTCCCTAAGGTCCCTGGAGAGGAAAAGGCGGGGCTGAGTGCTGCTGAGAGGGTTTCTGAGGTTACAGACCAAGTATCCCACAGGCATCTGGGAACCTTCAGAAAAATCTCACCACTTGCCTGTCAATAGCAGCACAGTCACCAGTGAGCATGCCTGTGGACCCGTTGTTCCGTCCACTGACATGGGGAACTGGCCTTCCACTGGCTTTATCAGAGGGCAGGTCAAACGTGACAGCAGCAAAATGACTTGCAACTGATTAGTTTATTGTGTCAGAAGACACGAAATGCAGTTATTATTTAAAAGAACATAAAGTATACATCTCCACAGCGGCCGCCCCCTTCCCCTGCTGTTCCCACAGGGACATACTTGGAAGGGCTCTGGGACATGGAAGGCCTTACCTCTGCGTTAACTTCCTCCAGTACTTCATTGAGACGCCCGGGGCCACGGACAAGGCTTTGTCCCACTGTAGCGGGGAGGGGGGGGGCAGAAACACAGCCGTCTGGACGCACACTCTCACGCCCAGCAGACTTGTTCTTTAATGAACTCACATTTATGAGTCAGGATGTTAGAGTGCGAGCGTTTAGAGTGTGAGCATTTCCAGGGTTACTTTTCTATTCTATCTCATTCATCCCACAGAGTATAAATATTACTATATCCTATATAGTCCTATATAATAAAAGCACAATATGCTAATTAGACCAGACATCCTTCCGGATGTCCTTCCCAATGAAGCCGGGGCTATGAGGCAAGCCCGGGTCCCAGGTGCCAGAGGGAAGCCAGTGCCGGCAGCCAGGGGAAGGAAGGCCTACTCTTGTACAATTCTCATGCATCAGGCCTCTAGTCTAAAATAAGAAAAGCTTAATATGCTAATTAGACCAGACAGCCAAATGACCTCCAGGACGACCTTCTGGAAAAAGCCGAGGCTGCGAGGGCCGAAGCAAGTCGCCGCAGCTGTGAGGGCTGAGCTCCTTGCACAGATTTCAAGCATCGGGCCTCTAGTTTTGAAATGAAATGATATGTAAATTGTATTATTTAGCAGGGGAAATCCCCAACTAGTCCTAGACAGAGAGACAAAGAGCTAGAAAGACGGGGAGGGAGAGAGAAAGAAGGTGATGGTGGGGCAGGGAGTTTTTAGCTTGGAAAAATATATTGAGTCATCATCCAACACAACACCGGAGTAATTTGTTCAGTGGTATTCTATGTTCTACATTCAAAATAATTTGCACTGAGATTTTACTTCACGGTTATGGTTAACAGATATATCTATTCCTATCCTTTCCTTACTCATTTTTAGAAATTATATTTATTGTAAATTCTTCCTTTCCAATTGGTAACACTGGTCTTCATATTTAAATTATTAGACTACTAATAAAGAAGCTCATTGCTCAAGCAAGGCTGATTGTGACTTCAAAATATGGAGTTCACTACATTCAAGTCTAGAAGGGAAGTGAGGGAAAAATATTCTGAAAATCATGACATAAATCAAAATGTCATTTTATTAAAAAAATTTTAAATCCTCACCCAAGGATATGTTTTTTTCAATTGATTTTTAGAGGGAGAGGGGGGAGAGAAAGAGAAACATCAATGTGAGAGAGAAACATCCATCAGTTGCCTCTGAGGTACGTACCCCAACAGCCTAGGTATGTGCCCTCACTGGGAATCTGACTCACAACCTTTCTGGTGTACAGGGTGATACTCCAACCAACCTAGCCACCAGACAGGGTGCAAAACTTCATCTTAACTAAGGCTTTTCAACATGGAGTTCTACTGCAACGAAGGCTATAAAATTGGTAATTAGCCTAAAAATAATGTTAACATTGAATCAGGTAATTTTAAATGCTATAGTCATGTTACCTAAGAAAGGGAATTTAAATGTTTTTAAGGGAAATTAACTATACTGTAGTAGGAGGAAATGGAAAAAAAGAAGTATAATTGTAGGTTAAATTAATGTCACCAAGTTCGTTCAGTAGCAATAAGTCTTGTAAGTGAAGAGATTAGGTGTTTTTCTAACTCATCGAACTCACCTTGCAGAAATAAGCATTCTGTAAGAGGGTGATAAGGACACCCATATTACTAACGGATTTTAAGCACAGTTTCTAGATCATTAGTCCATCGATAAAACTGCACCTGATTAAAGGATCTTTAGTTAAATTTGAATTAAATATAGCTTTTAAATTATATATTCCAAAATAAAAAAAATTCACAAAGAATTACACTGTTTTATCAAAATTTATTTATTTTCTCTTTGGCTTTTGATAGATAGATACTATTCTTTCTAGTCGCACCCTGTTAAAAAGGTAGCTTTTAGGTCATATCTTTTCTTCATAAGTAAACCTTTACACTGCTCCTAGATTAAACACTTTTTAATTAGCAGTGCCTTTCAACAATGCTTTTAAGTGACACATTTTATTATTTAAGGTCAGGAAGTAATGGTCTCTAAAGTATGAAGCAAATATATGGTTCATTAAACTCCATTTTGATATGTTTTATTATAACTGTTGCTTAGATTTACTTTATATTATTTCTAAATATCCTTACTTGTATGTCGTAATTATAGTAATTATGAAATTAACCAACTTAGACATTTAAAAAAAGGATCAGATATGAAATGAGTCCACATCGTTGTAGTTTTTTTGTTTTTGTTTCTTGGTGGGGTGGGAGAATTTTGTTGAAGTAAATACACATGTAGGAAAGGGAAAGCTCAGTAAGTTCCCACCCTGGCTAAACTCATGTGACCAGCACCCAGATCAAGGGACAGAGCCCGCCCCCTTTGGCTGTCAGTCACCACCCACCTTCCAGCGTCAGCACTTGTGCAGGATGCTAACAGGGCAGCCTCACCTGAACCTCTCATGGGAACTCTGTTTAGCTCCGTCCTCTTTATGATCAGGCTGTGCTACCAGACGACCCTCAGCGGGTGCTCTGGACAGTGCGGGACTCAGGCATGACACGCAGTATTCGAGAGGGAACCCTCGGGCAAGTTAGCCAACAGAGATGCCTCAGGCAGTGGTTCTCAGCCTTCCTCCTGCGCTGAGGCACCAGGAGGGCTTATAAAACCTCAGACCAGACCAGCAGGTGTGACTCAGTGGTTGAGTGTCCATCTATGAACCAGGAGGGCAAGATTCTATTCCCAGAGGGCACAGGCCTGGGTGGTGGGCTTGATCCCCAGTGCTGGACGTGCAGGAGGCAGTCCATCCATGATCTCTCTCATCAGTGATGTTTCTCTCTCCCTCAATAAAAATATTTTTTTAAAAAAGAAGATATATGTATTACTATATGTAGTACTTAAAGCAATTATATATATATATGTACATATCCTACCTAATAAAAGAGAAAAATGCAAATTGACCATACCTCCACTACATCCCACAAGCCATGCCCGCCAGCCAATCAAAAGCAAGTATGCAAATTCACTCAACCAAGATGGCGGTTAATTTGCATATCCAGGGGAAGAACAAAGACTGAAGACATAGTAGAAGAAACCCAAACACTGCAAAATGGAGTGCAGCTGCAGAGAAGCAAGCAGGCAGCAGAGGCTGGAGGGAAGCAGGCGGGAAGGGGGAGAAAGGAGGGAAGCAGATGGGCATGGGGGAGAAGGGAGGAAAGAAGGTGGGGCAAAGGAGACCACCACAGGAAGCCCTATTGCAGGAATCTTCCTGCAAGGGGCCTCTAGTATACATATGTGTGAGTGTGTGTGTGTGTGTGTGTGTACTAGAGGTCAAGTGCATGAAACTCATGCACTTGTGGCGGAGGTCTTTCAGCCTGGCCTGCACCCTCTCGAAGCCCAGGAGCCCTGGGTAATGTCTCACTGGTGGCTTAGGTCCATTAAGGCGTCAGCTGGACATCCTTAGCATTGCCAGAGGTGGGAGAGGCTCCTACCACTGCCACTGTGCTCGCCAGCCGTGAGCCGGCTTCTGGCTGAGCAGTGCTCCCCCTGTGGGAACACACTGACCACCGGGGGCAGCTCCTGCATTGAGTGTCTGCCCCTGGTGGTCAGTGTACATCACAGTGACTGGTCATTCCACCATTTGGTCATTTGCATATTAGTTTTTTATTTTATAGGATACACACACACACACACACACACACACACACACATATATATATATATATTATAAAAGCCAAAACCGGTTTGGCTCAGTGGATAGAGTGTCAGCCTGTGGACTGAAAGGTCCCAGGTTCGATTCCGGTCAAGGGCATGTGCCTTGGCATGTGCCAGTAGGGGGTGTGCAAGAGGCAGCTGATTGATGTTTCTCTCTCATCGATATGTCTGGCTTTCTATCCCTCTCCCTTCCTCTCTGTAAAAAATCAATAAAAAATAGATAGATAGATAGATAGATAGATAGATAGATAGATATAATAAATAAATAAAACAGAAGCTCGGGTGACTGGCTCCACCCAGGGTTTCTGACCAGAGGCCTGGCATGGGAAGTGCGTGTCTAGCAGTCCCTGAGCCCAGGACCCGCGGCGGGGGCCCACACCAGATGGACCAAGGACCATGGAGATCCGGAGAAAAATCAGCCCCACAGCCCTGACTGGCCGCTCACCTCGCCGAGCTCCACCATGAGCTCGCAGTACCGCTGGACCTGCCCGAGCCTCAGGTGTATCTCCGCGGCCTCCTTCAGCCTCTCCTCTGTGGTGGGCGCGCCGATGCCCCCTCCGAACTTGGACATCTTGACTGTGGTCAGCTCCTGGGCTTCGGACTGGGGGCAGAGAGAAGACCCTTGTCCTGATCTGTCTGGCACCAGCGCTGGCCAGGCACCTGCCCATGAGAGCGCCCCATGGACACACAGGTGACAAGCACTGGGGATGGGGAAGCAGACCCTGAAACCAGCGCTTCTCTCTAAAGGGGCTGCCTCTCTGTCAGTGTGGTGGGGTGGGCCTGGATGGCCTGGGGAGGGGGTGTGTGTGGCAGAGGTGTGTAGAGGGCCCCCAGGGAAGACACCTGAGCATTCTTTAAATCAGTGTTAGCTGAATCCGATGCGCCAGGCAGAGCCGCCTCTTGAAAACACATCCACCAAGAAGGCTGAATGTGGTATCAGTATTGACTCTTAACTTTGCCCCAGGTGTTGGGGAGAGGGCCTTGAAATGTAAATCCATTCTAGCACCGGGAACGAGGGAATGAATAAAACCTGGGCCCACCCAAGCTCCTTTGATCCTAAGTTTTTTTTTGGTGAAACCTCTTCGTATTTTGGAATACAAATAAACACAGTGACATTGGGATTGGATTCCTGTCTCTCCATCAGAGAGAACAGAGATTCCACCCAGCTCCAGCTTCTTGTTTCTATGTCTGCATCTTCTATTCTTTATTTCTCAATCCCCAGCTCCTCTACTCAGAAACTGGACCCACTCTCTTTCCAGGCTGGATGTGCAAAAGAGAGCAAACCCCTACAGAGGTGAACTCCCACGGTCCCCAAAGCTCCCGGGTGATGGTGACACAGGCCGGAGGCAGTGAAGGAAAGAGGCAGCAGCGATGAGGGAGCTCAGAAGGCTGCTGTCAGATGATAAGTGACGGGCTTCTGTGAACTGGCTCCTGCACAGTCAACAAGGAACGGCGACAGTCAGACGCGTCCGGCTGTCACCGTTCCCTCCGTGCTGACGGGTAAGCTCACGGCGGACACTGCACTGCAAATCTAAGAGCTACTTCTTCTTCCCAGGCCCCGGGCAGCCTCATCTGAACCTCTGGTGTGTGGTGGGTACTGCAAGCCACCAGGTGTGAGGTAAGGAATACTTCTGCATTACAATCCACCGAGATCTCCACGGAATGACCGGTTTGATAAAACACAGCCTGCCAGGCCCTGAGACCAGACCCAGCGTGGCCCCAGCATCCCCGGCACCCGGTCGCAGGGTAAATGGGAAACGTCGCAAGCAGGTCCAGGCGACCTGCAGGGTTTTGCCAAGTTTGACTTAGGAGAACTACGGCTGCCTCCTCGGTTCTCAGGACGTTCCCCCTCTCACGGTGAGACTCTCATGCTTGGTTTTCACTGGAGATTTATCTCCTAACATTCACATATTCAGTCGACTAACTCTATTGATATAAAGTTTTAAAATAAACTTAACGTTTTAACTAGAGGCCGGTGCACAACATTCATGCACCAGGGGAGAGGGGTCCCTTAGCCAGGCCTGTGCCCTCTCCCATCCTGGGGTTCCCTTGGAGGCTGTCCGACTGCTGGCCATCCCCCGAGGGGTTCTTAGTGCTTGCCAGCCATGAGCCTGGCTCTTGGCTGAGCAGTGCCCCTCCCCCCCTTGGGAGCGCAGTGACCATCAGGGGGTAGGTCCTGCATTGAGTGTCTGCCCCCTGGTGGTCAGTGTGCATCATAGCAACCAGTCACTCCTCCATTTGGTCGATTTGCATATTAGGGTTTTATTATATAGACTAGAGGCCCGGTGCACAAAATTCATGCATGGGGGGGGGGTGTCCCTCAGCCCAGCCTGCACTCTCTCCAATATGGGACCCTTCTCACAATCCAGGACTGCTGGCTCCCAACCACTCACCTGCCTGCCTGCCTAATTGCCCTTAACTGCTTTTGCCTGCCTAATCACCCCTAAATGCCTCCCCCCAATGGCCTGGTCACCCCCAACTGCCCCCTCCCCCCGGTGGCCTGGTCACCCCTTACTGCTCCCTCTGTCAGCCTGGTCCCCACCAACTACCCTCCCCTTCAGGCCTGGTCACCCCAAAACTGCCCTCTCCTGCAAGCCTGGTCACCCCCAACTGTTCTCCCCTACAGGCCTGGGTCCCCCTAACTGTCCTTCCCTCCAGGCCCAGTCACCCCAACTTCCCTCCTCTGCCAGCCCGGTCACCCATAACTGCCCTCCCCTGCAGGCTTGATCACCCCCAACTGCCCTCCCTACAGGCCTGGTCCTACCAACTGCCCTTCCCTGCTGGCCTGATGGCCCACAACTGCCCTCCCTTGCAGGCCTGGTCCCTCCCAACTACCCCCGCTTTGTGCTGGCCATCTTGTGTCCACATGGGGGCAGCCATCTTGTGCTGGAGTGATGGTCAATTTGCGTATTACTCTTTTATGAGATAGGACAGCGAGAACGCACCACCCCCTTCTGCCAGAGCCCTCCTGCGTGCCGCTGCACTCACCGTGCGGAACTTGAGCAGGTGCTTCTGGTGCATGATGCCTTTGCCGTAGTTGTGAGGCAGTAAGCTGTCATCCTGGCCTTGGATCACGGCCACCAAGGCCCACAGGTTGTCACTGCCACCTGGGGGCTGACCGTGGACGCGGAGTCACAGCCGAGGCCGTGCTCCGGAGGGAGAACCCGCAGCCGCCGCATCGGCACCCGCGCCATGGCAGGCCCACGGTGCTGAGCACGAGCAAAGGGGCAGCCACGCCGCCTCCCACTGCCTGTCTCCGGGTTCACCTGCTTGCTTACACGGTGCAGGCGTGCTCGGAGGGACGCAGTGAACCCGTGACACATGTAAACACGTGACGACTTCACGACCACGGCTGCGACCATCCATTTCGGGGCCATCCCTGTCATACTCACGGACAAATACTCCGAAAACCACCGGAGCTTCTTCCCGCGCGGGGGTCCCCCCAGCTTCTCTATTTCCTGCTTAATGTCCCGGGACACTTTGCCGCACAGCACAGGGGGCGTGCCTGGCAGGATGGTGTCATCTGGAGAACAGACATCACTCAGTGAGGAAGGACCGTCGGGAGATTGGATTTAAAAATAAAAGCCTGGCCCCATTGGTGTGGCTCAGCGGTGGAGTGGCGACCTATGAACCAGGAGGTCCCGGTTCCATTCCCAGACCGGGTTCGTGCCCTGGTTGTGGGCTCCATCCCCAGGAGGGGGCGTGCAGGAGGCAGCCAGTCAATGATTCTCATCATTGATGTTTCTGTCTCTCCCTCTCCCGTCTCCAAAATCAATAAGGACACGTTTAAACGTAAATACATAGATAAGGAAGTGAAACTAAAAAGCAGATTCATGCGTGCTGTCAGTACCCGTGTTCCCGATAATCTCCTTCCAGGGTCTGTCCGCCAGGATGCTGATCTGCAGAGGGGTGATTAACGGAGCCAATGACCACAGCCTCACCGTGGAGTCCCGGGAGCAGGAGGCCATGGTGAAGGGGCGGCTGGGATGGCACGTTAACCCTGAAGGAAGAAGAAACGGCTTTAACTGGAGTCAACATTGGAAATTTTTTTTTTTAAATATATGTTATTGATTTTTTACAGAGAGGAAGGGAGAGGGAAAGTCAGAAACATTGATGAGAGAGAGGCATCGATCAGCTGCCTCTTGCACACCCCCTACTGGGGACGTGCCCGCAGCCAAGGTACATGCCCTTGACCGGAATTGAACCCGGGACCCTTGAGTCCCCAGGCCGATGCTCGATCCACTGAGCCAAACCGGTTTCAGCTAGAAATATTTTTTATCTACATGGACCTCAGCGGATGCATGCAGGATTGAACTTTTGAAGAAATGTTTCTATCTTGACTGACAAAACTGTAAGAACGGAATAAATTATTTAGCATATTCCATGAATAATGGATATAAATGGAATAGTTATGAGGAAGGCAAAGGGCCCTGGATGAAAATGTTGAAACTGTATTTCAGTTTATGAATACCGATGCAGCACACAGCCATCTGTGACTCTATGGAAGGTCTAGCTACAAGGACGGGGGCCCTTTCGAATTGAAAGGACCAGAAATGTGATTCCCTCTCACTCTCAGTCCCACGCTGCCTCCATTAAAAGGCTACTGGGCCCAAGCACATGGGCACACATGGCTGGATTAGGGTTACTTTCTCTGAGGAATCATTTTTGCCATCGTAATTGACCTACTCAGGCCCAGCCAGGTTTTGGTGCTGCAATGAGAGTAAAGTGATGTGCAAAAGATACGAAATGTGATTTTCCATACCCAACCCAATAATATTAAAAAACAAAACACCACTCTACATATCCGAGAATAGAGGTGGAGGAATGGCCAAATCGTTACTGATTTCCCATTTTATAGCTTACCCCTGGACTGAGGGTAAGAGAGGAAGAAAAATCCAAGCCATACATGCAAATGTGTGTGTGTGTGTGTGTGTGTGTGTGTAAACACAAGTACACCTGCAGGTAAAGACACCACAATGTAACTAAAAGTTATATTCTGCACTTTGAATATTTCTTGCTACTCCTGTCTGGCCTGCATAGTTTCTGTTGAGAAATCAGCTGACAATCATATGGGTGTCCCATGTAGGTAACTAACTGTTTTTCTCTTGCTGCTTTTAATATTCTCTCTTTGTCTTTTGCTCTTGGCATTTTAATTATGATGTGTCTTGGTGTGGTCCTCTTTGGATTCCTTTTGTTTGGGGTTGGGTGCACTTTCTGGACTTGTAAGTCTATTTCTTTCACCAGGTGTGGGAAGTTTTCGGTCACTATTTCTTCAAATAGGTTTTCAGTATTTTGCTCTCTCTCTTTTTCTGGCACCCCCATAATTCGGATGTTGGTATGCTTATAGTGAAAGGCTAGGGATCGTAGTCAGACACACAAAAAAGACTTTACAGAAGGGCATGTTTCTCTTATTTTTCAAAGATTCCTGCATGGCTGTATATTTGCTTGATACTTAAAAAAAAATGTTTATGGTGAAAAACTTAGGTATTGTTGTCAGGTCCCTAAAATAGACTTTATAAAAGGCACATGCTTCTTTTAAAAAAGTTATATTCTGCAAATGTCTGATGATGTTTTTTGGTTTCTAATGAGAATGCTCTTAAAAATGAAACAGTGTAAGACTCTTAAAAACACCACACAGCTCAGAGATGACAGTCATCACTAGAGGGCACAGCATAAAGGCAGGAGGAACACTTTACCATACACGTCGGCCCCGTGATCATACACGGTGTCCAGGCAGGTGCCCTCGCGAGTGTCCCACACCCTCACGGTGTAGTCCCAGCTGCCGGAGATGAGGAGGTGCGGGATCTCGGGGTTCCACACCAGCCCCCGCACGGGGCCGGAGTGCCCGCTAAGGACACGGATGCAGGCGTCCTGAGTGTAATCCCAGATTCGGACCGAACTGGAACAGAATATTCTGGGTATAACACCATTGGAGTTATAATTTACCTGAAATACTAATGTATTCTTATTGGAGCACAGTGATTACATCTCAGAATATTAAAAAGGCATTTTATGTTCCAAAATATACTAAGACTCTCTTCTTCATAGAAGATGGAAATGAATAAGTAGGCCAGAGCTAGCGTACTGGAATATAGAGTATTTTTTTTCTACTTTCACTGGTCATTTGCTAATGATACTAAATGTACTACTTCACAGTTTATATGTTTAAATAATTTATTTTTTAAAATGAAATACTCAGAACAGATAAAACAAAAAAATATATATGAGTAATAACAGGTATACGACAATTTAAGAACACTCAAATTTTTTGTAAGTCATGAAAATACTGTCTATATGGCAATGGATATTACCTGAAAAATCAATTCATATTTATGATTTTATCAGTGACAGAAAGTCACCCCAACATGTTTCTGTCAGGATAATATGTTGCTTATTCAATGCGGAATCACTCTAAGATCATTACAACATTTAAATATAACCAGATTCATAATATGACTTGAATCTACTGATGAGACCAAGTACAAATGTTACTAAAATAAAATTTGAACTAAAAATCAACTTAAGACTCCCCCAAATGCCAACTTTGCTTAGACAATTCATACTAATCTTTTAGTCACAGAGTTATATCTATCTGATGATACCAAACTATTGATACTTCAAAGATTATATTACACTATAAAGGAGACACATTATACATATATTTGTATTTTTTAAGGCATATCTCTCCTGCTTTCTAGAAAAAGACTTCTTCTTTCCCCCTTATTTTAGGACAGCACAATGTATGTAAGTGTACCAAAATCTACTTTTCGGTGCTAATTTCTTATATATATTTAAATTATTTTTAAATATATTTTATTGATTTTTACAGAGGAAGGGAGAGTGGGAGTGAGTTAGAAACATCGATCGGCTGCCTCCTGCACACCCCCTACTGGGGATGTGCCTGCAACCAAGATACATGCCCTTGACCTGAATCGAACCTGGGACCCTTCAGTCTGCAGGCCGACGCTCTATCCACTGAGCCAAACTGGTTAGGGCTATATTTAAATTATTTTGTTTGATATCACACCTTCATAGATGTGACTATATTGATGTTTTTTTTTAATTAATGCAATTAAATTGAATGCAATTAGGTTCTTGTTAACTGCCAACATGTCAAGCACATATTTAAAACATTCTCATGCCAGCTGGGTCATATCGATGGACCGGGAAATTCGGACCCAAAGCCACGCACCCGTCGTCGGAGCCGCTGCAGAGGATGCCCTCCCTCAGGGGCGACCAGCGCACGTGGAACACCTTGGCCGTGTGCCCACTGAACACCTTGAGCGGCTGGTCGGAGCTGGTGGCAGCGTAGTAGACACGGACGCCTCTGTCCTCACAGCCGGTGGCGATCATGTCTCTGGAAGGCCGTCAGTGGCCCGTGGAGATAGGAACACACGAAAGGTGCGGTGTTACTTGTTGCTGATCATTTCAAAACACACACAGTTCTAACTTCGGACAGTAGAGGTCTTAGCTTCCTTTCTGAAGTCAGACTCAAATCTTACACAAGTAAAAACATCATTTGCAGGAACTGCCCTGATACCAACAATGTGTGTCTCTTACTGTTCCCCTTCAACCAGTTACATGTTTGTTTTATTCATCTTAGACCTGGGGTAACGGTATTTGTATTTCTGTATGTTCCTTTTCAAATTGTCCAGATTGAGAACTTCTTTTTTTAAAAATATATTTTATCGATTTTTTTACAGAGAGGAAGGGAGAAGGATAAAAAGTCAGAAACATCGATGAGAGAGAAACATCAATCAGCTGCCTCTTGCGCACCCTCTACTGAGGATGTGCCCGCAGCCAAGGTACATGCCCTTGACCATAACCGAACCTGGGACCTTTCAGTCTGCAGGCTGATGCTCTATCCACTGAGTCAACCCCGCTTCAGCCAGACTGAGAACTTCTGGACTATTTCTCAGAACTGCTGGTACTCAGGACGGGTCCCCAGGGGTGAGTGATGGAGATGTGCTTGCTTCCTGGTAAGCAGGTTGTTAATCGCACCCACCCGGCTCTCTGGTCGATTCTCTGATGGCCTGGGTCAGACAGGTCCCCTGGGGAGGGCCCGCTGGGATCGCCCCCAACCCAGGGCTGTCCATCTAGGGCGAGTCACAGCCCCGTCTGCCGATTCTCCTTTGGCTTGAGATGCTCTGACTGCTGGAGGCAATTAAGGACCTACTAGACTATAATGTGTGGGTCTGATCTTTAAATGATCTTGGTTCACATTCTCAAGAGCTCAAGAGCGTGAGAGGAAGCTAAGCAACGGCTTATACCCTAGTGGTCACGCTCAGGATACTGTTTCCAAAGGGAGTCTGAGTCCTCGGCAGACGGTGGGGTCCTGGGCCCATCAGAACAGACCCCCTAAGGGCCCTTACCCCCCATAAGCAGCTCCCACACCTTAGAGGCCAAGAGGCCACGTCTCGGGGCACAGGCCTCGAACTGCGGTAGCTGCTCTTTGTCACAGGGGTTGTAAAAACCGTACCTCGACAGCCCTGTGTAAAGAAACACACCGGTTTTCAAACGGGCATGCTGATCTGTAAATGGGCAGGTTACATCTGCCCTTGCCCACTGATACACAGACACACGGGCTGGTTTCAATAGTGTTTGCATAATACAATGTTTATATGTATAAATAAATATGTATATGCAGATACATAAGTATAACATCTTAGAAATGAAATAATAAATATTCAGAGTGTACATACAGACATCAAAATTAATATTCAGAGGTACCTTATGACTAAGCTTTTATAAGTTCAAGGTGTCTCTCACTTATCTCCTAACATGCTAAGTAGAACATGAATAGAGCAATGAGAGCATTTTAAAAAGATCTTTAAAAATGAAAATGAAATTTATGGGGTAGGCTTGGTAGTTGAGTATGAGAGACTTTTTGAAAAGAAAATTTTTCTTAGCCAACAAAGCATATTGCATGAATCACTAGTCTTAATTTCAACTGTCAAATGCCTATTCAACCTACGAAGCTGAGAAATGAGCGTGCGGAACGGTTATGTTGGTCAGAGACGAGGGAATCTGTACATTGGACAGCGTTTGGCTAAGAACACAGAGCTACAAAAAGGTGTCACTTTGAGAGCTGGCTGCTCAATTTTGAAAATGACATGCATTTTAATAAACACTGCCTTTATAGCCATTCAAAATGTGTGGGTACATTTGGGGGGGGGCCACCCTCTAGATTGGACTGATTTATATTTCTCATTAGTTAGCCACACACTTGATCCTAAGGCGGTGGTCGGCAAACTCATCAGTCAACAGAGCCAAATATCAACAGTACAACGACTGACATTTCTTTTGAGAGCCAATTAAAAAAAATTAAACTATATAGGTAGGTACATTGTTATTAACTTAATTAGGGTGCTCCTAAGCTGGCCTCTGCTAAAAACTTAAAGGGCCAAAGAGCCGCGTGTGCCTCACAAGTCGCGGTTTGCCGACCACTGCCCTAAGGCATCAGCAAGCTGTTCTGAAAGCCGGGGCTTGATGTTTCTAAGTCAAACAGAGGCAAATCACGAGGTAAAGAGACGCCGGGACCCACGAAGCAATGCCGAGGCCAGGCCCGGGGAATGCCACCTGAATAAAGAGTGAGGTCCCCTCTGGGGTGACGCTGACCGTGGTGGCTACCTGAACCTCAGAGACGCAGTTATTCCTGATTTCCGGGGCAAGAGACTCACTTGTTGTTTTGGCTCCAGTCACAACCGAAGACGGCCGCCGGGTGCTTGTACTTGTGCAGCACTTTCCCGTCCAGGGTCCGGATGATGCTGAAACGGGGGCAAGGTATGAACTGGAAACAAACCCGGTGGGTGTTTGGCTCAAGGGGACAGAGAACGGTGTACGTCAAGCCTGAGGATTTAGGACAGGGACTCTGCCTGCACAGCTCTGGGCATATTTCAAGGTGCCGGGTACATGTTATCTATGTCCCATATTACTGATTATGGTGATCTACTTATACCCACTCAAGGGGATTCGTTTTCATTTAGAAATGATTTCTTATAGAACTTTTTATTGAGGAAAAGCACAAGTTATCCATCTATTTTAAACCATAATAATATAGCTAACATATGCATTAGGTATTCAGCTTCAAAATTTACATTTAGAACAACTCATTTCTGATGCTGGTTACATGTCCCATCATACCAAGTCCAAGATGTACATGTTGTCATATTTCTCCGCATAGTCTAAGTCAGTGGCTGGCCAGCTCTTTAGTCAACAGAGCCAAATATCAACAGGACAACGATTGACATTTCTTTCCAGAGCCACATTTTCTAAACTTAAATTTCTTCTAACGCCACTTCTTCAAAACAAACTCATTCAGGCCGTGGTATTTTGTGGAAGGGCCACACTCGAGGGGCCAAAGAGCCGCATGTGGCTTGCGAGCCATGGTTTGCTGACCATGCTCTAAGTGATATAAGGAGAAATTCGAAGGACCCCTTTTCCCCTAAAAGGACCCTATATACTTTAACTGCAATGCCACGTACATGACACCACCACGTGAGGCCTACTGATTCCTTTAGAAAGAAAAAGTAAGCTCTGTATAAAACTAATGTATTCCAGGTTTTAAAACGTTTTTGGAAGAGACTCCCTAAGACTTCTGAGGTTCCTGGGTGGTGCGGTGGACCCTGCATACAAGTGTTTAGGCACTGACTGCGCTTTGTCATCAAATAAACTCAGCCCTGAACATGCATGTGTCACCCCTTCAAAAACACGGAGGCTCAGTGTTTCGTGTTTTGGTTTGTATCCATTAGCAAACAGTTCTTTCAAGGGCACTATCCCTGATATTATTTCCGAAAATTTTAATATCTCGGTAAAGAACTTTGAGTTTTCCTAAGTCCTACCTTTCCCACTGAAATTAAAAAGTTGAGAATAGCCGAAACCAGTTTGGCTCAGCAGATAGAGCGTCGGCCTGCGGACTGAAGGGTCCCAGGTTCGATTCCGGTCAAGGGCGCGTATCTTGGTTGTGGGCACATCCCCAGTGGGAGGTGTGCAGGAGGCAGCTGATCGGTGTTTCTCTCTCATCGATGTTTCTAACTCTCAATTCCTCTCTGTAAAGAATCAATTAAATATATATTTTTAAAAAAGTGAAAGTAAGAAAACTGCCTGTGCAGCAAAACCGAAGACGGGACCAACGACTGCAGTCCAGCAACCGTGAGTGTCTGTATCATCACTGGACTCAGCAACCCCCGCAGCCGAGGGGCATCGTCAGATTACAACATTAGTTTAGCCCAAAGGCCATTTCTCCCTCGCGCAGCGTATTTCAGAAACCTACCCTCCCCGAGCACTTAGCCGAACTGAGAAAGCACGTGTTGCTGAGACATGGGGTCAGAGAACCGAGCTTCTGCAAAAAGGCGTTTCCCACATGCATTCCTTTGCCCCCATCCTTTTCTAAATAACAGCACTCCCCACACGGTGAAGAAGTTTCTGGAACACTGGATCGCTCCCGAGCTGCTGTCACACTCGCCCACCACCGCCTCCGGGATCGGAGGAGAAACATTTAGGCTCTTCACGCAAAGTCCCTCAAGCCTCTTCAAAGCCCTTCACTGTCTTCTCGTTAGTACTGGGGGAGTGCTGTCACTGTGCAGCGAAGGCTGGTTCCTCTTTAGTACTTATTTATTGTTAATTTTTAAAAAATTGACTTTCGCCGAAACCAGTCTGGCTCAGTAGACAGAGCATCAGCCTGCGGACTGGAAGGTCCCGGGTTCGATTCCGGTCAGGGGCATGTCCCGTGGTTGTGGGCACATCCCCAGGAGGGGGTGTGCAGGAGGCAGCTGATCGATGTTTCTAATTCTCTATCTCTCTCCCTTTCTCTCTGTAAAAAAAAAAAAAAAATCAATAAAATATATTTATTAAGAAAATTGACTTTAGAGAGGAAGGGGGAGAGAAACATCAGTGATGACAGGGAACTCTGGATCGGCCGCCTCCCGCATGCCCCCCACTGGGGCTGGAGCCTGCCACACCCTGGCATGGGCCCTGCCCGGGAATCGAACCCTGACCGCCCGGTTCCTAGGCTGATCCTCACTCAGCGAGTCATGCCGGCGGGGCTCCTTTCCCTATTTCTGAACATCGTCTCATCGTTATTTATTACCGATGCCTCCTAGCCACACAACAGGGGCCTGTGGGACGCATACAGAGCACTGAGGACAGGTGTGCGCAGGGGAACCTCATCGGGACACGCGTGTCGGGGCGCCGGACCGAGGCCTCCCTGTGGGCGTCAGAGCCGCACGGGGCACTCACCAGAGACCATCTCCGCCGCAGGTCGCTATTCGTTTGGGATCTTTAGGACTCCAGGCAACGCAGAAAATCCCACTGTCTCCGTGCTTCAAAAAACCAAAACGCGTGTCAGTCAGAAACAACGCACCTCTTTCCCCCATTTACTCTCGCCGTCTAAGTATTTCGCCGCGAGGAGCTGGCTGTGGGTGATGCCAGCAGAGGCCCCGCGGCCGCACCGCAGCAGGGAGCGGACATACGCTCTGAGGATGGGCCCTGTGCTCACACCTGACCCGGGATCCCTGCTCCAGAACACGAGTCGCCGGCTTCTGCCCGTCTTCTGCGGACCTGGACCAAGAGCCAGAAGTGCTGGCTGAGCGCCGGGCGGATGAAGCTCTGCTCCCCGCCTTCTCCTGCAAACACTGCGGGGAGGGTGACCGGCCTGCCTCCTACCCCAGGGCAACCAGGCGTTGCTGCCACGACTGTTCTTCTCAAGGTCCAAGTTTTACTTTTATGAAAGCAAAGCAGGGCAGATCTAAGATCATCCCTGGAACAAATGCCTTCGTTTCTGGGTGCACCGCACTCTCGGGCTGAGGGTGGGGCAGGCACGCAGGCCCAGCTGCTGGGATGACCACCTTTCAGACTCCGGGAGGCGCTAGACACGGGCACGTCACGCTTCATCAGGGACCAGGGCGGATAAGGTGCCGTCACCCATGTCCAAAGCGGGCGGGAGACACTTCAGTCTCACACGGCACTAAGCTGTGGCTGCGTTAGGGGGGAGAGAACATGCCTTTGTACACTGTTCCCTGGCCGTTTGCCTAAGGCGACTTCTAGCTGCTGTTTTTACCTCTTTGGAGGTCCAGGGGGAGGCTTACAAAAATGGAAACAAAATGGGGTCGTGTCCATCCCTGTCACCTGGAGTGCGGCCCCCCGCCAGCTCAGCTCCCCCATGCGGGGTACACCCGGCTCTCCAACATCCTGTGTGAGGCGCGGGTCACCGCTAAGTCAAGCGGGAGTTGCTCATTTCCCCCATATTTATTCTCCCAGATCTGAGCCATCGGACACCGGTGCTCACTGGAAAGACACGGTGGGTCCAGGCGATGAGAATATGGTGCTAAGATGCTGGGCTCTGGGGCAGGCTGGGGCAGCTCTAGTGCTGATTGATGGACAGCTGCTGGCGGTCACAAGATGCCTAAGAACAGCCCAACAGAGCTGACACTTGGGGAAAATGTCTGGTATTGAGGGTTCCTCTTCAGGTTCCTTTCTTCTCCCTTTGTCAAGGGGTGCGTATTGTTCTAGCTTGGGGGGTGGGCGGGGGATAGGGTGGACAGTGCTGGAGGGGAGGGTGGCTGTTACAAGGAGGAAGGGCAGGAGCTGAGCCCAGGCCTCTGTGGGAGTTTCCTCTGCCGAGGGCAACACTGCCCCCTGGCGTTGGACATTCCCAAACACGCTCCAACCCCTGGAGATCAAGTCTACTTGATCCTCAAAGGGGTAAGTCTTTTGTATAAATGGTTTTAAAGCCTCAACTATATATACACGATTTTATAGACGTTATGTACTTAATAGACATGAACAGTAATCACTCGAAATGAATGAAATATCAAGATAGCAAGAGACAACCCTAGATCCTGTGGCATCTCTCTTGATCCGTATCTAACACGCGGTCATGAGATCAGGTGTATTTCCCACACAGTAGTGGGGCTCCGTCAACTCAGGGTGACACGGACGCCAAGCAGAAGTGCACGCACCATCGGTGATACTACAGGTAGGGAGAGGAGAGGTCTCAGGGCGCGTCATGGAATAGAAGGGTGTGAGGACGGAAAGGAACCCTAAGAAACTATATAACCGACTTCCCGTCCCAGAGGTGAAGGGTCGGGTTCCGGCAACAAAGGATTCTCCCTCTGTCAACAGCTGACCAGAGAGAGGCCTGGGGCGTTGGCCGGGGACCAGTTCCGGGTGAGTCTCGGCCTGCCGGCTGCTGACTATGTGCCCAGACGACCTGGGGAGGACTCCGATTCCTGCCAAGACCCAGTGCCCCGTGAGGTGGATGGATTTTTCAGGATTCATTCTAACACGTGAACGTCCCCTTGGGTTCCCCTCTCCCGCAGAGAGCACCCTGCCACCTGGCGGTTCTCTGTGGAGTTCAGAGACAGAAGCGCTGGCAGCGTCTGGAGCAGCCACCAGTGAGGACCACCTTACCTCATGGAAGCGCTGCACCATCCTGCCCTTCTTCACATCCCAGACGAAGGCACCGTTTTGGGAAGTCGCTCCGGCAATACAATCCAGGTCACCTTCGGAACAATGTGAGAGACGTTATCGGAAATGTGCTTCCCAAAAATGTGATTTTTAAAAATATATATATTTTTTATTGTTTAAAGTATTACAAATAGTGGTACATAAGTTTTCTTTCCCCCCACCCCCCACTGACCATCCCCCGGCCTCCCCTAACCCCTAGCACATGCCCTTGCCTGCCCGCTCCCCCGCACCCAGTGTCTTGTATCCACTGGTTATGCTGATATGCATGTGTACAAGTCCTTTGGTTGATCCCTTACAGCCCCCTCTCCCAACACACACACACACCTTCCCCTGCCTTCCCGCTGTAGTCTGACAGTCTGTTCAATGCTTCTTTGCCTCTGTATCTATATTTCCCCCCTTTCTTTTCTTTAAAAAATATTGCATCTGCATACTAGAAATAAACATAAGAACAAAAAAATGTTGCCAAAAATGTAATTTTTGAAAAAGACTTGAGATTTGCTACATAATCCTTTAAAAACATTTTTATGTGAAAATCCACAGAATTAACCACACGGTCACAAAGTGGTCTGTGCTGATGTATAACCATTCATATGTACGAAACAGTTGCATTGGGGGAACCTCTGTATTGTAATTCAGAAAACAAATTTTGTAATTTTAGGAAGCAAATTTTTAACACTTTCATATATATATACATATATTTTAAATGTATTTTATTGATTTTTTTACAGAGAGGAAGGGAGAGGGACAGAAAGCTAGAAACATCGATCAGCTGCCTCCTGCACACTCCCTACTGGGGATGTGCCTGCAAACAAGGTATATGCCCTTGACCAGAATCGAAGCTGGGACCTTTCAGTCGGCAGGCAGATGCTGTATCCACTGAGCCCAACTGGTTTTGGCAACACTTTCATATATTTGATTCGCATAAAACTTTTAAGGGAAATGGTCACGTAAAATGTGTTATATCATTAAAGGCATGTCTATACAAATGCAACTAAAATTAGATGGGTCAGCCATCCAGATACCATTGCTGACATGGACACATAAGGAACTATTTGACATTGAAACTGGGACTCAGAACTGTTGGACGTTGAAACTAAGACTCAAACATTTTTTGTTATTATATGTTTATTTCTAGTATGCAGATGCAAGATTCTTTAAAGAAAAGAAACAGTGGAAAAGATTGATATAGAGGCAAAGAAGCATTGAACAGACTGTCAAACTACAGCGGGAAGGCAGGGGAGGGTGAGGGGCGGAGGCTGTAAGAGATCAACCGAAGGACTTGTGTGCATGCATGTAAGCATAACCAATGGATACAAGACACTGGGGGGGTGGGGAGGAGTAGGTAAGAGCATGTGCTGGAGGGTAGGAGAGGCCGGGGGGAGGTCAACGGGAAGAAAAAAAAAGGAAACATATGTACTACTATTTGTAATACCTTAAAGAATAAAAAAAAAGTTAATGTTAAAAAAAAGTGGTTAATTTTCTATAATTGAAAATAAATAAATAAATAAAATCAGATGGGTCCCAATTAACCTGATTTACCTTGGCTTTTCTCCATGGTTACGTGATACCAAAGGGCCCAGAAATCCGAGTGTCCATGTGCGAGGTCTACTCAGAAAGCCTCCCCAAAACTCACCCAACAAATATGTCCTTCCTACTGGGCCTCTACCGGCACTTGGAAGACTTCGACATTGAGGGGAAGAAGGTAACTCAAATGAAAACAGAGGTCCGGAAGGCCATGTAATCGTCCCCCCGATTTTAATGACACGTCTCACCTGGCGCCCAGGAGAGGGAGTAGATCACCCCCTCGTTCCCGGGGGACGTGTGCACGGCGGTCAGCGTGTCCACGTCCCAGACCTTCACGGTGCCGTCGAAGGACGCCGTCGCCAGGAGGTTGGGGTCGCTGGGCTTGAATTTGCAGTCGAAGATGGTTTCCACGTGGCCCTAGGAAGGCGGCAGGACACCAGTCACGGCCACTGAGCAAACCCAGGTGGCCGACGAGCAAACCACAGTGCGTGGTCAAGTTCGACCTGTACCAGGGTTTCCGAACACGAGTGCCAGCGTGTGACGGCGAGCGCAGACACACAGCCTGCGTGCTGCCGCTGTGCAGCGTCCCCGTGCCGTGACTGCACACGCCTCCCAGACCTAGACCGACTCAGCCTCAGCCCCTAAGTCCGCACCCGAGTCAAAGGCGTCCAAACGTCCAGCTTCGGCTGCAACTCAATGCCTATCTTTTCTTGGTACTTGTCACGCACAGAGGACGATGCTAGGAATTTATAAAGCAATGAACTCCGAACAGTTATTATGTAATGCTGGGAACATAATAAAAGACAAGATGAAACTGAAAACGTCCTTTAATGCAAATAAACCGATGACACACTCCAAAAGGACTTCAGTTTTAACTGAAAGAAGACGTATCTGGCTTGGTCTTGGTTTTTAATCAAGTATTTTTTTAAAAATATATTTTATTGATTTTTTTACAGAGAGGAAGGGAGAAGCATAGAAAGTCAGAAACATCGATGAGAGAGAAACATCGGTCAGCTGCCTCCTGCACACCCCCCACTGGGGATGTGCCCACAGCCAAGGTACATGCCCTTGACCGGAATCGAACCTGGGTCCTTCCAGTCTGCAGGCCGACACTCTATCCACTGAGCCAAACCGGCTTCTGTTTTAATCAAGTTTTTAAACTGTTTCCAAAGTTTCCTAGCAAGCTTACTCTTTGGAACTTGCAATCCTGTTTCCATGACACGGTGACTCGCATCCCAGACCGCCCCCCCTCCCCCCCGCAGGCTGTATGTATGGTGGGATGTGCGGATGTGTGCAAACATATACATGCAAAGTGGAGGTTCATTACCGGGTGCCTGTGGGCGAATCTGGGAAGACTCTAAGGTAAGCAGCCAGTCGCCATGTGTGCCTCCCCAGCACTGGGGATGGAAACTGACCCTCCCCTCCTACTCCAAGCAGCAGACACTGAAGCATGCTGGGACCCAGGGAGAATTAACACAGGGACAGGGTGGGCTCTCTCCCCCCACACCTGCCTTAAAGGTACAGACAAGGGAGCCTTTAACTCAGGTGCCTCCCTTGAGACCCGAGAGTAGGGCCTCAGGAAACGGCACCAGGGCCTCAAGGTGCCGCTCCTCGGGAAGGGGAGAGGGAGGGGAGGTGGGTGCAGCCGCAGGTGCCAACTCAGGGGCTGGCAGGGGCAGGGGTGGGGCTACTCCAGTCCTCATGTCACTCGGGGCAGGGACTGCCTGCAGGTGCATTCTGCAATGTTAATTCACAGCTATGCTTTCAGATCTCATTTGAAAAACCATATCGCAAGACTCAGCGGTGAAGAAGCATCGACCAGACTGCCAGACCTCAGAGGGAAGGCAGGGGAGGGTGGGGGGAAGGAGGAGAGATCAACCAAAGGACTTGGATGCATGAATATACGCTTAACCAATAGACATGCACACCAAGGGGGTGAGGGCATGAGTGGGGGGAGGGTTGGGGGATTAATAGAGGGATAAGGACACATATGCAATACCTTAATCAATAAAGAAATTTTAGAAAAAGACTAAGCGGTGAATGCTTCTTGTCTTCTTAGCAGGAGGATTACAGGGGTGAAAGGAAGGAATGGAAGCATTTTCCTTCCTTTCAATCACGCCGACACCCACGGGGAAGGACGCCTGCTGGCAAGTATCTGAACAGGGTTCGGATGCCACGTAGCGTGAAATCCTGGGGATGCCTGGCGAAGCAGCAACACGTGGGTCGTTCGTGCCGGGGATTGCCCGGCCCAGCGGCCGGCCAACTCACTGGTCAGCGGAGCCCAATATCAACAGGGCAAGGACTGGAATGTCTCTGGAGAGCCACTTTTTTTTAACTTAAACTTCTTCTGACGCCCCTTCTCCAAAACAGACTCGCCCAGGCTGCGGTATTTTGTGGAAGAGCCACACTCAGGCAGCCAAAGAGCCGCATGTGGCTCACGAGCCGCAGTTTGCCGACCCCGGGTCTTGCCATCCCCAATCTGGGTCTGCATTAGCAATGAGACTTTGTAAGGAAAAAACTCAAGTCTCCTCTGACTGGCACACACTTTTAAGGTGAGAAGAGCCAGGGAAATAATTTATGATCAAGGAATGTTTTCGTTTTGACGGAGTTGTAAATTTAACCTAGTTTTTTAAAAAATAAAACCTATTTTAATAGGAGGATAGACACTCAATAGAAAGTCTTTTGAACTAAGATTGCATAACTTCCTTACTAATGTGAATTTTAAAACACTTGTTACATTTTTCTCTCTTCCCTTTCATCATTCTTTTAAAAGTGGGTGGTAATTGGAAATATGAAAGAAGTTTCCCACATTGGGGAAGCACTTACATGGAAGAAAAAGCTTACAGGGAAAGAAAATTCAATAATCAAAAGAATATCTACAAAAGGAATGTTTCTATATAACTAAGCTACACATTGTTAAAATATTTTTGCTAATGTTCCATATTTTTATTTGAGGATAAAATTAAAGTAGCCTTCAAATAACAGTATTATTATTTCCTTCATGTTTTTTTTTTTTTTTTAAAGAAGAGCAATTATAGCTGTAGAGTCCTTTCTAAGTTTTTCCAGGGGGGAAAAAAAACTAACATTTAAAAGTCTTAAATGTCTAGATTAGTATAATTCAAACCTATAGGGGAAAAAAATGGGCATGTTATAAAGAAGGAAAAGTTAAGGAGGATGATTCTTGACAGATAGTAATTACAACACAACACGATATGCATGACCACATACATTCGCTCATTCACTATGCATGTATTCATTCATTCGACAGAACTTAACACAGTCTCGCTGTGCCCGGCCCTGTGTTAGGTGGTGGAGATAAAGCAAAGATTAAAACCAAGCAAAGTCGCGAGCCCTCCGCGAGGCTGTGTGCCACTGCGCGTGGAGGCCGAGTGGTCTGAGCACAGAGGGGCCTGGCCCGCGAGCCCTCCGCGGGGCTGCGTGCCACTGCGTGTGGAGGCCGAGTGGTCTGAGCATAGAGGAGGCCTGGCCAGCGCGCTCCGTGGGCTGAGCGTCATCCCTGCAGCGAAAGGTCACGGGTTCCGTTCCGTCAGGGCACATGCCCAGCGGCAGCCCATCGTCGATGTTTCTCTCCTTCTCCCTTTCTCTCTCTACAAAAATCAATAAAAAAAAAAACATTTAAAAAGAAGAACAGAAGATGCCCTAACTAACCGGTTTCGCTCAGTGGATGGAGCATCGGCCTGCGGACTGAAGGGTCCCGGGTTTGATTCTGGTCAAGGGCGTGTATCTTGGCTGCGGGCACCTCCCCAGTGGGGGGGGGGGGGTGCAGGAGGCAGCTGATGGATGTTTCTCTCTCATCGATGTTTCCAACTCTCTATCCCTCTCCCTTCCTCTCTGTAAAAAAAAAAAAAAAAAAAACAATAAAATATAGATTTTTTAAAAAAGAATAGAAGATGATAGAATCATAATGATTGAATAATAGAAAATAAATGTTAAAAATGCTTCATCCAACCGCCCTGCTCGCTCCCAGATGGGAACACCAAAGCTTGGAATAGCTGGCAGAGACGGAGTTGTCCTTCCTCCTAAGAAAGGATTGTTCTGTTTCTCTCTTTGCTTCCAAAACATGGCGCAGCAGTGCAGTTCCCAGCGCTGGGCGAGGGCTGGCCTGGCCACCTCGCGACGGAACGCGGCCAGCCGTGCGGGCCAACCAGGATAAGCAGGCAGTGATGTTCCGGGAGTTTCATGTTTAAAGCTTAACGAAGCTCAATCGTTTTGTCATCTTCTACACATCATTCTAAAATGTTTCAGCCATCCCGGGTAAAGTCCTAATGATATCATTTGTTTTAAAAATATATACATTTCCGGAGAGAGAGAGCAAGGGAGAGGGATAGAGAGAGAAACATCCATGATGAGAGAGAATCACTGAGCGGCTGCCTCCTGCAGGCCCCCGGCTGGGGATCGAGCCAGCAACCCGGGCCTGGGCCCTGCCTGGCATTGAACCTGTCACCTCTTAGTACGTGGGTGTGACGTACAGGGAGTCACACCAGCCAGGCTGACCCTTCACGAAAACAAACGGGAACAATGTGAATAGGTAAGGAGAAGTAAACATCAGGAGCGCCATACGGTAAGTGCCGTGTGTGAGAGGCAGGATGGCCGCAGACATACCATGTCCCTCAGGAAATCCCACTTCTTGGCTCCCAGGTCATACAGGCCCACGCCACCGTCCAGGAAGCAGCAGAGGGCGTGCCCGGGGGGCAGGGAGGACGCCTGGCCCGGGGGCAGTGCCGGCGGGGGCACTGCCTCGCTTGTGGAGGACGTGTAGTGATTTGGGGTGGAAGGCTGGACTGAAACTGGAAAAGAAAAAGATCAGCAGGTAAACATTGAGGGTAGCCACTTCCCGTGTGCAGATGACGCCACGGTGATTGATTTGCTCTCATCAGAACTGGGATCCCTAGCGGTAGGCAACAATCACATTTCTACCTCAGGATTTCTACCTCAGGGGTGCTTCTGCAGTTTTGTCAAAATGCGGGGGTGACGGGGGGAGGAGGTTTATAACGTCTACAATAATTAATCAGTCCTAATCCTATCTAATAAAAGAAATTTGCAAATTGACCATGTCTCCGCTACACCCACAAGCCATGCCCACCAGCCAATCTGGAGCGAGAATACAAATTAACCCAACAAATATGGTGGCGGCCATGGAGCTGGAGTAAGCAGGAGGATTGGGTTGCCCCAAGCCATGGAGGAAGCCAAGCTTCCTGACTGCTCTATCCTGTCCTGGCCTCCACTCAAGGCTACAAAGTTTCAATTATAGAAGATAAATAAATCCCAGATACCACGGCTTCCACTTGGGTCGCTGGGGTGCATGGCCAGCCTGCAAACCACCACAGGCCCCTCACCCAGGCTGCCCCCTTGCCCCAAGGGAACTCCCACCCTAATCCAGGACACCCTTCAGGGCAAACCAGCTGGCCCCCACCCATTCACCAGGCCTCTATTCTATCTAATAAAAGAGTAATTTGCAGATTGACCATCACTCCAATACACAAGATAGATGCCCCCATGTGGTCAAAGATCCTGCTCCCATGTGGACACAAGATGGCCACCACAAAATGGCCAGCAGGGAAGGGCCATTGGGAGGGTACAGGCCGGCAGAGGAAGAAAGTTGGGGGTGACCGGGCCTGCAGGGAAGAGCAGTTAGAGGTGATCAGGCTGGCAGGGGAGTTCAGGGGGTGATCAGGATGGCAGGCAGACAAGCAGTTAGGCACCAGCTGTCCTGGATTGTGAGAGGGATGTCTCACAATCCCTTGAGGGGACATCCCTTGAGGGGTCCCAGATTGAAGAAGGTGCAGGCTGGACTGAGGGACACACCCCCCTCCCCGTGCACGAATTTCATGCACCAGGCCTCTAGTATAAGAATAAACTCTGTGCTTCGCAAACTCACAACTGTAAACCTACTGGCTCTTTTAGCACAGATATAGGAAAGTGGGTTTTACCTCTGATATAGAAAAGTGGATTTTATTTTGAAAAGAAGTGTATAAAATGCAGGGAGAGCAACATAGATGAAAATTAGTGTGTGAGGAATCACAATATGCTATGAATATCTAGTTCATTATCTCCCCATAGATTAAAGCATAGGATGCTTATTTTTTAAAAAATATTTTTTATTGAGTTTTTTGCAGAGAGGAAGAGAGAAGGATAGAGAGTTAGAAACATCGATGAGAGAGAAACATCGATCAGCTGCCTCCTGGACACCTCCTACTAGGGATGTGCCTGCAACCAAGGTACATGCCCTTGATTGGAATCGAATCTGGGACCTTTCAGTCCACAGGCCAAGGCTCTATCCACTGAGCCAAACCAGTTAGGGCAGGATGCTTATTTTTTAATTAGAATCTTCTTTCAGAATATTGATATATGAGGTTACTCCCCCTTCCACACACACACAGAGACACACATGCATGCTAACTTCTTTTAAAGCTCAAAAATCTCTAGTAATTGCTATTCTAATGAAAATAATTATCTTTGAGATTGTATAATTTACTTTAGCACCCAAATTAACCATAACTGTCTGACATACTTTTTTTTACAACTTATTTTTTTTTAATATGCTCTTATGAACTTTTAGAAAGGAAGGGAGAGGGAGAGACAGAAACATCAATGAAAGAGAAGTATCATAGATGGGATGCCTCCTACACACCCTCTAATGGGGATCGAGCCTACAACCCAGGCATGTTCCTGACCTGGAATTGAACCGTGACCTCTTGGTTCCTAGGCCAATGCTCAACTACCGAGCCATGCCGGCTGTACATTTCCATCTCAGATTTTCTCTCTTCCCACTCAGATTTACTTTTATTGTTCATATGCTTCCATTTCTCCAACTTCCAATTGCATGTGTCCCCATGTTTAGTTATTTTCTGCCTAGTCTGTACCTCACACTGTGTCTTCTTTTCAAGAAGTTTTTCCTTAGAACAAGAATAATGTTTTGCAAACATAGTCCAAAGTAATGCTACCACTGTAAATTATCAGACCAATCTATGTTAGTTACATACTGGAATATAGATAAATATTTACCTTATTTATCTTATAGATAAATAAGATACTCTCTCTTTTTAGTATGCTCCCTTTTTCATTCAAATATATCGCCTTTCTTATTGCATTCTTTTGGGTAATGCAACTTCTCAGAATCAATTCAATTGGCACGAAATCCAGGCTAGAATGAACTTCTAATAACAAAAGAGGCAATGATTCCATGAAACTTCACTGACCATTTGGTAAAAACTAATATGATCCATGACTCACCATTATGATGTTTTAATTTACTGACATCACGGGTGGTTTGGATACCCTTCATGTACTCATCTCTCTGTAAGTCACCTTTTTTTAGAAGTTGGTATGTCTGTATTTTAAACTCAATTTTCACATAATTTTTCTTATTCCACCCTTGATTACATTTTTAAAAATGGGGTAAAAGACTAGACACCTAGCAATAGATTCCCTACAAGGAATTACTCACAGATGACAAGATTGGTATGTGGTTCTTCCTATTTGGTGCTTTTCCTCTAATGCACATGGGCCGCTTTTGTAATATGAAAGAAGAGAATCGGTGACAGTTCAGTCATCCTGTTATGAAAGTCACAGCAGCTAAACCAGAGGGGGGAACGTAGGGCCCGCTGGTCACACGAGGCCCGAGAAGTCATGTGATCTGGCCCTGCC
Source organism: Antrozous pallidus (assembly GCA_027563665.1). NCBI lineage: Eukaryota > Metazoa > Chordata > Mammalia > Chiroptera > Vespertilionidae > Antrozous > Antrozous pallidus. Next base: position 94,898,374 of record CM050519.1, read on the forward strand.
CAGGCATTAGGGGTGAGTTAATTAAATGTTTGGCCAAATATAGCAGGCTAGCTTTTAGGTGGATAATTGTGTGTGGCCTGTGAATGATGTTATAAATATCAAAATCGTCCTTGGTGGAAAAAAGGTCCCCCACCCCTGAACTAAACCAAGAAACAAACAAACACACACACATACACACACACACACACACACACACACACACACAAACATACATACACACACACACACACACACACACAACACACACAAACACACACAAACACACACACACACAAACACAGTTGCAGGGTATACACCGTCTCAGCCTCCAGAACGTTCTCCAGTCGCAGCATCTCCAGACCCCGGTTTCCAGGATTTAGAGGTATTAAGGGCCGACAGAAAAGCTCAACTTGTGTGTGGTTCCTTTAGCACAGACACTGTCAAAGGCTGATTATTAAATTGGCTTTTCAGTAGCACATGTCTGTGATGCCTATATCGCCATATCAGCCATTTTGTTTGAAAGCAGCAGGTACAATATTTTAAGATATTAGACTCTGAGGATGCTCTTACTCACATTTCTTTCTTGGTGGAGAATTCAGTACATGTAAGCAGTGAAATCCTGTTTTCTTTAGTTTAAAATTATCAATCGGTGTTGTTCTTGAAACATTCCAAATACGTAAAACGCCTACTTGAGAATCTAGGCAGGAAAAAGCATCCTGTTAAGTTTTACTTGAGATATAAAATGCCCAGCCATAAGAGCAATAAAAGAACCTTCAACTTACAGGATTTTTAGCATTACCAATAGGCATTCTTCAAATAATAAGACTGTACAATCCTATTAACAAAAGGGTAATATGCAAATTGACTCCCAGGAATAACCAGTCGATAGGAAGCACACTGATCAGCAGGGGGCAGATGCTCAACACAGGAACTGCCCCCTGGTGGTCAGTGCACTCCCACAGGGGGACCTCCGCTCAGCCAAAAGGTGGGCTGCTGGCTACCAGTGCAGTGGCCGTGGCGGGAGCCTCTTCTGCCTCGTTGGCAGCACTAAGGACTTCCAACTTCAGCCAGGCTGTCAGTCAGACATCCCTCAAGGGCTCCCGGGCTGCCAGATGGATGTCTGACTGCCCGCTTAGGCCTGATCTCCCAGGGAGCGGGCTTAAACCGGCAGGTGGACATCCCCCTAGGGGTCCTGGACTGTGAGAGGCTGCAGGCTGGGCCGAGAGACCCCCGGAGTGCACGAAATTTTGTGCACCAGGCCTCTAGTAATACAATGAAAGCGACGGCTAACGTGCTATGCAACCTTTACATCTTTGACATGTTTACTATTTTTTTCTGTTCCGGACCCTTCTCTAGGAAACCGCCTTCTCTGGCACCTTTGCCCACAGCTGTCGTTGTGACAATCGGATTACAAAAAGCATCCTATGACCCACGCGGTCTAGGAAAGCTCACCGCTGACAACTCCCCCCACCACCACCGTGCATATGTGGTGACGTAACTTTTTTTTTTTTTAATAAATAAATGGGACATGGGGACGTAACCACAAAATGATGTGTGTCGAGTATGACATATTGCAACCCGAAGACTTCCTATAGTAATAAAAGTAAACTAGGCATCCTAATATATATAAAAAGCCAGGGGTCATCACAACCTAAATGACCAGATGGACGACCAAACAGCAGGCTGCATGGGGCGACCAGGCCAACAGGGGGAGCAGTTGGGGGTGACCAGGTTGGCGGGGGGAGGGGTGGGATAAGGGGCGACCAAGCCAGCAAGGGGGGTGGTTAGGGATGACCAGGCTGGCATGAGGGGGCAGTTGGTGGTGACCAGGCAGGCACGCAGGTGAGCAGTTAGAAGCCAGCAGTCCCAGATTGTGAGAGGGATATCTGACTGCGGGTTTAGGCCTGATCCTGGGATGGGTCCTAAACTGGCATTCAAACATCCCTGAGGGGTCACGGACCGGAGAGGGTGCAGGCTGGGCTGAGGGAACCCCCCACCCGCCCATGCACAAATTTCATACTATAATAAACAATAACAATGTCAATATTAACAGTCTTCCACAGAAGTACCCAATGAAGGGGAATTAAAAAATACACGCGCACTGAACACGTGGGGGGCAGGCGCACCCACCTCCGGTGACGAACATCCCCGGGGCACTGGGCACCCAGGCCAGGCACTGCACGCAGGCCGCGGCGCTGGGCAGGCTGAAGGTGGTGACGCAGCACAGCGACTCCGCGTCCACCAGCCGGATCCCGTGGTGCAGGTTGGCCACCAGCAGGTAATCCGTGGACAGCGGGTCCCACTCCAGCGCCGTGACTGGGTCCTCTTCGTCCGTCCCTTCCAGGGAGTCGGGCCTCAGGACGTGTCTCTGACTTTTATTCCCTGTTGACATACGAAGACAGTGACTTCAGACGACCTTCTCAGGAGAAGGTCAGGAACGGAGAGGGTGCTGGTTTTCTCGGCGCACACCCCGGACCCCGGCAGCATGGGAATGTGAGCTGGTGTGTCCCCCGGCAGCTCCTGATGACCTGTGCCTGCGGGGGGTCCAGGGCTTGTCCCAGGGACGCAGGTCAGACTGGACTGCTCTGTGTTGGCGATCTCTAGTACCTGGGGGGTTTGCCCTATTTGTTACTGAAAAACTGTAAGAAAAAAGACATGAATACCCACGATATTGTCATCCACTACCATTCCACTGAGTGACAAAGCATACAGATAGGAAAAGGCTTACCAGAAGGAAGACCATCCTGTGGTGATGAAAAGCACAGACTTTGGGGAAAAAATAGTTACAGAGGCAAAGAAGCATGGGACAGACTGTCAAACTACAGGGGAAGGGCAGAGAAGGTTAGGGGGCGGGGGCTGTAAGAGATCAACCGAAGGACTTGTGTGCATTCATATGAGCATAACCAATGGACACAAGACACTGGGGGAAGGGGGGACAGGTGAGGGCATGTGCTGGGGGATAGGGGAGGCTGGGGGGAGATTAATGGGGGGGGGGAAGGAAACATGTGTACTGCCATTTGTAATACTTTAAACAATAAAAAATAAAAATAAAATAAAATGATAAAATAAAAGCACAGACTTTGGGTCCAGCCCATCCTAGCTCCACCACTTACGGGCTCCATGTTCTTGGACAAGACACGCCATCTCTGTGTGCTTAATGTTTGTTTTCACAGAGACCATAACGATGCCTCCCTCGTAGAGTTTTGCTTTTTAAGATGAAGTGAATGTTGATGAACGTGCTTAGAACAGGGGGTATCATGAGCAGCACATCCCTATTTACAGTCACTCTCGGTCACGCCTCAGACCATCTGTCCTAACCACCCTTCACTCCTGACTCCCCCACAACCAAGGCAGCCAGACCCACAGGGGGTAAAACAAGGGGAATTAGATGAAGCCCTGGCCCGCCCTAGCCGCTCTGGCTCCGTGGCTGGAGTGCTGGCCCTCGGACGGAAGGGTCCCAGGTTTGATTCTGGTCAAAGGGCACGTGCTTTGGTCGCGGGCTCCATTCCTCGCCCAGGTCGTGGCTCACGTGGGAGGCAATCCATCGATGTGTCTCTCTCACATCGATGTTTCTCTCTCTGACTCTCCCCTACTCTCCCCTTCCTTCCACTCTCTAAAAGTCAACAGAAATATATCATGGGGTGCGGGTTAACCAAACAACAACAAAACCCCAGAAAAAACCACACAAAATAAATGAAGCCAAGGCCCATCAAACAATCCTCCATGCCTTCCAATTACAGACACAACCGGCAATCGGGGGAAATCCGCTTCTGCAGTGCACCCCATGGGACTCCACTCTGCGGATATTCTCATGCTTCAAAGCAAGGCAGTGAAACTAGACTTAGAGACTACACCCTCATGGAAAACCCAGTTATCCCTGCGTGCTCTACACATTAAAAAAAAATCATTTTTTAAAAAATAACACAACTGAAAGATACCATAGCTCTGTCATCAGCACACACGGTTATTATACAAGCAGAGAAAAGCAATTGCCTTGGGTCTGTCAGATATTATGAAATGAATTTAAAACCTTACAGCTTCTGCCTGGACATTAACTTCATCAGAATATAATAGTATACAAATGCAATGGGGATCTTAAATAGGTATTGTTTTAGTTAGAATTTGTGCATATATAGTCACAGAAAGTGCACAAGAGTTTTCTTTTATTTGGGTTTGTCAAATTTTCATAATAACCATCAAGGAAAGTTTGTTGGCTTCTTCTTCCCCCAAACAAACATCACCTAAACTGCTATTTTATGTAGCAATAATGAACGTTAATAGAGTAGGTCATTCATTACAAGGCCAAAAGAGGCAGGAAAGTTATTTATTAAGCTAAGCTGTACTTTACTAATTTTTAGATATTTGTATGTGCCAGTTAGCATCTATGACTTATTAAGAATATTCCAGGACATGAAAAAAAAAGTAACAAAAAACACGGTAAAATTTACAATGAAAATGTCATCATATCTACATCCTGTTGCTTCAAGGCCCCATCCTTTTTTTTTTTTTTAATATATTTTATTGATTGTTTTACAGAGAGGAAGGGAGAGGGATAGAAAGTCAGAAACATCGATGAGAGAAACATTGATCAGCTGCCTCTTACACACCCCCTACTGGGGATGTGCCCGCAGCCAAGGTACATGCCCTTGACCGGAATCGAACCTGGGACCCTTCAGTCCACAGGCCGACGCTCTATCCACTGAGCCACACCGGTTTCAGCTAAGGCCCCATCTTACAATCAAAATGATAAAGGGTTATAGTCATTGTTTTATGTTCTATCAGATATCAATGTTTTTATTATAAAAGATAGAAAAATGAATCTATAAATATAAAGCCAGTCATTAGAATAAGCACTGATAATATTCTAATTTACATTATTATTTATTTTGCTATTCCTTGTGTTCTATTTTTTTACACAAGTATCAGGCCCCTTGTGCTGTCAGATAAGGACAGAGGCATGCGATAAATTGGTAAGATGAGGTTTACAGTTTCTGTAGGAAAGACAAAAACTGGGGCAAGGGAAAATTACGGTTGAAAAATAAAATAATGAGGATGATACATAAACCAAAGAGCTGCTGAAATTTTGACTTTGAGATCTGGTGGCTAAAGACAAAAGGAAAGAAATCATGAAAGGTGGCACAACAGGATAAAAATAAAACAAAATGACAGACAGGAAAACGTTCTGAGGGGCACGTTTCCTAGAACTGACAGCAGAAATAAATGCCTCTCCCCTGTGCGTTCCTAAACGGGGACACGGTGTTGTCTGAGGACAATGTCACCGACGACATTTCTGAGACAAAACAAGGCTGACTTGATGCAAGTCGATTAAAACAGCTCTGCTGTGAAGATCAGAACATTCTCTGAGGAGCTGGCTCTGGCCAAAAATACAACTGGAAAAGGTAAAGTCAGTGGTTTCCCAACATTTCCGGCCCTGGAACCCTCCATTCATATGAGGGATTTTACATGAAAATACAGATAAACACAGAACAGTGATCGGCAAACTCATTAGCCAACAGAGGCAAAGATCAACAGGACAACGATTGAAATTTCTTCGGAGAGCCAATTTTTTTAAACTTAAACTTCTTCTAACGCCACTTCTTCAACATAGACTCTCCCAGGCCATGGCGTTTTGTGGAAGAGCCACACTAAAGGGGCCAAAGAGCCGCACGTGGCTCGTGAGCCGCAGTTTGCCGACCACAGATATAGAACACAGTGGTGGTGCTTTTAGATTGACTGAGCCACCCTGATCACCCACCCACCCTTCTCCCCTCCACCCGACACACACACAGATATGCAAACACCCTGATAATCACAATTCTGAAACCACGATTTAAAACAAGGGGTGAACGGCCTTATTGTGGACAGTTCCCTTTTCTTCTTCTTCCAAAACAGATAAGCTGGACGGTAGGCACTGCAGGAGCCTGAGGACAGAAACTCTGTCTTGTCAGGTAGAGAGGAACCCCTGTGGGGCCAGGAAGTCGATAATGAAGGGGGAAGGGGGAGAGCTCCTGGGGAACAGGAAGGAGCTGAGCGCTAAGTATTAAGGCTGCAGCCCCGAGGCTTCACACGCCCAGCAGAGTGTCTTGTCCGAATCAAAAAGCAGCGTTTTCATGCTGTTGCAAATGGTAGGAACTCCTTCTTTTTTACTGCAGCGTAGTATTCCCTTGTGTAGATGTACCACAGTTTTTTTAATCACAGCATGGATGGACCTGGAAAGCATTATGCTAAGTGAAATAAGCCGGTCAGAGAAAGACAAATAAATACCACACGATCTCACTCATGTGTGGAATATAACGAACAACATACACTGGTGAACAGGGACAGATCCAGAGGCAGAGAAGCATCGATCGGACTGCCGGACCCCAGGGGGAAGGCAGGGGAAGGTGGGGGGAAGGAGGAGAGGTCAACTAAAGGACTTGGATGCATGAATATAGCCTAACCGATGGACATGAACACCAGAGGGTGAGGGCATGACGGAGGGAGAGTTGGGGGGATTAATAGAGGGATAAAGACACATATGGAATGCCTTAATCAATAAAGAAATTTTAAAAATGAAATAAAAGCATAATATGCTAAAAAAAAAAAAAAACCCACACAGCATTTTCTTCAAGACCCATTCACTCTTGTCTACGCAAAAGGGAAAGGCATAGCCAGATGCCACCTTTCCTAATGGTGTGTGAGTGGATTCTTAAAAGCCCTGGGCGTACAGGAGAGCAAAGTCTGTGCTGGGTTCTTAGCCGGTGAACTGTGTCCCTTCAAAGGAGGTGGGGTCTCCATGATGCTGCGATTGTGACTTGGCTTGAAAACGAGCCCCAGCCACAGAGACGCGGGGTGCGGACGGCGCGCTGGCGGGGTGCCCGCAGAGCTCTGTGATGAGTGGGGAGCCACTCAGGGAAGCTTTCCACGTACATTTTGTTCTTGTTCCAATTTTAAAAATAAACAACATATTCGGACCCTTTCCTTCGGCCACAGTGAGGAACTAATGGGGTCTGAAGAGTTGTTTTTCTGCTGAAACCGGTGTGGCTCAGTGGATGGAGTGTCGGCCTGCGGACTGAAAGGTCCCAGGTTCGATTCTGGTCAAGGGCATGAACCTTCGTTGTGGGCACATCCCCGGTGGGAGGTGTGCAGGAGGCAGCTGATTGATAAGACATGGAGTGTAGCATGGACTCCATTGTTATGAAATCCTTATAGTAACGTCCAACTTTTCATGCATTTCATCCTTATCTTCCCAGTTTTTACTTAAAATCCTTTAAGGCAGGAATTGTAACCTATAGCCATCTTGTATAGGGAATGCCTAGAGCAGGTCTCACACCCAAGAATTTGGTCAAAATGAATTGCTCTAGTAAGCAAACGGGTTTCCAAAAGAAAGAACTCTATCCCTATACACACAGTTCTCTAGTTCTCTAATCCTCTCCCTTCCTCTCTATAAAAAATCAACTCTATATATATATATATATATATATATATATATATATATTTTTTTTTTTTTTTAAGAGTTGTTTTTCCTTTCCAGCCCAGGACCAAGGACCTGGCGGAGGATCTGGGGGCCCGAATGGTATTCCACACGCAGGAGGGAGAACAGTTCTGACTGGTCAGCCATCAAGGATTCCAGCTCTATGTCCTTATCCACTCAGATGGGTTTCTCAGCAAGTGTGCAGAAACAAAGAATGGACTTAAGAAGTCAAACTATGGGACGCATGCCTGACTCGGGGTCTGTCCAAGTGAAGTCTGCACAGCTGGGCTGCATGCATGACCAGGCCAGAGGTGTGAATTCGCTGCCAGTGGCTACAGGGAATCAGCAAGATGCTGGCTACTGTGTGCACAGCTGTTATTTTCAATCAAATTCTGTGGCTTCCTGCCGTGTCACTGAGAAATGACATGCGCCCAGGACAAGAACACGAGGAGCTGAGCCCGTCCTCACCTGGTTGGAAGATCGACAGGCTCCCGTCCATGTGCCCGAACACCACTTTGCCCTTCCTCTGGGGGTGCCACCGGAAGGTGCCGATGTCGGACAGGAAGCTGTGGGCGTCCCGGTGCACGGTCACGCCGCTGTCCGGCCCCGAGATGGTCCAGACGAGCAGCGGGCCCCTGCGAGGGGCGAAGGCCACGGCCTCGCCCGCGTGGCAGCACCAGCCGAGGGCGGCGGGCGTCCCTGGAACAGAGGAGAGGTGGTCACAGCGGAGGGTCGGGCCGAGAACTGTCGTCCAGCAGCATCTGCTCGGTGAGTTCTGCAACAACGTACAGGGCGTGTTCGTGGTTTGTGAACATCTGACCTCCTGACTTGGGAACTGGATTTTTATTTTTTTAAAAAATATATTTTCATTGATTTCAGAGAGGAAGGGAGGGGAATAGATAGAAACATCAATGAGAGAGAATCATTGATCGGCTGCCTCCTGCATGCCCCCTACTGGGGGGTCGAGCCTGCAACCCAGGCCTGTGCCCTTGGCCAGAATCGAACCTGGGACCCTTAAGTCTGCAGGCCGATGCTCTGTCCACTGAGCAAAACCGACTAGGGCAGGGAACTAGAATTTTAAACTGATGCCTGAGACCACTGGGAACGTAAGTGGGGCGCTGTTTGTTGGTGAAAGGAGCAGAACCTAGTCAGGTTTAAACCACTAATATGCTTACACGCTTCCTATTAAGGAAGGGCATAGAGTTCTTTCTTTTGGAAACCCGTTTGCTTACTAGAGCAATTCATTTTGACCAAATTCTTGGGTGTGAGACCTGCTCTAGGCATTCCCTATACAAGATGGCTATAGGTTACAATTCCTGCTTTAAAGGATCTTAAGTAAAAACTGGGAAGATAAGGATGAAATGCATGAAAAGTTGGACGTTACTATAAGGATTTCATAACAATGGAGTCCATGCTACACTCCATGTCTTATCAGGAGTTTAAATCAGACCTTAGCTTTCCCTCATTTGAACTAAACCAGTCACTTTCTGTCCGAACCTCGTCTCTTCATCCATCCCCTGATACAACGAACATCATCTGACTCCTTACTTCACACGAACATCGAGAAAAGAAAATATAATAATGTATGTAAACGCCCCCTTGAAACTGTAAGACAAAATAGAACAGTTCATTGTAAATCTCCCCGCTGTTGCTGCAACCAAAGAGATCCCAAATGAAATAAGGGTCAAGGTGAATGTATGACTCAAGACAGGGATGGCGACTCTCCCAGCAGGTACTCTGACCAATGGCATCCGAATCACCAAACCGAAGATGGGCATCGGATGAAGTGGAATTAGGGCCTGGGGTTCGATTTTAACAGGGTTTGTGAACCACTAGGCTACTGTTCTGGAGAGTAAATGGGATTTCGATTATGCCTGGAAGGAGCGAGCCATGGGGTTTAAATGTATGAGATGGACATTATTTCCCAAGAAGAGAAAATGACATAAAGACACAGAGTCCAGAGCTGTTTGTTGGCTGTAACATCAATCCGTGTCTATAATGAGCCCAGAGGCAGAAACTCAACATCTTCTGCCTAGTGCAGGGCCGGACATAGAAGGGGAACTCCACCAGCTGTATTAAATGAATGAGTCCGTGACTACATAAATGAGGTCAATTAAAAAGACGATGTGGTCTTAGGGTACATTAACAGATGGAGAATTTCCCCCATAAGGGACGAGACACTCTGTATGACCAAACCACCCCAGAACACTTGAGAAACCATGAGGATGCTGGCTCCCTGAATGGCTATTTCCAGAAGAGCATCGAGGGAGAAAAGGGACAGGCACCAATGTCCTATCCTGATAACAGAAAACCCTACCACACTGGCCTGCTGTATGCAAGCGCTTCTCAGAGCTCTACCAACACTCGCTCACTTGGGCCTCCCAACAAGATTCAGAGATAAGTAGAACCCATAATTATTCACCATTAAAGGTTTGGCTTTCTGAGAGCATATTGTGACATTTTTCATGTTGGTGGCAATTTTTAAATTAGATTAATTTTTAAATTAAATTAAATTAATACATTTTAAAAATTAAATTAATATATTTTCCTTTAAATTAATTTTGTGATTATTGGGAAAATAACGATGAAGCAAAAACGACAGTTGCAGGTTCAAGTTCAATTGCTGGGTGGGCAAGTTCTAGTATTGATTAAAAAACTGACATGCAACCTTCTACTTTGCTTACCCTGGATTCTGGGAAGAAAAACACAGAGTCTAAGCCATTTCAAGAGGGCTATTTAAAATGAAAGAGACCAAATATATTCACAATAACTCTTTGCAAATAAAATATCAATGTTTTCAATCTTCAAATTAAGGAGATACTTGGAAATAGCATGAGGAGCTTATTGATATGTCTTTGAAATTTTCAGAGGAAAAGGTATGCACACTTGATTTAAATTGTTACCAAAATTATGTAATCATTCTGCCAATGTGAGTGAAAAGTTGTATTTGGATGTTCAGTGGCAAAGGAAGCGATGGTACCCACAGCGGGTGAGTGAAAAAACTCTCTCTCCAGGAATAGGGGTGGACACAGCCGCCAGTGGCTAATGGCAAAGCAGGGGATAAACTGGCTGGTAATACAGAAACGCACAGTCCCATCTGTTCGTTAGCATACCATTTTGATAGCACGGTCTCCTGTAGATTTTGTGCGACGACTTCATGAGAACAACATCGTGTGATACTTTTAGTTTACGTCACATAAAACATGGACAGAATTTTAGGGAGCATTTATTGTGCTATTTAAAATCAACTTCACACAAAGCGAGATTTGAAGTACTAGGGTAACACACGGTTCATTGATATAAACAACACTGGGAAATCTGGTAGGGTCTGTGGTTGTTGGAGAAACACATAGGACTAGAAAAACATGAAACATCTTGATTGAAGCAATTGATGGGTTTTACAATTTTTATAATTTTTTAAAAATTCTCACCTGAGCATATGTTTTCATTGATTTTTACAGAGGAAGGGACAGAGAGAGGGGAACATCAACTGGTTGCTCCCTGGGCACCCCGACATGGACTGAACCGGAACTGAAGTGCCACCTCCTTTGGGTACACGGGACGACACAGCACCCCGGGAGCCATCGCAGGCTCCATGGCTTTTATACAGAACAGAGATGGTGCTGAAAGGAAGCTGCTTTTCGTACTGATGTAGGGAAAGCCTTATGGGAAAGTTCCACTTGCACCAATGGCAGCTTACTGAATATTCAGATATTTTTAAAGATTCGCAGATTACAGCAAATTACTAATAAAGTTCACTGGCTGTGGCAAGTGAATAGGATGGATGAAACTGGAAATGAGACTTGCGTTTTTCTAGCTGAAAAATTAACCTTGTTTGGCAAATATATATATTTTTAAATTTTTAAATATATTTTATTGATTTTTACAGAGAGGCAGGGAGAAGGATAGAGTTAGGAACATCGATGAGAGAGAAACATTGATCAGCTGCCTCCTGCACACCTCCAACTAGGGATGTGCCTGCAACCAAGGTACATGCCCTTTCCCAGAATTGAACTTGGGACCTTTCAGTCCACAGGCCGATACTCTATCCATTGAGCCAAACCAGTTGAGGCTCAGCAAATATTTTTAAGATGAAGTTTACATAACAAAATTGGTATATTTTACCAGTATTTTCAACATTCCCAAAGACCTATATTTGAAAAACAAGGAAAAAGCAATAAACGAAATATGTTGAACATATCTGAAGACTCCAAGGGGTATTACTATTATTTTGGAAGCAAGACGGAACTATCATGGGCTATGGATTCTCAGCATTGTCACTACACACTGGAAAGAATGTCATACAGAATCCTCAAGCAAAATAAAGTTAGTGACATTGTCACGTCTCCGTGTTCTCCCTCACAGTTATCAGCAGAATGTTTTAGAGAAGAAGCTAAAGGTGGAAAATGGATCCAGGAATCGCTTCCAACTTCAAAATCACTAACTGAGCTACACCTGGTGCTCAGAAAGAGGTTTCGTTGCCAAAACTGGTGTGGCTCAGTGGATAGAGTGTCCGCCTGCAGACCGAAAGGTCCCAGGTTCGAGTCCCGTCAAGGGCATGTACCTAGGCTGCGGGCACATCTCCAGTGAGGGGTGTGAGGGAGGCAGCTGATCGATGTCTCTGACTTTCTATCCTTCTCCCTTCCTCTGTGTAAAAAATCGATAAAACATACTTTTAAAAAAAGAGGTTGCATTATTGTAATATTTAATGTGGAAACAGGATGCCCCAACCTCACCGGGGTCTGATTCTAGAAGGAGGAGCAGCGCAGTGATTGCATCGGCTTCACTGAGGCGCCCTGGGGTGAGCCAGTGCTTCCCACCCTGGCCTGCAGGAAAGAGACCCGTCCGACGGGGCACCGAAGACGCATGCGTCTGGTCCTTTTGGGTTTCGGGTCGGAACAGAGCAATGCATAGGCAAGGCCAATTGTCCCGTTAAGAAACTCTTAGCTAACTATTATTTTTGTATTTACAGGGTGGGGCAAAAGTAGGTTAATATTGTGAGCATGCAAAACAGAGTTTATTCATTACGTATTGTGTTCTTGTAGGTACCAACAACAACTGTGAACCGCTTTTGCCATGCCCCGTGTTTTGGAAATGCTTGTGTTTTATTTAAAAGCTACCACAGTGATGTGGTATTGACTGCTGCCGACGATCCGGTGGACTGAGTGTACTTGACCATGGGATTCCGTTTCCGTGAGGCGCACACGCGCGCGCACACAGAGCCATCAGCCAGGACGTGATGTGCTTCCCGTGTGGGTGACCGGGGGACAGTTGGGCTGCTTCAAAACCGGAATAAATTACGTTGTTCACTGAAATAAAATGTTCCATCCCATGAGACACATCCCCGTTCCAAAGATACCTTTTGTATTGTTGAGTTTAGCAAGGACTTTTTGTTCTGCGACATTCCAAACGATCACCAAGTTATCGGAACCGCCACTTGCAAAGAGGTCAGGGTTATGTGGACACCAAGACAGAGCTGTGATAGTTTTTCTGTGTTCAGACATAATTGCGTGGAGCTTAAATTCATTATAACGGTGATCCAACTAAAAGAAATACATAAATAAGACATTTCAGTGCTTCTTTTCAGATGGTACACTTTCCATTAATCACATTTGCACAAGCTACCTTCGGGGAAATTAGCACACCTCTATTAACAAAAGAGGAACACGTTCTCAAGCCTGGGTCTACTTTCGGGTATATTCGATCAGCTGACAGAATCTATTTTGAAAAAAATATCAGATAATTAAAATGAAATGTATCCATTTTAAAAACGAGTAAAAATAAATGATGTGCATTGAAATACGCATAATTGAATTTTTATTATATTTTGTAGCTATATCTATTTGTGAGGAAAACACTCTTCATCTCAGAATATCTTTACTGCAATGATTCACTTGTATTTGAACAAAAAGAGTTAGGTGAAATAAAGCAACTCTCATTATTACATGAGTAAGATGTCAGAACTATGCAAACCTATTTTAGATCATTGTTTTTGGATGAGGCATTCTACTGTGTTCTTATACGTAAGTAGACAAAAGGAATTGCCTACTTTTCCTATTTCCTTCATCAATGTGCCATTCGCTAGTGAGCCAACCGACCTTTTACCATTGCTGCCATATTTGGGATTATGTTATGTCATTTTATTACTTCTCCGTTTAACACGCAACGAACTCTTCACGTTGTTATCGGGGGTTTTACTGGTCGTTATTATGTTAGCTACTTATTACCCCAATCTTTGTTTAACCCTGCGGTCACAGGAAAATCCTGACTGCTAACATGACCTCGAACACCCTATCTCGGGAATCTCTGCTATTGGCCAGTGTCATCTGGCTTCATTTTCTTCCTGGTCCGCTCTGACCTTGTCTCCCCACTGCGGCCAAACCATTTCTGCTGGAGGGCCTCTGCCTGCAGCCCCCTGGGCCACGATGGCCTCCTCCCCTCTTTGTCCACACGTGTCCCTTCCCCTGTCCAAGTCCCATTCAAAAACACCTGCTTGAGACCTGTTTTCTGACCAAGGCGTCAACATACCTTCGTGCCCCTTCCCAGAAACGGGCCATGACTCGCGATAGTCTTTAAAATGGACAGATAACGCACACTGCACATCATATCCGCTTCAGGGGTACAATATGATGACGCGGTATGTGTATACATGGAGCTTGCTGCCTCTTCCATGGGGATGGGAAGTGGAGAACTGTGAGCTCTATGGGAACTGCGTTTGTCACTGATCTGATGAGTCATGTAGTCACTGGCTGATTCGTGTATGTGCCCTGACTGGGGACTGAGCCCTTAACCTTAGCGTTTCAGCTCCAACGAACTGGGCCTCCAGGGGCATGTTGATGTCGCCACACATTCGAGAAATGCAACCTACAACACCTTACTCTCCATTGTGGGAGACTCATCGTGTCCAGAGAAACACCACTGCTTCCAACATTTCCATAGACGACATTAGCAGCAATGACAAGGAATTTTACTTCAGAATAAAGCAACACTTTTCTTCCCTTTTAACTGAAATGAGTGTGTTTCACTATTTTAAAAAAGACACTGGGAGAGATTTAGCGAGGATCTGCCAAATGCGGAGTGCAGGATAGCGTGAGAACTGAACGGTGAGGAAGACATGTGTGACTTCAGTGGTCACCGTCCCGATGAAAGGAGGGGCTGGGCAGAGGCGGGTACTCACCTGGTACACGTAGATGGCTAGGGTGGCGCAGTAGGCGAACCGGTCCCCGCTGGCCGCGCACACGTCCCGGTGCCAGGGCTGACAGCCGGCAGCCAGCAGCCCCACCTGCCTTACCCGCAACATGCTGGCCTTGGGAGACAAACGGGGGGAGGCCGGTTATTGTCACTGTCCTGAAATCACCTCCTCTACATCATGTGTCACTGTCTCGAAATCTCTTCCTATGCACTGTGTGTCACTGTCCCGAAATCACTCCCTCTGCATCATGTGTCACTGTCCCGAAATCACCTCCTCCGCACTGTGTGTCACTGTCCTGAAAGCACTTCCTCTGCATCGTGTGTCACTGTCCCGAAATCACCTCCTCCACATCGTGTGTCACTGTCCCGAAATCACTTCCTCTGCATCATGTGTCACTGTCCCAAAATCACCTCCTCCGCACTGTGTGTCACTGTCCTGAAAGCACTTCCTCTGCATCGTGTGTCACTGTCCCGAAATCACTTCCTCTGCATCATGTGTCACTGTCCCAAAATCACCTCCTCCGCACTGTGTGTCACTGTCCCAAAATCACGTCCTCCGCATCGTGTGTCACTGTCCCGAAATCACTTCCTCTGCATCATGTGTCACTGTCCCAAAATCACTTCCTCCGCATCATGTGTCACTGTCCCGAAATCACCTCCTCCGCACTGTGTGTTACTGTCCCGAAATCACTTCCTCTGCATCATGTGTCACTGTCCCAAAGTCACCTCCTACGCACTGTGTGTCACTGTCCCGAAAGCACTTCCTCTGCATCGTGTGTCACTGTCCCGAAATCACCTCCTCCGCACCGTGTGTCACTGTCCTGAAAGCACTTCCTCTGCATCATGTGTCACTGTCCCGAAATCACCTCCTCCGCATCGTGTGTCGCTGTCCCGAAATCACCTCCTCCGCACCGTGTGTCACTGTCCCGAAATCACTTCCTCTGCATCGTGTGTCACTGTCCCGAAATCACTTCCTCCGCATCATGTGTCACTGTCCCGAAATCACCTCCTCCGCACCATGTGTTACTGTCCCGAAATCACTTCCTCTGCATCATGTGTCACTGTCCCAAAATCACCTCCTCCGCACTGTGTGTCACTGTCCCGAAAGCACTTCCTCCGCATCATGTGTCACTGTCCCGAAATCACCTCCTCCGCATCGTGTGTCACTGTCCCGAAATCACCTCCTCCGCACCGTGTGTCACTGTCCCGAAATCACCTCCTCCGCACCGTGTGTCACTGTCCCGAAATCACTTCCTCTGCATCATGTGTCACTGTCCCAAAATCACTTCCTCCGCATCATGTGTCACTGTCCCGAAATCACCTCCTCCGCACCATGTGTTACTGTCCCGAAATCACTTCCTCTGCATCATGTGTCACTGTCCCGAAATCACCTCCTCCGCACTGTGTGTCACTGTCCCGAAAGCACTTCCTCTGCATCGTGTGTCACTGTCCCGAAATCACCTCCTCCGCACCGTGTGTCACTGTCCCGAAATCACTCCCTCCGCATCGTGTGTCACTGTCCCGAAATCACTTCCTCTGCATCGTGTGTCACTGTCCCAAAATCACTTCCTCTGCATCATGTGTCACTGTCCCAAAATCACCTCCTCCGCACCGTGTGTCACTGTCCCGAAATCACTTCCTCTGCATCATGTGTCACTGTCCCAAAATCACTTCCTCCGCATCATGTGTCACTGTCCCAAAGTCACCTCCTACGCACTGTGTGTCACTGTCCCGAAAGCACTTCCTCTGCATCGTGTGTCACTGTCCCGAAATCACCTCCTCCGCACCGTGTGTCACTGTCCTGAAAGCACTTCCTCTGCATCATGTGTCACTGTCCCGAAATCACCTCCTCCGCATCGTGTGTCGCTGTCCCGAAATCACCTCCTCCGCACCGTGTGTCACTGTCCCGAAATCACTTCCTCTGCATCGTGTGTCACTGTCCCGAAATCACTTCCTCCGCATCATGTGTCACTGTCCCGAAATCACCTCCTCCGCACCATGTGTTACTGTCCCGAAATCACTTCCTCTGCATCATGTGTCACTGTCCCAAAATCACCTCCTCCGCACTGTGTGTCACTGTCCCGAAAGCACTTCCTCTGCATCATGTGTCACTGTCCCGAAATCACCTCCTCCGCATCGTGTGTCACTGTCCCGAAATCACCTCCTCCGCACCGTGTGTCACTGTCCCGAAATCACCTCCTCCGCACCGTGTGTCACTGTCCCGAAATCACTTCCTCTGCATCATGTGTCACTGTCCCAAAATCACTTCCTCCGCATCATGTGTCACTGTCCCGAAATCACCTCCTCCGCACCATGTGTCACTGTCCCGAAATCACTTCCTCTGCATCATGTGTCACTGTCCCGAAATCACCTCCTCCGCACTGTGTGTCACTGTCCCGAAAGCACTTCCTCTGCATCGTGTGTCACTGTCCCGAAATCACCTCCTCCGCATCGTGTGTCACTGTCCCGAAATCACTCCCTCCGCACCGTGTGTCACTGTCCCGAAATCACTTCCTCTGCATCGTGTGTCACTGTCCCAAAATCACTTCCTCTGCATCATGTGTCACTGTCCCAAAATCACCTCCTCCGCACCGTGTGTCACTGTCCTGAAAGCACTTCCTCTGCATCATGTGTCACTGTCCCGAAATCACCTCCTCCGCATCGTGTGTCACTGTCCCGAAATCACCTCCTCCGCACCGTGTGTCACTGTCCCGAAATCACTTCCTCTGCATCATGTGTCACTGTCCCAAAATCACTTCCTCCGCATCATGTGTCACTGTCCCAAAATCACCTCCTCCGCACCGTGTGTCACTGTCCCGAAATCACCTCCTCCGCACCGTGTGTCACTGTCCCGAAATCACCTCCTCCGCACCATGTGTCACTGTCCCGAAATCACCTCCTCCGCCCCGTGTGTCACTGTCCCAAAATCACCTCCTCCGCCCCGTGTGTCACTGTCCCGAAATCACCTCCTCTGCATCATGTGTCACTGTCCTGAAATCACTTCCTCTGCACCGTGTGTCACTGCCTCCCTCCATCCTTACCCCTATGGCCTAAAACAATGTTTTATCACTGCCATCGATCTCAATGTCACTGTCTCCTTCCACCTTCCACTGCTGTGCCCGAAAGAGTGTTCAATGAGCACCATCGATCTCAATGTAATCAACTAATAGCTCTGCTAGTAACTGATTTGTTTTTCTTCAATATAGTTGCATACACCAATGAGTTAGCTGCCTGGATTAATCAGTGTAGGAAACAAATGAGAGAGGTCGGTTATTGTCATCCAAAATGACTTCCTCTGCATCGTGTGTCACCGCCTACCTCCACCCTCACCACTGTGCCCCGAAAGAGTACTCTATGACCGCCATCGATCTCAATGTCACTGTCTCCCTCCACCCTTACCCCTATGGCCTGAAAGTATTCTATGACTGCCATCGGTCTCAATGCAATCAACGAATAGCTCTGCTAGTAACTGATTTATTTTTCTTCAATAAAGTTGCACACACCAATGAGTTAGCTGCCTGGATTAATCAGTCTGGGAAACAATCTTTTGCAAATGCAAAGCTGTTTTTGTATATACTGTAGGGATTTGCTTTGTTGTTTGACATCAAATGATGATGCAAAGTTCGAAAGGGTGAATATTTTGCCATGTTCGGTTAAAAGTGCACAGTCTGTTACAGGCAGACACATTGATTGACCTGATGAATGCAGGATTAATAAGCTATTCAGATAGTGTGGCTGTTGTGTGCTGCACATGACACTGGCAGCCCTGGAGTCGGACTGGGGACCCAGCAGTTTTGAACATGTACATGGAGTTGAAGAAATTTATTTTCCAGGTGCAATCCCCATCTAATTTTCCCTTCACTTTGTACACTTGACAGCTAAAAAAAAAACAACCCCTCATAACATGGGAGTAATAATGGGTTTAAATTTACAAAATAAAGTACTGTTTGTTGTGGGAATTGTAAAAAAAAAAATACACTCTTTCAGAGAACAGGAATTTAGATCCGCAAGTGTCTATGCACATCACGCAGGCCACTTAATCAGGGAAGCAGGAGACTGTAAAATGCTAAGTGACAGGGGACCCTGAGGCAAGGGCTGGGGAGCACAGGGAAGCGGGGGGGACCTTGCCTGGAGCAGAAGGTGCGCATCCTCCCTCCGATACTCCTGGGGAGGCCCTGCCTGGTGCCGGATGCATGGAGTTTCCCAAGCAGAAATATACAGATATTCTTTACACATTTTTATTGATGTCAGAGAGGAAGGGAGAAGGCGAGAGAAAGAGAAACATCCATGATGAGAGAGAACTGTGAATCAGCTGCCTCCTGCACGCTCCACACTAGGGATGGAGCCCACAACCCGGGCAGGTGCCCTGCCCTGGAATCGAACCATGACCTCCTGGTTCACAGGTGGATGGATGCTCAGCCACTGAGCCACACCGGCTGGGCAGAGATGTACAGATTTTTAAGTAAAATAAAAATATATTATTATGTAAAACGCACAAGTTTGTAAAAAGGGACAATTCATTCGAGGCATCAAATTCAAATGTAAAACTATGAGCCAAGTTGAAACCAGTTTGGGTCAGTGGATAGAGCGTCGACCTGCAGACTCAAGAGTCCCAGGTTCGATTCAGGTCAAGGGCATGGCCCTTGGTTGTGGGAAAATCCCCAGTAGGGGGTGTGCAAGAGGCAGCTGATCAACGTTTCTCTCTCATCGATGTTTCTGACTTTCTGTCCCTCTCCCTTCCTCTCTGTGAAAAATCAATAAAATATATCTTAAAAAACACACAAAACTATGAGCCAATATCGGGAGGAATGTGGCATTTGTCATAGAACTTCTACATTTTCCCACAGATGCTATGTTCTTCCAAAAACAATGGGAGCCACACAGGGAGAGCTACACGCCGTCCTTCAGCGCTGGTCACTGTGAAGAGGGCTGACGGAAGCCAAGACCACGGACCATAAACCATGTGTGTGGCAGCGCTGGGACTCTCTGCGTCTGTCTGTCTGTGGCTCCGGGAGTGGGGGCAGCAGTGTCCTGTGTCCTCGCTTCTCTTGTGGATCTGAGGAGAGCTGTGCACTTTCTGTCCCTTTGGTTTTAGTTTCAGGCCCAAGTGAGGACTTCTAAGCTCCTCCTTGCCTGACTAGAAACTAGAAGCCCCTCAGCTCCATGTTTATGTGTTAAAAACAAATAAATTACTCTGAAATCCAAGCCAACACGTTTTTACTTTAACTGTTAGTGTATCCTGATTTTCTACTTTTAAAAAAATTTTCATAGTTAGATAATATATAAACATTTTGATTTTGTCATATAATTTGTATGCCCTTTAAATCTCAGGGTTCACCAGCTTATGTCCTTCCTAAACTCACAGCTGAAGAACTCGTCCACACCAGCCATGAAAATACTACACAGGACAAAACAAAATGGCATTTTATTTAAAAACATCTAACATCCTGAGTGAAATATTTAAAAATGATGAATTATTAAATATGAATACTATAATTTAAAAATCTGCAGCAACGGGAAACTACAGCCACACACCCTCCCACAGCAATAGGAAACTACAGCCATACACCCTCCCATAGCAACAGGGGAACTACAGCCACACACCCTCCCACAGCAATAAGAAACTACAGCCACACACCCTCCCACAGCAACAGGGAAACTACAGCCACACACCCTCCCACAGCAACAGGAAACTACAGCCACACACCCTCCCACAGCAACAGGAAACTACAGCCACACACCCTCCCACAGCAACAAGAAACTACAGCCACATACCTTCCTGCAGCAACAGGAAACTACAGCCACACACCCTCCCGCAGCAACAGGAAACTACAGCCACACACCCTCCCCCAGCAACAGGGAGCTACAGCCACACACCCTCCCACAGCAACAGGAAACTACAGTCACACACCCTCCCATAGCAACAGGGGAACTATAGCCACACACCCTCCCACAGCAACAGGGAGCTACAGCCACACACCCTCCCACAGCAACAGGAAACTACAGTCACACACCCTCCCATAGCAACAGGGGAACTATAGCCACACACCCTCCCACAGCAACAGGAAACTACAGCCACACACCTTCCCACAGCAACAGGAAACTACAGCCCCACAGCAACAGAAAACTACAGCCACACACCCTCCCGCAGCAATAGAAAACTACAGCCACACACCCTCCCACAGGAACAGGAAACTACAGCCACACACCCTCCCACAGGAACAGGAAACTACAGCCACACACCCTCCCACAGGAACAGGAAACTACAGCCACACACCTTCCCACAGCAACAGGAAACTACAGTCACACACCCTCCCATAGCAACATGGGAACTACAGTCACACACCCTCCCATAGCAACAGGGGAACTACAGCCACACACCCTCCCGCAGCAACAGGAAACTGCAGCCACACACCTTCCAACATCAACGGAAAGCTGGAGAAACTACACAAATATGTTCCACTCATTAATGAAAAAATTTCCACTAATTGCCTTTATTTGAATAATTTATAATTCATCCATTAAAAGGGTACAAAGTCCAGGAGAAATCATATGTTATTCTAAACAATCCATTTTGATAAGGTGCATTTTTAAAGAGCAGCTTTGTACTATTGCAATAATACAGCTGAATAGTTATTTCAAAATACTATGCCAAAGTTGCCATAGTAACAATGCAAATTCTTTTGAAACATAACTAACTGCCTAAAAATTTATCAAATGTAACATAGCCCATAGCCTCTTCCTCAGAGAATTTTTTACATTTCTTTTTATAATATTACTAGGGGCCCGGTGCACGGAATTCATGCACTGGGGGTGGGTGGTCTCTCAACCCAACCCGCCCCCTCTCACATACTGGGAGCCCTCAGGGGATGTCCAACTGATGCTCACCCCCAGATGGCAGGGCACCCAGCCATCACCCTGCTCGGCTCAGCCCCCGCTGCCTGCGACCACCGGGCCCCAGACACTGAGTGCTCGCCGCCACTTCCGTTCACAGCACACGGGGGCCGGGCACTCCCTGCCGCTGCCACCACCACTGCTGCTGCCCCACTTTATATTTAAGCCTGAAGACAATCTGAAAACACTATGAATTCATCTAAAAACCAGGATAGAAAAATGCCTTTTCTCCAATGTATAATTAGGACTATTTGCATATCATCCTCTTACCTCTGCTTTTCAATCTATCAAATAAATATCTTACTTGCACTCAAAATTTTGCAATGCAAAATTGTCCACAATGTAAATGACGCAGTAATACGAAACAATTGCATGAGAAATAAAACAGAAAAAAAGCATAAAATTATAACTACAACATAAATATTGCTTACTCTTTGCAGTCCTTCATACCAATCATCTTGCTCAAACCAACTTGAAATGTAAGTCATCCAAGCCATAGGCTGTTTCTACCTTAATCGAGGCCAATGGACATCAGCATCGCAAGGCGGCACCTAAAGTGACAACAGTGAGTTTCAACCACACAGCTCACCAGCTCTGCCTCGAGAAAGGCTGCTCAGGACAGGAAGCGAGGCGTGCATGCACATTTCAGCCGAAGCTGAATGGTAACGATTTACAGGGAACATTATCTGTAAAAATCATGCGAAACCAGAAAATGGACGCCTATACGCAACCAAGAGAAAATAAGTAAAACAATAATGGTATTGCACAGTACCTGAGAAAACGCTGTATCAAATAGGTTATTTGGTTTACAGGTTTCATTCTAAAAATCTTAGTTTTAACTTTTTAAAATATATTTTATTTATTTATTTATTTATTTATTTACAGAGAGGAAGGGAGAGGGACAGAGAGTCAGAAACATTGATGAGAGAGAAACATTAATCAGCTGCCTTCTGCACACTTCCCGCTGGGAATGTGTTCGCAACCAAGGCACATGCCCTTGACCGGAATTGAACCTGGGATCTTTCAGTCCATGGGCCAATGCTCTATCCACTGAGCCAAACTGGCCAGGGCTTAGTTTTAACTTTTGCAAGATACAGGCGAGTTTCTACTAGAAGTTACGAAGTTAGCACAAAAACACACAAAATAACAGGAAGCAGAAAATTAGTTTCATTGTCAGCCTTAGGAGTTGGACAGACAGACGGAAGGAAGTTTCTAGGTTAACAACTGTACGAGGACAAGGTCAATCCTTAGATCTATTTGCTTCCAGCTCAGCTGACGGCTAACCTTAGCACCTGAAATGGTTTACAGACTGGACAGGACTGGATGGAGTGCTAAGGTGGTCAACAGAGAATCAAAACCACACCAACTTGACTTCATTTCAATTTTACTCACTTCCAGAAGAAGCTGTCTACTAGCCACGCTGAAGAAGAGATTTCCTGGAATCCTCGGAGGATATCTGAACTTGAAAATAGCCCCTCTAAAGCCTAGAGGCATCACCCACTGTGGGACAGGTTTTGCGTGATCTTGTCCTGGCCGAACTCATCAAACCCTCGCACCTCGGGGAAGAAAAAAGGAAGGAGAGAAGAGAGGAAGGGAGAAGGGAGAGGGGGGTGGTGGAAAGGAAAAATAAAACCATCTGAATAATGTCAGTGTTCCATTTTCATACCACAAAAGCAAACTAGCTGTTGTTCTGATACACACACATACACACACATACACACACACACACACACACACAGGGAGAGAGAGAGAGAGGTGTACGGCATGTAAATATCACTGGAGTTGAGCGAGAACAGACTATGGCTACAAGTTTATTGGTGGCCCACCATCCTCTGCTACAGAATTCTCCTTGCTCTCTAGAAACGTCGTCAATACTACCTGCTTAAAGCCATACAGAGGACATTCCAGGATGGGTACTACCTCCTGCTTAAGGTTTCCCCCTTGGTCCCTGAATGTGGACAGTGTTTTCTGTCCTCCCCTTTGAGTTCCCATAGATCCCTTGTCCCTGCCTCATTGCTCAGGGCTGGAGTCTCCTGCATTGTCCTCCCCTCGGGGTTTTCTCCCCACACACCCACTGTTGTCTCTCTTGTCCATTGCTTATCTGATTTTGAGCTACAATTCTGTGTCCTGCATTAAGCGTTGGAGTTCTATCTAGCGGCTGCCCAACAATTCTAACTACCTTGCCACTGTTTCAGTGGTTCCCTCTCTCGACCAACATCACCCATGCCGAACGCCCAAACCCCATTACAAACCACCTGCCTATCTAGATCCCTCAGCCCTTTACCTGGTCACCTCAATGTGAATCTGTGTAAACCCAGCTCATCTCTCTAGAGAGAGGTTTCCCCTCTCCACCACTCCCAAACAGCATTGACTTTCCCCCGCATTCCCCATTTCAGAGACGGGCATTACACTCAGTAACCGAGACACAGACATCAAGCCACCTCCCCTCCCATCCCCCACACCCCACCCCCACCCCCCGCCCATTCCCCTCCCACGACATTCGATCACCAAATCTTTTAACAGGTCTCTCCAAAGGGCCCTTCTCTCCATCCAAACGCCACTGCTCTGGCCAAACCCCCATAAACGAGGTTACTGACCAATTCCTCCTTTCACTGCAGTCCCTCCACATGTTCTATTCTGTCGTGACCTTATGCCCAGAGGTTTTCAAATGCTTTTGCCTGAAATGTTCTTCCCCCTCCCCTCTTCTGGTGAATAACAAGCTCTTTCATACTTAGTGTCTTACAAGACCCACCTTAAACATCCATTTTTTATGAAGCCTTTTGCAAATGCACCAAGTCCCTCGCCTATTTGACTTTTTAAAAATATTTGTATTGATTTCAGAGAAAAAAGAGGGAGAGAGAGGAGAGAGAGGGGAGAGAGAGAGAGAGAGAGAGAGGAGAGAGAGAGAGAGAGAGAGAGAAACATCAATGATGAGAGAGAACCATTGATTGGCTGTCACCTGCACGCGCTCCCCCCTCCCCCGCACTGGGGAATAGAGCCCGCAACTCAGGCATGTCCAATAAGACAGGGCAGAACAAAGTATAACGTAATGCATTGCCCCAAATCACTCTCCCATTCCTGCCTCTGACCAGCCTAGAGCCTGGTGGGATGGTCAGAGGAGAGGAAGGGGCTGGGAAGGCGCAGGAAGCGGACCAGTGCCTCCTGAAGGTGCTGCAGACCTGGGATCACCTGTCTGCCTACTCTCACCAGGAATAAACTCTCCGCTGAAGGAACCGCAATTAGTGGAAGGCAGCTGTCAAAAGCACTATGTCACTGCAATTTGGGCGACTCATCTACCCCACTAGATCCAAACCTCCATTAAGAAGTCAGAAGGAAGAGCTGGAGAGCAGGCACACAGTTTAAAAAGTATGCTGAGAATAGTCAGAATGACTCCTTGTTTTTGAAAGATGGTTATTTCGTTGGTCAGTTTCTTTTGTTCACTAGATTCCACATATAAGGGAGATTGTTTGAACAAAATAGATGGAGAGACATGGAAGCATGCAACAGAATGAGGATTCTCAGAGAGAAGGTGGGGACAAGGAGGGAAGAGGTCAACCAAAGAACTTATATGCATATATGCATAAGCCAAGGAGAGACAATAGTGAGTGAAGGCCTGGAAAGGGGATAGAAGGGAGAGGGAAGTCAATGGGGAGAAAAGTGGACATCTGTAATGTTTCCAACAATAAAGACAAATTAAAAATATATATATTATTATTTATAAACTAGAGGCCCAGTGCACAAAATTCATGCACGGGGTTGGGTGGGGGGAAGTTTGTCCCTCAGCCCAGCCTGCACCCTCTCCAATCTGGGACCCCGAGTCGGACATCCCTCTCACAATCCAGGACGGCTCGCTTCCAACTGCTCACCTGCCTGCCTTCCTGATTGCCCCCTAACCACTCCCCTGCCAGCCTGATTGCCCCTAACTGCCCTCCCCTGCCTGCCTGGTACTCCCCGACTGCTCTCCCCTGCAGGCCTGGGTCCTCCCAAATTGCAGGCATGGTCACCTTCAACTTCCCTCCTCTGCCAGCCTGGTCTCCCCTAACTGCCCTCCCCTGCAGGCTTGATCACCCCCAAGTGCCCTCCCTTGCAGGCCTGGTCCCTCCCAACTGCCCTTCCCTGCTGGCCATCTTGTGGTGGCCATCTTGTGTGTTGGAGTGATGGTCAATTTGCATATTACTCTTTTGTTAGGATAAGACCTTGGCTTCCAGCAATGGCGGACAGTATATATATTCTAGCTCTCCCACCCACTGGGAGCAACTAGAAAAGGTGGATCAAAATGTGTGAAATCTCAAAGTCCAAAGAGCCTGGTCGCCCCCAACTGCCCTCCCTCGCAGGCCAACTTGTGACAATGTGGGGGTGCCCATTGTGTGGCAGCCATCTTGTGATGAAACAGGGGTGGCCATCTTGTGATGATGTGGGGTGGCCATCTTGTGATGTGAGGGCATGAGGGTCAATTTGCATATTAACTCTTTTTTACATAGGATGCTAATGGGAAAAATTTGCCTCTGTAAAACACTGAGTTGCCCCTTTCTGCTGTCAGTCATATAATCTAAATAAAAAGAAATCACACACTAGGTATCCGTAGCAGTGTTTTCTAATACTAACAACAAAAGTAAAGGAGAGACACCCCAAATAATCTTGTCCACATATAGATATTGTATAACTGGGTTTTATTTTCTAAATTCACCAGGACACTCTCATTTATCTTTTTATTTTCCCCTTAGAGTGCCCTGCCCTAGTTATTACCCCCGGCCATTATATTCTGGAACACATTAACTTATGTCTTTCTTTGAGATACAGCACTAATATTTCATTAATCCACAATTGTTTTTAGAAACAATGTCAGGACAAGCAGATGGACACGAAGAGTAAATAACCTGATCACAGGAGAAGAGCAGAAACTGAAGTCTACCAGAACGAGCTGAAGGGGCTAGATCAGTGGTCTGCAAACCATGGCTCAAGAGCCACATGCGGCTCTTTGGCCTCTTGAGTGTGGCTCTTCCACAAAATACCATGACCTGAGCGAGTGTATGTTGAAGAAGTGGTGATAGAAGAAGTTTAAGTTACAAAATGTGGCTCTCCAAAGAAATGTCAATCGTTGTACTGTTGATATTTGGCTCTGTTGACTAATGAGTTGGCCGATCACTGGGCTAAATTAACAATATGCATCGCCCTAGCCAGTGTGACTCAGTGAATAGAACGTCGGCTTGAGGACCGAAGCATCCCGGGTTCGATTACAGGTTCAACTGGTACCTTGGCTGCAGGCTCCTCCCCAGTCTGGGCCCCGGTCGATATGCATGCAAGAAGCAACCAATCAATGTGCCTCTCTCACATCGATGTTTCTGTCTTTCCCTTTCTCTTCCACTCTAAAAGACCAATGAAAAAATATCCTCGGGTGAGGGTTAACAAAAAATAAAGAAATAAAAAAGGATATGCATCTGGGATCCAAAATACAACACTGTGAGATTAAGGACCACCGCAGTCAGCCGCAGTGGGTGCCTGCTAACGCCACACATGGAGCAGACCCTCTGAGACGTTAGTGTACAGAGTCCGTGCTGTCAGTCAAATCCCAGCACGGTCAGGGCAGCCTGAGTAAGCAGATAAGCGGATTCTAAGCTTCATAAGGAGATGTAAATGGCCAGGAATAGGCATGGCAGTCTTGCAGAAGAGGAGCAGAGCTGAAGGTTTATATAGTCGCTCATCCTACTGACTACAGAGCTGTAACAACTCAGCCTGTGGTGGGGACACAAGGCTGCACACCTGGTCAACGGTACAGAATCTGATTCCAGCAGAGATCCCCGTACAGTGTTCACTGAGTGATAATGTCACTCATTCTGTAAATTGGGAAAAGAAGAGACTTCCCAATAACTGCTTGTGGGTCAACTGAATATCCTTATGGGAAAATAAGTAAAATATCTTAACCCCACTGTTACATAATGCAAAGACAGGGCACACATAACCTTAAACACACAGACACGTACATCAACATTCAAAACTAGCAGCACAATTCACCATAGCTACAATTTGGAAACAGCCTAAATGTCCATCAGCAGATGAGTGGATTAAAAAACTGTGGTACATCTACACAATGGAATCCTACACTGTGGTAAAAAAAAGAAGGAATTCTTACCACTTGCAACAGCATGGATGGAACTGGAGAGCATTATGCTAAGCAAAATAAGCCAGTCAGAGAAAGATAAATGTCACATGATCTCACTCATTTGTGGGATATAAGGAACAACATAAACTGACGAACAAAAACAGATCCAGAGACAGAGAAGCATCGATCAGATGCTCAAACCTCAGAAGGAAGGTAGGAGAGGGTTGGGATAAGGAGGACAGATTAACCAAAGGAATTGTATCCATGCATATAAGCCTAACCAATGGACACAGACACCAGGCGGGTGAGGGCATGAGTGGGAGAGTTGGGGGAGCCCTTGGGGGGGGGGGGGTAAGGACACACACGTAATACCTTAACCAATAAAGAAAAAAATTTTTAAAAACTAAAAGAATATACACTATAAAGTAAATAGCTAATTAATAGTTGAGAATTTATTATTTATATTTTCTAAAATTATAATAATCACTTCTCAATTTATTCATTCAACAAATACTATTGAGCACCAATTATGTGCCAGTCAGGCACTCATGATAAAGCACTGTGCAAGCAGGTAAAACCCTGCCCTTCCATAGTTTTCCCAGGGAAGAAGGGTAAACAGTCACAGAGATAGAGCCGACACTGTAATATTTTTTTAAATACCAGATAAATATTTCAGAGAGGCAGGGAGAGGGAGGGAGAGATAGAAACATCAATGATGAGAAGGAATCATTGACTGGCTGCCTTCTGCATGCTCCCTACTGAGGATTGAGCCTGCAACCTGAGCATGTGCCCTTGACCGGAATTGAACCGGGGACCCTTTAGTCCACAGGCCAACACTCTATCCACTGAGCCAAACTGGTTAGGGCCAACACTGTAATTTTTAAATTGTTGAGCCAAGATTTGACGATGAGGAGGCAAAACACAAAGCTATCTGGCTAACAGAGAGCTCACAGAGGGAACAGCAAATGCAAAGACCTGGACTGAAGTTCCCTGGCAGGTCTGAAAAACAGTAAGAAAAATCAATAAACATACACTAAATGTGTCCTCAAAGCTCAGACATCATGATCCAGAGATTCAACCTAGATCTGTTGAACCTTTATACCCTTCAGAACATTGTAAATTTTCTTAGTAGAAATTTACTGCCTGCAGTAATAAAAACCAAAAATCAAAACCCTAAACACATCTTGTTGAAAATCAGTGTTTAAAATATGAAGGCACTATATGCTCACGGCTATGCGAACCTATTTTTAGAATTGTATAACCAATACGTGCTTGTTAGAAAACTCTGGAAACTGCAGAAAACAAGAAGAGTTTTATTTTGACTTGGCCTTAGTTCACTAACTCGTGCTCTTCTTCCTCTGTCTGGTGTCCAGGATTCTGAGCGCCCACTTGCTCACTGAGACATGTAAAACCACAGCACTCAAGGATGACTGAGCCTTTAAATCAGTGCGTCTCCAAGGTCGGCGCTCAGTCTCTTATATCAGAATTCACAAAGACACTGGCCAAGGATGCAGATTCCTGGATCAAACCCTAAGCCAGCGGGTCAGCAGCGCAGGGTCTGGCAACCTGCTCTGCACCAGCGTTCCCAGAGGATTCATGTGCACAGGGAAGCTGAGAGCCACTTACTTCATCCAGCAATCGGAAAGTAAATTGGCAGAAATCCCGCCTCTGTTATTTTCTACTGGTGGAGATTCAGCTCTTCAATTTCTAACACTCTGGAGCGTTCCTCTCCTGCATTTGCCAGGGTGCTTTATCGAAGCATGCCTAACATATGTCAAGTCATCATGTTTTAGAGCTTGGATTATTAAATAGGTCACAGTAAGCACGGTATTAAGCTGCGTTAAAACCCTGGATTAGGGAGTAAATAGGAGAAGGTCATTGCAGTAGTTGGAGTTTGGACCAGAAAATAACCATTTCTACCAGTGTAAATTCCAATTTGATCCGAAAAACATGGGCATTATAGGTAGGATCACAACACTGACTCACAGGTGTGACAAAGCTAATGCATTCCATCGTTCAGCTACACATTCACTGTTATACCTCCCTACATTGTAACCACCAGACTGAAAATTATATGGAATTGAATTATAGAATTGGATTTCTCTGGGTGCTCGAAGGGTTACAGGATGTCTTTAGTTGGAATGTGGAAATGCTTTTTAAGTTGGCAGGAGAACTAATCCACTTTTCTTCAACTACAGGGTCACTCACATACCTTCGGTGTGAACATTCTAAAAGTCAGCCAATAAACACAGAAAGGGGTAAAATCACATATGTTCACTCATCAACTAGAAAGTTAGAAGTAAATATTCCATTAAGAGAGACATTATAATGCAAATATGGAAATACTTGCCATAAAAATATATAGAATTGCCCTAGCCAGTTTGGCTCAGTGGACAGAGGATCAGCCTGCAGACTCAAGGGACCTTGATTCAAATCCAGCCAAGGGCATGTACCTTAGCTGCAGGCACATCCCCAGTGGGGAGTGTGCAGGAGGCAGCTGATGGATGTTTCTCTCTCTCATTGATGTTTCTAACTCTCTATCTCTCTCCCTTCCTCTCTGTAAAAAATTAACAAAATATATTTTTAAAAATATAGGATTATTTCAGTAATAGAGCATGGCAAACAGATGTAGCCTCGTCTCTGTCCATAGGACCGCTCCTCATGAAGGAAGACCTGAGTTACACCATGAACCTGTCAAGCTGAGCATCCCGCCCCTTCTAATTCTCTGCTTCGTAAATTGGATTGCATCGCTGAGATTTTTAAATAGTTTGGACCTTTATGCTTATCTATCTGTGACAGTCCGGATCTCCATTGGCAGTCACTCAAACTGGCATTTTCAAATTCTGGGCAAAGGATGTTAAAAATTATGTTGGCAAATCAGTTGGAAAAAAATCAGCAAAGGAAGTCAAAGGAATATAAAGCTTGGAAGCTTTAAAATGAAAAGCAGCAGCCCACATAAAGTCACTATATCCAAACATTTCTTTACTATATGCACCTATACAGTTGTGGATGACCTGGAATAAATCCTCAACTTTGGGAAGTAAAAGGCTGTATCGGCAAAGGCAGGGCCAATGCACAGATCGGATCGGTTGCTACTCTACCTTGACAGACCACCTGTCGAAAAGTATGACTTAGCCAACATAAAATTGCCCCTGAAGATGAACTGATATAATTAACGATGATAGCTATTCCTGAAATAGAGATGCTTATGAAATAGATCTATGTTTCCAGAATGAATTCATTTGTTTAGTAGTTCAGGGTCCTCCCAAGTTTCCAGAGGGGCATCAGACATGGACATTACCAGCTCTCGAGCTGATCACCTCTGATGGCTGGTCAGATCATGAAGCTATGCCAGTACCCTTCAACCTCCACCTTCAGAAGAACCAGCTGAGGCATAGTGAACCCAGATCCCTGGCCCTCCCCCAGAGACTCTGATTCCGTAGGGTGTGGCCTGGAAATGTACACGTCCAACATGCTCCCTGGAGACACCCATGCTGCTGGTGTAGGGTGCGTGCTGAATAAGACCACTCATCACGGCATCTGACACCAAAGGAGCAGAGAGTCTAGCAAATAAATGGATCCGACTTAAAAACGTCACCTAACGGTAACCATATCCTACACTTTAGACGTAACTTCCGAAAGCTTCGTATCTAATAAAGATGGGATAGGCAAATTGACCGTAACTCCGTGACAAAGATGGAAGCACCCACAGCCAATAAGGAGGGAATGTGCAGACTGATGCGACAAGGTGAGAGGCGCAAGGTGGCTCCTGGCAGGAGCAAAGATGGAGAGGCGGCTCCCGCCTGAGCGAAGACGGTGCTGACAGCCAGGCGAAGGAAGGCCCATTCTGGCATGAATCTTTGTTCAGCAGGCCTCTAGTTGCTTATATTCTTAACAGTCAATTCTGGATGCTTGGGCTATGTACACTTATGTGCCATTGGGATGCATTAGGATAAAAAAAAAATTGTAAGGTAACTGGGTCCCAAAGAATCACAAAAGACTTTTCATCAAAACTTAAATTGTATTAATGAGCAAATCAACAAAGAGCAAAACTTGCAGGAAACCCCCTTTTTAAGTAATAGTTTAAGTAAACTCTTACCTGATAAAGAACCAAACGCAGGCACATTGCTCATCACGCACCACAATCATCCTCCCGTCACAAAAGTGATCCAAACCCTCATTACTCGAACGTTTGAATCAGCCACGTGAAGGAATACAGTGAAAGAGAAAATGGTGTCGTTGATACATTTTTAACTTCTTTAGGGATCGGCACAACGCTGAGTGTCAAGGGCTGAAGGTCTAGACAAGCTTTCACACTGACTAATTGTAAGAAATACAATCTTTATGTATTTAGTGACCTCGTCCACAAAATAATCTAACGTTATCCACAAAATAATGGCGTGATATTATTTTGTCTCCAAAGATCCTTCCAGCTTAAATTCTGAAGTGACTCCTTCAGACCTGTTACCATGTTTACCTCAAAAACAAAATGTGGGCCCTGGTTGGTTTTTCCCAGTGGTTAGAGCATTGGCCTGCAGACCAAAGGGTCTCAGGTTCAATTCCTGGTCAAGGGCACCTACCTGGGTTACAGGTTCAATCCCTACCTTGGTCAGGGCGTGGTCAAGAGGCAACCAATCAACGTGTCCCTCTCAAATGGATATTTCTCTCTCTCTCTTCCTCCCTCCTTTCCACTTTCTCTAAAAAAAAAAATCAATGGAAAAATATTCTAAATTAAGTAAATAAATAAAATGTGGCATAACTTTTCACTTTGACTCATTCATAATGTTTTGTCTTAAAGGACCAAACTAAATTAAATTATTAACCAAGACTTCAATTTTCAACCCTCCAGGTAGAGCTGTTTTTGATTGGGAATGAAGGTTTCCTACAACATCTCAAACACGAGTGGTCCTTGTAATGACACTTATTTTCTACTGTCCAATTGGAAAGGAAGTTTTTGTGTGCTTGGTATGAAATGGAATTTATTACGCGTAACTTCAAGTGAGCCTACAGGTGCATGCTCACAACTTAAAATGCTGACAATCTGGAAGAAAACAGCAAATCTAAGCATAAGAAAAATTACTCGATGGCCTCCATGGTGAGTTCTCCATGGCTGAGCATTCAAATCTATGACCACGTATACAATGATGCTCTATCTTCACTGCAGCAAGGAAAAGTATTTCTTACATCTTTTGATAGTTTTCTTAAACATTACAATGATCAGCTTTCCCAATAACACTGAAAAATTATCTCTTGTACAATCTTGTTGTATAAGATTTACATTACTACTAGATTCTCGATGCACAAAGATTTGTGCAAGAATTGACCTTCCTTCCCCTGGCTGCTGGCACCGCCTTTGCCCTGGCCGGAGGCCGGAGCCGCCTTTCTGCTCTGGCCTGGAACTGCCTTTCCACCTTCCCAGAATGACTGCGTCCCACCCCCAGCCGCTTGGTGCCTGCACATGCAAATTAACCCGCCATCTTTGTTGGGTCGATTAGCATGCTACTCTTTTATTAGGTAGATCTGTTTCTATTATACTAGTATATGGATGTCTTAAATTAGAATATAACAGAATTCCAGAGTTTGAGGAGATAATTAGATTATCTCCTCCTACTAAATTATACTTTGTAAGTGCATGTAACGTAATAACAAGTTAAGACTTTTATCCTTATTGGTTAAAAAAAGTATCACTCAAGTAGCTGCTCATGTGACATCCTTATGACAAGTGAGCCTGGGCCTACCATTTTAGGTTGTCTTTTCTAGAAAGTCTAACCTGTTTCAAATGTTCGAATTTCTCTCCAGTTATATTTGCCTAGTCTTTGAAATCAAGCAAAACAACCCCAACAGTCTCCTAACAGGACAACCTATGTTTTACCATGAAAATTGTTGAAATCTTCCTTATCATTCATGATGGGACTTTTACCTTCAATATATAGAAAGGTGTAGGCCAGAGCTGGTCCTTTTATAGCATTTTCCCACCACGTTTTAAAACCAAAGTTACAAGTCCTTCTCGAACAGTTTAAATAACCTCAAGGAAGAGAAATGTTTTCCTTTACGCTTTGTTTCTCTGCAGAGTAATTCCGGGTGGGATTTCTCGTTCTCAGCAGACATCCCTATCTACCTTCTTGCTCAGAGCAAGGTGAATAGTCTCATCAACAGGGAGAACAATGCCCATGTGATTATCATGGACCACGGCTGGCCTCGGAGGCTGAAAGAGCCAACCAGCTCTTGGTTTAATCCATGTTTTGCTACAAAAGAAAAGAAGGAGTCGGGGTAAATATGAAATCCCTCCCAATCTCCTAATACAATTTCTGTGGATTAAAATACTCTCACATCCCTGTCTCGAAGACACACTGGAAGCTACAGAACTCCATTTAATATTTCAGTCTGCGCAATGGAATAAACAAAATACAGAATGAAACAGTTTGGCAATTGCAGAAAGTAGTAGTATGCTTGCATATCCGTCATCATCATGAATGGCTGGGTAAACTGGTTATTCAGTAATCTGATTGACTGTTACCTTCCTCGCATCCATCAGATTTCAAATAAATACTGGAATGTAGGAAGAATCCTTCAAAACTGTTTGGATTTCATGTTAGCCTTCTTTACAGAGTTTAAGCCAGTGGTTCTCAACCTTCCTAAGGCCAAGACCCTTTAATATAGTTCCTCATGTTGTGGTGATCCCCAACCATAAAATCATTTTAGTTGCTACTTCATAATTGTAAATTTTACTATTGTTATGAACTGTCATGTAAATATCTGTGTTTTCCGATGGTCTTAGGCTCTACAGCAGCGGTTTTCAACCTGTGGGTCGCGACCATCGGAAAAACACAGATATTTACATTACAATTGATTAACAGTAGCAAAATTACAGTTATGAAGTATTAACAAAAATAATTTTATGGTTGGGGGTCACCACAACATGAGGAACTGTATTAAAAGGTTGCGGCGTTAGGAAGGTTGAGAACCACTGGTTTAAGCAAATACAACTATGTACTTTGGAGAGTCGGTGCACAGTTTATCAACAGTGACAACCTAATCATTCATGTTTGACGTCTGGTCTCTATGAAGGTGAAACAAACAGAAACAAAACGATTCCCACTCTTCCCTAAGTCACTTCAGAACTGCCCCTGACTTCCCTATGTCCAGGCCAAGGGCCACAAGATGGAGTCTACAGAAAACAATCACCAAAACTTTCTCCCCAAGGTAGTCCCTCTGTTTGGAGCAGAGGGACTCAGAAACATTCCTTTCTAAGCTAAAGTAAGCTTGTGGCTTTCTAATCGGTGGAGTCGTTCTGTGACTAATGGATCACAGAAACATTTGGTACACCAGAATTTAATTATTAAAAACAAAAAGAATGAAGAATTTTAAAACTTTTAATCAAATACATTTTTTTTTTCAGAGATACTCACAGTTCTTTAAGTATTTCTGTTGGTATCCATACAGCGGAGCATGAGATCTGTATGAATAATAATACTCAGCTACCTGTTTTATGTAGAATAAGTCTGTAGAACACACTTAAATACATTATTTTTTTTTCAGAGATATTCACAGTTCTTTAAGTATTTCTGTTGGTATCCATACAGGGGAACATGAGATCTGTATGAATAATAATACTCAGCTACCTGTTTTATGTAGAATAAGTCTGTAGAACACACTTAAATACATTATTTTTTTTTTCAGAGATATTCACAGTTCTTTAAGTATTTCTGTTGGTATCCATACAGCGGAGCATGAGATCTGTATAAATAGTAATACTCAGCTACTTGTTTTATGTAGAGCAAGTCTGTAGAGTACACTTAAATACATTATTTTTTCCCTTCCATGTGTGCCCTTTGAAATTGGTATTGGTTTATTCCGTTTAGGAAATCTCCCAGGAACTAGTAATGCAAGGACAGTAAAGTAGCATCCATCCTAACATCAATCTCCAAGCAATCCGCCAAAGCATGTTCCCCAGAATGTGAAACCAGTCACCCAATGACCAGCTTTCACTCCAGACCACAGAGCAGGCAGTGCAGTCAGATGGCTGGACTGGCGCAGGGAAGGGACAGCCATGCCCCTGTCTTGCCCTGAGGCCAGGGGGCAGGACCCCAACAGGAGTGGGCGCTCCCCGAGGGCCCTGAGCACCAGCCCAGCATCAGCCCCGCCCCCCCCCCCCCCCCTCCAGCCAGCCTCCAGGCCAGGCTGAGTCTGGGGCAGGCACAGGGACATCATGGATCCCTGGTGGCAGACTCTTCCTTGGGGATTTATTTAGCAGCAGGAAGAATTACCCAGGGATGCCTGCAGAGAGCTGCAGAACGCCCCCCCCCCCCCCCCCCCAAGAATCTACTCTGCAGAGAAGAAACAAAGCCTCAAGGGAACCTTTTTCTTAAAATGGTCCACAAGGACCCGTCCCGCGGGCTACAGAGATTGGCGGAGAAATGAGATTTCTGAAAGTCTCAGACAAGGCAAGATTCAGGAAGGCAGTGCTTCCCCTCAAATCCTCCTGGAAGACGCGCTCTCCCTGTGCACGGGCCGGGCGTTACAAAAACCTGTGCGCCTTATTTTTGATGCGTGACCAAAGTCATCCCTAACTGTCATTCCAATCAATTGCGTTTCATTGATGTGGAAACATAAAAGCTTACATTTATTTTGCTCAAATGTTTGCATGCAAAAGTCTGGGTTCTTTTAGGGGGCAGGGCGTGTGTTGTCGTGAAATACAAGGTATAGGATGCCCTCACGTGTCATGCTGTCTTTCCTGACCGCTTTCTGGGTGCCACCTGCAGAGCGGACCCTCTCCGGAGCGGAGGTCACCAGCGCAGCACCCACCGCAGCGGGCACCGCGGGGATCGCCCCGGGCTCCACCCACCCCGGAAAGCACAGGCATCCCCGTCGCAGGAGGGACGGACGGCTGTGAATGCCGGGCGCTAACCAGGTGCGTGTGACGCTGGGTATGGGGGCACCGTCGTGTGCGCAGCCCGGGAGCGCGCGGAGCCTGGTCCACGCTCCTGGAGGGCCCGCCGGGGCCCATCGCGTGCACACGCCACAGGGTGCGGGATCGCCGTCCCCGCCCGCCGCCCGCCGCCCGCCGCCCGCCGCCCGCGGCTCCTTACCTTCGGGAGGAAGCGCCGCTGCCTCGCACGGAGCCCGGGCTGAAGTGGACTCAGCCGACCAGCTTAGAGAGCGCGGCCCCGCCCCGCCTCGCCAGGCCCCGCCCAGCCACGCCCAGCCCCGCCAGGCCACGCCCAGCCCTGCCTCGCCTGGCCACGCCCCCTCCCGAGCCCCGTCCCTCTTGCCAGCGCCCGCCCCGCCTCGCCACGCCCGCCCCGCCTCGTCAAGCCCCGTCCCGCCCCGCCTAGCTAGGCCCCGCCCCGCCTCGCCACGCCCCGTCTCACCAGGCCCGGCCCCGCCCTCCCCTCCCGCGCCACGCCCAATCCGCAGGCTCACTGAGGATTCCAGGGGCGGGAGGGCGGGCTCCACCAGCCAACCGCGGCCCCGCAACGCTCCTGATCCCGCCCCGATGTACACGTGACGGCTCTCCTGGCCACTGATTGGGCGCTAGGTGGCGAGGCGGAAGTGTGCTGGTGACCCTGGGTACCAAAGGCGCCAGAGCTGGTTACCTAGCAACGGGCAGTGTCTGGAAGAGGGGGTCCAGGCTCTGGGAGGCCTGGGCAGGGTCTGCAGGGAGGCTGACGGTGTGGGAAGACAGTGCGCCGCCCTGGCCCTCCCACAGGCAGGGTCTGCGCTTTCTTGGCAGCATGAGGGGGGTGGGGGGGGTGGGGGGGGCAACACGCAGGCATAGGCCAGAGTGCCTCCTGGAGGGGCTGCCAGCCTCACCCCTCACCTGCTCCGCTCTGTGTCTCATGGGGCTCAGGTGGTTCCCATGGGTACTTCTGGGGGTGCCACTGCTTTGACTCTGTTCTGGGAGCTAGATGGAGTCCATTCACAGCCTGCCAAGTGTGCAACACTGGCATTTGCCTTGTGCGCTTTGGCTGAATGGAAATGCTTGGTGCTGTCATTTATATTTTCGTCTTCCTGTCTCTGAAATACCATCACTACCCATGGCCTTTATCACATACACGGGAGAAGCTAAGCCTTCGTGTACTTGACGTCAAGTGTATTTCATTTCATTAAGTCAGCTTTAATTCTGTAAGGGATTCTGACTAGTTCACCAATGGTCTATCCTGACCAGGGAAATTCCCTGGACAAAATTCCTACCCTCCTGAGCCATAGAGTTCTCGTCTCAAGTATTCCCTGCACTTACTTTATTCTGCAAACTAAGATTTACTGAAACGTTGCCTTTCCACACAGACGATGAGTTTGTTGAAAGCTACAGTTGGCTCTTACAACTGTTGCCTACATCTAACCAAGTGCCTGATGAGTAGCAGACCTTCAAAGAGGGAGGATGGATGGATGGATGGATGGACGGACAGATAAAGGAATAAAGTAGCCCATCCTCTAGAGAAAATATAAAAGGCAACAACTTACTATAATTCAGTGTGTTAAGTTCTGCGGGGGGGATATAAAAGTTCTATGAGATGATTTGATGTGAAGGAGCGAGAATTTTTTTCTTCCAGTGTATTCAGAGAAACGTTCCCTAAGATGGCTATTTGAACAGGATTCAAAACAAAAAACAGATTTCACCTGCTGGAAAAGGAAACAGGACTTCCTGTGCAGCAGGAACAGCATGACCAGAAGCACAACGTGGGGAAGTGCAGGCCAGATCCGCCTGATTTTGACTCATTCGCTTTCTCTGGAGGAGGTGAGGATCGAGACCTGACGATGTGAGGGAGAGAGGAAAATTAAAGAAGATCGAAATGGCCCACGAAAACCAGACTGAGAAGGACATGGACTCCGAATTCAGATCACACTCTGAGCTCTAACACCAGGGCTTTTTCTTGGGGAGAAATTCCTTGGAAATGTTAGAGACATAAGGCTGCAGAGAAGTAAAAAAGCACAACTGATGAGGAGGAAAGTGCATTCGTTTGTGGAAAAGATGCTGAGGACCTGAACCCAGACAGCGAAAGGAGGAATGAGGAAGAAGGAAGATCACAGAAGTATTTCTGGGGAAATAGTCTCTCGTCCTCTTTTCTGACTGATGTTGTTGGGCACCTCGCTAAGCAGTGGATGAGATATTAGCGCGTGAAGAGAAGACAGTGGGCAGAGACGTCCAGCTTGGCCCCTTGGTTGAATAGAAAGTCTTTTATGTCTAATTGGTGCATAATAGCTCCAGTGCCTCAGTTAAGAATCATAAATCAAGGGGAACATTAGAAATGATCTGTTTATGCATTCATAGTTTGAAGGTGAAGGTCTGGAGGCCTGGAGTGCTATGACTTTGTCAAGTCACGCAGAGTTGATATAATCATTCCAGATGCCCATTCAGCGCCCTCTTCCTTTACTAGGATTTCGGTCCCTGGTTTGGAAAGGGAGCGTTAACAATAGCAGACACAGATTTAGAACCCGGAGAGAAATGCTCTGACCTGATTTCTGAGAAAAAGACCTCTAATTTTCATTCTTTCATTCAAGGAACATTGAGTGTGAACTCTCATCTTGCAATGAAAAAAAAAAAAAAGATCAGTCACTCAGGCTAAGAGTTTCGGGGCAATCATGCGTTCTTCACACCGAGTACAGCGAGTTCTTCATGATGAGATGGAAAAGCAGAGCGGTGAGGGGGATGGAATGACTCTAGTGGAGTCATCTTCAAGGCCAGGCGAGTTCTCTGAGAGAAGTGGCTTGGAAAAGGTGTTCAGTGCTATTCATGTGGTGAGTTCCTTTTCAGTGACTATTCTAAAAAAAAAAAAAAAAAAACCTACATTTTAGAAAAATTTAGCCAAAGGGGTTTTAGATTCACCTAAATGAAAAGTCCTCCCACACTATCTTTTTGTTCTTGTTCATCCTCACCCAAGGATATTTTTCCATTGATTTGGCGGACACTGTATCCCCTGAGCCAGACCAGCTAGGGCCCCCTCACACTGTTGTTGTTTTTTTTCTTAAATATAATTATTTTTTACAGAGAAGAAGGGAGAGGGATAGAGAGTTAGAAACATCGATGAGAGATAAATATCAATCAGCTGCCTCCTGCACACCTCCTACTGGGGATGTGCCTGCAATCCAAACACATGCCCTCTACCGGAATCAAACCTGGGACCTTTCAGTCCACAGGCCGACGCTCTATCCACTGAGCCAAACCAGCTAGGGCCTCTCACACTATTTTTAATGTAAAAGTGGAAAGAGAACAAAACAAGTATGTCAAAAAATCTCCCCAAAATCCTGACCAAACTGATGTGCAGTAAATACATAGAGAACTAAATATTTTAAAACTTTCTCTATGTGAAAGAACTTTTAAAACTTGGAATAGTTTTAAAAAATATCATCTACTTCCACAATGTTGTCTATTAAGACATGTATAAGTCACATACATTGAAAAATTAATGTTAACATTTTGGTTGTTACGAAATATACTAGTGGCCCAGTGTGCGAAATTCATGCATGGAGGGAGCATTCCCTCAGCCCAGACTGCACCCTCTCCAATCAGGGACCCCTTCGGGGATGTCTGACTATTGGCAGTCGGACATCCCTCTCGCAATCTAGGACCACTGGCTCCTAACTGCTCACCGACTGGCCTGCTTGCCTGATCGCCCTAACCCCTCTGCCTGCCAGCCTGATTGCTCCTAACCACCTCTGCCTGCCTGCCTGATCACCCCTAACCACCTCTGCCTGCCTGCCTGATCACCCCTACCAGCCTGATCACCCTTAAGTGCTCCCCTGCTGGCCTGATTGCCCCAACTGCCTCTGCCTTGCCCCACACCTGGAACCCAGGCTTCCCTCCCTCTGGCCAGCTATAGGCACCCAGGACCTGGGCCAGCTTCACTCAGGCTGGCTGCAGCCACAGGCACCCAGGACCACAGGGCATGTGGCTTTTTTCTCTCCTGGGCCACAGGCGCAGGTGCAGCTGCTAGCACCCAGGACTGGGAGACAGGCAGCTTGTCCCTCTCCTGGGCCAGAGAGGCAGGCACAGCTGTTGGCATCTGGGACCGTGGAGTGGGCAGCTTGTTCCTCTCCCAGTCTGTACCCTTTCTGGTCCTCATTCCTCTCTCCCCAGTGTTGAGTGGCCGAACTGTTATGGCATGATGGCATGAAGGTGTGATGAATATTTGCATATTAGCTCTTCATTATATAGGATTTTAACTTGTCACAGTCTATCTTTAAGTGGATATTTTACCACTTCACATCTTGTATAGAAACTTCACTGTAACAAAATTTCATTTTTCTCAGGCAATCTTTGTGCTATTGTTGTCATGTATTTTACTTACATAGATGTTATAAAATTGACATTACATTATTATTTGTTTAAATAGCTACAGTAATTATCTTTAAATGTATTTAAATGATAAGAAACTTCTATTATATTTTTTTCCTATGCATATATTGTCTTTGGTGTTTTCCATTTCTTGGTATAGATCATTATTTGTATCGGGAAAAATTTTATTTCTGCTTGCAGGACTTCTTTTAACATTTCTTATACTACAAACCTGCTGGTAATTAAAAAAAGTCAATCTTTCATACATAAAAATATTTTAACTATTTCTAAAATAATATAAAATAGTTAAAATATATTTTGACTATTTTAAACTATTTTAAAAATATTTTCACTCAGTCTAGAATCATAAATTGGGAGGATTTCCCCCCTGGTGAGTACTTTAATGATGTTGCTCTACTGTCTTCTCCCTTACACTGTTTCTGATGAGAAATCTTTTGTAATCTTTATGTATGTCTCTTTTCTTCTGACTACAGCCCCACCCTGCACCTGGTTATCAGGGAGAGGCCCTTTACAGACCTGGGCACCTGGGCCATCGCAAGGCCCTGTGATCCATCGGGGCCCTGCCATGCGGGCCCCACCCATAGCCTGGAGGCCATCATAGGGCCCTGTGATTGATTGGGGCCCCGCTATGGATGGCTGGCCCTG
This sequence comes from Antrozous pallidus, assembly GCA_027563665.1. Taxonomy (NCBI): domain Eukaryota; kingdom Metazoa; phylum Chordata; class Mammalia; order Chiroptera; family Vespertilionidae; genus Antrozous; species Antrozous pallidus. The sequence continues at coordinate 94,939,933 of CM050519.1, forward strand.
CCCACAGCCTGGCCATCACCCTGTGATTGGCTTGTGGGAATGGTTTGTGGGCGTGGCTTATTGGGTGTAGGGAAGGTATGGTCAATTTGCATATTACTCTTTTATTAGATAGGATTACTTATCTAACATGACTCTTTGAACTTCATGATGTAGCAAAGGAGCTTAAAATTAATTAACCAATAATTACATAAAATTTAAGATTTTTATCGCTAGAATAATAGTGATTGAATTCTTTTTTAAAAATATATATATTTTATTGATTTTTCACAGAGAGGAAGGGAGAGGGATAGAAAGTCAGAAACATCGATGGGAGAGAAACATCGATCAGCTGCCTCTTGCACACCTCTAACTGGGGATATGCCTGCAGCCAAGGTACATGCCCTTGACTAGAATCGAACCTGGGACCCTTCAGTCCACAGGCCGACACTCTATCCACTGATCCAAACCGGTTCGGCTTGATTGAATTCTTTAAAACATTTTAATTTATGAAGTATTTAAACAGGAAAATACATAGAACAGCATAATGAATATTTGTGCTTAATATATTTTTACTTTCTGCCATATTTGTGTCTTTAGAAAAATAAGACTTTGTAGATAAGGTAAAATAGTCCTTTTTTTCCCTCTTGTCATAATTTCTCATTTCATTCAGATGTAACTGATCTAATAGATAAACCTATATTCTAAATGTGCTTATTCTCTGTCATTATTTTAAACATTTCATACATATTGGTGTGTGTAGGCATATTTACTTTGACTAATATGGGTCTCACTATAGAAGCAAACATATGACTCCAATTTGTTCATTTACCTGTAGGTGAGTTCTTAAGTTGTGCCAACTTTTGCTTCGTGTGAAATGCATTGAATCTCCTTGTCTGTGGGTTTCTCAGACCACAAGGTGGGGTTGCTGGGTCATGAACACATACATGCACATTCAGATATAACATGTATATGTATGCTCAATTATAACATGTACACGTATAACATATACATACATGTTCAAATATAACACGCACACTTATGTTCTGTTGTAACATGCACACACATGTTCTGGTATAAACATGTACACACATGTTCAGGTATAACACATATTACCCAGTTTCTCTCTGTTTACCCTCTAGCCAGCAGCCTATAAGTGTCTCCCTGCCCCATATCCTCCCCAACATCTTATTTTCGCACTTTTTTCCAATTGATGAGTGAAATGACATCTCCTTATCACTTAAATATGTATTTACTGCATTTGTTGAAATGGAACATTTTTTTGTGTGTTTGGAGAAAAGAGTAATAATGCAAGCTATGAAGTGGGATGTGTCTATAGCTGTCACCCTGTAGGCAGTGTGGAGGAATGGTGCTCCAACATTGAATAACTAGTGCCCGTGGCTACAGAGAAGTTGCTGCAGTTAATGATGAACAAGCCTGCATGGTTTTGCTTTTGACTTACCATCAACACAAATGAAATTATCACGGTCGATCATTTTATTCATGTTAATGAAGTTCATGTTAATGATGCACTGGTCACCAGAGAGGAGGGAGCCTGATTTCAGGGTGCGTCACCCGAGAACCTCCCTCTCGCAATCCAGGACCCCTTGGGGGATGTCAGAGAGCTGATTTCAGCCTGATCCACGCAGGCCAGGCTGAGGGACTCCACCATGCACCGGGCCTCTAGAATAAAATAAAGAATAATATATATTGAATGACTATGTGTAAATTGCATGCTCTACACCCTTTACATCAGAACATTTATAATAAAATAAATTCATAATACACACACACACACACACACACACACACACACACACATCCTATATAATAAAAGAGAAACACGCAAATTTGATCATACCTTCGCTACGCTACCAGCCAATCAGGAGCGGGGGGTGGGGCCAGGTGGAGATGAAGCGGCAGCAGCATGGCACTCCGGCCGGAGCAGAGAAGACTGAAGGCTCTGGCTGGAGTGAAGCCTCCAGCAGCCAAAGCAAAAACGGAAGGCGACAGCCAGAGGGAAGGCCTGGGTCCCAGGTTCCAGAGGAAAACTGGTCCTGGCAGCCAGGGGAAGGAGAGCCTATTGCATGAATCTTCATGCAGCAAGCCTCTAAAATATATATATATATATATATATATATATATATATATATATATATATATAATCTACACACACGTTTTTGTTTTTTCAGAGAGCTGGTTGTTATGCATTTGTTAACACACCACTAGAAAGCACTTAAATGTGTCTAAAAAGGTGACCCCAGGATGCATTATTTATTTCAGTGTTTCTAAAACTGCCCATCTTGTGTGTTCATCTATGTGGCTTCTTGTGTATGTCTCTAGCGTGGCCTGACGCGGTGCTGCTCACCTCCAGCTGCTGTGCTGGGATTCCTCCACCTCGGTCTCAGCAGCACTGCACTCCCCGCCTGTTAATGTTAACCCCGTAATCGCAGCTCCCAACTTAGCCAACAGGCAACAAGGCCCAGTGAATATTCAAACACCCCCAATACATAAGTGGTCCAAAATTATGCGAATACATTTCTTCAGAAAACAAAGGAAGATGCTTTTGGAACATGTTTGCACTGGACATTGGGAGTTAATAGAAATCTGGGAAAACTCACTCTTGCTTTCATGGACAGCCACCTGAGCTTATGGCCTTCATTTACCACGTTTTCCTTCATTGATGCATTTCCAGCTTATTATTTCCCAAAACAGAGGTGTATTTTGATATAAGATGCAGCTAGCTTTTATCTGAGATAGATATTATGCCGCCATAAATCTAAAACTCGCCAATATGGGCATTCACATTTGTGTGTGGGGTTGTAATCCTATCTAATGATCCTATCTAATAAAGAGGCAATATGCAAATTGACTGTCACACTATAACAATATGGCTGGGCCCACAGCGCAGGCCGAGTTCCAATAACAAGCCTTAACGAGCCATCAGCAGGGACCTGAGGCTGTGTGGCACTGGGCTAGGGCAGGGCACCTCAGGACATGCCCCCCGCCCAGTGCAGCTTGATGGGGAACCTCAGGCCATGTCTCCCCCACATATATCCTGCAGGGTTTGACAGGGGGACCTCAGGCCATGCCCCTTCTAGCACCAGGCTGGGGACCTCAGGCTGCACACCCCACCTGGCAGGGCTTGACAGAGGACCTTAGGCCACAACCACCACCCAGCGGGACTTGATGAGGGACCTCAGGGTACACCCCCCACCCCAGTACTGGGCCAGAGGATCTGAGGCCACGCTCCCTTCCCCAGTGCCAGGTAGGGGGATTTGAGGCTGTGCCCCTCTACCCACAGGGCTTGACAGGGACCTCAAGGTGTGCCCCTTGCCCTGGCCCAGGCCAGGGGACCTCAGGCCATGCACCCTGCTGCAGGAAACCAATCATTACCTCACCAGTAGAGGTGTAAATAGAACAAACAAGAAACCTGATCAAACCTTAATGGATCTGTTTACTCACGGCTTAGGTGAGACATTGATAGCTGAAGCCGCTGCCACTTTTAGACTTATGTTAAGTCTGAACTATTCACATATTGTTTAGGTGATACATTGGTAATTGAAGAAGCTTCCACACTTTTAGTCTTATGTTAATTCTTGTTGGTTGGTATCATTATTGGAACTTCCTGACCTAAAGGACATGGATGTAACACTTAGCCCTAATAAAAGGGAATAAAAAAGTCAGAGCTGGTGGTGTCCTCCCCCTAGAGGTGGACTCACGCCTGGCACCCATGATTCCCAAACTGATGCTTTTCCAATCTCTCCTCACTTGTGTGCAGCCTTCTCCAGATCCTAAACCCTGACATGGGAACCCTGGACACGCGGGACCTGAAAAGGATTCCCACACCCCGCTCTAGTGCCAGGCCAGGGGACCTGAGGCTGTGCCCGCCGTCCCTGGCAGGGCTTGGTGGGGGTGGGGCAGACTGGGTCTTGATCTAGCCCAATGGAGTAGGGCAGGCTGGTCCTGAGTCTCGTGCGATTTCGAGGCGTATGTGGGTGGGCAGGGACTTGACTCCAGTTCCCATGGCATGCCTCAGACTCTGACAGGAGGAAGATTTTCATATACATTTTATAATTTTCTTTCATCTCTGACATTTCTATTATTGAGAAAGGGCAAATAGCAATATTAAAATACTTCCTCTAATTAATTCCCTTTTAATTTGTGTGAATTTTGTGCACCGGGTCATTGGTGTGTGTGTGTGTGTGTGTGTGTGTGTGTGTGTGTGTGTGTGTGTATGTGTGTGTGTGTGTATCTGTCTATGTATTTCAATACAGTTTATCAAAGCCACCCAAAAGCATTGAAGAAGTATATGTAATAGACTGACACAATACAGCAGGCTGAGCCCGGCAGAGTAAAGCAGAGTCAGACTTCCAGGTCTGGAAAAACTGCCTTAGACTGCTTTGCTGTGGAAACAACACAGCACACTGTTGCCACAAATGAGAGTCCCACATGAAGCAATTTGTTGAAAATATTTCAGAAGACTTAGGCCCCTGAGACAAAGCTTTTTGGTTCTAAGGATGATTGCCAACACTTACTTTTAACCCATAATTCTAATATTTTAGTGGCACCAGGTTGAAGGGCATTTGATAATGTCTTCCTGTTTTGAACCTGCTTATGGTCATAAACAAATAATAAGTAAACACTTGGCATTCCTCAGGTCGTGTTCAGTGCGTAACCGAGGTCCCTTTGGCTATGTTTTTATATGAGAGCAGTTGCAAAGTTAAACCTCAGAGGATTTCTTCTGTTTATTTGTATTTCCAAACATACCTGTCCTGGGAAAAAGAAAAAGAAAAGAAAAGCTCTAAATATATATTTTATGAAATATAAAACCAATATATGTTACATTGGATTTTTCTAGATGGCAAATTGACAATTGATGGATTTTATGGCTTAGAAATTTTTTCAAAGATCACAGTAGATTAAATTAATGAAACTATGGCCTATTTTATTGCATATTGTTTTTTTCACAGTACCATATCCTTGTGCTGCCTGACCACACCATTATGCTATGTTTTGTTTTGTTTTGTTTTAAGGATGGAAGAGAAATAAGAAACCACTTGACCCAATATTTCTTCTAGCGAAGGTAATATCGAATTTATTTTTCTCTCAAAAGAAGTGGGTAGTTAAAATAAGGCAGCGAATAAGCAAGCCAATCAGTAAATGCCTAGTATGTGCCACAAAAATAAGTGGTTTTATTAAGTGAATGTTAAAAACTGTACCTTTGCATTGGATTAATTGATACTTAAGGAGGTAATGATATTTAGCTTTCCAAAACTTTGCGTTGAATCATGCCTGAATTTTAGGTTGAAACTTGCAGAGTGATCATGAGACAAGATCCTTAGGGATGCATTGATTTCCCCCGACTTTTCAAGGTGGTGTTTGGGGAGCTCCTTTGGCCACAGAGCACACTCGTCGAGGTGACAGCGATGTGGGCCTTACATTTGATTGCTGCGATGGATTCCAAAGGTACATCAGCTGCAGGTTCCCGGAAGGAACAGAGATAGAGGCAGGGAGTAGGAGGACTGAAATATAACTAAGGCTTAGCTTAAAATAGCATCTGTTACCTAACTGCTATCAAGGTATCGGAGGAGATTATTAGTCTATTTATTCACCACCGCCCCTTTAAACTCTTTACTGTCAAGTTAACAATGGCTCAGAGCTGAGAGGTGTTGGTGGGGGAACAGATAGAGTGTATTATAATTAAATATAATCAGAAAAGCATTAATCTCTTCATGGTGAAAACTGATGATTTTTTGCTTGGTTAAGGTATGGAGTTTTTTTTTTTCCTTTTTATTGGATATATTGGAATGGCACCTATTAACAAAAATTACACAGGAACTGAGACCGGTGTGGCTCAGTGGATAGAGCATCAGCCTGTGGACTGAAGGGTCCCAGGTTTGATTCTGGTCAAGGGCATGTACCTTGGTTGCGGGCACATCCCCGGTGGAGGTTGTGCAGGAGGCAGCTGATTGATGTTTCTCTCTGATCGATGTTTCTAACTCTCTATCCCTCTCTTTTCCTTTCTGTAAAAAGTTAATAAAGTATATATTTTTTAAAATTAAAAAAAATTACACAGGTTTCAGGTGCACAGTTCCACAACACATGGTCCCTGAACTGACTGTGTGTTCACCACCCCAAGTTAATCTCCTTCCATCACCGCGTGTCCGCCTTACACCTTCCTCCCCCAGCCGCTGCTGCACCCCAGCAACCAACGCGCTATTGTTTGTGTCCATCAGTTTGTCTCTTTTTCTGATCAATCCCTAAGGTTTCTGGCATTCCTGAAAGAATGTACACTTTGGATTAACAGGACAATTTCACTTTTTTCTAGTGATTTTTAAGTGACACTTCGAGTAGCCACTAGAGGACATTATCACATCCTCAGTAAATGCCACGGTTGATGTTCTAAAGGAAACAGTCCCATCAGGGCAGGCTGGGCCCCATGACCCTTCACCTGAGCTTGTCTGCTCACTCATGAAGGTCGCTCACACCAACCGTCAGCCCCAGGTGGTGCTTGTCCAACCCCGAGAGGGTGTAGTGACATCAGTACCGGTGACCCCGCCTGGCTATTTGGAGCCAAACCACTGAGACCCATGTAGATACAGGTTTTGAGTAAGAACAATTCTGGGCACGTTTCCTTGAACCCCTGCATGCAGGGCTGTTCCTGGGAACATGGTCCAGGGCGTTCTGACTCAAGCCTTTGACCTTTGTAAATTATTCCTCATGACATTTCATGGTTTGTGATCTCCTTGTAGATTGGGGGACCTATGTGACCACAGTCAGGGCAAGCAGGAACGAGGAAGTGTTAGATGAAAAAGATTTGTCCTTGTGATTCGATCAGCCTGCTTTACTCCAGGTGGCCATTATGATTAGATAAACAGAATAAAAGACATGAGGTCGCAGAGTTTGGTGCCAGTTGTGGATTACAGCTGGTCCTCTGTTATAGCTCCTCTTTATGCATCTTTCCTGACTCTGGCTGTGTCATTCCCTGTCTTCGACATCAATCACCAACAGATCCACACATTGGTCACCCCTCTTCCAGGTCACCTTAATTCATGCACCTTTACCGAGCAGTGGGTCACCCCTGCGTCCCCGTGAATCTGCCTAGCTGCAGTTGTCCTCCATCGCTTGCCATGCACTGTGGTCATTGGCTGGAGACACAGGTGTGGTCCCTGATGGGAAAGACTCTCTTTTGCTGATGACAGCAGTGGGAGGAGCCTCCACAGTTCCTCTGACTTTTCCACCCCTTCACACTCATCACTCAGTGTTGGGGGGTGGACAGAGGGATTGCAGCATAGGAGGAAGCACCTGAAGACTACACTGTAGAAGTGAATTTTGCATCTTCTTGCCATCTGGGGAAAACCACCCAGGAATGAAGTTACATGTCTACAGGGTTAGGGTTTTGCTTGTTGGGTTCACTAAAGTTCCAAACCTTCATTTACCTTTCTCAGAACTGGCTACTTTAAAAAGAAAAATCTTTATTGTTGGGATTATTACAGATGTCCCTCTCCCCACCCCCCCACCCCCACTATCTCCTACCCCCTGGTTCCTGCCCTCTCCTAGGCCTTCGACACCCTATTGCCTATGTCCATAAGCTATGCATATATGCATATAAGATCTTTGTTGAATCTCTTCCACCTCCATCTCCCTTCCCCCTAAAAATTGTCAGTCTGATCCATTTCCATGCCTCTGTTTCTATTACATTCACAAATTTATTCTGTTCATTAGATTTCTTATTTATTTATTTCGATTTTTAGATCCAATTGTTGATAGATATGTATTTATTGCCATTTTGTTGTTCATATTTCCTTCTCTTCCTCCTCCTCCTCCTCCTCCTCCTCCTCCTCCTCCTCCTCCTCCTCCTCCTCCTCCTCCTCCTCCTCTTTCTCCTCCTCTTCCTCCTTCTTCTCCTTCTTCTTAAAGAAGACCCTTCAACATTTCATGTAATACTGGTTTGGTGGTGATGAACTCCTTTAGCTTTTTCTTGTCTGTGAAGCTCTTTATCTGATCTTTAATTCTAAATGATAGCTTTGCTGGGTAGAATAATCTTGGTTGTAGATCCTTGCTATACATCACTTTGAATATTGCTAGCCACTCCCCTCTGGCCTGCATAGTTTCTATTGAGAAATCAGCTGACAGTCATATGGGTGCTCTCTTGTAGGTAAATAACTTCTTTTCTCTTGCTGCTTTGAAGATTCTTTGTCTTTAGCCCTTGGCATTTTAATTATGATGTGTCTTGGTGTAGTCCTCTTTGGGTTCCTCTTTATTGGGATGCTCTATGCTTCTTGGCCTTGTAAGTCTATTTCACCAAGTGGGGGAAGTTTTCTGTCATAATTTCTTCAAATAGATTTTCAATATCTTGCTTTCTCTCTTCTTTTGGCACCCCCATAATTCTGATGTTGGTACACTTGAAGTTGTCCTAGAGGCTCCTTATATTATCTTCATATTTTTTATTCATTTTTTTACTGTTTTGGTTGGGTGTTTTTTTGCTTCTTCACATTTCAAATTGTTGATATGATTCTCAGAATCCTCTACTCTACTGTTGAATCTCTGTATATTAGTCCTTCTTTTAGTCAGTGTATGATTAATTTCTGACTGGTCCTTTTTCATTTTTTGGAGGTTTCTAGAAGATTTTTGAGTAAGCTTATAACCATGATTTTGAACTCTATATCCAGTAGTTTACTTTCTTCCATCTCTTTCATTTGTGACATGTTTCTTAGTCTTTGCATTTTGGCTGCTTCCCTGTGTTTGTTTCTATGTATTGGGTAGAGCTGCTATGTCTCCTTGAGTTGGTAGAGTGGCCTTATGTACCTGAGCTCTAGGTGCACCTCTTTGTGGGCTGTGAAACAGTTTTGTTGAAATCTAAACTTGATGATTGATGTTGGTATCACTGGGAGGAATTGACTTCCAGGCCAATTGGCTGTGAGGACCATCTGTGACTACAGTGAAAGAACTGCTGTGCAGGAGACACTCCTATGGAGTATGACTTGCTTCAGTGGGGCTTTGGTGCTCACTGAGTCTGTCCCTTGAATGTGTCACTTGTAGATGTGAATAATTGTAATCTGGATGGTCTGACACTGACCACTGGGTACACTGGCTCTTGGGCTCCAGGGAGGTGCAAAGTCAGCCACTTGCCTGGGACCATCCAGCAGGAGCTCCAGAGAGATCTGCAGATTCCTTATTTTTGTATCAGGTTTGGAAGTGCCCAGATGAGGCCCGGCTGTGAAGCAAGGCAGGCAGGTGCTGGGTCTTGGGCCTTTTATTGATAGGTTTGGGGCTCCCTGACCCAACTGCAGCTTGTTTGAGAGATTTTAGCCTGAGTAAGGACAGGCCGTTCACATACAAAAAAGCTGCTGCACACAGCTTGGGTAGGGTTGTAAATTGGATGAGGTGGGATTTAAGGGATCACCAAGGTGCAGCAAACAGAAATGGCTGCCAGTCATCTCTTACTGGGGCATTCCCAGCACAGGAACAATGATTCCTATGAACACTTCCATCTGGGAGAAAGCCAAGCTCAAGTTCCTGCACCAATGCCAGACATTTCAGCTCCTCCTTGGATGTCTGTGTCCCCCCCAAACCTTGCCCTGGTGATGGAGCTCAGACAAAGTGGGACTTTGTAAGTTCATTTATGGTGCCGGCGTGTTTTTTTTTTTAATTATTTTTTATTGATTTTTTGCAGTATAATAGTAGTACATGTTTTCCTTTCCCCCTCCCCCTTATCGTCCCCCCAGCCTCCCCCACCCCCCAGCACATATCCCCAGCTTCCCCCCCTCCCCGCCCCAGTGTCTTTCATTCATTGGTTATGTTCATATGCATGCATACAAGTCCTTTAGTTGATCTCCCCCCGCATCTGCCTCCCATCCACCCAAGCCTCCCCCTGCAGCTTGACAGCCTGTTCAAGGCCATCCTGCCTCTACATCAATCACTCTCCCCTGTTTCTTTTCTTCAAAAATATCTTGCCTCTGCATACTAGAAATAAATGTATAAGAACAAAAAATGTTTCAGTCTCAGTTTCAATGTCCAACTTTTCTGAGTCCCAGTTTCAGTGTCAAATAATTCTTTATGTGTATAAGTCAGCAATGGTATCCAGATGGTGGACATATCGTGTCAATGCAAGATCCATCCTCTCTGGTTTGGTCCTGGGCTGCCTGCAGACATGCACAGCTGCTGACTGCTAGCATGGCAAGGTGTCGTCAGTGTCCCCCATCTCTGGACCATCCTCGTGACTAGATGGTGCCGGCATTTTAAGAGGAGCAGTTGGGTCTCCAGCAGCCTGTGTGTCACTCAGCCCCAATTCCCACTGGTTTTTACAGCCTGTAGTTCTTACTGCCCATTGGGACGTCTTTTCCCAGCTCTGGGAGCCTGGACTGGGGGTCTCATATGGGACTGTGGTCCCTTCTTCCTCTGGGTGATCTCTGCAGAGACAATCTCCCTCCCAATTAAAAAAGCGGCGACATCCATCTTCTTCTGCCCTCAGCTATTGGGGGTCCTGGTTTTCGGGCCTTGGTAATCCGATGGGATAGACACCATTGTCTTTCCTGGGTCTAGGCCTTCAGAATTTGACTGAATTACACTGCTGCCTTTCCTGGGCCCAACACATAGACAGCAGATCATGGGATTGCGCTTTTGCTCCATAACCGTGTGAGATAATTCCTTGTAAGAAATTTCTTTCTATATATCTTTATCCTACTGGTTCTGTCCCTCTGGAAAACCTTAATGCAGCGTGTATGTGTGTGTGCTTGCATGCGCGCACACAGACAGATGAAACCTCTGCATCAGAGAACAAACCTCTCATGGACTCAGAGAATATCTCTCCCCAGGCTCCAATGCCCCTTGAGGAGACATGGCAAGAGTCAGATGTTTCTATGTCAGAAGGAATTCACAGCAGATGAGAGAAACTCTGAAATTATGAAACCAAGAGATTACATTAGAGCTGCTGGGATATCTTCTCATCCTCCCATCTGGGTGGAGTTTGGGGGAGAGAGAGAGAAACATAGATATAGGCATTGAAGTAGATGTAGATGTAGACATAGGGGAAGACAGAGGTAGACCTAGAGGTAGACATAGACATAGACTTTATCTTTTACTGTGGAGTGTAAACATATCCTCCCTCTGAAATATAGGCATTTGACTCTAAGGGAAGCAAGAAGGTTGTCCTTACACTTCACTGTGCATACCATTTGTTGACAAGCCAAGCCAGGTCTCCGTGTAGCCAACCTACCAAGCAGTTTGTTCAAAAGGCAGCTCCCTAGCCCTCAGCCCTGTGTTGTGCAGACGTCTGAAAACAAACAGCCCTTGCTCAATACAGACCTGTGGGGTCACTGCAGCAGGGTGAGCTCCTCTGCTCAGCGCCCAGGACCATCCTAGCTCCAGTCCTGAGTGTGCCATGTCCAGTATTCTGAGATTTCCCGGGGTCCTAGGCAAACCAGGAAGGTTAACCAACCTACCGGTAGAACAGACTTTATCACCCAGATTTAGCCATCATAACCCAAACAATGCAGTGTTTGCAAAGCCCTAGCATTTCAACTAAGCTTTTGAAAAACAAGAAAGGGATCTAAGTCCCCATTCCATGACAATGGTATTTTTGTGAAGAATCAGGACCAGTTTGCTTTAAGGACGGAGAGTCCATTCCTGCAGTCACACTGCCCTCTGGTGGGTTTGATTGCAACTACCGTCGCTGGAGAGCAGAGAGTCCAAGTGAATTGGATTTTTCTCTTCAGGTTTTTTATTTCCTTCTCTGTCAGGAATGAAATGTGCTTCGTCTCTAGTTCCTCCTTCGATCTTCAGTCTATGGAGGCAGCTCTGTGGTCCTGCTGCAAATGGACTTTGTCGCCCGGGGGCTGTGTAGCCACAGGGTGGGAAAACAGGGGTCACTGGTTCCCTTAGTTATTAGTGGGGAGCCTCTGCTTTACTGTGAGATCGATGACAAAGAAGTTCATTTATAATCGAGTTGCTGAGTACTAGCCTTCACATACAGTGTGCTCTTGGCCTTCACATACATTCCCCCTGATGTCCACATGTTTCTTTTTTGCTTCCTCCACATCTCTGATTAAATGTTACCTAACTGTAGAGTCCTTCCTGACTACTCCTTCCTAATTAGTCCTTACTAACTAGTCCTTCCTGGCAAATCCTCCATGTATTATATAAATAGTAATTTTCTCCCTGACATTTTTGTTGTCCTTAGCCTGCTCTAGTCCTCCTTAGTCAGGCTATCTCTCTCTCTCTCTCTCTCTTTCTCTCTCTCTCTCTCTCTCTCTCTCTTTCTCTCTCTCTCTCATCTATCTCCCTATCTATTCATCACTATTCCCACTAGAAAAAGGAAGTGGCTTTGCTATATTGTTTACTGTTGCATCTACAGCATCTAGGATGTGATGCCTAGAAAGTACCAGTAGGTGAACAATATACATTTATTGAATGAATGAATGAATGAATGAATGAGTGGTCGCTTTTTAATTAGCACAACACCAGCTCTCTGAAAGACAGCCAGCGGCCCAACACCCTGCATGAGTTCCTCATGAAGGAAGGTTTTAGTGAAAGGAAACCGCACTGCAGGTGGCCCTTCCACAAGCAACCAACCTGGTTACCTGATTCCACGAAGGGAAACAGGCAGCACGTGTCACTCTCAGGCCCTGCCAACCAGGCGCCTGCTGGTGTGAAGATGGTAGAGGGGGCCCTGGCAGGTGTGGCTCAGCTGGTTGGGGCACTGTCTAATGCACGAAAGGTTGCGGGTCAATTCCAGGTCAGGGCACATGACTGGATTGCGAGTTTAGCCCCTGTTTGGGGTGAGTACCAGAGACATCTGATTGATGTTTCTCTCACATCGATGTATTTCTCTCTCTCTCTCTCTCTCTCTCTCTCTCTCTCTCTCTCTCTCTCTCCCCCTCCCCCTCCCCCTCTCCCTCCATCCCTCCCTCCCTCCCTCCCTCTTTCTCTAAAACCAGTAAAGCATATCCTCAGGTAACAGAGGCATAGGAAGCTGGGTCAGAGCAGCGCTCCAGAGCTGCCCAGCTGTCTGTAATCTCAGTTGGGCGAGGCACCGGAGATCGGGGCTGGAAAAGCTGCATTGCGCGTCTAGGGTGGCTGGGTGAATCCAACAGGCCAGAAGGATGGAAGGGGAGAGGCAGGAGTCTCAGAAAAGTGCTCAGCAGGAGGCCAGGCTCCGAGTTGGCCTGCACAGATTGGAGAAGCGTTTCTACGTAAACGGGGGCAGTCAAGTCTCTCTTCGTTTTTCTCACCTTGGAGTCTGGGTAAGTGAGATAATCCGTAAAAGTCACATGGTCATTCCTCGGTAAGGGTTAGCCATGTCGGTGGTGCACACAGACACGCACCGTGCACGACGGGGGTAAGCCATGACATTGAACTTTCCATGGGAATCGGTCCTGTGGGCCCCTCGCCGCACCTTCTCTGTGAAGCCTCCCTTCCAGCCATTGGCCTGCTCATTCCCCCTCTCCTCTGGCATCTGCGTATCCCACCAGCGTACGTTCAGTGGCTCACAGTTGGCCAAAGACCAGCGTAGCCAAGATCAGTCGTCCACAGCTTGGGGCACTGCAAGGTTCTTAGGCTTTTCTCCCATTTATTAGGTATAGGAGCAGAGATACTTGGAAATATAGGGACTTTCTAATTTTACTATCACTTACCGAACTTCTCCAGCAGTAGGAGGAAATCCACGTATGCCTCCTCTTTTTATTCCCATTCTCTTTATTAAAAATCCAAACACTCTAATACAACTAACTAGATGTTTCCTAGGAATCTCTATTGCCTTCGGTACTCCTCAGCACCAATGGTGTTGGTTTGTTTGTATGGTACTCCACAAAGAAAACTGCTCTTCATGCCTCCCATATTTCACAGCTTCTTTATTCTGTGCTCACTCACAGCAACATGAAATTTATCTAGGGCTAAGACTTTAGCCGAGAATAGGAAAATCAGTTTATGGATTCACTCTGTTGTGTAAAATAACAAGCCCTAAAGCTGGCATTTTATTTTGAATCAGAAGAGGAGAGACTGGCATGCAGAGCATACGAATTTTGCAGTGCCAGCCCCTCTGACAGCTGTCCGAATGATCAAACTCTAGGTCACTTGAAGCACTCGGAAATGGGGACCGCTGGGAGAATCAGAGACTTGGATATCCTAAGGTAGGAAAAAAATCCCAAGAACAAAAACCTACTACAGAGAACAAGGAACAATCGTGGTTGGCCCTCAACCTTTTACTAAACCAAACAGTGCCTCTTGGAGATACATTAAGCAATAATTATTATAACTTACTTTGATGGACCAATTGACAATTACCTGAACTATTAGCTTAAATAGATCATTTCCATTTCCAAATCAGATGTGTAAATGAGGAAGTAGAGATTTTTTTTGTTATTTTTTATTAAATTTATTGGGGTGCTGCTGGCTGGTAAGACTGCATAAGTTTCAAGTGTACCTTTCTATGACATATCATCTGTATATTGCATCACCCCCCACCATCTAGACTCCTGCCATCACCATATGCTCAACATGCTATTCTTCAGTTACTCACGCGCCGATGTGCTCTTGTTACTACGTTTCCCATGTACGTTTACGTCAGTCAGTGGAAGAGTTCCTTAAGAGCAACGATGAGGCCCTTCCACTTTTTGTTCTGTTACCAGGTCTCTAAATGGAACTCTGTTCATAAAACAGGCATTTTGTAGCTGCTGCTGTTATTTTCCCATTTAAGTCACCTTGCACCATAATTTTAGGACAGTTATGGATTCTTTTCTCTTTATCTATTGACATTAAATCAATATTAGTGCTTTTTAATAGCCTACAACCGTGGTCGGCAAACCGTGGCTCGCGAGCCACATGCGGCTCTTTGGCCCCTGGAGTGTGGCTCTTCCACAAAATACCACGTGCGGCGCGTACGTACAGTGCGTTTGAAACTTTGTGGCCTGTGTGCAGAAGTCAGTTTTCGGCTCTCAAAAGAAATTTCAATCGTTGTCCTGTTGATATTGGGCTCTGTGGACTAATGAGTTTGCTGACCCCTAGCCTATCCTATTATCAGGCATACCTATTTTCCCTTTGAAATATGTTCACCTCATTTGGATTAGATGTTACTAATGACTCCATCTTGGCTAAATTGTCCCTGCGCACATCGAATCCTACCTGGAGCTTATCCAAGGACACGCAAACAGCACGTAGAGAGGCCCATGCTGCCCATGGTCAGTGCTGGACAGAGAGGATGAGCTCGTTTTCCTGTCAATACTCTTTGGTCAAGTAGGATTTAGTTATACGATCTTGGACTTTCAACTGAAAACACACCCAAGAGGAGCACCACAACTGAGAGTGCTTGAGAAAAACGATAAAACGTTGGGCCTTAACCTTTCCCCCCGGAAGTTTACTTTGACATAATTTCAGAACCTCGCAAGAATATTAAAACGTGGCAAGCATGTTAAAAAGAATTTCTGTATTCCTTTTATTCAGATTCCCCGAATGTTAACCTCCGCACCTTTGTCTGGCTTTATTGGTCTTCTTTCTCACATATATCACACACAGTATAATTTCCTCTGTTATCTACACTTTCCTTTATTTTGGGAAAACCAGTGGCAGGCGCCTCTGTGCTCTGACATGTCTCAGGGCGTGTTTCCAAAATACAAAGACATTCTCTCACTCACCAAGCAGAGCGGTCAAAATAAAACAATGAACGTGGATATGAGCTACAGACATGATCTAAAGTCTTCCAGGTATGCCCATAGCATCCTTTCCAGCAAGGGAAAGTCCCGGGTCGCAGCTTGCTCCAGGTGGTTAGCCGTTTGGTCTGCCCTAGGCTGGAACACCTCGGTTTTCCCGTCTCCCTCACCTTGGCCATGGTGAAGCAGGCCCTAGCAGCCGGTTGCGTTGGAGAATACCCCAACACTTGCTTTCCTGGGAGAGGAGATTCATGAGATGCATCTTGCCAGGAATATCGCAGACGTAGGCGTGTGCCCTGGGCCCAGGCATGGGTTGGTCCTGTTCCTGGTAACAGTTACTTTGACCCTTCCTTAGGGTGGTATCTGCCTATTCCCTGCGTGAAGTTATATTCTTCCGTTGCAACGAATAAGCGCATTATGGGATGGTTCTTTTTGGCACTAATAATTACTGCAATGGCTGCCAAATGGTGATAATCCATGTTATTAATAGGACTGCTCCGATCAGAGATGAAATACATTCTATGATTGCATTTATCTTTTTTATAGTTTAATTATTTCCTTAATGGATTTTTATGTTCTTATTTTTTCCCCCCATGACTAGATTTATCTAAGGGCTCCATGAAAATTCCCTAGGTCATTTGGTAAAAAGCTACTGATTTTATTGTTCATTTCCTTCTTGTAATAAGTAATTGCATTAGCCCTATTATTTTAATAATTTAAAAAGCAGTGACACTGACTACTTAAAGAATGCAGCATTGGTTTTTTTTATATATATATTTAAAGGGATGTCCTTATAACTGCGTATGACCTTAACCCCGGGTCAGGATGAAACCGTGGGTCGGTTTTTTGACAACAACCTGACGTTAGCAGCAGAGAGCAAGGAGCTGTGGAAAGATCTTCATCACAAACGACATTCACTCACATGTCTGCCTTTTTCTTGACTATGTGGCACCATGTGGTTAATATTACACGATACATCCAGGAGTTCTATACAATTTCTCTGTCATGATACTTTTTAAAAAAATCTTTATTGTTGGAAGTATTACAGAGATCCTCCTTTTCCCTCCATTACCCTCTTCCAGCTCGCTCCCGTCCTCCGCCCTCCCCAGCCCCTCCCCGCCCTGTTGTCTGTGCCGTGAGTTACACGTATGCATGTATGTTCATTGGTTGAGCTCGTCTCCCCAACCACCCCCACTCCCCGCCTTCCCTCTGAGGTCAACAGTCTGTTCATTCTTTATGATTCTTAGAGAAAATGCCATTTTAGTGACCACACTGGGCAAAAAGAGTTTTTTTACGTTATGTATCATGGAATACTCTTTGCAATGGCATTGCATGATGGAGATAGGAAGGGTGGGTCTCATGCTTACCACTCCACAAATGTTACCCTCAATCGGGGACATCTTATCTCTGGGGAGTAGCATGCCCTAGCTGATCAATGTTAGTGACCCAAGTAAGAGTGATGGAGAAGGGCTTCATCTTTTTTTTAAATTGATTTTTTAATTGATTGTTTTATTGATTTTTTACAGAGAGGAAGGGAGAGGAATAGAAAGTCAGAAACATCAATGAGAGAGAGACGTCGATAAGCTGCCTCCTGCACACCCCCCACTGGGGATGTGCCCCCAACCAAGGTACATGCCCTTGACAGGAATTGAACCTGGGACCCTTGAGTCCACAGGCCGACGCTCTATCCACTGAGTCAAATCGGTTTCGGCAGGGCTTCATCTTTTAAGAGTGAAATAAATCTGTGACCGCACAGAGAAAATGTAAACATTGCTTTGTGATAAAGTGGGAGATAAAATCGGGGGAGCTTTAGGGGGACAGTCGCTACTGGGTGGCTGATATGCAGGTATAACTTCCGTTACTGACACCATCATCACATTTGCCCCCATGAAAGCCTGATTGACTTCCAACCTTACTCTTGGACGCATAACGCATTTCCACAAACGTGTCCTTTACATTTGCTCCCTGGAGCAATGCTTTAAATTGTTGGTGCCTTAATATATTTATTTCATGGTTTATGATTATTCAGATGGAACTTATTTTTGTGGTTGCTTCTTCTTGTTTCGCCTGGGCGAATGTTGAGGAAGTAAGTTAATGGAAAGGATGCTAGCATTTATTTTTCTCCAAAATGAGACGGGATGACATTGCAAGGACATAATAAAATCTGTAGCCAAAAAAAGACAAAGGGAACATAATTCTGTGAGGGTAGATATCATATATACTGATATGTGTCTTCTTTTGTAACTTCACAGCAACCTTATAGTTAGTTACCCCTGCCCATCGCCCTCACCCTCACCCACCTCTGCTCCACCCCCTTTCTCAGCTCCTAACCATGCTCAAACTGCTTTCTTACCGCTTACCTGGGCTTAGTTTTATGTCCAGGGATGGGTGTCTGCCGGATGTGATTTTCACAGATTAGATATATCTGTAGAGGTTTTTTTTTTTAATATTTTATTGATTTTTTTACAGAGTAGAAAGGAGAGGGATAGAAAGTCAGAAACCTCGATGAGAGAGAAACATGAATCAGCTGCCTCTTGCACATGCCCTACCGGGATTGTGCCCGCAGCCAAGGTACATGCCCTTGACTGGAATCGAACCTGGGACCTTCCAGTCCACAGGCTGACCCTCTATCCACTGAGTCAAACCGGTTTCGGCTCTGTAGAGGGTTTTAATCCTGGAAGGTATATAACCAGATTTGCAGTTTTAGGATCATACATTTGGTGGCGGAATAGAGGATAAAAAGGTGGAGGAACAGGGACACCATCAAGAAACTGTTGAGACAAAGAACCATTGAACACACTGTGAAACTACAGTGGGAAGACAGGGGAGGGTGGGGGGGCGGGGGCTGTAAGAGATCAACCGAAGGACCTGTACGTATGCATTTAAGCATAACCAATGGATACAAGTTACTGGCGGAGGGGGGGGGGGGGAGGGGCAGGTGAGGGCATGTGCTGGGGGTTAGGGGAGGCTGGGGGGAGGAAAATGGGGGGGGGGGAATGAAACACATGTACTACTATTTGTAATACTTTAAACAATAAAAAAATTATTAAAAAAGAAATTGCTGTATGTTGTAAATCGGATGGTTCCCAACAACCCACTTCTTTTCTTCATTGAATTTATTGGGTGACTTTGGTTAAAATTGTATAGGTTTCAGATGTACAATTCTACAACACATAATCTGTGTACTGTATTGTGTGTTCACCACCCCAAGTCAAGTCTCCATCCATCACCATGTATCACCCTTTTATCCTCCTCTACCTCCCCCATTCCCCTTCCCTCTGACAATCACCATACTGTTGTCTGTGTCCCTAAGTCTTTCTTTCTCCCCACTCGCACCCCTCCTTTTTTTCTTCTGCTTTGAAACACTGTTGTCACCTTCAGGCTGTCATGTCCTACTTTGGTCCAGATGTGTCCCTTCAGAATAGAAACCACTAGACCTCTGGTGGTCTCAGAGCAACGAATTTCTTCCGGGCAGAGCAGCTTTCACCCCTGTGTTTGGACCTTGTCCTCAGCGCTCTGCAGGGGCAGCCGTGGCCTGGCCTCACACAGGCCTGTGCGTCGCTTCAGGGTCAGGGCCTTCCTCTGTTCTCGGATGGCTCCTCTGCACCTGCCTCCACGCACAGAGCGTGGCTGTATGACTATGAATTACTAGTAATGCCTGCTAAACTCAGGCTTGCTGGGAGGGCTGCATAAGGCATGTTTATGCAAAGATCCCAGCACATAGGAAGCATTGCAATAAAATACATGATTATTCTTTACTAGAGGCCCAGTGCACGAAATTTGTGTGTGGGCAGCTGGGGCGGGGGGGGGGGGAGGGGTGTCCCTCAGCCCAGCCTGCACCCTCTCCAATCTGGGACCTCTCAAGGGATGTCCTGGTAGGATCAGGCCTAAACGGGCAATCGAACATCCCTCTCACAATCCAGGACTGCTGGCTCTCAACTGCTCACCTGCCTGCCTCCCTGATTGCCCCTAACCGCTTCTGCTTGCCAGCCTGATCACCCCCTAACCACTACCCTGCCAGCATAATTGATGTCTAACTGCTCCCCTGCCAGCCTGTTTGTCCCCAGCTTCCCTCCTCTGCTGGCCTGGTCACCCGTAACTGCCCTCCCCTGCAGGTTTTATCACCCCCAAATGCCCTCCCTTGCAGGCCTGGTCCCTCCCAACTGCCCTCCCTGCTGGCCTGATTGCCCACAACTGCCCTCCCTTGCAGGCCTGGAACCATCCAACAGCCCTCCCCTGCTGGCCATCTTGTGGTGGCCATCTTGTGTCCACATGGGGGCAGCCCTCTTGTGTATTGGAGTGATGATCAATCTGCATATTACTCTTTTATCAGATAGGATGGTGGATCTGTTGGTGCCTTCCTCACAGGACTTAAGCGTTCTCATGTGAATGTAACTTCTCACTCCCCCTCCCCCATTTCGTGGTCGGCAAACTGCAGCTTGTGAGCCACATGCAGCTCTTTGGCCCTTTGAGTGTGGCTCTTCCACAAAATACGACGGCCTGGGTGAGTCTATTTTGAAGAAGTGGCATTAGAAGTTTAAGTTTAAAAAACTTGGCTCTCAAAAGAAATTTTAATCGTTGTACTGTTGATATTTGACTCTGTTGACTAATAGAGTTTGCCGGCCACTGCCCTAGACTAAATATACGAAATGGAATCAAAATAACTTTAAATCACGTGTAGGTCTGTCAGCACAAAAGACACCATCATGACTCAAATGTCGCAGTACAAACACTAGACCCAAGAGAAGCAAAGGGATAGAGACACTGGCCTGTGCTTGTCTTCATGAGCGAGATCTTTGAGGTGTGGCTGACATGATGGGGCTTAGACCTCGCTTTGAAGGCTGGCTCCTCAGCCACACACACAGCCGTCCTCCTCATGGTCTAGTTCTCAGTAGGGACGCTAGAGTCGGAGCACATAATGGGTGTCTGGTTCTTCTACATTAAATGTAGATTGCATTTGAATTGCATTTTAACGATTGTGTTTCTAATGTCCTGAAATAATTTATTTATACTACAAGAACGCTTTGAATTTATGAAAGTCAGCAACTAGTTTTTTTTTTCTTTTTCTGGGATTATCAAATCATCCTTATCCTTACAATATCTGAAGTAAAGTGAACAGCTTTTAAAACTGATTTAATGGTGGGAAAAATGACATCTCATTTGCCTCGGGTAATTGGACCACATTTCACAGGAGATAGAAAGTGAAGTTTCTTAACTTGCCCCGTGCTCTATTGTTGAGTGAGCTTATCTTATATGCAAAACCTACACAAATCATCATTTGTCTCATACAAATCATCCTAGCGTGATCTCTCTGATAAGATGGGTTTCTTTCTAAGTGTATGTTTAATTTTGGTGGGGACCTCAATGCTACTTGGTATTTCTTTCATATACCACGGTCAGCTCCCTGTCCTAACATTGTAGCAACTTTACACACTTCATCTCCCTCTTTAAGTGGAATGTAACCTGAATTTACGCATTTCCTGCCCATTTCCTTCCTACCATCAAAGAGTATTAAGATGATCAAGCACCAGATGGCCCACCTCATTTGGCATCATAAATTCCATAGTTAAATGAAATCTTGAATGAACTCTCTCTCTCTTTCCCAACCTCCTTCCCCACCTCAGAGGACCAGGATTTTTCCTCTTCTCCCTCACTTGTTCCTCCTCCTGTGTGCCATATCATATCTCTTCCTTCTCCAGTATCCTGAGATGCATATCTCTAAGATCAGTATCTCTCTATTCACTGATCTGTTAAACAGGGTTTTGCTTCTGTTATAGTTCACAAACTTCCCTTGGCCCTAACACCTTCTAGCTACCTCCCTACTTTCCCTGATGTCTACATTGATTGTCTACACTGTTTTCCTACCACCGCCCACTTCCTCATTCTCCTTCCTTTGGATTTCTCTGCTCCTCACCAGTTGACAATACTCTTTGCTCATTGTTGGAGGAGGTCACACAGAGGACATGACTGCCACTTGACCTGTGAGCTGGACCTGGCCAATCAGAGGTCCCGCATCCCCTCCCCTGTCCTGGGAATGCACCTCTAGCCCACTGTGCTAGGAACCGCTTCAAGGACACAGCCTCGAGAGCAGTGCGTTGTCCTGTGTGGTGGCTAGGTGTGGAGGTCTACTTGTGTCGCAGCGCCCAAGATAAACATCATAGGTAAATATCTTTGCTTATTGTAACTGTCACTTCCCTGGAGCGGCTGCCTCTTTCTCAGGCCTTCCCCTGCCCTCGGCAGGTCCAGTGGCTAGTTTCAGGCTCGCCCGGAGAGCTCCCAACTCCTTAGGTTTCAAAGCAACACTCGGAAGTCACCAGCGATTTCCTAACTGCCAAAGCCAAAGGAAGCTTTTCAGTCCTCACCACGATGGCTCTGTCTGAGGTATCTAATCCAGCTGACCTAATCCATAGCCTCCTACTTGAAATTGTCCTTCCAGCACTTTCTCTGGGATCGGTCTTAGTCTAAGAAACTTCTCTTGCGATCCTATTTATAGACCCCCTTGACCCACAGTTACTAAATGCTTCGGTCACCCATTTCCCAACTGTCGGTTTTCTTTTCGTACTACGTTCTCCGTCAGTGAATCAAACCATTGGTGGTGTTGGAATGACATCCGACTAAGACAGAGAATGCCCAGCCAACGACCCAAGGTCACTCGAGGCCTAGATCAAACCATTTTAGTTTACAGGAGAATCTGCAATGAGACTTTCCCACTGATCTCAGAATTTAGGGAAAGCCGCAATTCTGGGTTCCATGGCTGGTAAGAACCTCCATATTCTAAAAAATGAGTTGCTAGTCACAACCCCACAGGACTTGTACAGAGTGGGTCCTGAGCTGGGACAGGCAATGAGGTGGGGGGATGGTGTGAAGGCAGAATCAAGTAAGTGACAGGATGAGACAGCAGAAATACAAGAGCATTGGCATTATGAATAAAATACATTAAGTGAGGCTATGAAGTGATTGCCATGTTTATGAAATCCCATGTAAAATGATATAATTTGTTAAATCTCAGGTGAGATAACGGCTTCTCTATCCCGCAGATCCAAGATATGGATGGCCATTTATAAGGTCCTGTGAGATAGATTACTTAAATATCAGAGCTGTGATGTATTCCTTTATAACCAGCCCAAAGAGAGATGGCATCGTGATTTTGATTATTAGATGGCAGTATATCATCAGTTATATCTTTAGTGTTTTCCAAAATTCTTATAAGTCACTGGGGGTGTCTTAAGTATTTATGATTATAGTTAATGCTGACAATACCACCTCTTCCCCAAGTACATGAGAACACACAGACCCAAAGAAGGAGCGTGGTGGATAGTTAAGGTCATGTACTCTGGAACACCCTGCTTGGGTGGGAGCCTCAGCTTCCTGTTTATCACCTAGGCCAGCGGTCGGCAAACTCATTAGTCCACAGAACTAAATATCAACAGTGCAGTGATTGAAATTTCTTTGGAGAGCCATGTTTTTTAAACTTCTTCTAATGCCACTTCTTTAAAATAGAGTTAGCCATGGTACTTTTGGAAGAGCCACACTCAAGGGTCCAAAAAGCTGCATGTGGCTCACCAGCAGCAGTTTGCCAACCACTGGCCTATCCAATTTGGGCCAGTGCATTACTTTTTAGTGGCTCAGTCTCCGCAGTTATAAAGTGGAAATAACAGTTTCTCCCTATAAGTTTGCTGTGAGAATTATACGAGTTCATATAAAGCTATTAGAACAATTCCTGACAGTTAGTTACACTGACTTTATGTTATCACTAGAGGCCTGGTGCATGAAATTCATGCACAGGGATGGGGTAATGTCCCTTAGCCCAGCCTGCACCCTCTCCAATCTGGGACCCCTCGAAGGATGTCCAACTGCCCGCTTAGACCCGATCCCGGTAGGATGGGGCCTAAACGGGCAGTCGGACATCCTTCTCACAATCCAGGACTGCTGGCTCCCAACTGCTCACCTGCCTGCCTCCCTGATTGCCCCTAACTGCTTCTGCCTGCCAGCCTGATCACCCCCTAACCACTACCCTGCCAGCCTGATTGATGTCTAATTGCTCCCCTGCTAGCCTGTTTCCCCCCAACTTCCCTCCTCTGCTGGCCCTCCCTCTCAGGCATGGTTCCTCCCAACTGCCACAAAAATGCTTTTCTGTCCCTTTAATGATATGCTCTGCCCAGCCTAGTCTTTTTATTTTTTAATCCTCCCCAACGATATTTTTTCACTGACTTTTAGAGAGAGTGGAAGAGAAAAGGAGAGACAGAGAGAAACATCGATATGAGAGAAACACATCGACGGGTTGCCTCCTGCACAAGCCCTGACCGGGGCCCATGCAGGGAAGGAGCCTGTCACTGAGGTCTGTGCCTTTGACCGGCATCAAACCCAAGACCCTTCTGTCCACAGGCCAACGCTCTAGCCACTGAGCCACACCAGCCAGGGCTGCCCAACATATTCTTAATTATCTCTCACATCACGTCTTCTCCATTACATATGGCCACGTTCCTCTAGGTCAGTAGTTGGCAAGCTCCTTAGTCCACAGAGCCAAATATCAACAGGGCAACGATTCAATTTTCTTTTGAGAGCCAAATGTTTTAAACTCAAACTTCTTCTAACGCCACTTCTTCAACATAGACCCGCCCAGGCCGTGGTACTCTGCGGAAGAGCCACACTCCAGGGGCCAAAGAGCCGCGGTTTGCCGACCGTGGTTGGGTTAGCAATCACGTCCACTTAATTCCACCACTTGCTGTGTGTGAAGAAGCGGAAGACACTTTGGGACTGACTTCCTGAAATAACTCGTCCGGTGTGGTCTGGAAAGAGTTAGGCCAGGCCCCGCAGAATTTTATGATTATCTTCAGCTCGGAGGCACCTTCCAGGTGGCTTTTGCTAGATCCTTCACTTTACAGATTAGGAAACTGAGTCCCCGCCGATCACAAGCCATTACTCCCGCTGAGGAGTCCAGTGTCCCATGGGGCCACCAATGACTCTTGCCTTGAGCCACCTGTTCTGAAAGTGGCTGCTGCATATTATGGCGTGTGTGTGTGTGTGTGTGTGTGTGTGTGTGTGAGAGAGAGAGAGAGAGAGAGAGAGTATGTGTGAGTGTATGATTGTGAGTGTGTATGTATGTGGGTGTGTGTGTGAGTATGTGAGAATATGTGTGTGTGTATGTGAGTGTGTGTGTGTGTATGTGAGTATGTGAGTGTGTGTGTGTGAGTGTGTGTGTGTGTGTGTGAGTGTATGTGTCTGTGTGTGTGTGTGTGAGTGTGTGTATGTGAGTATGTGTGAGTGTGTGTGTGTGTGTGTGAGTGTGTGTGTGTGTGTGAGTGTGTGTATGTGAGTATGTGTGAGTGTGTGTGTCAGTGTATGTGTATGTGTGTGTGAGTGTGTGTGTGAGTGTGTGTATGTGAGTATGTGTGAGTGTGTGTGTGTGTGTGTGAGTGTGTGTGTGTGTATGTGAGTATGTGAGTGTGTGTGAGTGTGTGTGTGTCAGTGTATGTGTATGTGTGTGTGTGTGTGTGTGTGTGAGTGTGTGTATGTGAGTATGTGTGAGTGTGTGTGTGTGTGTGAGTGTGTGTGTGTGTGTATGTGAGTATGTGAGTGTGTGAGTGTGTGTGTATGTGAGTATGTGAGTGTGTGTGTTGTGAGTGTGTGTATGTGAGTGTGTGTATGTGAGTATGTGTGAGTGTGTGTGTGTGTGTGTGAGTGTGTGAGTGTGAGTGTGTGTGTGTGAGTGTGTGTGTGTGTGAGTGTGTGTGTATGTGAGTATGTGAGTGTGTGTGTGTGAGTGTATGTGTATGTGTGTGTGTGTGTGTGTGTGTGAGTGTGTGTGTGTGTGTGTGAGTGTGTGTGGGTGTGTGATTGTGAGTGTGTGTGTGTTTGTAAAGTCTTTAAGGTGGAGGAGGCCTTTGCACTGGCTGCCCTGGGAGTGAAGGGCCGGTGGGGGGTGGGGGGTGGAGGGGAGCGGGCAGGAGAGGGGCAGCCAGAGGAGGCAGGTGGGAGGGGGAGCAGGAACCGGACGGACCGCTGCTGGGAGGGGCCGGGCTGTCACTCTGCCCGGGAGCCTGAGAGCCACTTGGAGAACTTGCGGGCGCCTGGGGGCTTTCGCTCCGGGGAGGACGGACCGGCCATGGGTGAGTGCGGCTCCGGCTCCAGGGGCGCGGGGAGGGAGAGCGGCCGGCCGCTGGGCGTTCCGTTCCGTGGCCGAACTTGTCCGGAGCAGGCGGAGGGCGAGGGGCCGGGCCGGAGGGAGGGGTGCGGAGGGGCCGGACAGCCCCGCCGGGAAGGGTGCGGGTGCTCGGAGCTGTGGCGCTGCCCCAGGCGATGGCTCCCGGACCTGCTGGGTCCCGCAGGCTCTGGTCCCGAGGGCTCCATCCCCGCGGCGCTGCTGAGGGTCCGGAGAGCCGCTCGCTCCCGGGTCCGGACGGACTGGGGCGCCGGGAGCAGCCGGCGTGTGTGGTCGGGGTGCAGGGGAGCGGCCGTGAGAGCTCCCAGGAGGGGAGGCGGGCAGGCGGCGGCGGGGGTCCCCAGGACCTGCGGTGCTCGGGTTCACCCAGCGGCTTCTTCCCAGGAGCTGAGCTCCGGGCGGGGCGGGCGGGGCGCCTGCCTGCATCCAGGGCTCCCCGTGCTCCCCACGCTCCCCGCGCTCCCCGCGCCGGCCAGCCCGCCCTCCTGCCCTTTGTTCAGAGGGTCCCTCCCGAGGAGAGGGGCCGAGACCCCATGTGCTGGTGGGCCCCTCGGCCCCTCCGCAGGCTGGGGCCGGTGCGGGTGCTGGTCCCCGGGATGGACGGCCACGTGGGGGGAGGAAGCGCGGGCGGCTGCCTGCGGAGGGGCCGCCCCTGGAGACCCAGCCCCGCTCTCAGGGCCTCCGAGGAGAGCAGTGAATGTCTCCCGAGTGGCCTGTCCTCAAAACCTTCTCAAGTTAGAGACATGGGACAGCACTGTCCGGGGTGCGGGAACCAACTTCAGGCCTGCCCTCCTTCCCTCCCTTCCTCCCTCCCTTCCTCCCTCCTTCCCTCCCTCCCCCTTCCTACTTTCCCTTTTTCCCTCCCTCCCTCCCTCCTTCCCTCCCTCCTCCCTTCCTCCCTCTTCCCTCCCTCCCTTTCCTTCCCTTCCTCCTTCCCTCCTTCCCTCCCTCCCTCACTTCCTTCCTCCCTCCTTCCACCTCCCTCCCTCCTTCCCTTCCTTCCTCCCTCCTCCCTCCTTCCTCCCTCCCTTCCCCTTCCTACTTTCCCTTTTTCCCTCCCTCCCTCCCTCCCTCCCTCTCCTTCCCTCCCTCCCTCCCTCCCTCCCTCCCTCCCTCCCTCCCTCCCTCCCTTCCTCCTTCTTCTCTCCCTTGTATATGGGTTTATAAGCTCTGGGTAGTATAACACTCTACCAACACTCTACGGGTAAAAGCTCTCCTAAATGGAAATCCAAAGTGACAGAGTGTAATCTATTTCTTTATTAAGTGCATTAAAATGATGTTTGGATCTAACCTAAACTGTTTGGAAAGAATGGCATTTTTCTTGCCCTGTAGCTTCAAGCTTGTGTGGATTCTCTGTCCAAAGCGAAGGCACTCCTGATTTGGGAGTTAATGCTCTCTCTAGCTTGCATCTCCGAACTATAATAAAACAGTTGGTCTGGATTTTACTTCCATGCCCTTGGATAAATTTCCCATGACCCCACATTCCTGGAAGGTGTTATTGTGGGGAGGAGGTGGAGCGAACGCCTGAGCTCCTGTGATAATAATCCTGGTCTTGGTTTTGAACTGTTAAGTTTTCTTTCCCCTCTGTAATCTGACCGCTGCCTCCATATCAGCCGTTCCTTCTCCTCCGCGGAGGGTAGGCCAGGCTGTCCATTAGAGAGAGGCCACCAAAAACTCCTGTTGGTGTCAGCTGGCTGGGAGGTGAGAGTGGGTCTGGGAAGCTAGTGAGAGCCCAGAGGTGAGGGAGCTGGGGAAAGAACAAGAATGCACCGGAGAGGGCGAGCTGGAACTGGGACTCAGACAGTGGCCCAGGCACAGCCCAGGAGCAGAAGAGCCAACAGCCAGATGGGCCGGTGGCAGAAGGAAGGAAATATGTCCAGAAACTAGAGAGAAAACATGGTTCACCTAAAGTCATCTTTTCCTCCTTTTTAAATGTACTTCATCACTTGGAACTTCTTGTATTTGGTGGTGGGAGGGATGAGGGGTGCGGAGGAGACCGGACAGCCCCTGCGGGTGCCAGACACTCAGCGTCAGAGGACACATTGCTAAGATCAGGGGGGAAACAGGGTAGGCAAATGGCGGACCGGGCCAGCAGGTTGACTCCATCTTTTCTGGTGTCATGGCAACTGAAATTCATCATTTAAAGACGGGAGGGTGGTGCTCTGGGGTGAACGAAGCATCGGCTCCTGTCTGACTCAGAAAAAGAAACCCACACCCCAGCATTGTGGGAGAGTGAGAGGAGTTGATTCATCAGGTATTCTGAATAATTGATACTATCATATCCATAATGCACAAGGCTAATTCTCAAAAGAAAAGTTATTTGCAAAGTAAGCAAAGTGAGATGTTGGCATCTCATGCTTTCTCCATTGTCTTTTTGTTTCTTTCCTCCAGTTATCTAAGACTGCGACAGGGCTCCCTCCACCCCAGAACTGTGCTCTCCAGAGAGGGCATTCTGCAATATTCCATACTCAACATGCCGGACTGGTTCTTTGCTAGGAGTGTTTACATTTGGTTGCAAGATCCAATTCTACCTGCCGGCTCTCTGATTGTGGAATCTCAGGCCCTGGTGCGATAGGTCACTTGCTGCTCTTTGTTTTATTTAAAAAATAATGATGCCCAGTCAGCATGGCTCAGTGGTTGAGCATCAACCTATGAACCAGGAGGTCACAGTTCAATTCCTGGTCTGGGCATATGCCTGGATTGCGGGCTCCATCTCTGATGGGGGACATGCAGGAGGCAGCCAGTCAATGATTCTCATCATTGATGTTTCTCTCTCTCCCTCTCTCCCTCTCCTTTCATCTCTGAAATCAATACAGATATATTAAAAAATAATGTTGACCATTATTTAGCTCCACAGATATTACTAGGAAAGGGCTCATGAAGGGAATGGTATTGAACCTGGTTTGGAGGGATGCGAAGGACTTGGGAAGGGAAAAGGTGGTCCGGATAGAATCATGGGCCCCTCCTCGAAGCAGGAAGGAAGTGAGTTTGAGGAGCAGTGGACATGGAACTGGACTGGCTCGGTGGGACTTGATTCTGAAGAGCTTTTAAAAACAAGCAGCTAGAAATTACCGGCAGGAAACGGAGTCATGGGAGGTTCGGTAGCAGGCAATAATTGTAATGGAATTGGTGTTTAAGGAAGGTAAGTCGAGCAGTGTTTTGAAGACAAAGGATAAAATGGAGAGGGTAGAGCCAGTTGTGGTAGTCATCTGGATAATAGGATCTATGTCAAGCCCAGTCACAGTGGAATAGCAGTAACCATGGGAATAGAGAGAACAAGATGGAGGAAAGATAGTTCTTATAAAAAATCCTATAAAATTAGGCAATCTACAGAGGAGCATGAACAAGAGAGAGTCTCTGAAAATTTGAAACCTTGAATATTGGGAAATAGTCGGGCCCTTGATAGAATATTTGAAGGAAAACCAGATGGTTTATTTTCTGGATGCTTCGGGCTGAAAATCCATTTTATTTTTAAAATGTTAATTAAGGGGTGATGGCTAGATATCTAAACACAAATGTTGAGTGGGTTAGAAATACATAATGAGAATTTAATCAGAGCATCAGAGCAAGAAGGAAAATAAGAGTTGAGGATTACCAACCTGAAGTGGGAAATGGAAGGTTAATTCATATAATGAATTAACTGTTTGAAAGCATGAGTGGGAGCTGTGGGAGCTGCTGGTTGAGGGTAGGGAGAGAAAAGATAAACACTGTAGGAAGAGGAGAATTGACCACATAATATGTGATATCTTTAATATTCTAGGATTCCATAAACTTGACAAGAGAAGAAATTCAGGCAGAAATATTTTGCCATCATTCAATTTTAGTAAAAATTAATTTGGTGAAGGATCTGTAAAATTGTTTGCTAACTTAGGGGAATAGTAATGAGACATGGTATTATCTTGAACTCATACATTTTCCAGGAAAATCTAACCTCCAGGTGACAGATGTGAACAAAGTACCAAGAGCCAACATCTGAAGCAGGAGTAGACGATAATCCCTCATGTCTTTGGGTGGGTCCCATTAATCGTGGGGATCCTGTTTCCTTTTCTGGTTGAGGAGGGGGGTTGGCAAGATTCTACAAATTTATGGAGCTCAGATCTTGATTCAGTAACAATTAGAGGAAGAAGCATGTAAAGCAGATAAGGTTGAGCTATTTCCATGAAGCAAATCGAGAACATTTTAATGATGGTAGACTACTAGGTAAAGTTTCTAAGGATCATTCACTAGAAAATTATAAAAGTCTGAGAGTCTGAACTTGAGAAGAGAAAGATAAACGAATGTTCTGGTTGTCTTTACTGTGTAATAACTATCCCCCAAAACAGTGAATGAAAACATCCATTTCTATTATCTTTCATGGTTCTGTGGGCTGTGGAGCAGTGCTTGTTTGAGGCGAGCCTTTGCCGTAGTGTCTACTGGTTACTCAGCCGCCTGAAGACTTGTTCGGGCTGGTTGTTGGAGATAATTCCCGCCTCTCGCTGGCAGTTGGTGCTGGCTATTGGCTGGAAGTCCAGTTGGGGCCATCTCGAAGGGGGCTGGGCCTTTCACAGAGGTTGTGGCTGAGAACATTGCTAGAACAAGTGTTGCAAGAGACCCAAGCAGAAGCTTCAAGGATTCTCCTGCTCTAGACATCTTAAGGCTATCACTTCTACTAGGATGACTGATGGTCATAAAAAGCATTCCCAGCCGTCACATTCAAAGACAAGGGCATGAGAGCCCTCTCTTGATGAGGGGAGTAGCATACTTGTTCAAAGAGAAAGGATGGAGGTGGCCAACAAATGGATCTCATTCCTACAGCAAGCATGTCAAAGGCTAAGATGGGCCACATAAACAAGGTTTACATGTATGTGGCTGCAAAAAAACAAAAGCTTCAATTTTCATAAAAACATAGGTTTATTTCGATAGAGACATGCTAAATACGAAGAGCTGAAATAAATGAGTAACAGTTAACATAAAACAATAGAACATTTTAATAAAAATCAATATTTTTTTCTTGAACATTAACTTAACATAGAATAACTGCACAAATTAATAACGGTAACGCAAATAAACCTTTTTTCTTGTTCTCCAAAAGTGAACTATTTCCTGTTGCGCACCCTGAACAAGTCATTCCAAGACTCATTTCATGGTCCTCGGCCGCTACAATATTCGCTGCTGGTATTAGTGGGGAGAAACGGGGCGTCTGTGTGTAAGGCTTGTAAGGGAAATGAATGCAACATGATTATAGTCATCAGTCATCAGGGTATGTTGTAGTACATAATAATTATGTATAGCAGGATATTGTAAAAATTAGGTTCTGAATGTTTATGAAAACGTTTCTTACACACCGTTATATTGGCTGGGCCGCAAAAGTATTCGCTGTGGGCTACATGCGGCCCGGGAGCCACGAGTTTGACATGCTCGTCCTTCGAGAAATGTCTGGTATGCACGTTTCACAAATAGACTTCATCAGGTTTACAACTGAAAACTTGATGTAAGTTTATGAAGCGCACATGATGAAGGGCTGAACCTTTCATCAGAAATCTGGAGAAACCTAGATAGTCACACTACAATGTCACACAAAGCATCTGAGTGTGTACATTGATGCCAGGGTGGAAATGTGTCAGTAGAATGCTGGGGAAACACCACTCAAAACTATGTCAAATACCACCAGCTGATCTTTCTTACTTTAATTTAGATTGATGTTTCTAATCCTCAAATTACTGATTATTTTACCTACAATTGAGTTGGTATCACAAATTGCAATATAAGTCAGTTGGCATAAATCCTTTTTTCACTCTCCCTTTGTCACAAAAAACTAAATGCTTCGCAGTGAACTGTTCAGCAGCTGGCTTTATTTTTCAAGTGTGTGCTACTTGCACAAAATACATAATTTGAATTGGTATTGTATCAGCTTAAAGTAAGTCTAGGCTTCACTGTACTTTTTTTTTTTGCAAGATATGTTTCTAAATTAAACATGTAAGATTTCAACTTAACAAACCTTTCAATGTAAATCTCATTTTATTGCTTTTAACTGGAAAGGGCCAGAGCTGTCATTTATGATTACAAAAATATAGGTCTTTCTCCTAGACAACTTAAGAACAAAGAAAAATTGGGATAAATGAGATGGGTTTAAACTCAAGGACAGAATTAGTTTCAACCTAGAAACTTAGAGGCCCTAAAAAGAATGAGATTCTGACAATTTCAAGTTCATTGGTTTGAGGTCACTCTATTTTCAACTAAAAGATGAGGAAATTGGGGTGATGTGAAGCTGTTTGCTCCACGCACACTACTCTCCTTCAGCAAACAAAGCCTTGTCTCCACAGGAAATAAGGGCTGACCCACATAACCGACATCACCGAATAAATGCCCGAGGAGTCCGAAGGTCACTAGACATGCAGTGAAAACAGCTTCTTCGTTTTGTTGAGATAACTCGTCAAGCCCAGCCGGCGTGGCTCAGTGGCTGACTGTCAACCTATGAACCAGGAGGTCAGGGTTCGATTTCCTGACAGGGCACACGCCCAGGTTGTGGGCTTGATGCCCGGTGTGGGGCGTGCAGGAGGCAGCCAGTCAATGGTTCTCTGTCATCATTGATGTTTCTGTCTCTCTCCTTCTCCCTTCCTCTCTGAAATCAATAATAATAATAATAATAATAATAATAATAATTTATTATATATATTTTAAATATATTTTATTGATTTTTTTTACAGCGAGGAAGGGAGAGGGATAGAGAGTTAGAAACATCGATGAGAGAGAAATATCCATCAGCTGCCTCCTGCACATCCCCCACAACCAAGGTACATGCCCCTGACCAGAATCGAACCTGGGACCCTTGAGTCCACAGGCCGATGCTCTATCCACTGAGCCAAACTGGTTAGGGTAATAATAATATATTTTTAAAAACAAAAATAACTTGTCAAAATAATCACTTCTTACCCCAAGACGTATAAGACATACAAAGAGTATATAATAGCAAAATAAACATCTCTTGTTGTTTCTATGAAACTCCTTGTTCAAGAAACCCTCCTTTCATGGACTAATTGCAGTAACTTAGAAAACACGTTAAATGCGAGGTCCTGGATCTCAGGCTCAGAGGTTGGGGCTAGGGAGGGGGAGCTGGTTGAGTTACATGCAGCCCACGGGCATCAGGCAGGACGCCTGGGCCGCTTTCAGAAGCAGCTGTCCCACAATGCCTCTCTCCACCAGCCAGCTGAGAACCCCCCATAACTGTTAGCCTTTGCCTGTAGCTCTCCTATGTGGCCTTCCATTTCCAATCCAGTTCCCGGCTGTAGGAAATGTCACCAAGAGCTACGTCCTGGGAGTGCCCTTACGCTCCCGGTTACACTTACTAAGTCTGGCAGTTGCCTTCTCCTTCCTCACCTGTCAGTCACATCCTTGGGTGTTCCCCAGAGTTTCCCGACACTCTCCCCCTGAAAATCACTACGACTCGCAGCCTGGTGGCTTCAGGTATCATTTATGCGTCCGTAATTCCCAAATTCTTATTGCTCTACTCAGCGAGAATCTCCACCTAGCCACCTCTCTCACCCTCAGCCTCTGTGTGTTCAAAAGTGAATCCATCCCTCCCAGACCTAACTGGTTCTCCCTCCCCTTCCATGGCCTCTCCCTCCTCTTTGTTTCTCCTGATGACTGGGGCATCCCTGGCCCGCTGACCTCGTGTCTTAACATCACTTCGGCATGGTTTGATCCTATGTGGGTGCAGCTGCTTTTGCTCGGCCCCTCCCCTCCTCCCACCTGGGCCTCAGTGGTGGCTCCTCGGCCCGTCACTTCCCTCTTCCAGGGTCCTCCCACACGGCCCCCAGAGATGGTCAGAACCCACCTGTGGTCGTGCCATGTGCCTTCTCCAACTTTATTTCCTGTTAGGCCCCAAACAAAACCCAAAACGAAACACAGCCACAGCAATTTCATTGGCTCACCCTTGCTTACCTCCGACCCTTTGATCATGCTTGTTATTCCCCCTTGGCCCGCCTCTTCTTACCCGTGGGCCTTGGGAATGCAGACCGGGATCTGAGCCTTCATGAGCTGAGTTTAAGTGTATTTTCTGCAGGAAAAAATCCCCCGTGATTTCACCAGCTTAGAGTTCTCCAAAGCGTGGGGTAAGCACCAGGGAAGCGCAAGGCACTTTTACGTTGTACATTTCACAGGTACTTTTGGAGTCCTTCCTACATGCCACACCGTTTTAAGTGCTTTATGAGCTCTTAGTAACTAAGTGCAGGGAGTGGATGTTGAATACTAAGGGGGTTTTCTGCATTCCCGTTTCGGGTTTGTTTTTTTTTTATTAAAGAGGACAAAAATTCACGACAAGGACGTAGTAGGTAGATGAGACGGTGTGTCCGGTTATCCATTATTGTCACTGCTTTCACATTCTTCCCCTTCTGAAGAGAGATTTACAAAGAAGAATGCAGGTCGGCTTGCCAGCCCCTGTGTGTATGAGAAAGTACATCCCCAGTGCCAAGTCCCCAGAGAGGAAAAGCCAGAGCGGCTATTCATGTAAGTGCACCATTTGTAAGTAATTGGTTCCTCAGTAGAGATGAAGTGGAGACCACTAGAAAAATGAGTGTGATTAATTACCTTCATTCATTTCACAGCAATTATCTTAATGGACTTCCTTTTACATAACAGGATAAATGCATCCCGGTTTAAGTAAACAGAAATGTAAACTGATACTCATCTCACAAGAGGCAAAATGATTTTTAAAAAGACGGATGAAAACACGTGTGTTTCATGGCATCATATTAAAATCATCATTGTACCTGTGGTGTCCCGCATGCTCATGGTAAATGAGTTCTCTGTCGTGTACACTTGCTGTTTTTAAAATATCAGATATTTTAAAAATTAAACCGATTTTAGCATGATCGTTGGTCAACATGGTGTGGGTTCCTAGGTTACAAGATTGCCCACCACCCAAAGTCAAAACTTCTGTCACCACACATTAGGACCCCCGTCTCCCCCCCACCCCCTTCCCTCTAGAGACCACCCCACTGCTGTTTGTGTTCATGAGTTTCAGTGTCATATCCCATAGAGGAGTGAAATCATATGCTTCTTAGCTTTCTATGGCCAGCTTATTTCACTTCGCATACATTCTCAGGGTTCATCCATGTTGTTGCAAATGGCCTGAGTAGTAGTCCATTGTGTGTATGTACCACATCTTCTTTCTCCAGTCCTCTATCACAGGACACTTTGGTTGGGTCCATGGCTTAGCCACCATGAATAATGCTGCAGAGAACAGAGGGGTGCATGTATCTTTGCAAAAAGATAATTTCTAGTGTTTTGGGTTCATACCCAGGAGAGCAGGAGAGGATTGCTGGGTGGTATGGTAGTTCTATTTTTAGATGAATCACAGACTGCTTTCCATAGTGGCTGTACCAGTCTACATTCCCACCAGCAGTGAATGAGGGTTCCCTTTACTCCACAACCTCTCCAATACTTGTTACTGCTTGTCTAGTTGATAATGGCACTCTAGCAGGTGTGAGGTGGTATATCATTATAGTTTTGATTTGCATTTCCCTAGTTGACAAAGATTTTCCTGTATCTATTGGCTGTTGGTATGTTTTCTTGGGAGAAGTGTATTTTTAGGTCCTCTGCCCACTTTTTGATTGGATTGTTTGGTGTTGAGTTTTATGGATTCTTTATGTATCTAGCTTTTTTTTTGTTGTTTTTTTTGTTAGAGCTACTGTTTGAAAATATCCCCCATCTGGTTGGCTACCTCTTTGTTTCATTGTTAGTTTAGGAGTGCAGATCTTAAGCGTTGTCATCATAAAAAAAAAGGTAACTATGTGAGGTGATGGGTGCATTAATTAGCTTAATTGCATCATTTCATAGTATCGATATATATCTCTATATATAAAAGGTCAATATGCAAAGTATCCCCTCAGGAATTGGACTGGGAGCCTGGGAGTTCTATTGAGTGCTATGATGTGCACTGATCACCAGGGGGCGGAGCTGAATGAAGGAGGGTCCTGGCCAGCAGCCAAAAGGCTCCAATAGGCCCTGATAGCCAGCCAGGCCTAGGGACCCCACCTGTGCATGAATTTTATCCCACCTGGCCTCTAGTATATATGTATAATCACGTCACATACTTTAAATTTTGTCAGTTCCACCTCACTAAGGTTGAAAATATTTAAGACAATAAAAGCCTACATTAAAAACTGATTTTAATATTGATTTGACTGAACAAGTATTTCTTTTTTTTTAAAGATTTTATCTTTATTGTTCAGTTTATTAATTACATTGTTCCCTTTTTTTCCCCCTAGAGTTCCCCTCCACCTGGTACCCATCCCACCCTCCGCCCTCACCCCCCTCCACTGTCCTCTCCCATAGTTGCATGATTTTTGTCCAGTCTCTTGCTGCACTTCCCACACCCCCTTTCTCCCCAAGAATTATCAGTCCATTCCATCTCTATGTCCGTGATTCTGTTACATTCACCAGTTTATCCTTGAACAAGTATTTCTTAAGGGTCGATCACATGTTCACCCTACTTCTAATTTCTGATGCAAAAGGGCATTAATTGGAGATACAAAATTCACATACGGAAAACTATTTGAGAGTTTTATAAGATTTGATAATGGAGTTCTGGATGAAGTAAAATGATTGCTAAAACCATTGGTCTGGAATGGAGGAGATCAGCGCAGGCCACAGTTGTCAAGGGAGGTTTTCTGAATGAGAACCTTGAAGGCAGGCGGGATCGTGTGTGACGGCCAGGCAGTGGGTGGCTGTAGTGTGGGCGCAGCCCCAGAAGAACCGGACCAGTCACGGAGGTGGCATACACACACTCAGGGACCATCTGCATGCTCCCTCCGCACCCCCTCCCCGGCAGTTCTTTTGTGAAGGCTACTGAATTTTACACTCTGATGCCTTCCAGAATGGGCATCGGTCCCATCCTAATCTAAATGTGCCTCTTTGATGTTCAGCCTCCCATTGGATTCCGCTTTCTAATTGGCCTCTGCAATGGACTCACTTCCCGCTCACCCTCTTTTGTCTAGAGAACACCTTGTCGACTCTGTTGTTCTCTTATGTATTTCCCAAGGTATTGCCAACATTGTCAGCCCATGTGGGCAACCCTCTCAGCAGTAGTTCTTCTCACCTTCACTCCTCTGCCTCTCCTGGGCTTTGGCAGCTCACCCCTGGGTTTTGTCATTGAGATGGTCTGAATATGTGATTATCTTGGCACTTTTTAATTCCCTTCCCCTTTCCACTGACTGCGTGAATTAAAACCACTCATACGCACACCACCAATAACATGGTAGGTCCCCAGAGAGCATGAGTCACATTGTATTACATGTGCACCAAGAGTTCCAATCAGTAGAACAAAATGGGGATAGTGCCCTATTGGTGAGCAAGTTGGGCTCTGCTAGTCACAGCATCGTATCCTTCACTTTCTTCACTCTGTTACCAACTCTAAACCTCTCATTGTCCTCACAGCCCTTAGAACCTCGTCCCACCTGCTTGCTTCCTCCTCCGACCTATCATTACGTCTTTCCTACGCAGCCGTGGCCTGCGATGACAACCGCTCTTTGCAAATATTCTTGGCTCCGTTGGCCTACTATCCCAAAGAGTCTGGATTATTGCAGCGTAGATGGGAGAGAGGCTTGATACGAGGGTTGAGAAAATGGTTCTATTGCAGGATCATACAGCTGTAGCACTTCAGATAGAGAGCGATAGGGAAGTCAGCCGATTCCACGACAGATACGGAAGAGAGGCAGGAAGTGGAAGAGATAAATGAGAACAAAGGCTACCGTCTTCTCTTATAGCAAACCATCCCGTCCACATGGGTATTCCGGTGAAAGAGAGGAAGGAGCCACCCAGTGCAAGCACACTGAGACTATTCACCATGCCGGCCAGGCAGCCATGTGCTCTCCCCAAGCCAAGGCCTTCTGTTTTCTTTGTCACTGGCTTTCTTCTTCCCTCCCAGAAGCTGTCGCTCATTGTTTATTTATTGGCTGTTTAGCATGAAAAGCATGTCATCCTTGGTTGCGGACAGACAGCCAACGGGAGCGCTCAGCCTGCCCCTCAGGGTCCACTGGCTGGCACCCTGGGCTGTGGGGCTCTCGGCTTTGTTAGGCTGGCTTCGCGGCTCCTCACTGTCCTGAAGTGTAAGGACGCGGGCTGCTCTGTTGGTGGTGGTTGTCCTATTCTCCTTAACACTTGCCAAAGCTTTTCCAGGCATCTTTGCAACCACGGCAGCTTTTAGGTCATGTTTCCGTCCTGATCACAGCATCCTTAGAAGTATACAGCTCAGGACTGCGAGAGCCGCTGCCTTTCTCAGTGACGGCAGGGATGATGACTGGTTGCAGGCTCACTGCCCTGCTCACTGTGGTTTAGGCATCTCAGGCAAGTCTCTCTACTCTGAATATATAACCACAGGGAGTCTGATCTCCTGGGGCAGCGGATGGCAAACTGCAGCTGAGCCACATGTGGTTCTTTGGCTCCCTGAGTGTGGCTCTTCCACAAAACACCATGGTCTGGGCGAGTCTATTTTGAAGAAGTGGAGTTAGAAGTTTAAGTTTAAAAAATTAGGCTCTCAAAAGAGCCATCGTGGTGCTGTTGCTATTTGGCTCTGTGGACTAATGAGTTTGCCGACCACTGTCCTAGGGAGAACAAAGATGTTCTTTCACTGAAGAGCAGCTTCATGGAGTTAATTAAGCATCCTTTTCTAATGTTCATTTCTGAACTAAGCTAGAAATTATTTACACTCCTTTTTTTTTTCCCTCCCAGTTTTTATAATTAGGCTTCCAATGGTGATTATTTGCCAACTTGTTGGGTGCCGTTGCTTAGGTTACAAAGCTAAGCCTACCAGGTAACAAGGAGAGGTGCAGCGAAGTTGCTACAAACACAATGTGACCAATTCTCAGGTTTTGATTTCAACAAAAACCCAGGGCATTTGGCAGTCAATGAGAGGAGCTATAGTTATTTTACTTTTCTGGAGAAAGAAAGATTTGGGAAGGCAGTCTATTTTTTGTACTAAATTCTGCTGATATATAAAATATAAATAGGAACTTTTTTTTCTTTTTGTTACAAGTCACAAGTTTTCTGCCTATATAAAGAATCTTTTGGAAATGGAATCATAAAGTTTAGACTTCTCCCAGACAAGTTAATAGTGAAAAAACTGGCTACGGTATTTTACTTTATATATCAACTTGGCTAGCATTTTATGTTCTGTACTTCATTAATTTGTAAACAACCTGAACAAATCAGCTTTCCTTGGCAAACTCATGGCATTTTTTATTGCATTTTTTAATTTAAAAACTACTCTGTTTTCAATTCCTAGATTCACTGCTTTGAAAAAGTGACCTAATCTCCCTGTTATTTTATTCATTTGTAGGCAAGATAATAACATGTACTACCCACTTTTGTTGACATGAATAAATAAGGGGATGCATTTTAAATAGTTTAATGAAGTGTGGGACCGAGAAATAATACTCCAAAACATGAACACGCATGCATGTATATACACAGAGTGCACACACACAGATTAATTATGAAAGCAATCTTAACTGAGCCTTTAGTCTTAATTTCTTTTTAAGTTTATCACACAGGAAACTCTAGATTTGTGAGTATAAGGCAAACTTCGCTCAAATTAGTGCTTTATCCCTGTAGCCAATGCACAGGGTATCAGGTGTTTTCTTGGGAATAAACAGACTAACTATGACTTTTATGGATAGGAAATAGTATTAGGAATAAAATGGAATTAAGAACGAGACAGTGCCTTAACTGGTTTGGCTTAGTGGATAGAACTTCAGCCTGTGGACTGAAGGGTCCCAGGTTCTATTCCAGTCAGGAGCATATACCTTGGTTGTGGGCACATCCTCAGTAAGGGGTGTGCAGAAGGCATCTGGCTGATGTTTCTCTTATCAATATTTCTAACTCTCCCTTTCTCTCTGTAAATATATATATGTGTGTGTGTGTGTGTGTGTGTGTGTACAAAAGAGCAAGACACCACTCAACAGGTGTTTAGGGATGGATTTAAACATCAGACTTGTAAAGTCTATCTGCAGAGCCCACTCCTCAGGCAACTTTTAAGCTTGCGATTTGCTAGTCAGCATGCTTAGGGCAGGTATTGCCAATCCAAAGATGAATAAGATATAGTTTTGACTTGGTGATAAAACAGTAGGAGTTACATGGGATAGCAGATGCTGCAGTGGAGTTGTGTGATATCTATGGGCAGAAATGAGTAGTTAAAATTCCTTCTACCATGTCAGGAAAGGATTCCTAGAGGCAGTCTGGGGCTGAGCCAGAAAGCTTGGACATGGTTTGCGTGACTTATGGATCAGAGTAAAGGCCTTCCAAGTCGCATGAATAAAGGATCAAAGTGAAAGAGTCATGAAGTGTTTAATTAATGGTCAGGGGCTCAGTCGACTGGGATGTAGAGATGGGGGAGATCAGCACTCTATGAGGAGGCCTGAACAGGTAAGCAAGAGGCAGTCATCGGTCTTGATGGACAT
The DNA here is from genome assembly GCA_027563665.1 of Antrozous pallidus. Lineage (NCBI taxonomy): Eukaryota > Metazoa > Chordata > Mammalia > Chiroptera > Vespertilionidae > Antrozous > Antrozous pallidus. The sequence goes on from CM050519.1 coordinate 94,980,153, forward strand.
ACTATTCAGTTGGTCTTTGGTGTAGTTAAGCATGGGGAGCACTGTTGGGAATTCAGAAGGGACATAAGATTCTTATTTTATGAAGATAATTTTAGCCAGCTGGTGTTGCTCAGTGGTTGAGCATCAACGGATGAACCAGGACTTCACAGTTTGATTCCTGGTCAGGACATATGTTTGGGTTGTGGGTTCAATCTCTAGTAGGGGGCGTGCAGTCGGAGCAGATCAATGATTCTTTCATTATTGATGCTTCTCTTTCTTCTCTCTTTTTCTTTCTGAAATCAATAAAAATATATTTTAAAAAAGAGCATTCTAGCAGCATTGAAGATGAAAAATATGGTGAGAGATTAGAAAAATAAGAAAGTTTAATAAAGTACATTTTAAAGAATTTATGTAGAAGCATAAGACTAAAAGAGCTCATCTAAAAGTGTTTTTAAAAGTAATCATGCATAAACTAGAGGCTCAATACACAAAATTCGTACAAGAGAGGCCTTCCTTCCCCCAGCTGCCAGCACCAGCTTCCCTCACAGCCCTGGCTTCATCCAATTAGCATATTATGTTTCTATTATTATAGATAGCATTAATTGGAATGGAAGGATAGTTAAGGATCTG